>OW029926.1:17603616-18270700 GCA_932305915.1 Agriopis marginaria | reverse complement strand
TCCATCCATCCATCCATCCATCCATCCATCCATCCATCCATCCATCCATCCATCCATCCATCCATCCATCCATCCATCCATCCATCCATCCATCCATCCATCCATCCATCCATCCATCCATCCATCCATCCATCCATCCATCCATCCATCCATCCATCCATCCATCCATCCATCCATCCATCCATCCATCCATCCATCCATCCATCCATCCATCCATCCATCCATCCATCCATCCATCCATCCATCCATCCATCCATCCATCCATCCATCCATCCATCCATCCATCCATCCATCCATCCATCCATCCATCCATCCATCCATCCATCCATCCATCCATCCATCCATCCATCCATCCATCCATCCATCCATCCATCCATCCATCCATCCATCCATCCATCCATCCATCCATCCATCCATCCATCCATCCATCCATCCATCCATCCATCCATCCATCCATCCATCCATCCATCCATCCATCCATCCATCCATCCATCCATCCATCCATCCATCCATCCATCCATCCATCCATCCATCCATCCATCCATCCATCCATCCATCCATCCATCCATCCATCCATCCATCCATCCATCCATCCATCCATCCATCCATCCATCCATCCATCCATCCATCCATCCATCCATCCATCCATCCATCCATCCATCCATCCATCCATCCATCCATCCATCCATCCATCCATCCATCCATCCATCCATCCATCCATCCATCCATCCATCCATCCATCCATCCATCCATCCATCCATCCATCCATCCATCCATCCATCCATCCATCCATCCATCCATCCATCCATCCATCCATCCATCCATCCATCCATCCATCCATCCATCCATCCATCCATCCATCCATCCATCCATCCATCCATCCATCCATCCATCCATCCATCCATCCATCCATCCATCCATCCATCCATCCATCCATCCATCCATCCATCCATCCATCCATCCATCCATCCATCCATCCATCCATCCATCCATCCATCCATCCATCCATCCATCCATCCATCCATCCATCCATCCATCCATCCATCCATCCATCCATCCATCCATCCATCCATCCATCCATCCATCCATCCATCCATCCATCCATCCATCCATCCATCCATCCATCCATCCATCCATCCATCCATCCATCCATCCATCCATCCATCCATCCATCCATCCATCCATCCATCCATCCATCCATCCATCCATCCATCCATCCATCCATCCATCCATCCATCCATCCATCCATCCATCCATCCATCCATCCATCCATCCATCCATCCATCCATCCATCCATCCATCCATCCATCCATCCATCCATCCATCCATCCATCCATCCATCCATCCATCCATCCATCCATCCATCCATCCATCCATCCATCCATCCATCCATCCATCCATCCATCCATCCATCCATCCATCCATCCATCCATCCATCCATCCATCCATCCATCCATCCATCCATCCATCCATCCATCCATCCATCCATCCATCCATCCATCCATCCATCCATCCATCCATCCATCCATCCATCCATCCATCCATCCATCCATCCATCCATCCATCCATCCATCCATCCATCCATCCATCCATCCATCCATCCATCCATCCATCCATCCATCCATCCATCCATCCATCCATCCATCCATCCATCCATCCATCCATCCATCCATCCATCCATCCATCCATCCATCCATCCATCCATCCATCCATCCATCCATCCATCCATCCATCCATCCATCCATCCATCCATCCATCCATCCATCCATCCATCCATCCATCCATCCATCCATCCATCCATCCATCCATCCATCCATCCATCCATCCATCCATCCATCCATCCATCCATCCATCCATCCATCCATCCATCCATCCATCCATCCATCCATCCATCCATCCATCCATCCATCCATCCATCCATCCATCCATCCATCCATCCATCCATCCATCCATCCATCCATCCATCCATCCATCCATCCATCCATCCATCCATCCATCCATCCATCCATCCATCCATCCATCCATCCATCCATCCATCCATCCATCCATCCATCCATCCATCCATCCATCCATCCATCCATCCATCCATCCATCCATCCATCCATCCATCCATCCATCCATCCATCCATCCATCCATCCATCCATCCATCCATCCATCCATCCATCCATCCATCCATCCATCCATCCATCCATCCATCCATCCATCCATCCATCCATCCATCCATCCATCCATCCATCCATCCATCCATCCATCCATCCATCCATCCATCCATCCATCCATCCATCCATCCATCCATCCATCCATCCATCCATCCATCCATCCATCCATCCATCCATCCATCCATCCATCCATCCATCCATCCATCCATCCATCCATCCATCCATCCATCCATCCATCCATCCATCCATCCATCCATCCATCCATCCATCCATCCATCCATCCATCCATCCATCCATCCATCCATCCATCCATCCATCCATCCATCCATCCATCCATCCATCCATCCATCCATCCATCCATCCATCCATCCATCCATCCATCCATCCATCCATCCATCCATCCATCCATCCATCCATCCATCCATCCATCCATCCATCCATCCATCCATCCATCCATCCATCCATCCATCCATCCATCCATCCATCCATCCATCCATCCATCCATCCATCCATCCATCCATCCATCCATCCATCCATCCATCCATCCATCCATCCATCCATCCATCCATCCATCCATCCATCCATCCATCCATCCATCCATCCATCCATCCATCCATCCATCCATCCATCCATCCATCCATCCATCCATCCATCCATCCATCCATCCATCCATCCATCCATCCATCCATCCATCCATCCATCCATCCATCCATCCATCCATCCATCCATCCATCCATCCATCCATCCATCCATCCATCCATCCATCCATCCATCCATCCATCCATCCATCCATCCATCCATCCATCCATCCATCCATCCATCCATCCATCCATCCATCCATCCATCCATCCATCCATCCATCCATCCATCCATCCATCCATCCATCCATCCATCCATCCATCCATCCATCCATCCATCCATCCATCCATCCATCCATCCATCCATCCATCCATCCATCCATCCATCCATCCATCCATCCATCCATCCATCCATCCATCCATCCATCCATCCATCCATCCATCCATCCATCCATCCATCCATCCATCCATCCATCCATCCATCCATCCATCCATCCATCCATCCATCCATCCATCCATCCATCCATCCATCCATCCATCCATCCATCCATCCATCCATCCATCCATCCATCCATCCATCCATCCATCCATCCATCCATCCATCCATCCATCCATCCATCCATCCATCCATCCATCCATCCATCCATCCATCCATCCATCCATCCATCCATCCATCCATCCATCCATCCATCCATCCATCCATCCATCCATCCATCCATCCATCCATCCATCCATCCATCCATCCATCCATCCATCCATCCATCCATCCATCCATCCATCCATCCATCCATCCATCCATCCATCCATCCATCCATCCATCCATCCATCCATCCATCCATCCATCCATCCATCCATCCATCCATCCATCCATCCATCCATCCATCCATCCATCCATCCATCCATCCATCCATCCATCCATCCATCCATCCATCCATCCATCCATCCATCCATCCATCCATCCATCCATCCATCCATCCATCCATCCATCCATCCATCCATCCATCCATCCATCCATCCATCCATCCATCCATCCATCCATCCATCCATCCATCCATCCATCCATCCATCCATCCATCCATCCATCCATCCATCCATCCATCCATCCATCCATCCATCCATCCATCCATCCATCCATCCATCCATCCATCCATCCATCCATCCATCCATCCATCCATCCATCCATCCATCCATCCATCCATCCATCCATCCATCCATCCATCCATCCATCCATCCATCCATCCATCCATCCATCCATCCATCCATCCATCCATCCATCCATCCATCCATCCATCCATCCATCCATCCATCCATCCATCCATCCATCCATCCATCCATCCATCCATCCATCCATCCATCCATCCATCCATCCATCCATCCATCCATCCATCCATCCATCCATCCATCCATCCATCCATCCATCCATCCATCCATCCATCCATCCATCCATCCATCCATCCATCCATCCATCCATCCATCCATCCATCCATCCATCCATCCATCCATCCATCCATCCATCCATCCATCCATCCATCCATCCATCCATCCATCCATCCATCCATCCATCCATCCATCCATCCATCCATCCATCCATCCATCCATCCATCCATCCATCCATCCATCCATCCATCCATCCATCCATCCATCCATCCATCCATCCATCCATCCATCCATCCATCCATCCATCCATCCATCCATCCATCCATCCATCCATCCATCCATCCATCCATCCATCCATCCATCCATCCATCCATCCATCCATCCATCCATCCATCCATCCATCCATCCATCCATACCCTCGCGCGTGCCGACAAGTTTATAAAAGAAATACGTCTAAATCAATCTGTCGATAGAAATCTGTCTAGTGTTTATCATCATAGCCACCGCATGGCGCGTTTTCATTTGAAAATGAAACTATCGTGTCTGATACAGCGTTATAATAAATAGAAAATTAGGCAGAACATGACAGCGCAGAAGTGGCAGTGTGAGGGGCGTGTGGCGCGGTCGGTGGCCGGCTGCGGCCGCGGACGCAGCACGCGCGCGGCCGGCGTCCCGGCGGCCCGCGACACGGCGGCCGGCGACACGGCGGCCAGCGCAGGCGGCGCCGTGCGGGACGGCGGCGCGGGCGCCGTGGTCGCGGCGGCGGGCGGCGCCGTGGTCGCTGCGGCGGGCGGCGCCGTGGGCGGGCTGCTGCCGCCGTCCTCGGGCGCCGCGTACTCGGCCGCGTTGTCTCCGTACTCGCCCGCCTTCAAGCAGACGCGTGTGCTCGCAGCCGACCCCTACAAGGCACGCGGCGCGCGGTCACGGGGACTGCGCTCCTCAGCTCGGCTCCCTACCTCTGTCTACTCTGTCGCCTGACGTCTGACGCCTGTCGCCTGACGCCTGACGCCTGACGCCTGACTGCTGCGGAGCCTCCCCGAGACATGGCGAGTCACCTGACTGTCGGACTTTACTCACTGTAGCGTTCAATGTTCAATCTATTATTCAAATGTTCTGAAATGATGAGTTCTCTTCAGAGATAAGCTGCTGCGTGTAAATTAAGGATGCTATCGTTCATCGAATTTATATTTTATCAAAAAAAAAATGTTCGAAACGTTATTAAACTTCCAGCTATCTCTGTTAGGGTCATTAAAAGGTAATCTACAAGATTTAAACTTTTGATGGCTCGCGTCTACTATCTTCTTACTATAATTTGTTAGATTCAGCTATTTTTTTTTCGAATATTTAATAAATAAAAAAACTAATTTTGATTTAATGTAGCCTCCTACTGAGTGACGTAAATTAGCAAAAATCTCACCCTGAAGTCGGCGCGGTTGGGCTCAAACTCGAAGGCACCTCGCGGCGAGGGGCCCGCGGGGGGCGCGGTGGGGAGCACGGTGGGGGGCGTGGTGGGGAGCGCGGCGGGGGCGGGCACCGTGCGCGGCGGAGCGGGCTCGGCCTGACTTGCCGCTCCATCTGTAACATTCGAGCGAGGTCGGTGGTCCGCTCGATCAACTCACACGTGACACGTGACACGTGACACGTGGAGGAACTCACTGCGAGCCAACATGGCGCGGTCCGTGCGAGGCGGCGCGTCCGACACTGTGGCGCCCAGCAGCAGCGCGGCCGCGGGGGGTGCGGGCGGGGGTGCGGGGGCCGCCGGAGCCGCGCCGGACTCCGCAGACGGCACCGCGGTCACTCGCTCCGGCGGCGCGTCCCCGAGCCACCGCTCGCTGCAGAGGCGCGCGCAGTCGCCGTCCCTGTCGGCAGTGATCCTTGAAGCGAGCGGTCCCGGCGAGTGGTGCAGGAGTGCGGTGCGGGTGCGTACCGTCCGCAGGCGCCGCGCGTGTGCGCGCAGTGCAGGAAGCGGCGCCAGCGCGGCACGCTGGCGGCCGCGTGCGCGGTGCCGCAGTCGCGGCCGGCGCCCGCAGACCGCGACACCACGCCGCACAGCTTGCCGCCGCACACCACGCCCGTGCCGCGGTCTCCCTGCAACACGCGCCCAGACAGACTCGCTCAGCTGCACGTGCACGTCTCTCACCTACTTACACATTAGACAAACTCCACGTCACGGCTGCGGCTAGCGGAGTTGGAGGCGGCGGACAAACTCGCCGAAATTAAGCGGAAGGAGTTCGACATGGAGGTGGATCTTGTACGGAAGCGTCTGGCCGCCCACTACGGTGGCAACTATACAAGACAACGAGAGTCTGCACGAGGCACGGGGACCAGTTGCCGAACATCACCGAGCATTCGACGATTGGCTACAGAACATGTCAACTGCACGGCGGGGGAGCGCGAGGAAGCACAAAACTACTTCTTGAACCATTACTCATTTTCTACCCTTTTTAACTATACTATTATAAACCTCGGGCTGATTTGGTTTTTTTTTTCATATAATATTTATTAGTTATTTGTATTACCTACATTTTCTTTAGTGATCGTCGTTTCCACAGGGTAGGTATAATATTATTTTGTAAAGACGCAGCCGGCCACCTCCGGTCGCGCCACGTCGGTACGCACCCGACACAGCTCCGGGCCGGAGAGGCACAGCGTGCGCGCGCGCAGCGCCGCCCAGCGCGGTCCGTGCGCCGCGCACGCGCCGCCCTCCTCCAGGCGCGCGTCCACGATGCGCAGCCGCGCGCCGCCCGGAGCCCCGCCGGTGTCCGGGGCGGCGAGGCGCACCAGGTGGCAGCCCTGCGGCGGCTCGCAGTCCGCGGGGTCGGTCGCCATGAGGATGGCGCGCGCGCGCGGCAGCGGCGCCGCCAGCTCCAGCAGCGCCAGGTCCGCGTCGGCGCCGGCCCACGGGTCTCCGGCCACGGCCTCGAGCCCGGCGCCGTCCGAGGCGAGCGCGACGCGCACCACGCGGCGCGCGGCGGTGGCGCCCGGCGCCACGGCCCACACGTCGCCGGCGCCGCGCGCGCACGCCGCCGAGCTCAGCGCCGTGCGCACAGACACCAGCGCGGCTCCGCACGCGCGCCCGTCCGCGTGCCGCACCACCACCTGCACAGACCCGCCCGCGTCAATCCGCGCCCCGCGCCCCTCTCCCCCGCCGCGTGCGCTCTCTCACCATGAAGGGCGCGGAGTCCCCCTCCTCTTCGTCCAGCTCTGCGGGCTGCACTCCCGCACACCACGCTCCAAACTTGTCACCTGCACAGAATAGTAGTATAGCTGCATGGCTGCGTGCTGCGTGCTGCGTGCTGGGACCACATGAGAGTGCGACTCTCCCTACAGTACGAGCTGGAAGCGGCAGGAGGGTGAGTACCGGCGAGCAGCAGCGCCAGCGCGAGCGCCAGCGCGGAGCCGCCGGCGGGCTGCATCCTCGGCCGCCGCACCGACCCACACAGGGTGCTGCGGGGACGCGACGCTATTATGCTCTGATAGATTCAGATTGAATTTGTTGCATATTGATGTATGTTGACTTGAACTGCGAGTGATCCGTCCGAGAATGACATATTGGAATGATTACGCTTGACTCGCACCTGACAGACCGCCTGCCGCCTGTCAGGTCAACGGAGCCATCTCTCTGAACACCTCGAAGAGTTAATGAGTTACGACCAAAGAGTTTTACATAAGTACTACTACATCCAGTCAAATAAACATCGAAAACGGATGATTAGTTTGTTTCAGTGGTTTCACGTTTGTTTCGATTTTTTTTTTATTAGATGACAACTGTTTTCTATTGATTTGGCATGATTTTGGCGCGGAGTTTAAGTATATTTTTTTTTATTTGTCTGCGGCCTTGTTGTTTGTTGGGCCAATTTTGCCATCATCAGTGAGAGGGGAGATGTGAGATTGTCTAAAGACGAGGTAAGTAATCTTGGTTGATGACACTACTAACCCGCACGACACTTTGAACTTTTTGAGATATAGTGATAAAACTAATAAATTCAATCTGCTGTTTCATAGATAAAATTATAATTTAATTTGATACTAAACTTGTGTGCATCACGTAGCACCATGACATGACATGTGTTTCTATAAGTGACTGTAACTGACCTGCGCTACCGACTGCAGCGTCGGTAGCGCGGGGTAACTGACCTGCGCTACCGACTGCACTCTTCGAAAAAATTTAAATAACTAAGGACTCTATCTACGAGACAATAAAGTAGCAATTCAACTCATACAGCGCTGGACACCGCCCACTATATTCACCTAGAAGGCCGCTCTTTCTATCACGTAGCTCTATCTCTCCTGACGCGGCACGTGTAACGTTAGGGTTGTCTTCTTGATATTTACACAGAATCATAATCATCATCAGCCAGTAAACGTCCACTGTTGAACACATGCTTCCCTCTTCGAGCTTCTTACACAGAATACTTATTAGTATTTAACTTACCAGCTATGTAGTACCTACCTATTACTTATATTCTGCTTTAATTGGAATGACATTTAATCTGCACAAAAAACGAATGCTTATTCTGAGTTTGCTCACTTTGCTCCAATAATAATCGTGCAAAAGTATAAGTTTAAGAGGCCTATTACAAGATCACAATCCCGATGCATATTTAGGTAAAAATTGCATGAAACATGGAGACCTCATTTGGGAGCTCTAATTTGCAGATTCTGTTGAAAATAATTGTTAAGGTCCCTGACAGAAAATATGCTTAATTACGCGCGTCGCTAGCGTAGCGTGCGGGCCGGGCGCGAGCCGAGCGGCCACTGATTGCCCTGCTATGACCCTCTTGGGAAGGGACACCGGCCGAACATACCTAAAGTCCCGAGTGCGCCATGCCTGACAACGTACCTACCTGCCAGGAGCGAGTTGAATAAAACGAGCAAGTCTAGTGAAGAGAGTTTATTGCAGGGAGTTGTGTTGCGGCGTCCGGTCGGCGGAGTCCTCGCCCCGCACCGCTGTCAGCACTACAGCGTGCCGGCGGCGGAGTCCTCGCCCCGCCCCGCTGTCAGCACTACAGCGTGCCGGCGGCGGAGTCCTCGCCCCGCACCGCTGTCAGCACTACAGCGTGCCGGCGGCGGAGTCCTCGCCCCGCCCCGCTGTCAGCACTACAGCGTGCCGGCGGCGGAGTCCTCGCCCCGCACCGCTGTCAGCACTACAGCGTGCCGGCGGCGGAGTCCTCGCCCCGCCCCGCTGTCAGCACTACAGCGTGCCGGCGGCGGAGTCCTCGCCCCGCACCGCTGTCAGCACTACAGCGTGCCGGCGGCGGAGTCCTCGCCCCGCCCCGCTGTCAGCACTACAGCGTGCCGGCGGCGGAGTCCTCGCCCCGCACCGCTGTCAGCACTACAGCGTGCCGGCGGCGGAGTCCTCGCCCCGCCCCGCTGTCAGCACTACAGCGTGCCGGCGGCGGAGTCCTCGCCCCGCACCGCTCCGCTGTCAGCACTACAGCGTGCCGGCGGAGAGCGCGGGCAGCTCGTCCAGCAGCGCGTGCAGGCGCAGGCCGCGCTCCAGCACGGCGTCAGCGAGCGCGGCCGCCTCGCCCCCGCACCACGCAGCGCCGCGCACCAGCACCCACTGCGGGAGAGGCGTGTCACTGTCAGCACTGCCAGCACAGCGTGCGGGCGGCGGCCAGCGCGCACTCCTGCCTACCTTGTGGTCGGGGTAGGCGTCGAGCGCCGCGTACAGCGCCTGCAGCGTGCGGTGCCGCGGCGCGCGCGCCTCCGCCTCCAGGCGCAGCGTGGCCAGCAGCGGGCCCGCGCCCGCCCCGCCGCCGGCGGCCGTCAGCCGCGCGCACAGCGCCGCCAGCCTGCCCGCCTCTGTGGACACACAGCGCGCACGTCAGCCCACCGAGCTGCAGCCGGCTGTACCCAGCCTGCCCACACTCACCGGCGGGGTCTGCGTCCGGCGCGAGCGGCGCGCGCAGCAGCCGCGGCACCACGGCCGCCAGCGCGGCGCGCGCGCTCGGCGGCGCAGCGCTCCCGGCGCCGGCGCCGCCCGCCCACAGCGGCGACCCACCGCACACTGCAACATCACATCACCGCCGTGCGTCAGCGAGCGAGAAATTGATTCGTAAGGCTTAAACACAGGATAGGAGCAATTATTATGTACATCGTACAATTAGTAGAATCGGTTTCGAAATCAAAAATTATGAACAATATTCCGTGGGTTTTAGTAATTTTAAGTTATAAGGTTGATGTTCAGTTTGTAGGCGGACACTCCGCGGACGGCGAGCTGTCATGCCCGCTCACGACACTCCTGCGCATCTGCACCCAGACGAACTTGTAATGCATTTCTTGAGCGAGACCTCTGTGGCGACTCCGTACAGAGACACTCACCGAGCGCGAGCAGCGGGTTCCTGGGGAAGGCGGGCAGCAGGAGTCGCGCCGCCCGCGCACGCGCAGCCCCCGCCGCGCCCAGCACCAGCGCGCACGCCGCCTGCTCGCCGTACTGCAGTGCCGCGCCACCCTGCAACACGCGCGCGCGGTCAGCTGCCTGCCTGCCTGCCTGCCTGCCACTCACCGGTAGCTACACTCACCCGCCGGTAGAGCGCCAGGTCAGCCAGCAGGCGCGCGAGCAGACGCGCGCGCTCGGCGGGCGGGGCGAGCGCCGCGCGCGCCGCCGCCCACTCGCCGGCGGCGGGCAGCAGCGCCGCGCACACGTCGCCCTCCTCCCCCTCCTCCTCCCCCTGCCCCCGCTCCGCTGCGAACCCGCGCTCCAGGTCCGCGCAGCGAGCGGCGCAGCGCTCGAGCGCGGCGGCGAGCAGGTCCGCAGGCGGCGGCGCGTCCAGCTCCTCGTCGGGCGGCAGCGCGCGCCGCAGCACGGCGCAGCAGAGCGCCCGGCGCGCCGTCTCGCCCGGCTGCAGCTCGGCGAGCACGCGCGCGGCGAACAGCGCGCGCTCGGGCGGCGCGTGCGGCTCGCGCAGCGCGGCCCGCAGCGCGGCCCGGGCGGCGCGCGCGCCCTCCGCCGCGCCCGCCACGTCCGCCTCGAGGCGTGCGAAGTGCGCGAACGCCTCGGGCGCGGCGGGCGCGTGCCGCTTGATGGCTGCGCGCGCCTCGTGCCGCAGCCGGCGCGCCTCGGCCGGCTCCGCCAGCCGCGCCAGCGCGTGCAGCCAGCGCAGCCTCCAGCACAGGAAGGCGAGCCGGCGCGCGCCCTGCATCCAGCCGCAGCACGCCTCCCACAGCGCGTTCGTCCAGCTCAGGTACCCTGCCACATCTCCACGTGTCACTACACTCGCTGTGTCGGTACACATTCAGCACTCATCGCTTCACTGAACGAGATCAGGTGCCGCATAATTTTATTTTATTAATATGACGTTTTTTATAATCTTATCACCCCTATAATAAACAAGTATACACCCATAACCTTAAAGAATGGTACAGAATACCCTTGCTGGTTTAGTCGCTCCTTAATAAAAACTCTAAAAGAAAAATCAAAATTTCATAATCGTTTTAAAAAATACGGGAATCCCAGGGATCACTTAACATTTAAGCTGTTACGTCGTCGTTGTGACAAAATGATTGTAGAATGTTTGACAAAATTCAGGTCCGATGCCCCAGACTATATCAAAAAGAATCCCAAATACTTCTGGTCATTCATAAAATCACTTAGATCCAATAGTAACGACATACCAGACGAAATGTTTCTTGATGACAATAATGTATCTGGTGGGCATCAGATCACTGACTTATTTTCGGAACATTTTCACTCAATTTATAAAAATGAATCTGAGACATGCCCTATAACGGATAGTTCTGATAACTGCCATGTATCTCTCAACTCATGTTGCTTTTCCAAACCGGAAGTTTTGAAATCCCTTGAACTCATCAACGTAAATAAGGGTCCTGGACCGGACACTATCCCTCCAATGTTTCTCAAAGCCTGTGCCTCGCAGTTGGCGGAGCCGCTGCAAATCATCTTCAACAAATCCCTCAAAGATGGCACGTTTCCCAAGAGATGGAAGATTGCGCATATCACACCCATTCATAAAGCAGGTGACCGTAGCGACATAGGCAACTATAGGCCTATATCTATTCTGTCAGCTTTAGGTAAATTGTTCGAATCTATGGTCCAAAAAATATTATAGTTCCATCTCAAACCTCTATTTGACTCTCACCAACATGGTTTTTTGCCAGGGCGATCCACATCATCTAACCTCTTTGGATACTCGAACGACATAATCGACGCAATCGAACAGGGTACAGAAGTTCACGCGATATACACCGATTTCTCCAAAGCGTTCGATATTGTCGATCACAACATTCTAATCCAGAAACTGGGGCACGCCGGTATTTGCGGGTCATTACTTCGATGGTGCGAATCTTATTTACGAAATCGTTCTCAGTTGGTCATAGTTCGAGGCTTTAAGTCTGCAATCCAAAAAATACCTTCTGGCGTGCCCCAAGGCTCTCATCTTGGGCCTTTGTTCTTTTTAGTATTCATAAATGATCTTTGTTCCACAATAACTTCCAACTATACAATGTTTGCAGATGATTTGAAAGTCTACAGAGTTGTAAACTCTAGAGAAGACATTGCTGCTTTACAAAATGATCTTGATCTCATATGTGTTTGGTGTCTCAAAAACAAGATGATTTTAAATCCAACAAAGTGTCAACACATAAAATTTACTTTTTTTTTTTTTTTTTTTTTTTTTTGCATTTTTAGGGAAACTTACAGCCTAATAGTATATAAGTAAACAAAAACAATTAGGAGACTAGGCCAATTACAAGTTCCCGCCTATGGAAAAGAATAACATTTGGAAATTTATCGTAGCAGTAACTAATAGTATAGATAAATAAGATTATGATTAAGTTGCGATAACCAAGTATAAATATAAAGTTTAAGAATCAAAGAATTGACAAGCTAAATGTGAGCGAATTACGCTCACACTATCAAAGAATACATCGATATCATTATGCAACAAATATTTGTTCATAAAAGAAGCGGTCCTGTGAAGAAAAGTACTTTTTTTGTAATTCGTTTTAGCAAAGGATGTCTTAAATAGAGGGGTGTGCCTAGATCGGTGTGACGGAGTGAAGAATGATATTTTATTGAGGAGTTCGGCATTGTCAACCTTGGTATTGAGAATATTAATGAAATAGGTTACATCAGCTATAGTTCGTCTTTCTTCAAGTGGAAGTAGGTGATGGCGTTTACATCGCTGATCGTATTCATCATCAAATGTTCGGGAGCGGAATTGTAGGAATCTCAAGAATTTGTGTTGAACTCGTTCAATTCGTAAGATATTAAATTTGTAAAATGGATTCCATACCTGCGAACAGTACTCAAGACTACTGCGTACGTAGGCACAATACAAGATTTTTAGTGTTTTAATATTGTTGAAAGGAGTGGACACGCGCATAATGAAGCCAAGGGCTTGTGTTGCTTTCTTTATAATAGCATCAATGTGCTGATTATAAGTTAGCTTGGAATCTTGTAATATGCCCAGGTCTCTTATTTCTTGTACTCGATTGAGTTTTTTGCCCTTCAGGTAATAATTAGATTCTATAGTGTTATTTTTCCTAGAGAATGTGAGTACATAACATTTATCAACGTTAAGATCTAACTTATTAGAGTAGCAATAATCATTAAATCTGGAGATATCTTCTTGGAGGTTAAATGAATCGGTAGGATCACTAATAGACTTCAAAATTTTCATGTCATCGGCAAATAAGTAAAACTTTGAATGTAAGAAGCAAGAATGTTTGTCATTGATGAAAATTACAAAAAGCAAAGGGCCCAACAGTGACCCTTGGGGGACACCGGAAGGCACATTAGACCAAGATGATCTAAAACCGTTCAATACAACAGCTTGGGATCTACGCTCAATGTAAGAAGAGAACCATCTGAATAGATTACCGTGAATACCAGCAGACTGAAGCTTTAAAAGGAGCAAAGAGTGATCAATTTTATCGAAAGCTTTGCTATAATCGGTGAAAATACTATCAACCTGCTTGCCCTTACTCATTTCGTTAATTATAAACTCATTAGTTAAAAGCAGATTTGAGTTAGTTGATCGTCCACTGAGAAAACCATGTTGTTCATCGATAAATGTAGTTTTAAGAGCTGTATAAGTTTGAGTATAAAATATTTTCTCCAGTAATTTGGCAAATATGCATAATTTCGAAATAGGGCGATAGTTCTCAATTATTGACTTTGGTCCTTTCTTATGAATTGGAGACACTAATGCAGATTTCCATACTTGAGGAACTATCCCTTCTTGAACTGACCTATTAAAAATAATACTTAAAGGAAGAGTTAGACTACGGGAACATTTAACAATAAAAATGGGTGGGAGATCATCAGCACCTGCTGATTTATTAATATCCAATGTTTTTAATAGATTTTCGAGAACTTCTAACGAGATTTCGATTGAACCAATACTCACAGGGCTAGGTTTGCGAGAATGATGTGTACTGGAAGTTGAGGCGGCGGAAGAAAGATTATTTGGGGATGACTGAAGAAAAGTGGACTGAAAGAATTTAGAAAATAAATCGCAAATTTTTTCACCAGTGTTGGCAGTATCAACTCCGTATGACATGCTAGAAGGAAAAGAAGAACTTTTCCTTTTACCTTTGACATAAGACCAAAAGGCTTTCGGCGAGGATGCAATTGATGTTTCAACTTTATTAATATAAGAAATATAACACTCATTTTCATACATCTTCACCCGGTCGCGCAGTAAGACAAAAGATTCATAGTCTGACATGTTACCATAACGCCTATATTTACGAAAATATTTGAATTTCTCGGCTAACATCTTTCTAAGACGAGCATTGAACCACGGTGGAATCTTTTTACTAAATGAAATCACTTTTTTTCGAATATATTGATCGCGCAAATCATAGAGAATTTTGTAGAAGAAATCAAGTGCCTCGTCAATCGAAATTCCGTGAAGACTCTGCTGCCAGTTTATCTCATCTAGCTTCTCACAAATTGTATAAAACTAACACTATTTAACTAGGCATCGATCGCAAACTGTTACCTGCAAGTCACACTAGATGCGCTTGTGTCGCGCCGTCTCGATTCCTGCATCGCGGTGACGAGATTCTCCGGAATATTGTATAGCAAATTGCGTGTTGTAAATAAATTAACCTCAAAACCCACTAGGGTACAAGTCTTTGTTTACTTTATCCTAGTGCACCCAAACCATAGGAAGTCATAGGACATCTTATCGTGTTCATGGTCCTTCTGAGTCCGGATATCCGAAGCGAATCCTGGAGGTATTAGTAGAAGCTGGCGGGCAGTGGATTGCTGTCGCAAAATCGCCTAGCTTTCGACCGGTGGAGTCAAGGCCACTGCAGCGAGCGTTCGCATACCAGGTGTGAGCGCCCCACTGCAATTGCCGTCCCGGTTTAGTGCAGTAAAAAGTGCGCGCAGTGCTACAAAGTGTCATCGGTGTGACAGTGTACTGTCAGGTTACAACCCAAGTGACGTCTGGAGACGTCACTGGTCATCACGGCGAAGTTGAGACCCAACAACGTCGGTCACGCTGACGGTGCAGGGAGAAGTTCGTGTCCCGTCACGTGAAGGTAACGTGCGAAGTGAAGCGGAATTTACATCACAAGTGAAAACTGATAAGTGAAGTGAAACTGTAAGTACTTTCAACATAATTTATTGGCTTAACCAAAGACTGATAAATTTGTGGACTTGAACAATAACTTTCAAAATAAAATAATTATTAAAATAAATTTCAATTTGTATTTTGTAATATTTGTGTGCATGTTAGGACTTGGTATATTTTCTGTGTATACGAAGGTACGGGGAACCTACGGCCAAATTATCGCAAAATTTACTGCGACAAGGGTTCCAACACTTAGAAAATTTATACTCATTCTAACATCGACTTGCAATATTTTTGTGAACTTTCTCATTCGATAACTTGTAAAATTTGCTTAATTTAATAGTATATTTTCTTTAAACTTTTGTGCATTAGAACTTGAAATATATCTTGGATTTCATTACATTAAATTTGTTTAAACTTTAACCTTGTAAAATTAATTCTAATTTCATCAAAATGGAATCGATTACCAATTTTCAAAGCGATTTGTATTCTCGAGTGCTGAAGGCGAAAGCGAACTTTAAAAAATCGCCGAGAGATAGGATAACCAAAGAGTACATAGACGGAAGGTTAGAATCGGTTGAGCAGCTTTGGTTAGAATTTTTGTCGGGTCACAAAGACTTGTGCCGAAATCACAGCCCTCTGGAATTAAAAGCTTCCGATTATATAAAAACTGACGTATACGATAAGTGTGAAGAAGCATTTTTGGAATACAAATGTGAATTGAAAACATTATTGTCAAAATTTAATCAGCAATCAAAAAGGGATAACCCTTCTACAAGTTCTACAGGTAACACTAGCCAAACGAAATCGCCACACGTGAAATTGC
Organism: Agriopis marginaria; assembly: GCA_932305915.1. Classification (NCBI taxonomy): domain Eukaryota; kingdom Metazoa; phylum Arthropoda; class Insecta; order Lepidoptera; family Geometridae; genus Agriopis; species Agriopis marginaria. The sequence goes on along the minus strand of OW029926.1, from coordinate 18,254,207 downwards.
CAAAAATTAATATCCAAAATTTCTCAGGCCTGTACTCCGAGTGGTGTACCTTCAGAGAATTGTTCCAATCGTTGATAGGTAAAAATGACACTTTGGACAACGTGCAAAAGTTACACTACCTGAAAAGCTATTTAACTGGTGAAGCAGAACAGCTTCTTAGGCACATACCTATTCTGGAAACCAACTTTGATAGGTGTTGGCAATTATTAGAAGAGCGATTTAATAATAAAAAATACATTTCACATCAGGTATTGAAACGGCTGCTTAGTCAAAAGAATTTAACTGTAGAATCTGCAAATGGTTTGAAAGATTTAGTTGATACCACCAATGACTGTTTGGCAACCCTCTCTAATCTGGGTATTAATGTAAAGAGCTGGGATATTTTAATTATTCACATCTTGTCGTTGAAGCTGGATCCTGAAACTCGACGCCAATGGGAGTTCAGTGTAACCACTAATGTCTCGTCTGATGAACTTCCCACATACAATAAGTTTAAAGAGTTTTTAACTCAGAGGTTCCGCGCTATCGAGTTCCTGGATACAAAACCAGCGACAGGATACAAAGGCCAAACCAATAAAGTCAAATCACTTCATGTCACAAACGAAACTACTATTTCGTGTCCGTTTTGTACGGAAGGTCATAGATTAAGTCAATGTAAGGGTTTTCACAAAGAATCTGTTGATGCTCGACGCAAGTTTGTCCTCGACAACAAAGCGTGTTTCAATTGCTTGGGTAGCAATCATTCCGCCAAAGACTGCCGTACTAATTTAAGGTGTCGGATTTGCAGACGAAACCATCATTCGCTGCTGCATCCTAATGGTTCTGGGTCAAGTTTTAATGCTAAAACAGCTGAGGTTAATAACGGTGGGCGAGTTGTCGATTCGTCAGATAGTGCCACTGCTTCGTTGGTAGGTCAACAAACCTCAGAAGTGGTCTCGTGTTTTTCCACGGGCAAAGGCCAGCAGCAAATCTTGCTTGCCACGGCGATCGTTATGGCTATGGCTAAAAACGGAAAACGTTACTCTGTTCGAGCGCTTTTGGACCAAGGTTCACAAGGCTCATTTATTTCTGAATCCACGGTTCAGTACTTGGGTTTGAAAAAATCACCAGCCACAAATCAAGTAACAGGCTTGGGTGGAGACAAGAACATAGTTTCCAAGGCGATGGTCACCATCGACATTCAATCCCGGATTGATTCAAATGTCAAAATTCCGGTGAAGGCTCATGTGCTTAGCAGCATAACTTCTCTTCTTCCATCAAGAAGAGTTGAGGTAATTGAATGGGAAGAAATCAGCATAGCGCTTGCTGATCCCGAATATTTTATTCCCAATAAAATCGACATTCTATTGGGAGCTGAAGTATACAGTCAAATACTTCAAGATGGGTTAAAAAGAGGACCTCTTGGTACACCCACAGCACAAGCTACCAGCTTAGGTTGGATCTTGTCAGGTGTCACAAACTCGACAGAAGAGGCTTCTTCAAACATAAAGGTTATGCATAGTTGTATAAATGAGGACAACGAAATGCTCAAAAAGTTCTGGGAACTTGAATCGGACATTCAACGTCCACGTGAAGCGATGTTCACAGAAGACGAAAAATTCTGTGAAGAGCACTTTGTCGAAACGACTCGTAGAGATGAAGACGGCAGATATGTTGTTCGTCTTCCATTCAGGAACGGCAATCCTGAGGTAACCGGATCTAAAGAAATTGCTGAAAAAAGATTAAGGTCATTAGAACAGAGGCTGAATAATGATAAAAATCTTAAGCTAAAATACCGTGACGTCATTGAGGAGTATCTGGCGCTAGGTCATATGGAGGAAGTACCTGAGGATGAGGTTAACAATCCAAAGGCAATCTACCTACCTCATCACGCAGTGGTCAGACAAGACAAAGATACCACAAAGGTAAGGGTTGTCTTCGATGCTTCCTGCAAAGGTAAAAACAACCATTCATTAAACGATCATCTGTTGGTTGGACCTACCTTGCAACCAGATCTCAGGCACATCATCACACAATGGAGAGAGGCACCAATCTGCATGGCAGCTGACGTTGTTAAGATGTACCGCCAAGTGAAGATTGAAATGCAGGACGCAGATTACCAAAGAATACTCTGGACAGATGAAAAAAGAAAAGAACTTAAACATTACAGACTTACCAGAGTTACTTTCGGCACAGCATCTGCTCCATACTTGGCAGTGAAGTCTCTTCAACAGGTAGCACATGATCACAGTGCAGAATGCCCATCAGCAGCTGAAAAAACACTAAAACATTTTTATGTTGATGATCTAATGACAGGGGTCCAAAATCATGAAGAAGGAGAAAAATTGTATAAAGAGATGAACGAGCTCTTAGCAAAAGGTGGATTTAGTCTACAGAAGTGGACAAGTAATAGTGAGAAACTACTTCAGGAAATGAAAGAAAGTGAGAAAGGAAAGGAAAAGGGTCAGATAAATGGAATAGAAATTGAAGGATTGAAAATAAAAACCGACGAAGTTATGAAGATAGTTGGACTCACCTGGAACCGCAGTGAAGACTCGTTCCGCTACAAGGTTGACACAGCTGACGTCCGGGAACCTGCAACAAAAAGAACAATTATTTCAGATATAAGTCGTTTCTACGACCCACTTGGATGGGTAGGGCCAAGCATAATAATTTCAAAGATGATTATACAAAAGCTGTGGCTAGCAGGCTTGGACTGGGATGAACCTGTCCCAACAAACATATTAAGCGAATGGAAAACTTACAAAAATGAACTGAAGCTATTAAGCAAAGTTTCGATACCTCGGTGGATTGGACTTCAGGCAGGAGATTTCATCGAGCTGCATGGATTTAGCGACGCCTCGAAAGATGCTTACGCTGCCGTGGTGTATTCACGCGTTATTGATTCCAAGGGGCAAATCCATGTCACGTTGATCTCTGCAAAAACAAAAGTAGCCCCAGTAAAACAAGTTTCAATACCACGACTCGAACTATGCGGTGCGGTCCTATTGATGCGCTTAATGATGGACATAGCGTCAGTCATGAAAATTGACAAAACTCACTTGCACGCTTGGACAGATTCAACGGTAGTCCTGGCTTGGTTGAATAGCCACCCCAGTCGCTGGAAGGTCTTTGTGGCGAATCGTGTGTCAGAAATTGTAACAAATTTAGATTCTCACCACTGGTCACACGTTTCCACCAAATGCAATCCAGCAGACGCAGCGTCGAGAGGCCAAGGTCCATCTGACTTGGTAACCAATACAATGTGGTTCAATGGACCACAGTTTCTGCAAAATGAACCAATTGATTATAAAAAACCAAATGAAATTTATGCGAAGGTAGAAGAAGAGAATATAAAGGCTCACTATGCCACTACTGTCATTGACGATCCCTTGATGGAAAGATTTTCGTCACTGGTCAGAATGGTACGAGTGGTAGCCTACTGCAAGCGTTTCAGCAACAATCTGAAAATAACAAAATCAGAAAGATACGTAGGATTTTTAACCACAAAGGAACTACAAAACGCATTGGAATGCTGTGTACAAAAATGCCAATCTGATTGCTTCAACGAAGAAATAGCCACAATTAAGAATGGTCTTGATCTGCCAAAACGCAACAGCTTTCAAGCTTTAAATCCATTCTTGGATAACCACAACATACTGCGAGTTGGTGGAAGGCTGGAACATTCTCAGTTAAACGTAGACAGGAAACATCCAATTTTAATCCCGAAACAGTCAAACCTTGCCACACTGATAATTGCAGACGCTCACAAACAGACGCTCCATGGTGGTCCACAACTAATGTTGGCGTACCTTTTGTCAAAGTACTGGATTGTGGGAGCGAAGCAACTGGTGAAGGCTCACTATCGCAAATGCGTCACATGCGTAAAAGTAATAGCTGCATCTAAAAACCCGTTAATGGGCCAGCTGCCTTCAGCGCGAGTGACACCAACGCGATCCTTCAATCACAGCGGGGTCGATTACGCCGGACCAATACAAATGCGCACCACCAAAGGTAGAGGCCATAAATCCTACAAGGGATATATTTGTTTATTTGTCTGTATGGCTACTCGCGGCTTACATTTAGAGGCCGTGAGTGATCTTACATCAGAAGGTTTTCTGCAGGCATTCAAGCGATTTCAGGCAAGACGTGGTCATTGTTCGCATCTTTGGAGCGACAATGGCACAAATTTCATTGGCGCTGCAGCCGAGCTCAAAAGGTGCAGTATGGCTGAACAACAGTCCATGATGAATGAGGTTGCAGAAGCACTAGCCATAAATGGTTGTGAATGGCATTTCATTCCACCCCACTCATCGAATTTCGGTGGGTTATGGGAAGCTGGTGTCAAATCGGTAAAGTATCATCTCAAACGCATCGTGGCAAACACTACATTGACATATGAAGAGATGGCTACAGTATTGGCCCAAGTTGAAGCATGTCTCAACTCTCGGCCAATGTCAACTATTACCGATGAGTCCGACAATTACACGATATTGACACCAGGCCACTTCTTAATAGGAGAGCCACCAGTAACAGCACCTGACCACAACGTTGAAGAACTAAATGTTAGCACATTACGGAGATGGCAACACACTCAACGTATGTTACAAACCTTTGGCGACAGTGGTCACAGGAATACTTGACGAAATTTTTGCATAGATACAAGTGGTCAACTCAAACTGCTCAGCCCAGCATAGGGGATGTAGTAGTAGTGAAGGAAGACAACTTACCTCCTAGTCGTTGGCTCTATGGTAGAATTATTGCTATCCATTCGGGTACAGATAACATTGCTCGAGTGGTCACTTTGAAAACAAAAAATGGAACTCTTAAAAGACCTGTATCTAAATTGTGTTTTTTGCCAGTGACTAAGGAGTAAATATCTTTTGTAAAGAGTTTCCTTTCTAGTGTGCATGTTTTACTTGTAAGTGTAGTGTTAGTTTATATTATAGTTTCAATTTATGTTTGGTAAGCTTTTGTAAGGACAAAGGTCCCACTTTGCCCTTGGTGGGCGATGTATGTATAAAACTAACACTATTTAACTAGGCATCGATCGCAAACTGTTACCTGCAAGTCACACTAGATGCGCTTGTGTCGCGCCGTCTCGATTCCTGCATCGCGGTGACGAGATTCTCCGGAATATTGTATAGCAAATTGCGTGTTGTAAATAAATTAACCTCAAAACCCACTAGGGTACAAGTCTTTGTTTACTTTATCCTAGTGCACCCAAACCATAGGAAGTCATAGGACATCTTATCGTGTTCACAAATGCTGGCATATTCACCAGATTCATAGAAAAATTTGAGCCTAGGTTTAATGGGACAAGTTGAGTGTACTTCTAAGTTTATTTCAGCGAGTACTGATGGGTGGTGCTTATCTTCTTTTACCAGTGGATCCGCTTGACTAAGTACAGTCATTGATAGGTTAGAGAAAAGTAGGTCTAATGTACGGTTTTTAAAGTTCTTAATATAATTATGTTGAGATAAGTCGCATAAAGCTAACGTGTCAAAAAAGTTGTTAACAGTCTCGTTTGAAACCTCTGATGGTAATACGATAGTATCGTCGGTTTGAAGATACCATTGAATTGACGGAAGGTTAAAGTCTCCGACAATTATAAACTTATCGTCTGAGTTACGCGTGAATATATCTTGCAATGTATCCGTAAAAAGCCCTAGCTGAGTAGATGCACTAACATGCTTACCTTGTTTGCATACGTAAATACAGCAGATATTTATTTTTTTGAATGAGTTTTGAGGTCCGGGTAAAGTAATAGTTAACCAAATATCCTCCGCCTGCGAGTACCATTCCGGTCTGGCGACAGCCGCTAGTTCACGTTTCACGGCGATAAGTACACCACCGCCGAGCGTCTGTGACGTCAGCATATAACTACGATCTCGTCTGAACAATATGTACGAGTCGTCGAAAAGCTCCTCATCCTTAATACCTGGCAGAAGCCACGTTTCAGATAGACAAACGATCGCGTAATTATTGAGTTGAATACTTCTAGATAATTTGTCTGTTTTCGTACGCAACCCTCTTACGTTTTGGTAAAATATTGTTAATTCAAGCATTGCTTATTATTTGTATTAGAAAGGTATAAACATCAGGGTTAATACTAAAACAAAAGATTAGAAGTTCAATAACTAGGCAATAAATAGTACGCGAAATCCAAAGTACTGATAACTGGAAGGTACAGGTTACGTAATTGCAAAAGCAACCTACACTCTTTGTATAAATATAAGAATATGGTGATCCGACCCTCCTATACTCCATAATGATAGTCGTAAATACATAGCTATGTTCATCTTCATCTAGTACATAATATATAAAATTTATCAAAATTAATAAGTGAGATATGCCCACATATAGATCGTGCAGTTTTAAAACGTTCGTAAACGTGTTAATACACAAAAATCGAAGACAACTTAATTGTGGGCACAAGTATGTGCATTTTATTGGGTAATATAATGTACCTGCGAGGTACATAGCTAAGTTATCATTAGCGTTGTAGTTTATTGTAAAAATATTATTTCGAGACGAACTATAGCTTTTGTAACCGGTTAAATAGAAAAAGATAGTAAAATGCGACAGTAAAGTAATTGTTGTAGTATAAACAATTGCATTAAATAAGTTTCGATTACGGTAATGGCAAAATACTATTAATATAATGACAATAAATACCGATTTCATTGAATTATTTGAAAGAAATATTGGTAGGAGATCGGAAAAAACATGATTGCTAAAACGTAAACAAGTTTCCTTTATAAGGAAAGTGAGACTTACCCACCTTATAATAAGGATGATATTGAGTCTAAATGATAATAAAAACAAGTGGTACCTTACTTCACGGCAGAACTCGATGAATGCGCATGCGCATGGCTGATAGATAATGCGGGAGGTTATGGTTCTCAAACTTTTACACAGACAATTAATCAACCGTAAAACACAGCAAAAAAGATCCAGTGTTCAACTTATTTTCTTCAAGTCCTCTTCGGTTCTCACTGCAAGGATCGGCGATGTTATGCTTTTGCGAAGCAAGATCTTGCAGTGCTTCACCCAGACGAACTGAAAGTGATGCTCCTTTGCCAGAGTCTTGGCTTTGGATAAAAGCTGCTTATTGGCTGCGGTCAAGTGATCATTTACGTAGATCTTTGTATTTTCCTGGTATCCGAGGTCGGTGGCCAAGAGCCCCTTTAGACTGCGAGCAGCAGAGACTAAGTCTTCTTTTATGTAGCGATTGTGGAAACATGTCACAATCGGCTTTGGAGCATCTTTCATACGTGTGGGTACTCTTGAGACAAAGCTAATGTCCTCCTTCTTGATGGAAACACCACCTTTCTTCGCAATCTTGATCAAAATTTCGTAAAGATCTTCGTTCTTGTTAGACGGTACTCCTTTTATCTCAACATTACTGAGTCGGGACCATTGGTCCTTGTCATTGAGAGTAGCTTCCATCCCTCTGAGAGACGATTTAAGCGCAGCTACTTCAGCTGAGACATCGCTTGAGACTTTTTCGACTTGTACAAGTCTTTTGTCGAAGGTCTTCATTTTTTCACCCAGCTCATGCATCCAAGTATGCGCCGCATCGACTGACGTCTTTAGTTCACCGAGGTCTGATTTAACGTCACGCATGTCAGCAACCAATTGGTCAATTGGCTTGAGCTTATCAGAAAGTTTCTGTATGGCTGCAAGTACAGACTCCATGTCACTTACTGGTTGAGATGTCGGTGTAGCTGCGTGCACGATAGAAGGTGATCCAGTCTTGCACGATGAACACTTCCAAGCTGCCTTTCTTTCAGTACCCAGTTTATTGTAGCCTGATTCCGATATTCCCGCACATTTAAAGTCGAAGTGTTGGCCACATGACGAACAAAGGGGCCCATCAGAGATCTTTGACTTGCACTTGACGCAAGTAGGCATGGTGACGAGAAAAAGTTTGATGATCACTGGGTGTTAGTTGAAGCTACCGGGAGCAGGTTATGCGACTGCTCGCTGCTACACGATGCGAGTGAATGTACTCGAAAAAGAACCCCACTAACTGCATCATACCATATAAATAGCGCGCTGGTTAAAGAAGTAACGAGTACACGTGACCTGGGAGTTATTGTGGATCAAAAGTTGACCTTAAGAGAGCACATTGATCATATCGTTAAGAAGGGGGGAAGGCTTGCAGGCTTTGTCTTAAGACAAACAAAGTCATTCAAGAAACCTGAAATCCCTATAATCCTTTTTGATTGTTATGTTCGTAGCCTCTTAGAATATTGTAGTCCCATATGGAACCCATTCTATGCAGTTCACGATAAAAGAATTGAAGCAATCCAAAAGAAATTTTTCTATCATCTCTCGTACGCTAATAACAAATGTCATAGTCTTCAAAGTTACAATTCCAGACTTGAGCATTATAAAGCAACTCCGCTTAGCCTCAGGCGCAAGTTAGCTGACATCGTTTTCCTTTATAAGCTTATCCATAGTAAAATCGACAGTCCTGACTCGCTAAAAAAAATCAACTTTACTATTCCCAGAACAGTTAGCCCACGCCGTAACTGCAAGACACTCGCCCTGCCTATTTGTCGCACTAATTATGCCCAAAATTCACCCATAAACCGCCTATGTTGTACCTACAATAGTGTTTGTCAGGAGCTCGACATTTTCGATACATCGGTCAACAAAATTAAGAAATTTATCCTAAGCAACCCCATTTTTTTGTAACACAACCTTTATTTTGATTTACATTTTAATATTTATCTTTACTTACTATAATACCCTTATAAATTTGTTTTGTTATATTGATATGCAACTAGTAAAGTTGCATATTAGAGCATTAGATTCATATGCATGTTGTGTTTGTACTTAAAAGGATGTTCAGCCTATCATGCATTGTATTCTTTAGCTATTGTCACATCTAAATGCTGCAACATCCGGTTTGCAAACCAATAAAAAAAAAAAAAAAAAGGAACGATTGCTGAATCTTTAACTATAATTTTTCAGAAGTCACTTGAAGTCAGAAGTCGGGTATGTTTCCGACGAAATGGAAAGTAGCTTATATAACTCCAATACACAAAAACGGCGATCTATATTGCGTTGAGAACTATAGGCCAGTTTCGATTCTCTCAGGGCTAGGTAAATTGCTGGAATCGTTGGTTGTCAAAGAGATTTTTTGTTACGTTTCTCAACTTCTTAACTTAAACCAACATGGTTTCCTACCTCGCAGATCTACTTCCACTCTATTAGGCAACGTTAGTCAATCTAATAGGCTATGTAACTGATATTCTTGAAGTTCTTGATAAAGGTGGGGAATCTCACGCAATATATACTGATTCCAGTAAGGCCTTTGACCTTGTGGATCATGATTTGTTGCTGGCCAAATTGCAATGTCTAGGGATTCATGGTACTCTTTTACGGTGGTTAATGTCCTATTTAAAGAATCGATCTCAGTTGGTAGTTGCCAAAGGATTTAGATCTTTGGAAACAGAAGTTCCATCAGGAGTACCCCAGGGATCTCACTTAGGCCCTCTACTATTTCTCATCTTCATCAAAGATTTGCCTGGTTTATTGAAATCCAACGTTAAATTATTCGCTGATGATCTAAAACTCTATAGGTCTATTTGTGATGAGAAAGATGTAGAGGAGTTGCAGGCCGACATCGATGTTGTGGGTCAATGGTGCAGGCAAAATCGTATGACGTTAAATGCTTTTATATCAAGTTTTCTCGTAAGCACACTCCTTTTTCGGCTTGCTATAAAATAGACAATATTCCTCTGACAGAACTTTCTTCAATACGTGACCTAGGAGTAATAATTGACAATAAGCTTAGTTTTCGTGATCACATCAATTATACTGTCAAGAAGGCATTTAAGGTAGGCGGTTTTGTAATCAGGCAGTCAAACGTGAGTCTCTCCATCCACCTCTTCTACAGTCTCGTACGTAGTATTTTAGATTATTGTAGTGTTGTTTGGAATCCAGTGTACCAGGTGCACTCAGACAGGTTGGAGATGGTCCAGAAGAGATTTCTGTATCATATGACCTACATGGACAATCGCTGTAAAACACTGCGATCCTATGAGTCTCGGCTCAAGAACTATAAAATATTGCCTCTTAAAAAACGGCGAAATGTGACAGATGTTACTATGTTATATAAATTATTAAATGGATTAGTCGATTGTCCGGAAATCACAGAAAGAATTACGCTTAGGGTTCCTCGTCCAGGTAGTCGTTTATTAAACAGAAACACTTTTGTCCTTCCCAGCTGTAGAACTAATATGTTAATGCACTCACCGGTTTGTCGTATGTGTGATAGGTACAATGATATAAAAAATTATTTCGACATTTTTCACCATAGTTCGGTAACCTCAGTTAAGTACCAACTTAATGTATTACTATAGTAATAATTGTATTTTGGGCTTTTTTGCAGCATTATTGTTATTTAATTTAATTTTGAGTTTTGTTTCATATTTTGTAGCTAGTGACAGCAGTAATTAATAAATTTTTAATTTATTAATTTCATACCTAGATGTAACATGAGTGCTAGGTCCACATCTAGAAGGAAATACATTTAGTTAGATATGAGTACTGTTTGTTAATTTAATGATAGTTCATAATGAATTTCCAGTTTTGTGGTCTCTCAATAAAAAAAATAAAAAAAAAAAACACGGATACAGTAAGAATAATATCTAACAATGAACACTGAGGATACAATAAATACATTATGAAAAGAAAACAGAATTAAATTAAAAAAGAAAACAGATAATAATAACCAAATTGTGTTCGACAAACTACAGATACAACTCGTACTTTATCCGAATTTGCAACACCTTTAATGCTAAGTATACCGAACATGTTGACTTATTTACCGCTAAAAGGAATTTCTTCAAACAGTATGCATGTACCACGTTCTTCGAAACTAGTACATAAACCATTACTAATTTTTCTACGCTGTACTATTATAAACCTCGGTGGGCTGATGTGGCTTCTTTTCATATAGTATATCATTATAATTGTGTATATAGTAATTACTGTTTGGCTATTATTTTTTATATCTCTGTCTTTAGATCTGGATCGTAATCATCTTTCGATTTTATAAGTGAAAACTTTTTATGGCTTCCTTCTACTATCTACCTACTATAATTAGTTAGTTTCAGCTGTTTGTTTTCCGAATAGTGTAAAAAAAAAAAAAAAAAAAAAAAATTGTTAAAGAATTCACTGCGCAACAGCCGCCTGGCCGATGTAATGCTAGTACAGAATAAGTCTAGGCCTATTCGCTTATCAGTGGAGTTAAATGTATTGCTCACTCGACACAAGTAACAATTTTGCCTATAATTTGTATTGACCTTAGAAATGTTGATAAGGGGATTAAACCGAATACGAATGACGTTATTTCCAGTTTTGTGGTCTTTCAATTAAAAAAATATATATATAAGTATATGTTTGACTGACCGTCCGCGTCCGAGAAGTAATGCGGAGGGTCGAGCAGCGGAGCGAGGGCGGCGCGCGCCGCGGCGGGGTGAGCGGGGCGCGCGGGGTGCGCGGGCGGCAGGCGGCGCGCGGCGCGCATCAGCGCCGCCAGCGCCTCGGGCGCGGCCGGCTCCCCGGCGCGCGGCTCCGGGCCGGCGGCGCGCGCCGCGTGCTCGCCGCCCGCCAGCGGCACGCGCGCCAGCCGCAGCAGCGCGGCCGCGAGCGCGGCGCCGGCGCGCGCGCACCGCACCGGCCGCAGCAGCTCGGCCGCGGCGGCCGCGTCCGGCGCGCGCTGCGGGTCTCCCTCGGCCGCGTCCGGCGCCGGCCGCCAGTGCGCCGCGGCGCGTAGCCGCTCCACGCGCGCCCACACGGCGCTCAGAGGCAGCCCGCTGGCACACACGTCGTGCTCGCGCGCCTGCAGCTCGAGGTCGCGGCGGCGCTCGGCGGCGGGGTCGCGGGGCGGAGGGAACGCGGCCGCCGGAGGGAAGCTCATGGCGGCGGTGAGCTCCACGGCCAGCACGAGCCGCTCCCAGAGCCCGGCGGCGCGCAGCACGCAGCCGTGCGCGTACACGACGCGCGGGTACGCGTCCGCGTCGGCGGCGAGGTGCGTCAGCGCGGCGGCGGCGGCGCCGTCCACGCCCGCCGCGCCCGCGCCCTCCACCAACCGCGTGCACAGCTCGAGGCGCACCGGCGGCCGGCGCTCGCCCGCCAGCTCGTCCCGCAGCGCGGTGCGCACCTCGTGCGGCGTGAGGCGACGCTCGCGCGCGCGGTGCAGCGCGTCCCGCACGCGCCACGTGTCGCACGCGGCGGCGGCGGCGCGCGCCGCGTCCAGCTCGTCGTCGCGCGCGCCGCACTCCCGCTGGAAGTGCACGTAGCGCAGCCAGAGGTCCTCGTCGGCGGGCTCGGCGGCGAGCGCGGCGCGCAGGGCGGCGGCGCGCGCGGCCGCGTCCCCCGGCTCGGCGGCCGGCGGCGGCGCTCCCTGCCAGTAGCGGCGCCGCGCCGAGCGCCTCCGCTCCGGTCGCGCTCCGAGCGCCGCCGCACTCTTGTGGTACCTGTTCATCGTGTTATATTACAACAACTACACACACACCAGAACAGGGCATTACCTGCACACAGGGGGACCTGATGCCTTATTATGGATGATTCGGATCGTGATCGTGATCGCGTGCCATCTCACTTACGCACGTGGTGCGAGTAAGTAGATGAGAACGGGACGGCATGCAATCTCGATCACGATCAAACTTCTATAATAAGGCCGCAGCACATGCTCCGCTGCAGCACTCACTTGCCTAATAGATAGAACCATTTTAAGGTTTTTCTAACAAGTAGAATTTAAAAAAAAAATTATAAAAATAGTTGTTCAAAGATAAAGATAAAGATTATGTATTTGCACAAAACAAAAAAAAAAAAAAAACTCGAGTAAATCATACACATATTTAAAAACAACTTCCTGGGAAAATCGGTGTTTGGACAAGCAAGCCTCCAAGCATTCATTGCCTCTTTCGAATGAGATACAACTACTTCGGAAGGGCCTAAAGAGGGTGCAAGGATTTTTTCTATTAATTTATGAGTACTATGAAATGAGGACAAGAATGCCGGTAACGCAACACTTGAAATTTGGCGGACCCCTAAGCCTCCTAACCTTACAGGTAGTGAGGCTTGTGACCATGTCCTGTCACTCAAATCAACATTCAAAACCGATATTAGAGTTTCCTTTACGACATTGTCTAAGCTCGAAAGGAGCTCACCGTGTTTCCACAGTGGACTACATCGTAAAGTGTACATAAATTTAGGAACAAACAAACAGTATCTGATAATTGTAAACGCCATATGGGCGTTAATTTTTAGTAACCTGTCGGAAGAACCCATAAAATTTTGAATTTTTTCCTCAACAAAAGGTGAAAAGGACTCATCTAATATCGGTGAACCCAGGAGTCGGAGCGAACGCTTGTCTAATGATTTTATATTGGGAGCTAAATCTTTGAATTTTTCACTAACCACATCTTTATCTGGACATGAATCGCAAATAAAAAGTTCGCATTTCGAAAAATTTTGTTCCAAACCAATATGACGAAATTCGTCTATAAGAATTTTTAAATCACTCAGAACAGTGTCAACGTCGCCTCCTAGGGTTCCACCGCGATCAACCGAAATAAAAGCGTTTTTGACATCCACCTTTAGCAGCACCTCTCCACAATTTTGATCGAGAAAAGTTCGGACAGAATGAACAGCAGCCTCACATCCACCTCGCGAACCAAAACCAAGCTGTATTGGTTGAAAAAGGTTACTCAAAAGAGTGACCTTTTTCCTACAGCCTGCCTTGGCCGCGAGGCGACGATATGTGGTGCCAACCGCAATAGGTCTGATACCACCGTCTTTTTTGATAAGTGCGCATAAATTAACGCCTTACAAAATTTCAATGACGTCATCACTGACCCGTCCAGATAACATGAGGTTTACCAAAGCTGTTAGGTCTTTTAAGAGGGACTCGCTAGCCTCACCACAACTAAAAGATAGAAGATCTTTTAGGTGTTGAGGCGTCAGACCATCTAGGCCTCCAGCTGAGCCACTCTGAAAAGATGCAACAGCCGCTGCAACCTCCTGGCATGTGGCTTCAATGGCAACGTCATCTGGTTGTGGTGGATTAGGGAGGTGGAGGTTTGTCGCTGCAGGTGGATGTTTGTCACGTAGGGACTGAACCGTAACTGGTGTATAGGGGGCGATTGTGTCGCTAGAGAACAAGACACGTGCGGCGCCTTTGATATCGCCATCACTAATTTTGTTCTCTACTAATTTGAAATTAGTCAAAACGTCAGTTGTTTTGGAATTTAAATTATTCCGACTTTTGGGCGGAACAATGTTTGCAAGATCTAAAGGGTTACCCTCCAATACTTTGTACTTTACGCAGTTTTCCTTTACTCTAGTAGTAAGGGACTTTTTGTTGGAAGGGTCAATATGACATTTCTCGACTATAAGTTTTTTTAGTTTTATTTTAAATTGACTAGGTTTTAGATCCGTTATTGAAATCGGTACAGTGTTGTAGATAATCGGTCCCATACACATGATACTGCGGTTCATTGAGGTGGTTTGAGATGGGCGATTACGACTTTGGTTACATTTATTAGTAACACTAAACTTTGTGTTCATACAACTTACAGTAGTCAAAATAGCGCCAATTTACTAATGACAGCAAAGAACACAAAACTGTTTTTATTCGTCGAAACTGTCGACCAATCAAATCTCGAGGAGTTATTTGCACAAGGAGCTTGTATGTTGAATATTCTTTGCACAAGGAATTTTTATCGAGTATGTTTTGCACAAGGAGGCATTGCGATGCAGGTCAATTAGGTATCTTGGTGTTCTAAAGTCAAAATCTTCTATTCTACTAAATAGAATTATCCTATTCTACTAAAATGTAGCAGCATTTTGATATGTTTAGATCTAGCTTGTTAATCACGCAATAATCGTGAAGATTATCATCTAGGTGTAACTGCAGCAGCTGTCAATCATGATAGTTGTTAATTAAAACACTGTTTTAAACTATCACGGTTGTTCACTAAAGTTATATGATTATTTACGGGATATTTACCGTGGTAAGGTTGTGGATAGTGTGTGTAGTGTAGTGTAGTGTGTAGGGGAGCTCATTCCACAACCTTACCACGATAAATATCCCATAAATAATCATATAACTTTAGTTGTTAATTACTTTGAAAGTTTTCATATTATCAGCAAAAAGTAGAAAATTGGAGTGCCTGAAACACTGATTAATGTCATTCACAAAAATAACGAACAAGAGAGGTCCAAGAATGGATCCTTGAGGCACTCCTGATGGAATGAGTGATGGAGCCGACATATAACTATTCAGAGCCACAGTTTGGGTGCGACCGTTGACATAGTATGACCGATCGATGTGACTGTCTCTGTAGACAGCATCTACCTGCCCCCCACCTTCCATGCCATCAGTGACCTCATCCACAAATGAGACCAGATTAGTAGTGGTAGACCTACTATAAAATATATTATATTATAAATATATGTATTTAAACTTTTTTAAAATAATATTATAATTACTTAGTTTGTTATAAATGTACAGACAATAAATAACTTTTGTGCACTGGCACCATGAAATGTTTCTATAAGTGATAACCTTATGTTGGCCGAGCGAGGTGTTTTTATTATTTATATATTTATGTGTACGAAGGCTGTTTGTTGGCTATCCAAGTAAAAATAAATAATTGTAGTTTGATCATTTGTATCTGTACTGCAGTTCATAAAACACTAAGTTCCGACATCTATTGGTACGTGTTGGTTCTGATTCTGAACAACATTATCAATATTTTATCTATACTAATATTATAATGAGGAAATATTTGATTGTTTGTTTGCATTGAATAGGCTCCGAAACTACTGAACCGATTTGAAAAATTCTTTCTCTGATGGGAAGCTACGCTATCCCCGGGTGACAGGCTATAATAATTTTTTTTATTTTTTTTAAATTACAGCCATAAATAGGTCTATACCCGTGCGAAGCTGGGTCGGACCGCTAGTTAGGTATATAGAGAAAAGTGAAATGTTCTCACTCAGGCCTCCCTGGGTAGTAGAGCGTGGAGACGCGCAAGTTGCCGCAGTCCAGCTTGGTGTCGAGGTAGAAGTCGTCAGGCGGCGTCGGCGGGCGCGGGTCGGGGCGCGCGCGCTTCCTCGGCGGCGGCTCCTCGTCGCTCGCCAGCAGCTGCGTCTCCAGCGCCGCCGGCACGCACCATTCTTCGCCGCTTGCTGATAAATACGCACATTAAGGTCCGATTGCACTTGGACGGTTTCTGCGCTATTGTACCTAGTCATGAGTTGGATAGAAAATGGTACATACTTGAATCATCGACATCTTTCGACGAATCGGGCGCGTAGGCAGGAAAAAGGGACATGGCGATAAGAAATAAGATTTTAATTTGTTCGTCACATTAAACTTATGTACCACAGGTTTCTCCCTATCACATTCCTTTCCAAATTTATAATATTGCTCAATGTTTACAGTTAGTGTTACATACAAATATGTTGTGGTTGATGATTGTATTTGTAGGTCTTATCATAGATAATTCACTATTATACACGAGTGTGGTATGGGTGTTATGTTTGCCTACACTACCATATTTTATTAAACCAAGAGATTAATTTACGAAGCCAGCCGTTTCGCTATCACACTAAGCTATCACATTCAACACCAAAGAGTAGTATTTTTTTCCTTTAATAAAAAGTACTTTTGAGTATTTTCAACACATTGACCAAACCAACGAGAGAGTAGTATATTCCTTGGACCAAACCAAAGAAATATCAAAGAGAATTAATATATTTTTGTTTTGATTTGTTTTTTTTTTTTAATTATAATTCGCCCATCGGGCAGGCTAAAGCCTTTAAGGCCATACCGCCTATTCTTCTGTTTTTTATAGTCTTAATAACGTCAAACAAGTCATAGTCACAGTCAGAGTCAAGCTAAGTAAGTCACGGTCAAGTCAAACTCATGCCTCTGTAAAGTGGTGGGAACTTTACAAGAGGCTCCTATGGAGTTTTGGAAACAACACGAAAAGACACGTTTCACCTCGTTATATCACTTGTCCACACTCGAGCACGTTTACGAGCACTTAATGAATAATAATTCACCATTTAGAACACATTAACACTCGAAAATGCACTAGTTTAGGAAAATAATCCAACGAGCCGACATGTTTTTTTCCACGTTGGCGCCAAAACTCCTTTTGGTTTTGTTTCTACACTTTTTTTTTTTTCGTCTTCCCCGTGTTGGAGCTTGCATTTGCCAGTGTCGAGTATTAAATTAATAGCAAGTTTGATTATATCTAAGTCATATTTATGTAGTCAAACGTGACTCAAACCCATACTGATTCCTTGTATTAAACTGTCCACCGCATAGGCTAAGTATTCCCTCTACGGTCCACCGAGATAGCGAATAGCCCTGCCGATCCGAAACCGAAACTCCGAGTGAGTGAGTGAGACCTCCATAGGCTCCATATTACTTGTGAGTGAGATCCTGAGATCTAACCTAAAATAATTAGCTTCGTTTTTCTAAAATACCTTTCTTAGTTTCTTATTTCCAGAAATCTCATAATGGTCTTGTCTGTGTTACCAAAATATCAATAAACCAATTTTTTCCCTGTTGGTGTTTGTGTCCAATACCCTAATTTTTCAACAAAGAAGTCGTAATTAAGTTTATGAGTTAGTATAGTTCTCGTCTACACATTATTAAAGGTAATATTAATTCACATGCAGTGCTTCTCAAAAAAGTGCAGTCGGAAAAAGATTCAGGTATCATCTGGGTCCGTGTCGGTTCACTATAATATCAGTTTAAAGTGTATTTATATCCTATTGTTATTCCTCATTCAGCACTCTTCGGAATCCTTGAATCCGAGCGCACGCGACAGTACCTAGCTCGTCACGATGTCCAAGGGCGGCAGCACCAAGAGCGGGAAAGGGAAAACAAACGAAGAAATCTTCGCGCAATTCCAGGAGCTTCGCGGCGAGCAGAGGCTGCTCGCCAACAAGCTGTCCGAGCTGGGAATGGATCTAAACGAGCACAAGTGAGTAACTACGCGGCACATACGTACGAATCCCTAAGTTTAGACTAAGCTTCTTAGTTCAAAACTGCTAGTCTATCGGTCTTTTATAGGATACATTTCGGAAAGTGTGTGATTTAATTATGTACCTCTTATCCATTTTATATTGGACTGCCAGCGGGGCACGAAAAATCTTCACCGCTTTATGGTTGATATTTCAAAAACCCGTATGAAGCGCTTTGATTCCACATTTATTGTGCGAACTGCTAGTCTGTGGAATGCGCTGCCTGAATGGGTGTTCCCCAATGGTTACATTCTGGGTGTCTTCAAATCACAAGTGAATCGGTTCCTTCTAGGCTATGCTCCAATGTAGACCACATTAATGCTTAACATCAGGCGTGATGGTGATCAAAAGCAATCCTATTAATAATAAAAAAAACACGAGTGAATCGGCTTCTTCTAGGCACGCTTGCCTAGAAGAAACCGATTCACTCCATTGAAGACCGCATCGTCACTTAACACCAGGCGAGTTAGCGGCCAAACACAAGCCTATTATTAACTAAAAATTTTATAACCATGTAGTCTGCACCTATAATTGTGGTGGCGTTTAGTTTAAGTCTTGTACCTTGTCTCCGTCATATAAAGTAAGGGCGTACATCATGTTGGTGTTCATTAATAAAATAAAATAAAAAATAAAATAAAACCCTGATAAGTTTGTTATGTCCGACCCTCTGTCTGTCCTAATTCTTTTAACTTTCCAACTTTTATAGTTATTAAGTGCATGAAACTGCACAATTATATATTCATTATAGATCTCATATAAAAAAAATATTTTGTGGTGTCTCTGGGTACATTTAATATTTGTATGATTTTAAAAGTGGATGTAAGAGGGCATCTAAATGTGTCGCAGGATCGTGATCGAGACCCTGCGCGGCGTCCCCTCGGAGCGCAAGTGTTTCCGCATGGTGGGCGGCGTGGTGGTGGAGCGCACCGTGGGCGACGTGCTGCCCGCGCTGGAGGCCACCTGCGACCAGCTGCCGCGGGCCATGCGCGCGCTCGAGGAGCAGCTGGCGCGCAAGGGAGAGGAGATCAACCAGTACATCCAGAACCACGACATCCGCGTGCAGCGGATGGAGCGCGCCGCGCCGCCCGCCGACCAGCCCGCCAAGGCCGCCGTGCTGGTGCCCTCCGCCTGACCCCCCGAGCCGGGCCTGTGACCTGTGACGTGACGCCGACTGCTTCATGCTATGTTAGGAGCCGCTCACTGCAGCCGGGCGCGGCCGCCGCTGCACTCGTGTACTCATTTACTATTACATTCTAAACTAATTTGTTTGTTGCTGATGATTAATGCAATAGTTATCATTTACAGTACAAACTTCACATTTTTTTTTAAATTGAAAGATCACAAAACTGGAAATACATTATTTTATTTTATTTTACAAGGAAAACATACAGCTGCTAATTAATACAGTAGATATGAGATAAACAGTTACACAAAAGCCAAAAACATTATGAACTTAGCTTGTACATTTGTACAGTAAAGGGCGAAAAAAATGTAGTTTAGTAAGTAGAACCTTGTTGTTGTCTATATTGTGTATAAACTTCAATAAAATTAGTGATATATTATGTAGTTATTACTTACGATATTACTGATTAGAAAGTGAAAAGCCAAGTGAAAACTCATGCATATAACTCATTTTATTATCGGCTTTAATGACCATGTTTTATGCACTCTGTGCACAATATATTATTTTGCGCATCGCAATGATAGAACATGACTGCAGCGGCAGGCAATGAGGCATTTATGGAGTGAAATTTAATTGAATGTGAACGCTTACTGAGCAAAAAAATAACATACTATTTTAATAATATAAATGTATTTATTAATTTCCACTTACTCAACTAAACTTATAAAAATACAAAATATTCAAATGTGAGAACTAGATTTTTCATTTCATAGAACCACAGAGCAACAATGTTACACCGCTTCAGTCCCGGCGGACTTTCATTTACATTTTATATCACTTATATCAGACCCTGTACTCAGATTACCGTTATGGTTACTCGAGAAAATTCCTCTTTCCTGTGGCACGAGGGGAGGACGCGGCGAGTGCGGGGAGACAGACCTACGCGAGGTGAACACGCCGTGTGCGGGGAAGATGCGGCATGCGCGGGGAGACAGACCTACGCGAGGTGAACGCGCCGTGTGCGGGGAAGATGCGGCATGCGCGGGGAGACAGACCTGCGCGAGGTGAACACGCCGTGTGCGGGGAAGATGCGGCATGCGCGGGGAGACAGACCTGCGCGAGGTGAACGCGCCGTATGCGGGGAAGATGCGGCATGCGCGGGGAGACAGACCTGCGCGAGGTGAACACGCCGTGTGCGGGGAAGATGCGACATGCGCGGGGAGACAGACCTGCGCGAGGTGAACGCGCCGTATGCGGGGAAGATGCGGCATGCGCGGGGAGACAGACCTGCGCGAGGTGAACGCGCCGTGTGCGGGGAAGATGCGACATGCGCGGAAGATGCGACATGCGCGGGGAGACAGACCTGCGCGAGGTGAACGCGCCGTGTGCGGGGAAGATGCGGCATGCGCGGGGAGACAGACCTGCGCGAGGTGAACGCGCCGTGTGCGGGGAAGATGCGGCATGCGCGGGGAGACAGACCTGCGCGAGGTGAACGCGCCGTGTGCGGGGAAGATGCGGCATGCGCGGGGTGACAGACCTGCGCGAGGTGAACACGCCGTGTGCGGGGAAGATGCGGCATGCGCGGGGAGACAGACCTGCGCGAGGTGAACGCGCCGTATGCGGGGAAGATGCGGCATGCGCGGGGAGACAGACCTGCGCGAGGTGAACACGCCGTGTGCGGGGAAGATGCGACATGCGCGGGGAGACAGACCTGCGCGAGGTGAACGCGCCGTGTGCGGGGAAGATGCGGCATGCGCGGGGAGACAGACCTGCGCGAGGTGAACACGCCGTGTGCGGGGAAGATGCGGCATGCGCGGGGAGACAGACCTGCGCGAGGTGAACGCGCCGTATGCGGGGAAGATGCGGCATGCGCGGGGAGACAGACCTGCGCGAGGTGAACGCGCCGTGTGCGGGGAAGATGCGGCATGCGCGGGGAGACAGACCTGCGCGAGGTGAACGCGCCGTGTGCGGGGAAGATGCGGCATGCGCGGGGAGACAGACCTGCGCGAGGTGAACGCGCCGTGTGCGGGGAAGATGCGACATGCGCGGGGAGACGGACCTGCGCGAGGTGAACGCGCCGTGTGCGGGGAGACAGGACTGCGCGAGGTGAACGCGGCGCGGCATGCGCGCGGGGAGTCGGAGAATGCTTTAGTAAATATTTAGATCACGACCGCTGGCCGCCGGGCACGGTGGCTCGGAGCGCAGTGTTGGCGGCGGTCAGTAGTGCATGAAATTGGTCGGCGCGTAGGTCTCCGCGGTGGCGTCGTGCGCGGGCGCCGCGGCCAGCGGGCGGAGCGGCGGCGGCGCGGGGGGCGGCGCGCGGTCGCTGCGGCCGCCCGACTTGCTCACCAGCCGCAGGTCCGAGATGCGCATGTCGCGGTCCACAGACTTGCACATGTCGTAGAGCGCGAGCGCCGCCACCGCGCACCCGGTGAGCGCCTCCATCTCCGCGCCCGTGCGCGCCGTGACGCGCACCTCGCACGCGAGCTCCACGGCGCCGCGCGCCTCCGCCCGCGCGGCGCCGGGCGGCAGCCGCACGTGCACGCGCGCGCAGTCCAGCGGCAGCGGGTGGCACAGCGGCAGCAGGTCGGCGGCGCGCTTGGCTGCCAGCGCGCCCGCCACGCGCGCGACGCACAGCGCGTCCCCCTTGGGCAGGCTCGCGTCCGCCAGCAGCCGCAGCACGCGCGCCGACACCTCCAGCCGGCACGAGGCCTCCGCCGCGCGCGCCGTCACCGGCTTGTCTCCCACGTCCACCATGCGCGCGCGCCCCGCCCCGTCCAGGTGGGACATGCCGCCGCCGCCCTGCGAGTGCGCGCCGCGCGCCGCTAGCCGCCGATGAGGATCATGGGACGGGAGGCCCGCGCCAACTCCTCGAGCCGCATGCCTGGCGAACGGAGAGCGCGTTAGGGCGGCGCGGGCGGGGGCGGGGCGCGCCGGCGGGGGCGCGCGCCACTCACCCGCGTGTCGCGCCTTCTTGTTGCGCAGCGCGCCCCGCACCAGCGCCTGCAGGTCTGCGTCGGAGGCGCCGCCGCGCGCCGCGTCCCGCAGTGACGTCTCCGCAGACCCGAACAGGCACACCTGCCGGCCAGAGAACGCGCGCTCAGTGTGAGGGCGGAGGCGGGGGCGGGAGAGCCACAGTGTGCAGAGGCTCGCAGCGCAGGACGTACCTTGAGGTTCCCGTCGGCGGTGAGCCGCAGCCGGTTGCAGGAGCCGCAGAAGGGCTGCGTCATGGAGGAGATGAAGCCGACCAGGCCGGCGTGGTCCGGCGCGCGCCACAGCTCGGCAGTGTCGCTGGCGCGTGGCGGCGCGCGTGCCAGCGCGTGGCGCGCGCGTGCCGCCGCCACGGCCGCCGCGTGCGGCACCAGCCCCGTGCGCGACCACTTGTTGCCCGAGAACGGCATGAACTCGATGAACCTGCGGACACCGTCACGTCACACTGGTACAGATGACTACATGGGCGCCTCAACCTTTCTTCCCATCGGTTATCGGTTCTTCGAGCGATGTGGCCTGCCCATATGGCCTTTCAACTTGCAAGTTTTAACAGCTATGTCGGTGACTCTGGTTCTTTGGCGAATATCCACGTTCCGGATTCTATCGTCCAAAGAAACTCCGAGCATATCTCTCTCCATTGCCCGCTGTGTGACTCTGATTTTTCCAAAAGGCCAACATTTAAGGACCCCGTCTCAGTACCATAATTATGTCATCACTGGCTTCGACCAAAAAAAAAAAAAAAAAAAAAAAAAATAGAGAGCGACTGAAACGAAGTGAGAGCCGATTCTCATTTTGTAATCTACAAAAATGCGCTTCTGCTGGGCCCGTCCATTCATTTTATTTTGGTCGAAGATCACTGGCAACACACTGGTCAAAGACCCTTATCTTTAGACACTGTGCAAAGAATTTATATCGTCATTGGCACTGTTGTATCTTGGACGAGATGTTACGCAATTTTCCGAAGAATGTAACTCGGATGGAGTTAAGATTCTTCGGGCGACCTCTTTGCCTAAGTTGGACTTACCTAACTGAACAATCTGTCCAAGATAGGTGTAATGGTCAACAACTTCGAGAGTATCGTTCCCAACGACTACCGGCGCGGGTTCAACATGGACAACATCCTTAGTTCGGTCTAAGCTTCTTAGTCTTGAGCATCGACGTAAAGTTGCTAGTCTATCGGTTTTTTATCGGATACATTTCGGAGAGTGTGCATCGGATCTGCACGATCTAATTCCCTCCTGCCCATTTTTCTATCGGACTGCCAGAACGTGCACGAAAAATCGTCACCGCTTTATGGTTGATATTCCGAGAACCCGTACGAAGCGCTTTGATTCCACATTTATTATGCGAACTGCTAGTCTGTGGAATTCGCTGCCTGAATGGGTGTTCCCCATTATATAGTTATAATAGACAATATGTAAATGTAATATAAATAATAATATGTAAAGCCACAAATCTGCCCGAGCTCATAATGGCATAATGCCGTTTGTTGTCAAGCGGCGCTGGTCTTCCGATGAGGCCGGCAGGTTACAATCTGGGTGTCTTCAAATCACGAGTGAATCGGTTCCTTCTAGGCAAGCGTGCTCCAACGTAAACCGCATCATCGCTTAACATCAGGCGTGATGGTGGTCAAAGGCAAGCCTATTATTTATAAAACATAAAATAAAATAAATAATGGACATCGGACATGATTTTTGTTTTGTCCATGTTCATTTTAAAATCCATCTGTTGGGAAAAGCTACAGCTAGCTGCTGCCTGCCGCTTCGCTCGCATATATAGTACCATAGAAAAATAATGGAACTCTTGTAAACAGTAGAATTATTTTAGGTATACGCTGTGTAAGTGCCTCACACCATTGCTTATTGCCGATCGATATGGATCAGTGGCAGCGTGACTGTCTAGTCCGCAGCAGCAACAGGAGGTCCCAGGTTATATTCTCGGCCGGGCAGAAGTGAATTTGACGTGTTTGTGTGTGTACCGTTACATCACCGACACACGAGATCCGATACTCCGTATTGCTGATTACTGTAACTGCGTAAATGAACGCATTATCAAACTCTCCGTTAGTATAACGTTAGCGTTATATTGTATAGTTGTGAGACCCAATATGGGTCCGCTGACGAGACGGACCCTGTTGGAAAGTGAGGATGCGGTGCAAGTCGGAGCACGTGCCCGTGAGGTGTTGACGACACCCAGGTAGTGATGTAAGGGACGAGGGTCGATACTCACCGCACCTCGAGGTTCCGGTCGCGCGTCAGCTCCACGAAGTCGCTGATCTCGTCGTCGTTGAACCCTGTGGACACAACGCATGCTGCTCATCATGGGAACTACGCTCGGGAAGGAGTCTGCTTGTATATAGTCAACCTCAGCCCCCATCTGCATGTAGCAACATCGGGAAATGGAAATGCAACGCGCAGTAACTGCTCGTGCAGTTGTACACAGGTACTCGTGTCTGGGAGCAACACGACCGTGTTATCGGAACCTAGCCTGAACACTAAGCAGGCTGGATCGTGTAGATACACTGGGTACCTAATTCAATTCATTACCACGACCAGACTTTATTTCCCATCTAAAATAAAAGAGCTCTGTTTTTGCCTTCTTAAAATTCGACATTAGTTTTTTGTAAAAAAAAAACTAAAATTGTAGCAGATTCCAGTTCAGATGAAAACGAGCCCTACAACTCTCTATCTCTCTCTCATAGGGCCGATTGTTCAATCGATTGATAAATCATGCCTGAGTAGTAGCACTAGTAGGGCCGTATAAAAAGTTTTTTTTCATTCGGCCAACGATTTATTATATTTTTACCTTCAAATAAAAATAAAGGAATTAATACAAGTCATGGAACAAAAGTTGTCAGGTATGATGTAAGGAAAATGCAAATAACCCTGTACAATTGTTATGGCACATACACATATTAAATTTTTTTACACCCAGATGTTATGCTGTTTCCATAATTATTTTTATTGAGAAAGTAGTCCTGTCCATCTGAGTCTCGAGGCTCTGGTCTCTCCCATGATATTTGGTTCGGCGATCATCTCATCAGCCAAGATGTCATAATATAAATATCAATGCTCATCAGTTTCCACGTTTTTAGGGTTCCGTACGTAACCATAACCATAGGGTAAAAACGGGACCATTACTAAGACTACGTTGTCTGTCTATCGTACCTTTTAACGGATGTATATTTAGAATCGTAATAGTAGCTAGTTGACATTTTTACAGAATAATTATGTAATGTTACTGCGGATTAAATAACAAATAATAATAAAGTCAAAAAGTAAAAACTAAAGGGTCCCCCACATACAAAATACGTTTATTTTTGTATTAGCTCTAATGTAAAATCGATAATATTACGTACAAGCGTCAAACTTGGCATGATTATAGTACACACTCTAAAATATAACAACAAATAATAATAAATAATTAATGGCCAAGTGTGAGTCGGTGACAAATTACTGTTATTTACCAAATTAAGCAACGTAGAGCGCGGTCGGTACTTGGATGGGTGACCGTCTGGGTGTGACGTTGTCTTTTTGCACAACTTTTTGTATTTTGTGGTGGTACGGTACGGAACCGTCAGTGGGCGAGCCCGACTCGCACTGCACCGCTCCAACTCCCGTCTTCTCTTCTACTCCTATCTTCTATTTTCTCTCTACCATTACGTGGTTATCTTGGTGTTGAAGGGCCAGCATCCAGGTCTCACATGCGTACTGAGATCCGCCTGCCAACAGTCTCGTATGATCCTGCGAACCTTGGTCCTGCTCAGTAACCCTCAGCCACAACCCCGTAGCCCCTTTAAACTTGACATCTCCCATAAGTAGATCTTCGCGCTTCTGTGATAGTGTTTTTGTAGCATTTCATGTGGAGATATTATTTTGGCTCGGATAACGCTGAGTCCACCGCTAGCTAGATGCTTCAGTAGTTAAAGTTCGCGCAGAGTTGGAGTCGGATTTTCCTATAGATTTTTTAAATGCTCATAATTTCTTCAAAATGTCGACCCCACATGCGTTCCCCCCCCCCTGCCACATGCGTCCGCCCCCCTGACGCATGCGTCCCGCACCGCCACGCATATTACTACATAGGTTATATAGGAGTAGGGTGTAATCAATGAGCACATAATAAAACAGCCAAGTACATGATAGGTATATAAATGAATCATTGAAGAGAAGAGAAGTAGAGCGTACCTTTAATGAGCACGACGTTGATCTTGAGCGTGAGACCGAGCTGCAGCGCCAGGTCCGCCGCCGCCAGCACGCGCGCCAGCACTGCGCCCTGCAACACCCACACCGCGCGTTACTCCCTCCCCGCACCCCCCTCAGTCCCGCGCCGCGAGCGCGCCGGGAGCGGACATACCGGGCGGCGCGACATGCTCTCCAGCCGGTCGGCGCGCAGCGAGTCCAGCGACAGGTTGAGCCGCGTCAGGCCGGCGCGCTGCAGCGCGGGCAGCCGCCGCGTCAGCGCCACGCCGTTACTCGTCATGCCCACGGACTCGATGCCGGGGATGCTGCCCAGCTCCTCTGCGAACGCACCGCGACGCGTCACACTCTGCATGCTCCTTCACGATCGGTCGCACGATCAGCACGCGCCGGATCGCAAGGATGCGCAGACGAACATAACATTATAGTATTTAGTTTATGTATGTATATGTATATATATTTATTCATATCTTATGTGCACCACCGACCGTTTTTCAACTTCTTTAGTCCTGTCCATCCAAAGGTTGCCTGGAAGAAATCGCTTTAGGCGATAAGGCCGCCCATTATACTGCCGTATATTTGTTTTTTATGTTAGTTTAAGTTTCATTTGTATTTTCGGTGTGTAATAAAGTAATATTGTATTGTATTGTATTGTATTGTATAGCGTTTACACAAGTACTAACGGAGAACCGTCACTATTTATTAAGAGCTTAAAAAAACAACCAAAAAAATTATTAAAGTGGAAATAAAGTAAAGATGTGTGTAGGGCGGGCGCGACTCACGGATGATCTCGGCGAGGTCGGGCCGCAGCGTGGGCTCTCCGCCGGTGAGGCGCACCCGGGAGACTCCGCAGGCCGCCAGCACGCGCACCAGGCGCGCTAGCTCTGTGCGCGTCAGTAACTCGTCGCGCGGGGTGAGCGGCACGCCCTCCGCCGGCATGCAGTACTGGCCTGACACACAACACGGGCGGCTCGGGTACATGGTGACGTACACTCACAGGCACTGCACCACTTCATTATAGCCTTCACATCACCATAAGGACCAAACAACTCTTCTTCATGTTACTTATTTATTTATTTACGGCACGGAGGCAAGGGGCCGGGCCTGGGGTGAGGCAGGACATATCAAACTATAGAATGATTTCTAAACTTTGTGTATTAGCCAAGGTCTTTGAGAAAATTGTTCATTGGCAACTATACATCACTCTTATAACAAATAAATAAATATTCAGGATATTTGTGCACACACGGTCATCTGACGCCAAACTGAGCAAAGCTTGTCAACACACTTGTTTACCAGCAACATGGTCTATGGAAGGTCTACCACAACTAATCATGTCTCATTTGTTTGTACGATCACTACTGCCGTGGAAAATGGAAATCGCGAAAAAAAAAAATGCTGTTCCAAAGAAAATGGTCATTGACACTTGACAAAATATATGGAACAGCAGATTTCTTTTTCACGGTTTTAGTGTTGGTCCCAAAGTAAAAGTTTTTCATAATGAAGATTACAAAGAACTCTTTTCGGGTTAGTACAGTTTATATGAGTAACCCTTTATAAAGGCATGCTGTCCGGCCAAGCTTCATACCGGCAAGTGTGCAAAACACTACTTGCTTTGCTTTTGGTCATTCAGGTATCGATGTCGCCCTGAACGTCGGCTGTATCGGGGCCATCATCCAAATAAAAATAAGCAATTAAGGAATTAAATTGCTTTTGGTGAATCAAAGACCCAATGAAGACAAAAAATTACCGTCCTTGAATAACTTTAATTCACGTTTCTGAACTTTTAAGATAATTGTTTACTGCAAATACTTAAAATGTGTGTGTGTTATCTGCTTCAGTAGATAAGTGGTCGAAGGTCAAGTAGTTTCACTCCAACTCATCACAGTGTTGCACAACCTGACCGCATCCTCCCCACAATACATAACTACTTGCTGTTAAATTAATACTATCATGCTGTTCAAATAAAAAATATAAACTGTATTAGTTGTACAATGAGCCCATCACCACGTCACACTCAGGAGAGACATGATCATGTGACGGGGAGAGAGAGAATGGTAATGTAATGTACCTATAAAACTGACACAAGGACAGAGATAGTGCATGTATGTGGCTACACAAGGTACCTACATAGAACTTTATCATTCTCATTACATGTAACATTGTGCCACTGTACAAAGTGACACAGTTACACGGCAGTGTTGCATCTGTTGACCTTACGGTCTGATGGACCACAAACAAGCCTATGTCACTACGTTGTCAGTAAAACACACAGGTACCTATATGACATGTATGTATTTAGCGTAAGCAGGTAGGTGTCGCGCGGGCGCGGCAAGGTTGGGCTATGAAGGGTACTCACATCGCAGGTTGCATCGCTCGGTGAGCGAAATGCGAAGGTAAGTATGTCGGCGACCGTGCAGGTCCATCAGCGGTCCGCCTGCCGCCGCCGTCGCGTCATCTGTCTCCGCCGGCACCGCCACGGCGGCGCCCCGCGACTGCGATCATAGTATAAATCAGATTTCTACTAATTAAATGTATAATCCAACTTACATTTTGGCACTTGAGTAATTACAATGCCCTCAGCTCACATACCTACCTCATTAAAATATCTTTTAGTGACGTGTTGCTGTTGAATAGCAGTTGCACATCCATTAGATTTTATTACACGCAACAGCCAATTAGACTTGATAAACAGAATTTTCATTCTTTTAAAAGTGTTCCGTGCACAAGTGACACTAACAAAGGCAAAACAAAACAAACAAGTTTCCGACCACAGTTTCCGACCGAGTTCCCTGAGTTTGAGCGAGCGCGAGATTCGATTCGAGGCTACATTCAGACTTATTTTCAGACCAATAAGACGTTCAGACTGTATTATACAGACCAATAAGAGGGACAGGGTTTCCTTTTGTAATTTTTCTCATGACCATGGTTACAGTGTCCTTCAGTCGTAATATTAAATAGGAATATTGACACAATGGTCTTAAACCTATAAACGCTCTTTTAAAAGCTTTTCAATGCTAACCTTATGCCATTACGAAATATAAGAAAGACAATAGCATTACGCGAATAGCATTTGTGATTTAGAATTTTGTTCTTTGTTCTTCACAATCCATAGATGCACGTGAAAAGTTACTGGGAAATGAGTTTGACTCATGATACCTACTACCCAAAGGGACGGAACGCTTCAAACAGAAAAAACGAGCAGAGCGAGAGGTACCACGTTTAGCCATTTGTCCCTTTCACACTACATGTCTTATATACAATGACGTTCATGAACACGTATTAATGTGTGGTGTTGCCACTGTTGGAAAAATATTGTAACCGTAAATTTGGTATTATTTTGGGTAGTACGTAATTTGAACAGCATCATTTTTAAATAGTTAATTTTTATTTCTGAAACATATCTAAAAGAAAACTCCCGTGATTATTTAGGGTGCATTCGTTTATTATTGTAGTGATATTAAATAAGAAATAAATAAGTATATACGTGTGTTGAGTACTGCTGCCACCTATTCGACGGGTGCTATGAGGCTGCTTGGTGACAGCAAGCTAGTCGCCAATAAATTACAAAGCCTCGAGCACCGCCGTAAAGTAGCTTGTCTGTCTATTTTCTACCGGATATATTTCGATGAGTGTGAGCAAAAGCTTCATGACCTTATTCCACCCTCCCCCTTTAACTACAGGACAAGTAGAAGGACTGCACACCTATCACCCCTTCCACGTGGAAATTCCAAAAATTCGAACACAACGAATTGGGTCATCTTTTATGATACTGTACTGTCCAAGAATGGAACTCCCTGCCATCCTCCTTGTTTCCTGAAAAGTACAATCTAGGCATCTTCAAGGCTAGAGTGAATAGATTTCTTCTAGATCAACGTGTTCCATCCTCGGCCACACCGTTGCTTACCATCAAGCGAGTTGGTGGCCAAACGTAGATCTATTCTGTATAAAAATATAAAAAGTATGAAAATTAATGAGGAATTTATATCAGTGATTATGTCAACACTAGAAAGGGACAAATGGCTAAACGTGGTACCTCTCGCTCTGCTCGTTTTTTCTGTTTGAAGCGTTCCGTCCCTTTGGGTAGTAGGTATCATGGTTTGACTTGACCGTGACTAACTTTGCTTGACTCGATTGACATAATCTACTAATAAGTAAACTTGTTTAATATTAAGACTGAAGGACTTTGTATCAATGGTCATGAAAAAAGAATGGAAAAAAAATGGTGTTGCAGTGTTGCCAACTTGGGGGTTTTCCCCCTAAATTTGGGGATAAGTTAGATGAAGAGGGGTATTTTTAGGGGCCATATTTTTTTAGGGGCATACACTAGGGATATAATTTTTTTACGCATTTTTCATGATTTACCTTTTTTAGGGGTATTTTCTAGGGGGAAATTCTTATGTAGCGGTTTTTGTAACGTAAATTAGAAGATGATTGATTGAATTGATGAATTAAATTTTATGAAGGTGTGTAATCTCATAGACATCAGCAGAATTTTTTTTTCTGTAAATTAAGATGAAAATTAAACGATACCAGCGAATACTCAAGCGGGCATAATAACTGAAATGATAAGACAAACAATTGGACGACGAGTGAAATACGAGTAACCGACTGAGCAAAAAGCGAAGATGTGGTTCGTTAGTGTTAGAGCCGTTACCGTTATTAGAGGTCAGTGAGATGTTAGGGGGAAAGAGGGGGATTTCGAGACGACGCTAGGGGGGGACGCTTAGTCGAGGTTGGCAACACTGCATAATTTTCGTTTGTTTTGTTTTAGTCAGTTTTAGTTTGTTTTCAATTTTCATTAATTTTCCACAAATCAATTATCTACTAGAATAAGATTGTTTAGGTATGTTATTTGATGTTATCCATATTTAAAGTTTATAAATTTTGTTGTGTTCTTGTAGTTTTAATTTAGATACTTAAACACAGTTTTTCGCTGTTTGTTGTTCTAGTCTAGCCTGTGAGCAGTACTGCGTCCGCCCATTTTCCACCCCTACCCTATTCATGGGGCATAGTCTGTGATCCGTACACCAGCTCCCAGATTTTACCCATGTTGTATCTATTCGGGGCCACCTCATACAGACTTCATGAGTAAGCAAGCTGTGCATTTACAGAGAGCAGGGGTGTCAGTTTGTTCACCTCTGGGTAACTCCATTGACCATTGTCTGATGAAATCTGTATCTGTCTAATCTCCGCCCGATCTTAGCCCTAAAGGCACTCGTCGAGTGTGGCGATACAAGTCAGCGGATTGGGATGAGATGGAATCTTTTTTTGCATATTATCCTTGGCAATCAGTGTGCTTTTCTTCTGATAATCCTTGGACCTGCGCGGATGCTGTGCCGGATGTGTTGCGTCAGGCCATGGAATACTATATTCACTACTCTGATGTGCCTCTGTCCGGTAAAGCTCTCTTATAGTTTGAGCCTCAATGTAGTCGCACGGAAGCACGTAAACATGAGGCATACCTCGCCTGGTCCGATGCTTGTCACTGTAAAGCGAAGGATCTATATCAGAAGAAGAAAGCGTTTAATAAGGCTGCCAAATCCAAAAATAAAGTCCAATTCAAAAGGTTTTACAGAGGGCTCGCTTTGACCACATTAATAGAATAGGGAATAAACTGGCTTCGTACCCTGCTGGTAGTAAAGCATTTTGGTCTCAGGTAAGGATGTAGGACATCCACAAAAAATTCCTATTTTAGAATGGTGGAATGCACCTTCCTGAATAACCCTGTCAGTAGTATATAGTAGATAACAATCCTGTAGGTAGTGTATGTTGGATATTTTATTTGGTTTATATTTCTCTTCCTGCTCTTCACCACTTCTTTTAACGAGTCACCAAATTGACAATAGAGCAACCCTGAGAGAAAGTATGTATGTTTTAGTTAGTGTATACACAGATCATTACATTATTGACATGTGCACTTTCTTACTAAAGCGCTGATAAATGGTTGTCTTCTTTGCTCTAGACTAGAGAAGAAGATGAAGTTAGAAGAAACACCTCTCCAACAAGAGTGGAATAGCAGCAAGGAGACACATGAAATGGTAATTATATAAATAAATATTCATCATTTGATCATTATCTGTCCACCGCTGGACACCTTGACACTTTTGACACTGTTTTCCTTGTTTCCTGAGAGATATAATCTGGGCCTTTTCAAGGCCAGAGTGAACAGGTATCTTCTAAGTCTGCATGCTCCATCTTCGACCACACCGTCGCTTACCAACATGCGAATTGGTGGTCAAACGGACTTATCTGCGATAAACAAAAAAACACAGTTTTGATTCCTTCTGCCCTTGCACCGATCTCTTCCACGTGTGACAATATCGTCTTTTTACCCGGCTGGTGGTCAGCTCAGCGGCCGGTGCCCATCGGAGTGATCTAGTAACCGCTGGCGCTGTCTTGTCTTCCAATGAGTCCTGCATCCTCAAATAAATAGTAACACAAAAGCCAAAAAGAAGTTTTCACTAATACAAACTTAAATACATATGAAAATATAAATATGGTAAATGCCCCGTTGCATTACCAACTTGGGCATGGATAGATAAATAGAATTTACACAGTAGGTAAAACAGTTAATAAGTAGTTTTTTTTTTAATTGATAATATTGATATTTTTTTAGATATTAAATTAAATTAACAAAAATAAAAAGGAATAAAGGAATAGATAACAGCCAAATTATGATTACAAAACCTCATACAAATTCACGGATTATTTTTATTTTATGTTTTTTTGCTCTTCGCTATACACCGAGCGCGATCATCAGTACCGGTGGAATCGGACGAAGCTCGGTGTCGGTCGTACAGAATGAAACACAACGCAGGAGTCGAGACGAGGCGGGGAGGAGGGCGCAGGCGCGGGCGCGGACGAGGCGGCGCTCGGCGCCCTGCTGGAGCACGCGGGCGCCGCCGGCGACGACCCCGAGCGGCGCGTGGCGCGGCTCGGCGTGCAGCTGGCGCGCCTCGACGCGCTCAACGTGGCAGGCATGCTGGCCGCGGCCACGGAGGGCGGCGGCGCGGCGCTGGCGGGCCGGCTCGACGCCGCGCTGGAGCACGCCGCGGCGCTGGGCGCGCGCCGGGCCCGCGCCGCCGACCCCGCGCGCGGCGCGCCCGACGCGGTGCACGCGCGCTCCGGCGCCGCGCGCGCGGACGACAACGCGCGCGCGCTGCTGCGAGACCTCGCCGCGCTGTTCGCGTGGCTGGAGCCGGCGCCGCTGCGCGACCTCGACTCGCTGGCCGAGGTGCCGCTGACGAGCGCGGAGGGACGCGCGCGCGCGCTGGCCGCGTGTGACGCGCTGCGGGCGGCGCTGCGCGCGGAGCCGGGCGCGCCGGCGCACGTGCGCCGCCTGGCCGCCGTGCGCGAGCGCGTGCGGCGGCTGGAGCGCGCGAGGGACGCGCTCGCGGCGGCGGTGTCGCGCCACGTCAACAACCTGCTGATCCACCTGGGGAACGAGGCGGCGGCAGGCGCGGGCGCGGACGGTGCGCGCCCCCGCGCCGAGCTGCTGCCGCTGGCGCCGTTCATGCGCTTCCTCAAGGACATGGACGAGAAAGCGTTCGAGGGGCTGGCGCGCGTGTACACGGGGCAGCGCGCGCGCGCCCTGGAGCGCGAGGTGCGCGCGGCGTGCGAGGCGGCGCGCGCCGCACTGCCGCCCGCGGCGCCGCCGGAGAAGGCGGACGAGCTGCTGGACGGGGTGAGTGTCTCCCCGCGGTGACGCCCTGCTGGGCGGCGCCTCGCTGACGCGTGCTCTCTGCTGCAGGTGCTGAGCCTGGTGGAGTCGCTCTGCAATGCGGAACAAGACTTCTGCTCTCGATTCTTCTTCCTCGACGTGGATGTGAAGGTATGCGTTCGATCCGTACCGTTTCACGCTGACAGTGAACCCTCTGTGTTCCCTCAATGTCCTCAGCATCCGTGAGCAGCAGCGGTCCTCCGAGACGCGGTGACGCAGCGAGGTGAGCAGACGCGACTCCGATCAAAGGCGGACACCATTCTGTATAAGGGGTTATTTATTCAGTTCACATTCTGTTCTCGAAACCCTTCAACTGAAAGACCAGAAACTCGGTCTTCTTTCCATCGTCCCCGAGCACATGAGCCCAGGCTCCAGCGCATTCCGCACAGAACCTGACAAATGCAACTATATTAGTTTAATTATATCTTCATTTAGAATTATTTGGAACATTATCTGATTATTACTTTTTGAGTTATAGCGATAAAACTGTAATAAATTCAAGGCGTTTTAGCTCAAAGGTCATTGACCTTTCGTAAAATGATGTTTACAAAGCATTTTTACCAAGTAGTTATTTATTTATTTATTGGTTCTCTAAACTGGCCGTTACATCTTTAGATTCGTTTTTTTAATACATAAATATAGCAATCTACACTTAAGTGAAATCTGCATGCACGTGAATATTTATACACTACTTAAATTAAACTAAAGATTGAATTAACTACAATGTTGTTTGATGCTACCTGATGTAGTATTCAAAATAATGTCCAGATCCTTACAAATGTTATTATAAGAGGAAGACGTTCGATGCACTGCTGAGTGTTGTAATCATTAGTGCACAGGATGAGAGGCTGAATGTTCCTATTGAGGAGGTGAGGACTGCTGGAGCGTGGAATTTTCAAGTTAACATTTTGCGAGTAAATCAGGACTAAATTTTTCCTGTTATCATTTTGTGAAGAAACACGATATCAGCTATGTTCCGTCTGTGCGCAAGAGGATACATGTCATGTCCGAATGTGCCAATCTTGACATAAATAAGTTTACGGCAGAGGTTGTTCGCAAACGAAAGGTGGTAGAAAAATTTATTTTGGAGTCTTTCTAACCGACAGAAATTCACTCTTTTCTTTCTTACTTTTTATTGACTGCTATATCAAATAGTTCATAGTTCATAGTTATTTTATTGATATCAGAAAGATACATGTCAAATATAGGTTAAAAATGAACTTAATATAATGATTACTATAAATAATTAATTAAGCGCGTAATTATATTTTAATAACAATAATTATACAAATCAAAAAATGAATTAATAGCAATTTTTTTTTTTTTTTTTTATTAGTTCGTAAACAGCCTTGTGCAACACGCTTACATAATAAATTTTTTACAATACAATGATAAATTTAGGATGCACAATTCCTTAAACTACGAACCTAACTTACTAAATTAAATTATGCAAATAGTTGTGTAACCTATGCCTGTAAATTACTAAAACTAAAAATTAGCGTTAGGATAATAACAATTTAGATTGAAAACAACAGAAATTTACCGAAAAACATGAACAAAACACTTAAAAAAAAAATATACATTGTGGGGAAACTAATAGGCACTAATTTATGTTACGTACATATTATTATCTATATTAACAACCTTTTTAATTTAAATTTGAATGAGGGAAGCGAACCAATTTTGAATATATCAATATTTTTCCGAATAGACTCATTATCATAACTGTCGCACATACGAACTAAAATAAAAAAAATCAAATCAATATCAAATTAAAATAATTAATAGCATTTAAATTTATAAAATAATAATAATAATAGTAAGATGTCATAAAAAATCATAATCAAATAAGTTAGGTTCGATGTTTCCCAAATGAATCTTATTTTATTTTATTTTTATTTTTAGAGTGTAAACTTGAAGCGATGTATTGTGTCGTCAGAGTGAGGGCGGTGAGGCGCGCGGCGCGCGGGGCGGGGGCGCCGAGTCGCGGCGCTTCCTCGCGGCGCTGTTCCCCGCGCTGGAGCCCGCGCTCGCCGCGCTCACGCACCACATCGAGAAACACGACCAGTAGTGAGTGTGCTCTCTCTCTCTCTCTCTGTCACACTGCACGGCGCGCGGGGCGGGGGCGCCGAGTCGCGGCGCTTCCTCGCGGCGCTGTTCCCCGCGCTGGAGCCCGCGCTCGCCGCGCTCACGCACCACATCGAGAAACACGACCAGTAGTGAGTGTGCTCTCTCTCTCTCTCTCTCTGTCACACTGCACGGCGCGCGGGGCGGGGGCGCCGAGTCGCGGCGCTTCCTCGCGGCGCTGTTCCCCGCGCTGGAGCCCGCGCTCGCCGCGCTCACGCACCACATCGAGAAACACGACCAGTAGTGAGTGTGCTCTCTCTCTCTCTCTCTCTGTCACACTGCACGGCGCGCGGGGCGGGGGCGCCGAGTCGCGGCGCTTCCTCGCGGCGCTGATCCCCGCGCTGGAGCCCGCGCTCGCCGCGCTCACGCACCACATCGAGAAACACGACCAGTAGTGAGTGTGCTCTCTCTCTCTCTCTCTCTCTGTCACACTGCACGGCGCGCGGGGCGGGGGCGCCGAGTCGCGGCGCTTCCTCGCGGCGCTGTTCCCCGCGCTGGAGCCCGCGCTCGCCGCGCTCACGCACCACATCGAGAAACACGACCAGTAGTGAGTGTGCTCTCTCTCTCTCTCTCTCTGTCACACTGCACGGCGCGCGGGGCGGGGGCGCCGAGTCGCGGCGCTTCCTCGCGGCGCTGTTCCCCGCGCTGGAGCCCGCGCTCGCCGCGCTCACGCACCACATCGAGAAACACGACCAGTAGTGAGTGTGCTCTCTCTCTCTCTCTCTCTGTCACACTGCACGGCGCGCGGGGCGGGGGCGCCGAGTCGCGGCGCTTCCTCGCGGCGCTGTTCCCCGCGCTGGAGCCCGCGCTCGCCGCGCTCACGCACCACATCGAGAAACACGACCAGTAGTGAGTGTGCTCTCTCTCTCTCTCTCTCTGTCACACTGCACGGCGCGCGGGGCGGGGGCGCCGAGTCGCGGCGCTTCCTCGCGGCGCTGTTCCCCGCGCTGGAGCCCGCGCTCGCCGCGCTCACGCACCACATCGAGAAACACGACCAGTAGTGAGTGTGCTCTCTCTCTCTCTCTGTCACACTGCACGGTGCGCGGGGCGGGGGCGCCGAGTCGCGGCGCTTCCTCGCGGCGCTGTTCCCCGCGCTGGAGCCCGCGCTCGCCGCGCTCACGCACCACATCGAGAAACACGACCAGTAGTGAGTGTGCTCTCTCTCTCTCTCTCTCTGTCACACTGCACGGCGCGCGGGGCGGGGGCGCCGAGTCGCGGCGCTTCCTCGCGGCGCTGTTCCCCGCGCTGGAGCCCGCGCTCGCCGCGCTCACGCACCACATCGAGAAACACGACCAGTAGTGAGTGTGCTCTCTCTCTCTCTCTCTCTGTCACACTGCACGGCGCGCGGGGCGGGGGCGCCGAGTCGCGGCGCTTCCTCGCGGCGCTGTTCCCCGCGCTGGAGCCCGCGCTCGCCGCGCTCACGCACCACATCGAGAAACACGACCAGTAGTGAGTGTGCTCTCTCTCTCTCTCTCTCTGTCACACTGCACGGCGCGCGGGGCGGGGGCGCCGAGTCGCGGCGCTGTTCCCCGCGCTGGAGCCCGCGCTCGCCGCGCTCACGCACCACATCGAGAAACACGACCAGTAGTGAGTGTGCTCTCTCTCTCTCTCTCTCTGTCACACTGCACGGCGCGCGGGGCGGGGGCGCCGAGTCGCGGCGCTTCCTCGCGGCGCTGTTCCCCGCGCTGGAGCCCGCGCTCGCCGCGCTCACGCACCACATCGAGAAACACGACCAGTAGTGAGTGTGCTCTCTCTCTCTCTCTGTCACACTGCACGGCGCGCGGGGCGGGGGCGCCGAGTCGCGGCGCTTCCTCGCGGCGCTGTTCCCCGCGCTGGAGCCCGCGCTCGCCGCGCTCACGCACCACATCGAGAAACACGACCAGTAGTGAGTGTGCTCTCTCTCTCTCTCTCTCTCTCTGTCACACTGCACGGCGCGCGGGGCGGGGGCGCCGAGTCGCGGCGCTTCCTCGCGGCGCTGTTCCCCGCGCTGGAGCCCGCGCTCGCCGCGCTCACGCACCACATCGAGAAACACGACCAGTAGTGAGTGTGCTCTCTCTCTCTCTCTCTCTCTCTCTCTGTCACACTGCACGGCGCGCGGGGCGGGGGCGCCGAATCGCGGCGCTTCCTCGCGGCGCTGTTCCCCGCGCTGGAGCCCGCGCTCGCCGCGCTCACGCACCACATCGAGAAACACGACCAGTAGTGAGTGTGCTCTCTCTCTCTCTCTCTCTCTCTCTCTGTCACACTGCACGGCGCGCGGGGCGGGGGCGCCGAGTCGCGGCGCTTCCTCGCGGCGCTGATCCCCGCGTTGGAGCCCGCGCTCGCCGCGCTCACGCACCACATCTCTGTGTGTGACACTGTACGTGTGACGACAGTCTCTCTGTGTGTGTGTAGCGGCGCGTTCCGCGTGCTGGCGTGCGTGGGGCGGCGCGTGGTGGGCGCGGAGGGCGAGGCGCGGTGGGCGCGCGGCGCGCTTGCCGGGTGCGCCGTGGCCGCGAAGCGCGGCGCCGACCGCGCGGTGGCGGAGCGCTGCGCGGCGCTGGGCGAGGGCGCGCGCTCCGCCCGCGGGCGCGCCAAGTGCGGCGTGTTGCCGTGCGTCGCAGAGTTCGAGGCGCTGGCGGCGGCGTGCGAGCGCATCTTCGCAGGCGGGCGGCGCGCGGACCTGGAGCGCTGGTACGGCTCGCTGGCGGGCGCGCTGCTGGCGGCGCTGCGGCACGCGGAGCACCCGCGCACGCCGCGCGCCGTGCTGCTGCTGGAGAACCACCACGCGCTGCACGGCGCGCTGTCGGCGCTGCGCGTGCCGGCGCTGGAGGGCGCGCGCCGCGAGTGCCGCGCGCGCTACGAGGACGCGCTGCGCGCCTACGTCACAACGTACTTCGGGCGGCCGCTGGAGAAGCTGTCCTCGTTCTTCGAGGGCGTGTCCGAGGCGGTGGCGGGCGGCTGCCGCGAGGACGAGGTGTGCTACCGCGCCGCGTTCTCCAAGCACGAGCTGCGGCGCGTGCTGGCGCTGTACCCGGCGGCGGAGGTGCGCCGCTCGCTGCACCGCCTCTACCGCACCGTGGAGAAGCACCTCAGCGAGGACGGCGGCCTGCTGCAGGTGGTGTGGCGCGCCATGCAGGAGGAGTTCCTGGCGCAGCACCAGGCGCTGCAGGCGCGCATCGCGGCGTGCTACCCGGCGGCGGGGCTCTCGCTGCCGCTCACCACTCAGCACATCCTGGACGCGTTCTCGGACATCGCGCGCGAGCACTGACCGCTCCCGGCGAGCGGCGCGCGCGCAGGACTCTGGGATACTATCTCACTGTATTAACTAGTCCAACTCCATCATTACACAATGTTATATCTCCAAATATTAACTGACAACTTTACTATACAGAGTGTAAGGGGAACACTCTCGAAGCCAAAATAAGATTATTGTACTCATCATTATGAACAACTTTTACTATGGGATCAACCCTAAAAAAAAAAAAAAACCCTGAAATCGCGAAAAAAATATCATCTGTTCCATACATTTTGTCGAGTGTCAATGACCGTTTTCTATAGAACAGCTGATATTTTTTCCGCGATTTCAGGGCTGGTCCCATAGTAAAAGTGGTTCATAATGATGAGTACAATTACATTCTTTTGGCTTCGAGAGTGTTCCCCTTACACCCTGTATTATATAAGTCAAAACTTTTTATGGCTTTCTACTATCTACCTACCATAATTAGTTAAGTTTCAGCTGTTTGTTTTCCGAATAGTGTAAAAATATAAAATATTGTATAATAAACTGTTGTAAATATCACTTATTTATATTTAGGTATACATAATCTATACTAATATTATAAAGAGGAAAGATTTGTTCGTTTGCATTGAATAGGCTCCGAAACTACTGAACCGATTTGAAAAATTATTTCACTGTTGGGAAGCTACACTATGTCCGCACGCCATAGGCTACATAAAATTTTCAAAAAAAATTGGGATCCTTATGAAATCTACAATAATGTAACCCAAGGTGTAAAAAAATTTACCTAAAATATTCTTTACTAATATTATAAAGAGGTAAGATTTGATTATTTGTTTGCATTGAATAGGCTCCGAAACTACTGAACCGATTTGAAAAATTCTTTCACTGACGGGAAGCTACACTGTCCCCGTGTGACATAGGCTATATATATATATATCTATACCCGTGCGAAGCCGGGGCGTGCCGCCTAGTAAATAAATAAAACAATGATTTTAAAACTTTCTTTTATTTCTCCAGATGAAAATTAAACAAAAATAAGCATCTAGTTTGTACACTAACATAATAATACAAGGGACCAACATCTGTAAACCAAACGTGATGTAGTTAGCTTTAATGGAATAGAATACATGGTAATAAGTATTGTGTGGATGGAGACAGCATCGCTCGGTTTACAGATGCTGAGCGGCTCGGGGCACGGGCGCGGGCCGGCTCCGGGCACGGGGCGCTGAGCGGCTCCGGGCACGGGGCGCTCAGTCCAGGGACTTGGGGGGCGAGTAGTTGAAGTAAATCAGTCCGGAGGTTTTAGCCTGAAATCAGAAATGTTAGGTTACAGTTATATGATTGTTAATTGTATATTTACCGAGGTCGGTTAGCGGAGCTCCCGACATGCGGCGCACATGCACCATGCTCACGGTAAATATTACCTTAATAATCATATATGGTCGCTTACCATCAGGCAAGTAGGTGGCCAAACCTAGATCTATTAGATGCAAGTCGAGCTCGCGCACTGATGGTTCCGTACCACCATAAAATACAATAATTAACAATTTAAAAAGCCGACTTCAAAATTAGTAAAATATGGTGGCATTTTGATTCGAACGAATGATGAAGTCATCTAAATAGCAAAATATGTTACATAACTTAGTAATAAACAGAGATTTGTCACCAACTCGCACTTGGCCATTATTTATTACTTGTTGTTATACTTTAGAGTGCATACTATAATCATACCAAGTTTGACGCTTGTACGTACGTATTTTAACAATAAAATAAAGGTTACTTCTTAACCCAAACAAAATAACAGTTCCTGTAAAAATGCGGGTAAAACCTCTACGCATTGCTAGCAATTTTTTTAATGCCATGGGTGGCAAACAAATGGACAGACGGATGGAAAAGTTTGTTTGGTGTCTGTCATCAATATTAAATTAGCCATTCATGAAAAGCAGATAGACTTCTCTTCCAGGTACTTTAGCGTCACGACGATCTCCACGCCTCAACCTGACATGACAACACTCTGTTTTGTAAACGTTGTTTTGGTTTGCATCGCACTGCACGGCTTCACTGGGTGTGGAGCGAGTCCTGAGCCACCAGTGCAGTGCAGGGGGTGCATCACAACATGTAGCACTCTTAGTCAAATGTTACCATCCTTCCCGAGAGCAAAACAGAGTTTAATGTAACATTCAAATAATACTACTCAAGAGGCTAGAATCTCTGGTCTCATTAGAAATAAACTTTTTTTAAGCAAATAAAAATGATGAGTAGGAGACATACCACAATAAGAGAAGCTGTGGTGAATGCAATGCCGAGGAGCAGCGTGACGTTGTACTTGCGCTGCTTGGCGTCGTGGTGCGCCTGCCAGGAGCCCCTGGGCACGGGCAGGTCGTCCATGGTGGGCGGCTTCACGTGTCCCTCGCCGTGGTAGCGGCGCACTGCCGACACAGGTCAATGCATCAACTATACCGTCAGCTCAAGTAGACAACATCACATGCAGTGGGCTCGGGCGCCGCTTGGATTCTTTCCAGGGGGGTACATGTCTATCTGCATCACGTCTACATTATAATTATAACATCTTGTTAGACCAAAACCCAATTACAAGATTCACAATTAAAGTAAACAGTAAATAAGAGTCCTCTCACTTCACAGGTAGGTAATTACCTACCTTTGAGGACTCTTGTTTACTCTGTTACCACAATGCTCCGGTTATTGTAGGTGTCCA
This sequence comes from Agriopis marginaria, assembly GCA_932305915.1. Classification (NCBI taxonomy): domain Eukaryota; kingdom Metazoa; phylum Arthropoda; class Insecta; order Lepidoptera; family Geometridae; genus Agriopis; species Agriopis marginaria. The sequence continues at coordinate 18,212,060 of OW029926.1, read as the reverse complement.
TAGGGCTTGGAGACCACTAACCATTATTGCTTGCTAGCATACTCTTACATAAAAATAAAAATAAAAAACCCAGCCAAATATTAAAGAAACATTATAAAAGAGAGTAGCAATGGAAATGCAGCCTATGTTCAGCAGTGGCCGTCTCGGGCTGCTGATGATGATGAAACAATTAACAATCATTTAAATATCTACCATGAAGTAAATTGCTAGATTGTCGTTCAGTGTGGAGGTTGAAGGGGGAGGCTTATGTTCAGCAGTGGACGTCTTCCAGCTGATGATGATGATGATGAAATTGCTAGATCAGCGCTTGGTTGAATTCCATCGCTCTGTCCGATAACCCACAAGGTTGTTGCCGTGGCTTGCAAGTAGGTCAGCTCATTTTAGTTTGAAGTTGGGTTTTTTTATATTTTGTAGTAGCACGGAACCCTTAGTGCACGAGCCAGACTAGCACTTGGCCGGTTTATAACTTTTTGACTTTTATTATTATAATGTTAGTTAATCAGCCGTAACATTACATATTCTGTGAAAATTTCAACTGGCTATAATTATATTATGGTTCAAAAGATACAACTGTTTAAAGGTAGGACAGACAGACACACATTATAGGCTTAGTAATAGGGCCCAGTTTTTGCCCTTTGGGTATGGAACCCTAAAAACTAAAGAGGGTGTCCCTAAATACAACAGATGGTATTTTAAACATATTTTTGTATTGGCTCTATATTTGTTTGTGTAATAATGATAAATAATTATATACAAGTGTACATTTTAGCATGATTATAATACACACTCTAAAATAAACTTGCAAACGATGTGTAGTACAAGTAGCAAGTGCCTACTACGCATCGTCTGCATCGTTTTGCTTAGTGCAAGTGGTATTGGTTAGTAGCACTTCCACTAAGCAAAACGTTGCAGACGATGCATAGTATGCACTTGTATTACGCATGGTCTGCAAGCACCTTCAAACAACAAATAATAGCCAAGTGCGAGTTGGTGACAAATTTCTGTTCACCGAAGTTAAGCAACAACAGATAATCCCTCGGTACTTGGATGGGTGTCCGCCTGGGCGTGACGTTGTCTTAGTGCATTACTATATTGTACTTTAATAATTAACAATTTATGTGGCGGTACGAAACCCTCAGTGCGTGAGCCCGACTCGCACTTTGCGTTTTTTTTTGCTTAGACCATCTTAACTCTATAAATCAAAAATGTATTCACAATGGATCCAGAGGCACTTCTTGTCATACTGTGTATAGGTTTACACAAATTATCTAAAATTTCCACGATTGTACACAGCACCCGACCCTACACCTACACACCTGCAGTTGAGCAACCTGCTGTCTTGCCATACAAAAAGGGAGTTCAAATAACATTCTGGGGCTTCATCACCTTATTTCGAGCTGCACAAATGAGAAATCAACAACCTGATATCCCTTTACAAGATGCAGGGGAGTATAAGCTTGATTGTGAGAGTGGTTTACCCTATATCGGGCAAATAAAGAGAAGCATTGGCTGCATTGGTATCCATAATAAATAACACTGACATGATAAAAAAATATATGAATAATAGCTGCTCAACCAAGTCTGCAGTTTGTGAGCATGCCCTTGACAACGCTAACCACTTCGTTAGTTTTGCTAATCCTCAAATATTGGCCTAAGAGAACTGGTATTTATACCAAGGATGCTACAGGAAGCTATTAAGATTAAAAAAACATTCAATATGGATCTAGCCGTCAAATCAATAAAATCTCAAGCCCAGTGCAGAACTGCAACACCTCTACTGCTGCTAGTACTGACTAGTGCCAGGTCAGTGAGTCATTATTTAAAATCATGTAAAATACACGCGATAAAAATCGTTTAGTGTTTAATTTCAATGTGTAATCGCGAAAACCTAAAAATACATTAAGTTGCAATATTGGATGGGTAACCCTTAGATATTATAATGTTAATGGTTTATGTAATTACATACTAAGGAACACACGTAATAGCTATTTATTAGACATAGTACAAAAAAATAAGGTTATCTTTGCGGCGATGTTATGTAATATTTTTATAGTCAAAAGGGAAAATGATTGAGAGTGACATAATACAATAAAGATCAATTAACATTATTGTTAACAAATCAAACTGAAACAAATGACAGTAGTGCCGAGATTTTAAGAAATAATTACAGAATTAGAAAAGCTACATTCAATGATAATGAATAACGTCTAAACAGAGACTGTTTCTACCTGTTTGCTGCAATAGCCTGGACATAATAGGTCGTGCACTTAGCATTATGTTGGAAAACTATAAACTTTTCTTAAAATGCTTTAGATAATTGAAAATTCAGACTATCCAGCTCAGCTGTACTGCAGTCACTTTTCCGGAAAATGTTAACATTAACAAACCACAGACAGAACAGGCAATTATTTTTATTCGCCCACCGGGCAGGCTAAAGCTTTTAAGGCCATACCGCCTGTCAGAACAGACTAATAAAATAAAATATTTTTTGCCATGATCTTGGATACAGAATCCTTCAGTCATTATAATAAACAAGTTTACGTAGTATTAAATAACGTCAAGCAAGCAAAGTAAGTCACAGTTTAGTTAAACTCATGCCCCAATAAAGTGGTGGAGGCTATAAAGCCTCTTCTAAAAGAGGCGTCTATGGAGTTTTGGTTACAACAATAAATTAAGGGAACCAATAATAACCTGTTGTTATCCGGCTGGATGCAGGCCCTTTTGGAGATCGATGGGGAGGCCTATCCATATATAGGGATAGGCCAGACGTCCACTGCTGGACATAGGTCCAGCAGTGGCGTCGGCTGAAATTATGGTGATGATGAATATCCTGTTGGTAGACGTACACGCAGGTTTACACGGTTCAAGAAGGTATACACCTAGACTCTCGAGTTGACTGAGTATACTGTAAGTTCCTGAAAGCTGAAGTCTAAACTCGCATGATACGTACTCGTAGGTACTTGGTACTTGTAGCTTCTTACTTTCTGATTTCACGTCATATCAAAGTGTTTTGATTTATTATAAACATAATTTGATATTATACACATATTAGCATTATTATCTTCTAAATTCTAAAACAATACTTGCACAAGTATCTGTATAAAATTGTCTTTCAATCATTATTTTAATTTCTAAACCTTTTATAAAATTTTAATATATCTAGACCATCGACCTAGAGCTAGACAGACAGACAAAGTAGGCTTAGTAATAGGGTCCCGCCCGTTTTTACCCTTTGGGTACGGAACTCTAAAAACGATAATACGTACAAGCGTCATACTTGGTATGATTATATACACACTCTAAAGTATAACAACAAATAATAAACAATGGCCTACGCGAGTCGGTGACAAATTTTTGTTCATTAATTAGTTATAATTGCTATACTCGAGCGCCTGTAGCAAAATAATTAACTGTATATCAATTGCTTCGACAATTTTGGAAGGCGTTATAATAACTGGTAATTCTGTTACTTGGTCAACCTTATTGTATTTTGTGGTGGTACGGAACCCTCAGTCAGTATTTGAATAAACCGGAGTTCGAATATGAGGTAGCAATCAGAGTTGAAAACCCAACTGACACCTTGGGAGCAGATGATGAAACTTATGTTTTTTGCTGCATGTTTTGAGTGGGTGATTTGATGGGAAACCGGCAGTGGAATGAGACTCCACGCTGCTGACCAGTAGACAAACAACGCGGAGCCACACAAATAGGAAACTAGTCTGGAAAATGCGGGGACGCATTACCACAGTATACATAATAGCTATTACTGTATTTAGAATATATTATGGTAGTATAGGATGGTAAGTATAGGTAATCATAACGTAGGTAGGTAATCATGACAGGTTCGTCCACTGACCGGTGTAGAGCAGTCGGGCGGGGTTTCCGAGATGATAGTGAGCGCACCGCGCCGTCACCGGCAGCCTAGCGACCGACGGAGCAAGTGAACGCATCGCTCGGCTCCTCACTATCAACCTTCAGTCGCGCGCTCAGACAGCCTCGGCTCGGCTCGCTCGGCCAGTTGACAGTGTTGACACTCAGTTCAGTGTACGCGCGGCGTGTGCACGCACGCACGCACCTCGCTCGCGTCTCTGTTTACCCGCGAACTGTCGGCCGGGATGTGAGCCGGGACCTGCCCTGACACGCCATGGACTGGCTCAAGAGCAGAGTGTGCGGGGGCGGAGCGCAGGACTCGGAGGCGCCGCCCGCCGCCGCAGCGCTCCTGGAGACGGCGCAGGAGCGCCGCGAGCGCTGGCGCAGCGTCTACGTCATCTACTTCACCATGTTCCAGATGTCGCTCGGGTTCAGCATCGTGCTCACCGGCGTGTGGCCTTACCTCGACAAGGTACCTACCTGCCTCTGCCGCGACCTGAGAGCCTCGGGTGCTTCTCATCTTCTCCTGCGCCATTAGCGTCTATCTTGTTGGCGAGCCAAACCTCCGTCAGAGGGCGAAATACCTACGTACCTATTCCATGTACCTATAATACCTACCTGTGTTTAGAAATTTCCAAATTGAAATTTGTAGAAAATTTGCAGCCACATAATAGGTACGTAAGCTAGTTAGGTACCTAATTTGATGGGTATTTTACGCATCGAATACCTATTTATATTTCGCCCACAGACTGGTGGGTTTGGGTAGACTTTAGGGGAAAATGCACAAAAATACGTAGGTATAATGCATAATAATTATAGGTACCTACCACAATATAATTATGGATTCCACAATTTAACTTTGAACCCGAGAAAGTTGAATGGTACAATAGTGCAGTGATTCCGAGAGCAGTATATATTCGGGCGGTCGGCGTCGGCCCTTCACAGGTGACACGGTTCACGCACGTTCGCTGACACGCCGCGTGAAGGTCGCCGGCGCAGGGGCACACTGTCTCATCACCGGGTGCCGGTCCCGCCCCGCCCCGCGCCCGCCCCGCCGCCGCACGCTTGCGAACACAACAAGCGTGTTCGAATACTTTCACAGGGAAACCTGCCTGTGTACTGTGTAGTGACGAGTTTGGTCTATCAAGTAGGTAGGTATAGGTATGACGTCACGATTACAGACAGACACATGCCTTTTAGTTGGTAGTATCGCTAACAAATGCTGGTAGTATTGCTGGGTGTCTGTCGGTCTGTCGGTACACCTCATTATCTAGAGTTCATTGAAAAGTTTGTACCTGTTATATAATCTGTGGTTCCGTTCTGGCTGTATATAAATACTTAGGTACCTAGGTATACTTTATCATACCTACTAAGCACCTATACCTACCACAAAAGACATAATAATTACTTATGCAATGACCTATTAGGTCTCAGAGCTATTAGTGTGCTATTAGGTAGGTAGGTGGTAGCGTAGCTGGGCTGATTGATGTTCTTATAGGTAGGTACCTGCTATGTGTGCTCTCTGCGGAGAGATGAAGAAGTGTTGTAAGAAACTCTATTTGAACTCAGTCAGGCTTACAATAATACCTATTAATCTAAGAATACCTATTAAGATTTTAGTTTTCTTTGAAGACTCAAGGTTCCAGTCGAACTCAAGTCCTATTAGAGGCTAATTAGGTATGCCAGTGAATGAGCAGACGCAGGCTGACGACAACGTCCTCCGAGAGCTGTAGCTGCTATAGCAGTAGGTAGGTTCTCTGCCGACATGGTCATGGCACCAGGCGCGGGCGCCGGCGGAGGAGCTCGTCACGGATGATGACAGCTGGCGCTCCGTGCGCTGACTGCAGGTGGTGGGCGGTCCGCTGCCGCTACTCGGGCACGCGAACTCGGTGGAAACTAATTGTGTGTCATTGTTTGTAAAAGAAGCATTGTCATTTTACTACGTGTACCTGTAAGTAGGTAGGTATATATCGATAGGTAACTAGGGAACTGAATAGTTAAATATATTACGTGAGTGCATCGTACTCGGTATTGTAGGTACTCGTATCCAACCTCGGGGGACCTGACGCCTAGCTGCACAGTTTAGGTGATGAAAATATGTTGCGCGAGTTCACGTTCGATCCAGGGTATAAGCTACCTCCGTACCAAGTGTAGGTACCTACCTAGGTATATATACGTAATTACCTACCTACCTAGTCCGTGTCGCGAGAGAAGTGCCTCGGCAATAAGTGGAACTAATGTTAGGTACCTAGGTATACCTACCTATTAGTATCTATTTAGTATATAGTCATGTATAATATAGGTACCTATACGATGTCATTACGATGTTAATACTATTTTTTGGTTCATGTACATAGGTAGGTACCTAGGTAGGTATATGTATCAATTTTATTTCGAAATCAAATATTTTTGAGCGTGATCGTGAGGGCTAATAGGTAATAGAGATAAATAATATAATTTTTTTTTTTTTTTTTTTTTTTTTTTTTTTAGATTCAAGAGATTAAGAGATTCAGCGTTCGAGATACTTACTTCTTCTCATTACCCATACCGCAGTCTTCTACCTGTCATGAAGTACCTATACGTAGGTACCTATAAGTCGTTAGTAGTAAGACTCGTAAGTACCTATAGCCTGCGGTGCTGAAACGTGGACACTTCGCACGAGTTCACGGTCGCGCAGCGAGCTATGGAGAGCACTATGCTTGATGTTTCTCTGAAGCATCGTTTTAGAAACGAAGTCATTTCCTAGAGATCGAGTCACCGACATGTAGCTCAGCGTATCAGCAAGCTGAAGTGCAGGGGCCGGTCATCACTGCCGGCCGCAGAACCTTCGACGAAAGAAAGTGAATTTCTTTCGTCGAAGGCAGAACCCATAATAGGTACGTACATTGGAGCAGACGTGTTCTGGGGTAGAGACTATAAATTGGTAGTAAACGTAGCGTGGGACGCTCTCAGACTCGATGGTCGAGCAGGCATGGGCTAGAAACCAGAAGCTGAAGATTGGCCCAGCGCAGTGCGAGTCTCCATACGAAGTATAGGTACGTACCAGAGCTCCCATTGTGCCTACCAACAGTATTAGATAAGGTAGGTACGTGCTCTATCTCGACGATAGAGCACAATAGAGTTAGGTAGGTATATTCGTGATAGCGTATTGTCAGTAGGTAGGTATGCTCATTGTGTGTAGTGACGTTCTGTCGGCGCCGCCAGTACACAGGTCTCGGACACTCAGTAAATGACATTATAATGTACTAGCGACCGCCCGCCCGGCTTCGCACGGGTCTAATTTACGTGCGAAGCTGAAACGGGTCGCTATAATTATATAAACCTTCCGTGAAAATGTATCTAACTGATGGTGAAAACCACATCAAAATCCGTTGCGTGGTTTAGGAGGAGTTAGCGGTCATACAGACATAGAGACAGACAGACAGACGCGGAAAGCGACTTTAATTTATACTATGTAGAGATAGAGATAGAGAAGAGAAGAGATAAATAAACGTAGGTACGGTAGGGTACGGAATAAGTCACGTGGTGCATCGGAACGAGCTCGACTTCATGGTGGACGTTGACATCGCCACGTGCTGACGTGCTGACGTGCTGACGTGCTGACGTGCCCAGTGCCTACTTACTGCGAGCTGCTGTTCAAATATGAGGCAACTGGTGTCTTATTGTTTACAACACAAGTTACCTACCACTCTGAAGGCAATAACCGATTAGATAGAGCCCGTGATTACTTACCCTCCTTACTTGTACGTAGGTCTAGGTACCTATATAGGTAGTACCTACCTACTTACTTACTCTTATACCGACGTTTCATAACTGCCATTAAATTATGAAACGTCCTTGCTCTTATTCAAATTCAAAATTCATTTTGACACATATTATAACATTACCAAAATGCCCATTATTAAACTTAATAGAAATAAAAAATTTGAATAACATCTACATAGTATAAATTGAAGTCGCTTTCCGCGTCTGTCTGTCTGTATGTCTGTATGGCCGCTAACTCCTCCTAAACCACCCAACGGATTTTATGCGGTTTTCACCATCAGTTAGATACATTTTCACGGAAGGTTTATATGTATAACTAGGGATTCGCCCCGGCTTCGCATGTAAATTACACCCGTGCGAAGCCGGGCGGGCGGGTCGCTGGTAGACAATAAAATTAAAAGAAGTCAAAATACATTCTATTACATCACAATAATAAAGTCATAAATACCAAAACCACAATCTAAATCAATGTCAATGTAAGTCACAATCAGTGCACTAGTTGCTCTCCGGCATGGGTACCGTGACATGTATATCGCAGCAATGTCGGAGGTAAAGGCAGTCCAGTCTAGTCGCAATCATCGCTGGAACTAACCAGTACTCTTCGCACCAAAGACGCGCACCGCTTGCGCATAGTAGTGTGAGAGCAATCGGTGCGCGCGTCTGCAAACATGCCTGACGCGCTACAGAATCGACGCAGCCCCAACATCATCCTGAATGCATTATTGTACAGGACGCGGAGGTCACTGTATCTCTTCTTAGTGTAGTCAGCCCACAGGCTGCACGTGTTGTTGTGCAGTACGCTCTCAAGAGTGTCACTGTGACCCTCGTCGAGCAACGTGCAAACCTGCGGGCTGTCATGTTTGCTCTCATGGACAGTGTCCTCCGCTCCCGCGCAACATCTGCATCATCCCTGAGGTCAGAGGTAATTACATGACCCCGATACCTAATTCAATTCCTTCACCGCGTCTAAAGGAAAACCAGAGAGAAGCATAAAGCGCGCGCATAAAGAGCGCGAGCGGTGTATATCCTGAGTAAGCACGATCAGCGTCCTCCGACAACCGGCTCCCGGCGCGCTCGTAATCTTGTCAGTTGGTGTAAAGTCCAGCGGTCTCACGACGTGACTCGTGGCATACCTAGCCAGCTGCGCATCTCATGCGCGTGTGTATAAATACACGGCGCTGTGTTGTGTCGGAGTGAAGGGCGCGCGAGTACGGCTCGTCTCGCGGGAATGTGCGATAACATTCAAACATGTTCTCTTATCTATAAACTGGACATGACGCCATCACCAGCGCAGCCACAAGTTACGTTTACGACAAGTTTTTGCTCTCGCCACAAGCAAGCAAGGAGGTGCTTAGAGGACCTTGCTCTGCCCTCCCATATTTAAATTCAAATAGGTACATTTATTTCAGGCTATAACACCTTAAGGAAGATGTATCTAGATATAGGTAATTGGGATTTGTAGAAAGTAACGATGAGAGATCAAAGGTAACATTTTTCATTACAAAAGGAACGTTTTGACAACCCTGATGGGCATCACAAGATCTGAAAATAAAACCACTGCAGAAATACACGCAGTCCGTTAGTTTCATTACATTACAATACCTACATAATAATGATAATTCTAGTCTTTGAATTTGCAAAATTCAAAAACTAGATTTTTTTATAATACGATATTATACCTAGATAGCATAACTTTATGCCAAGTCCAGTGGGACGTGGAGGGGCGGAGGTGAACCTTACCTACTAGATCTTTTTTCTGCGGAAAGAAGAAGCTGAGTGAGGACGAATATTGTAATTTTGAATGTATAAGAGAGTGAGTTGATGGAAGGTCGTCCTCCGCGCAGTAACGTGTTGTGATAGTAAGTAGGTATGTAGTTAGCGCATGATACCCGGCCCCGGGTCTCCGAGAGCCGCCACTCGGAGCTGCAGTCAGATACTGGCAGCTCAGCACCATGGAACCCATGAGGTTGATCTCCTAACTTTCTACTTTGCTATGTGGCATTGTAATGAAATATATTACCTACCTGTGTCTCGTATTACTTGTCTTATAGCTATAGTTAGGAGGTAGGTATGAGTGACCATGGCCATCATTCGCCCCGGCACAGAAGACATCTTCTAAATCAGTAAAAGTAATTAGGAATAATAAATGTAGCGCCGATATCAACAGTGCTCGTAACAAACAGGTTTAGTTAAAGTGACTGCTCTGATAACTTCTAACTAACACGGGAATTACACAGATAAGATTGTGTGACACAGTGAGTAGGTAGGTACGTACTGTGGAGTATATCTACGAGTACATAGGAACCTAGTCGCGCCTCATTGTTCCGTTGCGAGAAACGTATAGCTAAATAAGTAATCAAATAGGTAGGTATGTTTTGATTGATTGCTTTCCCATGAAACCTGCTCGCCTTCACTTCCCCTGTAGCTACATACTATACACTGGAATACAGATAAATACACGAGTTCCTGCACAGTATGATTTTAATAAATCAATGTACAGTAGGTGAGTATGTAGCTAACCTAATAACCCATACAGAACTTTATATTTGAAGTACATATTTGAACAATGTACCTGCATTATTATCAAACCCATCATGTATAATAGTGTATAGTTAAGTATATAATATATACACACATATATACTTAACTACATACGTAGATAAGTATATCTAGTTATTTATACTGATATATGGTTAGTTACACTGATATCTAGTTAGTTACACCGATATCGGGTTAAGTACACTGAGATCTGGATAGTTACACTGATATCTAGTTAGTTACACCGATATCTAGTTAGTTACACTGATATATGGTTAGTTACACTGATATCTAGTTAGTTACACCGATATCTAGTTAGTTACACTGATATATGGTTAGTTACACTGATATCTAGTTAGTTACACTGATATATGGTTAGTTACACTGATATCTAGTTAGTTACACCGATATCGGGTTAAGTACACTGAGATCTGGATAGTTACACTGATATCTAGTTAGTTACACCGATATCTAGTTAGTTACACTGATATATGGTTAGTTACACTGATATCTAGTTAGTTACACCGATATCGGGTTAGGTACACTGAGATCTGGATAGTTACACTGATATCTAGTTAGTTACACCGATATCTAGTTAGTTACACTGATAATATCTAGTTAGTCCGTCTACACAGAACACGGGCTGTCTGTAAAGCACGTAGTAATTATTTAGTATATTATACATTTGATGCACAATACAACAATGTCGCTCACACGTGTGTCTTATTAATATCTTTGTTGGTATGTAGAGTAGAGTAGTCTGTAAGTCAGTCGTCGGCCGACTGTATATATATATATATGCCCTGACCTTCGCCGCCGCCGCGCCGGTTCTACACCGCGGGGAGATAACAAATAGCGTCCATTAAGTGGTGTCCACTGTCCCGAGTCCCCGAGTCCCCGAGTCCCCGAGTCGCACACTGGTAACGTAGGTAACAACTATGAAGACCACTCCCTTGTATCTCGTATGAACCCGCGCCGCGCTACACTTGCTCCTCCAACACGCTCGTGGTAGCGACCAAGTGGTCGAACTCTTGTAGGGTAGGTTCGCAGGTTTCCGATTGGAAAGCCTATTGAAGTAATATTCTTACTTAAATCCTCTAGTTTATTACAATGTTAGCTGCGGGCTGCCATTTTTTCAATTCTTGTTATCACAGATCTCGTTTGTGAAAGTAAAAGTTGGTCCGAATAGCGCCACAGATTCAATAATAGGCACTATAGGCAGTGCGCACGTACAGTACAGCGAGACGACGTACGTACCTACTCCTGCTCATGTATTTGAAATCACAGAAATTTGTCACCGACTCGCACTTGGCCATTATTTATTATTTGTTGTTATACTTTAGAGTGCGTACTATAATCATACAAAGTTTGACGCTTGTACGTATTACCGTTTTTACATAAGAGCAATTATAAAAATACATAAAATAAACCGGCCAAGTGCGAGTCAAGTTCACGCACCGAGGGTTCCGTACCACCACAAAATACAATAAGATTGTCCAAGTAACCGAATTACCAGTTATTATAACGCCTTCCAATCGTCGTAGTTATTTCCTACGCAGTTTGCTACAGGCGCTCGAGTATAATAACTTAGTAATGAACAGAAATTTGTCACTGACTCGCACTTGACCATTATTTATTATTTGTTGTTATACTTTAGAGTGCGTACATACAATCGTGCCAAGTTTGACGTTTGTACGTATTATAATTTTTACATTAGAGCATTTAGAGCTATTACAAAACTACGTTAAAAATTACGTTTGTTGTATGGGGACCCCATTTTCGTTATTACTTTTTGACTTTTTTATAATTTATTAGTTAATCCGCCGTAACATTACATATTCTGTGATAATTTCAACTCTCTATCTATTACGGTTCGAAAGATATAGCCGTTAATAGGTAGGGCAGACAGACATCGTAGGCTTAGTAATAGGGTTCCGTTTATACCCTTTGGGTACGGAACCCTAAAAATACGTTTGTTGTATAGGACTCTCTTTCGTTTTGAGTAGCTGTCGCCGGGCTCGCAGAAGGAGGTGCTGGGGCTGGCGGTGGGCGCCAACCCGCTGGGCCAGCTGCTGTTCTCGCCGCTGCTGGGGCTGTGGGCGAACCGCGCGGGGTCTGCGCGCGCGCCGCTGCTGGCCACGCTGGTGCTGTTCGTGCTGGCCAGCGTGCTGTACGCGCAGCTGCACCTCACGCGCCCGCACGCGCACTACTGGATGGTGCTCGCTCGGTTCCTCGTCGGCGTGGCTTCTGGTAACGTAGCCATCCCATCCCACTCTCTAACTAACACATCATATTTTTTTATCCGTTTCGTGTTTATCACCTATACTTATCAAAAATGAAAAAATGTCTGTGAACGATGTCCCTTCTGTATGTCACTAAACGGCTAAACCAATCTTGATGAAATCTGGTCTGAGAGTAGTGTGAATGTATCCAGCAGGCTGCAGCCAGTAGTAAAGTGATCAGTCACGCGCGCCTGCTGGAATCATGTTTGTAATGCCACCTGCACTGCAACACTAGTGGGGTCGTCACACGAACATAACAACACTCAAATACATTAACTAATTCTACTTTAACAGTTTATGTAACTCTGATGTTTTCGCTATAAAATGTTTTTTTCCTTAGATGGATCATCATTATAGACACCTTTCCCCTGCGCTCTTTACCTTGTACCGCTCACCAAACAACGGAGATATGGTACGGTTATTATAAGAAAGTTTTTGAGATTATGGTAACCCACATGATTTATTAACCTATATATTATGTACTAGCGGTCCGCCCTTGCTTCACACGGGTAGGTATATATTATAGCCTATGTCATCCGGGGATAGTGTAGCTTCCCAACAGTGAAAGAATTTTTCAAATCGGTTTAGTAGTTTCGGAGCCTATTCAAACAAACAATCAAATCTTTCTTCTTTATAATATTAGTATAGATATATACACCTAGGTACTTGATTATCTCAATGTGATAACTCGTAGTTTATCTCTTACCACAGTTACCTGCTGGTCTCTGCTGGTAGGTGCGCTACATTTCTTACCACAGTTACCTGCTGGTCTCTGCTGGTAGGTACGCTACATTTCTTACCACAGTTACCTGCTGGTCTCTGCTGGTAGGTGCGCTACATTTCTTACCACAGTTACCTGCTGGTCTCTGCTGGTAGGTACGCTACATTTCTTACCACAGTTACCTGCTGGTCTCTGCTGGTAGGTACGCTACATTTCTTACCACAGTTACCTGCTGGTCTCTGCTGGTAGGTGCGCTACATTTCTTACCACAGTTACCTGCTGGTCTCTGCTGGTAGGTGCGCTACATTTCTTACCACGGTTACCTGCTGGTCTCTGCTGGTAGGTGCGCTACATTTCTTACCACAGTTACCTGCTGGTCTCTGCTGGTAGGTACGCTACATTTCTTACCACAGTTACCTGCTGGTCTCTGCTGGTAGGTGCGCTACATTTCTTACCACGGTTACCTGCTGGTCTCTGCTGGTAGGTGCGCTACATTTCTTACCACGGTTACCTGCTGGTCTCTGCTGGTAGGTGCGCTACATTTCTTACCACAGTTACCTGCTGGTCTCTGCTGGTAGGTGCGCTACATTTCTTACCACGGTTACCTGCTGGTCTCTGCTGGTAGGTGCGCTACATTTCTTACCACGGTTACCTGCTGGTCTCTGCTGGTAGGTACGCTACATTTCTTACCACAGTTACCTGCTGGTCTCTGCTGGTAGGTGCGCTACATTTCTTACCACGGTTACCTGCTGGTCTCTGCTGGTAGGTGCGCTACATGTCAACATTTGTTTAACATTGTCTATACGTACTTCTAGCTGGGCCACTCAGCTAATTATATTCTAACTACAAAATGTTGTTGTAAGTTTGCTGCAACTAAATAATCCTAGTTGTTTGGAGAAGAGAAGAGAAGAGAAGTGAGCGTGTGTACGTTGTTCCAGCGAACATAGCAGTGGCGCGCTCCTACCTGTCGGCCGCCACGCTGGTGTCGGAGCGCACGCGCTGCGTGGCCTGGGTCTCTCTGGCGCAGGTACCTGCTTACTACTGCGCTCTCCTCACACTGTCTACTGACATCGTCCTCCGAGTGTGTACCGCGCCCCCGCTGGACATGGTTCTCAATATCTGGCAGGCTTGCGACGCGACATCACCCGGCACCGGCAAGCTGACCGGCACCGTGTCCGCTGATCTCGTCAGGGCTCTAGCCCTCCATCACCATTCTGTAATCACTGTAGCCTACCGTTCTGTTACATTTGCAATACTATCAAGGATCCATCCTATGTAGATAATAATATTTATGTCCAGCCCGCGTTCACTTGTTCCTCATGATTGGTGTTATAACCCCTTCAAAAATAACGTAGGTACAAATGAAGAAGATCCCGTCAAGTCGAATGATGAACACGTGTCGACTCATTGTAGGTGCTAGGATTCGTGGTGGGGCCGGCGCTCCAGGCGGCCGCGGCGCCGCTGGGGCCGGGTGCTCCGTACCCGGCGCCCGGCGCGCCCGGCGCCGTGTTCCGGCTCGACATGTACACGGCGGCCGGCTGGATCAACGCGCTGCTCGGCGCGCTCAACCTGCTGCTCTTCCTGCCCTGCTGCTTCAAGGAGAGGAAGATAGCCGCACGAGAGGCAATGATCGCGCAGGGGAAGGACTCCGGTGAGCGCTTGCCTTCTAAACACAAACACGTCCTCTGTTGTAATAGCTGCACAGAAACGCGTCAACACCTGCTTTAACTATCACGGTCGTTCACTACAGTTATATGATTAGGAACCGGCCGAGCCCGTCTGTCTGTGAACATGGTGCATGGTACTGCGCCGGAATATCGGGAGCTCCGTGAACTAAACATGGCTAATATCTACCTATATTCTTAGCTAAACTTCACGCATTTTGTTTTCAGAGACGGAAGTGCTGAAAAGTATGAAGCCGGACCTGGTGAGCAGTTGGACGCTGATCGCCGCGTTCTTCGTGCTGGTGTTCAACTTCGTGCTGCTGGAGACGCTGGCCACCTCGCTGACGATGGACCAGTTCGCGTGGAGCAAGCGGCAGGCGCTAGAGTACATGGGCGCGCTCATGTCCGCCGGAGCGGTGCTCGCCTGCCTCACTTTTGCAGCCATCGGACCACTCACCAAGTTCTTTGAGGAACGGTAGGTTTAATCATAGAATAAATAATAATTACTATGCTGGGTTTGTGGTCGGTATTACTATGGTTAGATAATCGCAGGTCTTTATTACTTAGATGCCGGGATTGTGTCCACCGCTTACATGTCCACGTGCCAACATGCACGAAATGGACAAGGTTATTTGCCACAGAAAGGAAGTCACAGATTTAGTTCAGCGTATTAGCAAGCCAGTATTGGCAATGGACCGATCACATATCAGTCACAGAACCGATGACTGTGGACGTGTTTGTTCTAGAGTGGAAACCACGATTCTGCAAACGTAGCGTAAGATGCCCTGAAACTCTATGGAGTCACGATAAACGCGAGACAGTTGGCAGTCCCTTAAAGCGCAAAGCTGAAGGTCCCAGGTGCAGCAGTGGAATAAAATAGACTGACTATGATGAAAGTAGCTGGGTTATTACATGAAGAGTAAACCGAGTAGAGTTGACAGAGGACAACATTCAAATGATAGCCACGCAAGCTTCAAGTTATTGTACAGTGTTTCAAGCAGAGTTTCATCAAGCATCCGGCTCGCACTTGTACCCGCGTACTTTCCTTGATCCTTAGATAAGCACATTGTTAAAGAGTCGCAACTGACGTCCTCGCGCGTGTTGTCGTTTCCAGCGCTCTCCTGCTGTGGGGTGGGTTCCTGCTGACGGGGCTGGCGTCCGTGTTCTGCATCCCGTGGGGCCCGGACCCGCCGCCCCTCGCGCCCGAGGGCTCCGCCGAGGCAGGCGGCGGCTGCCCGGCGCTGGCGCAGCCCTGGTGTCTCACCACGCGCGCTCTCTCGCTCACACAGTTCCTGCTCGGGTACGCGTGCGTCTCCGTCGGGTACTCGCTGGGCGTCACGCTCATACAGACTATATTCTCCAAGGTAAGGAGACGATATCCAAACGAGACAAGTTATATTGTACCCACTCGAAGATAAGGAAGCGACCAGCGCTCTTCCTGCACCGATCGCTTCCTACTTCTGACTGAGTGAGTAAACCATCTTCACCATTATCGAAGAATATTAATATTCTAGTTTGAGAATATTTACCAATATATATTTAAATGCGGAAACTCACGAGAAACGAACCATTTTATAACTACACGCATAACAAAGCATCCTTCCCGCGTAGAAATTGTTCTAGAACATTTTCTGTTAAAACTGGTTACAAAAGAGAAAGAAATAACTTGCCAACCATAAAACCTAAGTGTTATGTTCGAGGAGTGAGCTCAGTAACAGTATCGGCGGTCCCCGGCAGGTGCTGGGCCCGCGGCCGCAGGGTGTGTGGATGGGGCTGCTGACGGGCGCGGG
Source organism: Agriopis marginaria (assembly GCA_932305915.1). Lineage (NCBI taxonomy): Eukaryota > Metazoa > Arthropoda > Insecta > Lepidoptera > Geometridae > Agriopis > Agriopis marginaria. The sequence goes on along the minus strand of OW029926.1, from coordinate 18,195,430 downwards.
CTGCCTGTCGCGCGCGCTGGGGCCCGTGTTCGTGGCCGCGGTGTACGCGCGCCGCGGTCCCGCCGCCACCTTCGGCTCCACGGCGGCACTCACCTTCGCGGCGCTCTTCGCGCTACGTGTAGTGTACGCGCGACTGCAGCCGCCCCCCGCGCCCCCCGACCGTCCCGCGCCGCAGGAGCTCGTCCCGCTGCGCCCGCCCGCAGACAAGCCGCCCGACGATGGCAGCGCCGCGCTCGACGTACTCACGTGACGAGTGCTGTGCGCGCCGCACACTGACTACGCCGCTCGTATTGTGCGGGCATGTACCCGAGTCAGGTGTGGTGACTGAGACTGGCTTTCGAAAACTCAGTTCACTGGTTTTCGTTTACTTTGATGTAAAGTCGATCACGACTAGAATGCGATTCATTAAGAACGCGCTGCGGCAAAAATTCATAACATGTTTGTATTTTAAAATACAGAAATACGTATCATAAAATGGAAAAATCAGCGTTTAGAATTAGATAGATAACTTAAATGTAACGAACTCATCTTATATTTGAATAGGTACATTTTTTAAAGGTTAATGATTCGTCCACACGCGGGCATTGTATGTAAATCTGTACCTACGAGTACGTACCTGTACATGTGCTGTCGAGTGTTCAATCAAATGAATACGTTTGAGATACTGTGTACTGTGTAAAATAACACAGATATTTCTAAGACAGAGTATATTTGTGATGCTTTTGTAAATAAAAGACTGAATGTACATAGTTCTATTGTAAATAATGTAGTTATTATATAATGTTTTGTTTGTACATTTTGAAATGTTGCACATTTGTAGTTATGTTTGTGTTACGTTCTACTTAGATAAAAACAGATGACGTTTTTTGTTACCGATCAACGTTTTTACGACTACATTAAATTGTTTTTATTCACTAGGAAAAAAATATTTATTTGCCATTTGCCTGGTAGAGGGTTTAGGGGTGTGGTTAGTAGGTGGGGTAGCAGTAGTATATAATGTAAATACTGAATGCAGAAATATTCGATGGAAATATTTTAGATTTTTGCATATTTAGATGAAGACGACATAGATATCAATATTTTTGTACATTGGCATATCTATACGTACTATAAATAATATTATAAAGAGGAAATATTTGATTGTTTGTTTGCATTGAATAGGCTCCGAAACTACTGAACTGATTTGAAAAATTCTTCCACTGTTGGGAAGCTACACTATCCCCGGGTGACATACGCTATTATTATAATTAAAAAAAATAGGTATTCTTACTAAAACTCCAATAATGTAATCCAAGGTGTAAAAACATAAGATTTACAATTTTGAATTTGCGTGTATAACAGTTCTAAGACAGGACAACGTCTGTCATGAAAATGACATTAGCTTCAGAGAAATTATCTCAAGCTAATCATCACATCTGTGAGCTAATGTCATTTTCATACAATTTCATCTTTCAGCAGGCGAGAACGCTAACAGAATGTGGCTCTTGTCTGGACTCCCAGGTCAGCTAGTTGGTTAATAAGATGAGACAAAGCTAAAAAAAAAATTCAATGTAGAATCTTGTCAGTGTAGAATATAATATTGCACGCTTGATATTTTATGAAGGAAGTAGATAGTATTTGATTTGTGTAAGTTGTCCCCCTCCCGACCCGGAGATACGGCTGATAATCATAGCTAAACAAAACTCCCCGAGACTCGATCGAGTCACCTTTCTAATAAATTAATAAACTAAATCACAAAACAAAAACATTATCGGTTCAGCCGTTTGGGAGCTACGATGCCACACGCCCCTCTTTTTGCGGCGTGGGTTAAAATATCATATCATTGTGTGTAGTAATTCAGCGGTAAGTATATACTATATAGCTAGGGCATATCGAACTTTATGTAATTTATTTAGTAAGTAGGTATGTTTGTAATAAAATAAAAACTGTTTCAAAACTTTTGTATGAAATGTATTGGATCAATAAGTACATACAACTATTATCACAGCAAAGAGTTTTATTAAAAAAAATAGATTTACTCACTTCTCACTGTGTGTAACACATGTGTAACATTACCTACGTGAGAATATTTTAACAAGATCCCTAGTTAGCAGCAAGCCCCCCGCCCCCACACACTACACACCTCGGCCGCAGCCTAGAGCCTGCAGCACTCCATACTCTCTCAACAAGTCTGTGCTTCCATCTGATAGCACGATCAAACTTGGGTTAGTACATAGTGAGATGTTTCTCATTGTGAATTTCCGATTAAAATGCAATCGACATCCCGCAAGCTGACAGCATCAGGCGCGGCAGCACAGCGATTGTTGCGGTGGCGAAGGGTCAGGGCGTAGGCGGCGGCCACGTCAGTTCAGCTGTCAGCAGCGGACAGTACACGGCGCAGCGGGGGCGGCGGCGGGGGCGCGGGGTCGGGAGGCGCGGCGCGCATGCGCTCGGCGGCGGCCACGTCGGGCGGCAGGCGCGCGCGCCGCGTCTCCGGCACCAGCGCCACTGCCAGGGCCGCCAGCGCCGAGCACGCGCCGTACAGCAGCGCCTGCACCGGCATGCTCTGCGGACATAACGCATTCACCTCGATACACTCTCTATCTGCTTTTATATTTTGCCAACGTTTAGACATTGTGTTGCCCGTCACTTCGCGAAAGTCGTTTCTAAGATAGTTTTTGAACGTACCTCTCTACTCCTATACACGACCGGAAAGTCAGATGAGCCTACACGAGTTCAGTCTGATACATATTTATGTCGCACTCCGCTCCGAGGAATGGCTAAATCTGGTAATTGTTGGAGGCCCAGGTCCACTTTGGGGTGTAGCGTCAGACAAGTGTAGGTAAGTGAGGAAGAGTACCAGCAGCGGCGTCTGCGGCGCCAGGATGGAGCCGAGCCGGCCGAGGAGCGAGCAGGCCGCCAGCGCGGAGGAGCGCGCCGCCGTCGGGAACAGTTCCGCGCTGTACACGTACAGAGAGTTGAACGCGAACGTGATCGCCAGCTTGCCCACGAAGAACATGCCCAGCGCCGTGCCAGAGTGCGCTGCAACAACGAACATGTGGAGGAGTATCTGCGGGAGACCACGGCGCGGCTGCATACTCTGTCAGTGGCACGACAAGACCCAGGCCTCGTGTGACGTGTCGGCCTTCCATACTAAACACGCATGGCACTGTACGTTCGCAATGATATACAGATACAGGAGGTACAGTGCAGTCAAGCCGTGGTAGCCCATTTGGGAGACCGCTAGACTTGAAAGCGTGAGGTCGCGGGTTCAAACCCCGGGCCCGTACCAATGAGCTCTTTGGAGTTTATGTACGGATTTTCATACCACTGGCTTTTCGGTGAAGGAAAACATCGTGAGGAAACCTGCATAAGTACGGAATACGTATACGTACGTATAGAAGGAATTGAATGGCGTATGTGAATCCACCAACCCGTACAGGGCCAGCGTGGTGGATATGGCTCAATCACTTTTTCGGGGGTAGGCTACAAGTCCAGCAGTGTACTGTTAAAAGGCTGACTATGCATACAGGAGGTGTCTCGGTGTGTAAATACAAGCAGATCCGACATCTGTAATATTGTTAGAGAAATGTAAAACCTGATCTGAAGTTAACTCACCGACGAAGAAGGGAGTGACGCAGGCGAGGCCGCAGAGCAGGAAGGCGGTGCAGATGCTCCACTTGCGGCCGAACCGCTCGAGCGCCATCATCAGAAGCAGCGAGGCGACGATCTCCATGGACATGTTGAGCGCGAAGTTGACGTACTTGTCGCCCGACAGCGACACCGAGTTGATGGTCAGCCCGTAGTAGACGAAGGCAGCCGCCACCCAGCACCAGGCGCACACGGCGAGCCGGCGCAGCAGCACCCGCGACCGCAGCACCGCCAGCCACGGGTTCCGCGGCGGCCCCTCCTCCGAGCCGTCCGAGCCCTCGCCCAGCTGCTTCATTACATCCTCGTCCAACGTCACCTGGACGTATACCAACAGATACGAGGTAGGTACGAGGAGGCATGGTTCCGGTTAAACTAATCAAAGATTCAGTGGACGTTGGATGGGTTTAACAGAATCAAAACTAACTATTGCCAATTAAAGGTTTAGAAACGTAATGGCATTTACTCGAATAAACGTCATATAAAGTATTTGTTAGAGTGGGCTGTACTGTATCCTGCTTCTTGCAATTTTGAAGACCTACATAAATCTATATCGTATGTTAGGTAATATATTTTTTTTTTTTTTCCTTTATTAATTAAACAAAATACAAGCTAAAACTAAAACTACAAATACAGTTAGACTGCCCATAGACCGTTAAAGGTCTAAAGACAATCCAAATGCTCAAGCCCACTACCAGTTGGCAGCGTACCCAGCATGCTGGCGGCATTACCACGTTGAATGGCAATGCTTATGCGTTGAGCCAGAAATACGCCAGCATTTTGGTCACGCGTCGCATTAACCAGGCGCTCTGAAAGATTTTTGAAAATGAGGTGAGCTCCCGGTCCCCAAGGGCCCAATGTCTCAACCCCAAACGCCTCAAATATGTAAACACTGCCGAGGTTAGCATATTTATTTATTGGAAAACCAACAGCTCATATCATATGCGCTGCTCAGTTCATATTTGCGTCGCTTGTGCTGCTCTGCCGAATTGGCAGCCGCGCCAGCCCTACCCTGTGTCTCAGAAAGATGTGACGGCGCCAAAGTATCGACACAAGTTGCGTCCCATACAAGGGGCCGCCCCAACCTCCAGGGCACAAGTGTCATACCATCAGGCCTCCTTCCATCGTCGCGCGCAAGACCACTCGGTTCGAGCACAGCTGCGACATTGGCGGTGGAAAGAGCCCTGCGTATGATGTCGTTCAGGCTAGCGTGTCGGCCAATACGACCAGCGCTTCGAGCAAATACAATAGGTAATACAATTTTTGGTAAAGGCCTCTTACAACATAATAAATGCGCAGCTTGAGATGGACGCACGAGCCTTGCGCACGAGCCGCGCGGCGTGCTGCCGGCGGCCGCGCGCGTGCTGCCAGCGCCACTCGTGTCGTGCTGGAGGCAGGAAGCTCACCTTGTTCCACCTGGCAGCCTTGCGCACGAGCCGCGCGGCGTGCTGCCGGCGGCCGCGCGCGTGCAGCCAGCGCCACTCGTGTCGTGCTGGAGGCAGAAAGCTCACCTTGTTCCACCTGGCAGCCTTGCGCACGAGCCGCGCGCGTGCAGCCAGCGCCACTCATGTCGTGCTGGAGGCAGGAAGCTCACCTCGTTCCACCTGGCAGCCTTGCACGGCGTGCTGCCGGCGGCCGCGCGCGTGTAGCCAGCGCCACTCGTGTCGTGCCGGAGGCAGGAAGCTCACCTTGTTCCACCTAGCAGCCTTGCGCACGAGCCGCGCGGCGTGCTGCCGGTGGCCACGCGCGTGCAGCCAGCGCCAGCTCTCGTCCAGCAGCAGCCAGTACAGCGGCAGCAGCAGCGCGGCGGCGTGCGCGGCCCACAGCACGTGGCGCCAGTAGCGCACGCGCCACGCCAGCCACGCCAGCACCACGCCGCCCACGCCGTACGCCACGCCGGTCGCGCACGCGAACGCCGCGCGCAGCGAGGGCCGCGCCAGTTCCACCACTAGAGGGGGACACATTTTATTTGTTATTTGATTAAGTATAAAACATTACTAACATTATCCTCACGTGATACTTTAATAGCCCAAGTAGAATGCAATAATAGAATGGTAATGTTACGTACTCATGACGTAGGCGGCGCTGTTGAACCCGTACCCGAGCGCGGCCTCCAGGAACTCCATGACGAGGTACATCTGGTAGTTGACGGAGAAGCCCTTCACGACCCCGAGCACGCCTGCGCACGCGCCGAATATGCAGAACGCCGTGCGTCGCCCGAACCTGCGGAACGAAACTGTCACTCGATATATATGCTCGATATACGTACACGTTAATGATGAATAAAGTGAACCGCCACGGAGACGCGGTCAGGTCGGTGTGGACTGTGACAGGAGACAGGAGGAGAGGGACGAGAGACTCACGAGTCGGAGATGTAGCCGGTGAGCAGGAGGAGAGGGACGAGAGACTCACGAGTCGGAGATGTAGCCGGTGAGCAGGAGGAGAGGGACGAGAGACTCACGAGTCGGAGATGTAGCCGGTGAGCAGGAGGGGAGGGACGAGAGACTCACGAGTCGGAGATGTAGCCGGTGAGCAGGAGGGGAGGGACGAGAGACTCACGAGTCGGAGATGTAGCCGGTGAGCAGGAGGGGAGGGACGAGAGACTCACGAGTCGGAGATGTAGCCGGTGAGCAGGAGGGGAGGGACGAGAGACTCACGAGTCGGAGATGTAGCCGGTGAGCAGGAGGGGAGGGACGAGAGACTCACGAGTCGGAGATGTAGCCGGTGAGCAGGAGGGGAGGGACGAGAGACTCACGAGTCGGAGATGTAGCCGGTGAGCAGGAGGGGAGGGACGAGAGACTCACGAGTCGGAGATGTAGCCGGTGAGCAGGAGGGGAGGGACGAGAGACTCACGAGTCGGAGATGTAGCCGGTGAGCAGGAGGGGAGGGACGAGAGACTCACGAGTCGGAGATGTAGCCGGTGAGCAGACAGGAGGGGAGGGACGAGAGACTCACGAGTCGGAGATGTAGCCGGTGAGCAGGAGGGGAAGGACGAGAGACTCACGAGTCGGAGATGTAGCCGGTGAGCAGGAGGGGAGGGCCGAGAGACTCACGAGTCGGAGATGTAGCCGGTGTGCAGACAGGAGGGGAGGGACGAGAGACTCACGAGTCGGAGATGTAGCCGGTGAGCAGGAGGGGAAGGACGAGAGACTCACGAGTCGGAGATGTAGCCGGTGAGCAGGAGGGGAGGGCCGAGAGACTCACGAGTCGGAGATGTAGCCGGTGAGCAGGAGGGGAGGGCCGAGAGACTCACGAGTCGGAGATGTAGCCGGTGTGCAGACAGGAGGGGAGGGACGAGAGACTCACGAGTCGGAGATGTAGCCGGTGAGCAGACAGGAAGGGAGGGACGAGAGACTCACGAGTCGGAGATATAGCCAGTGAGCAGGAGGGGAGGGACGAGAGACTCACGAGTCGGAGATGTAGCCGGTGAGCAGGAGGGGAGGGCCGAGAGACTCACGAGTCGGAGATGTAGCCGGTGTGCAGACAGGAGGGGAGGGACGAGAGACTCACGAGTCGGAGATGTAGCCGGTGAGCAGACAGGAAGGGAGGGACGAGAGACTCACGAGTCGGAGATATAGCCGGTGAGCAGGAGGGGAGGGACGAGAGACTCACGAGTCGGAGATGTAGCCGGTGAGCAGGAGGGGAGGGCCGAGAGACTCACGAGTCGGAGATGTAGCCGGTGAGCAGACAGGAAGGGAGGGACGAGAGACTCACGAGTCGGAGATATAGCCGGTGAGCAGGAAGGGAGGGACGAGAGACTCACGAGTCGGAGATGTAGCCGGTGAGCAGGAGCGCGAAGGGCAGCGCAGCGTTGCGCACCGTGCCCACCAGCGTGCGCAGCCACTCGCGGCACGCCAGCCCGAACTGTCGACAATATACGTACACACTTTACAAATACCTACTCAAACATATATGAATAAATGTTCTTGTAAAATATACCTAAGCAGTGAAGAGTAAGCGAAACATACGAAATAATAGAAAGCTGGAATCGCGAGCAGCACGTTAAGCTAATGGCACACGTTACAAGTGAGGACGTCGCCCTCGAGTGTATACGACGTGAGTAGAGTTACCTCTGCGTAGATGGTGTCGTAGTGTTGATAGAGGAACAGGTCGCAGGGCTGGGTGAGGTCCGCGTGGTAGTGGTCCGGTGCGCAGGCGCCGCCCGCGGGCAGGCCGGCGAGCGGCGTGCGGCGGCGGCACACGTCCTCCGGCAGCAGCGCCATCAGCGTCGCGTTACTGAACCCGGAGCCCTGCGCGCCCTCGCACTCCGGCACCACGCACCTGTGGACAGCACCCGCTCCGCGTGACCACACTCACTCCGGCACCACGCACCTGGGGACAGCACCCGTTCCGCGTGACCACACTCACTCCGGCACCACGCACCTGTGGACAGCACCCGTTCCGCGTGACCACACTCACTCCGGCACCACGCACCTGTGGACAGCACCCGCTCCGCGTGACCACACTCACTCCGGCACCACGCACCTGTGGACAGCACCCGTTCCGCGTGACCACACCCCAGACCACACCGGGTGTTCCCCGTTAGTTACAATCTGGGTGTCTTCAAGTCGAGAGTGAATCGGTTTCTTCTAGACAAGCGTGCTCCACCGTTGACCGCATCATCAGGCGAGTTGGCGGTCAAGCGCAAGCCTAATTATAGTTTAAAAAAAAATATTGTTACTCGATGTCGCCGCCTGCTGTGAACTGATTTTAATTATTACAATATAAAGATAACATTTTACCTACTGGACTCGAAAACTAGGAGGTGAATTCTATTTATTATTATTATATTAGTATACATGGTAGCAAACGAAGGAAAGATCGTGTGTGTGAGATAAAACGTTGCAGAACTGAGCTTGCTAGACGTCATTTTGATAGTCTCAGCTCCCACTTGTATAATACCATAAGTAGCTCAGTTGCCATATTTCCACTAACATATGCAAACTGTAAAAGAACGTTAGTATCATGGCTTCAAAATCAAACATACCAAGAGACCGAAGATCTTTTTAAAATTCAATATTAATATATATTATGTTACTTACCTGGACTTATTATTCTTATTATTCTAAATCAGTCTTATTGTTTTTGGATCGTGTGTGTTGTTTATATCATTTTAGAATTATTATTATTATTACTGATTTTTGTTTATTTCTATGTGTTGCATGCTACTTAATAATTAATAAAAAAAGCAATTAAGTTAAATTAAATTAAGTTAAATCAAATAATAGTGACAATCCATTGTAATTTATATTTAATTTTGAATATTTATTTAGTTAAATCTGCACTAAAAAACAATACATTGTACAAAGTTCTGACCTAAGTCAACTCGGAAGGAACTATCCACCAAGATACGGGCTAGCGCTCAGTTTGGTGGCTAGGGTCGACAATATTTATTGATGTACCATTTTGTGAAATAAAAAATAAATTTGAAATTTGAAATTTACAAAACTTACAGCGAACTCGGTTGTTATATTTTTTTTAAATGTATTACATATCAGCAAAGAATATATATACCTTCTTTGCTTAACACTTTGGTTCATAATTTTTTTATAATTACATATTTATTGTTTTAGTTTGCGTGTCGGGCGTACAGGGAGTGTGCGTTGATGTCTTTTCCAAGGAAACTTTTCTTTCTTGTAAAGACATAAACGCGTGCTCCCGCGTGACATTAATGTTTAGAGAAGTTTTATAGAGAGTTCGAGGGTCGTACATATTGACGTCAACATATTCAGTTTAGAAATCATCGTACACGGCGCTAGTTGAGCCGCACGTGGGTCGCGGGTCGCGGGTTGTGTCTACACACACGTATGTATACACTCCGTTACTATCTGTGATGCAGGTGCGTTGTAGCCGCGTCATGTGAACAGTGCGCCCTGGTGTCGGCGAGTGGAGATAAGTTGCGACACCTGGAGTGTCGGCGAGTGGAGACAAGTTGCGACACGTGCGCTGTCACTCCGCTGCTGATTAGATACCGCGATGAGTGATGCAGGGCGTCACACGCCGCGCCGGCGCACTCGCACTGACAATGGAAACATACTGTATGTTTTCATACTCCATAGTATTCCAGGTGCCTTATTATGGATAATTCGGATCGTGATCACGATCGCGTGCCATCTCTCTTACGCACGTGGTGCGAGTAAGTAGATGCGAACGGGACGGCATGCAAACTCGATCACGATCAAACTTCTATAATAAGGCCGCAGGTGCTTTTTTGACGTGATTCTGTTTTGGTGATTGTGAAATGTTACGCGACCGCGAACCGTATATCGGCGCGTTAAGGTTCACGTTCGCGTGATTTCTGCACTGCGTTGTTTCGAGCCCGCGTTATGAGGAGCCCGCAAGGCCCCTGAGTAGCTCGCTGCGACAACGTGACTACAGCTGTGAGTGACTCTGGAGTTTCACTCGCATTAATTTATGCTGATAATTGTAATTTTATCACAAAATATTATATCAGCGTCTGGAGATAAGCGATAAGTAGAAATAAAAGTATGCGTTTGAATGATGTTAGATATATAATATTGAAGATATGCATGTATGTTAAACCAAACCAGCTGTATATACAGGGTTACGCGGAAAGCGTGTATATCTTATATTTTAGTAATTGCAGGGTTGGTCCTATAGTTAAAGTTGTACATAATGATGAGTATTGTGGATCCCTTTCCGCGAAACCCAGTACAGATGTACTTACATAATTATATGACATTCAATGGATCGATCTGATAAGAACCGGTTGATATAATTAAGATCCAAAAAGATCAAAAATAACAAGCATTGTGCAGAGACTTGACTCGTGTACCGGTTGTGCATGTTGTGGACTGAACCAAGTACTTTGACAGTTCACGTATTTCTAATTTTGTATAATAACAACTCTTGAGGTCCTGTTGTCCACCACATCATCTGTATTTCCTGCATGTAGGTAATATAAGAACCTACTGAAAGCAGTACAAGTAGAAGGTAAAGTTATATGATTATTTACGCGGGATATTTACCGTGGTAATGTTGTGGAAGTAGTAGGTAGGTACCGCTTTCTGGTGTGATGTGTGTGACGTCTCCTGAGCTCGGAGCTGGTGAAGTGGAGTGAAGTATGGAGGTGAGTGAACACACTGACCTGAAGGGCACCTGGTCTGCCACGAATATGTAGCTGAGCGAGTAGATGGCGGCCAGGATGTTCGGCAGACACAGCATGGCCGCCGTGTAGCGCTGGTACAGGCCGAACGGGCCCAGCTGGTCCAGCGCCACCTCCAGCGCGTCGGCGGCCTGCTGTCGGGCAGCTGTGTCGGCGGCCTGCTGTCGGCCAGCTGTGTCGGCGGCCTGCTGTTGGCTGGCTGTGTCGGCGGCCTGCTGTCGGGCAGCTGTGTCGGCGGCCTGCTGTCGGCCGGCTGTGTCGCCGGCCTGCTGTCGGCCGGCTGTGTCGGCGGCCTGCTGTCGGCCAGCTGTGTCGCCGGCCTGCTGTCGGCCGGCTGTGTCGGCGGCCTGCTGTCGGCCAGCTGCGGCGGCGGGTGCGCTCGCTGCCATCGCGGCCGGCACTGGCGGCACGCTCGCTGCGTGGGCCGCACGCCCCCGCGTCTCTCCGATAACATACCGACTCTACTACTGATTACTTCTGTCAGTGTTCTACAGTATACTGAACGTAACAACCTCCGTCCGCGTTACCTACTACACGTAGGTATACTACAACATTCACAAATACATTGCTCTTTGAATACATAACAATGAAGGCAGTCATGACATGTGACGTACAATCGACACTTCTATCGTTTCTGCTAAAATCTGTGTAAAATAGCACAATCTGTAAAATCTAGGGCCTTTGTAAAACTAATTGATTTCACAATAACAAGTGATATTTTATCCGAAACGTCATCTCTACATAATATAAATTGAAGTCGCTTTCCGCGTCTGTCTGTCTGTCTGTATGGCCACTAACTCCTTCTAAATCACGCAACTGATTTTGATGCGGTTTTCACCATCAGTTAGATACATTTTCACGGAAGGTTTATATATAACTAGCGACTCCCGGGGGAGTCGCTAAGCCGGGGCTTCGCACGTAAATTACACCCGAGTGAAGCCGGGCGGACGGCTCGCTAGTGTAGAATATAACACATATATACATTTAACTCCACTGATAAGCGAATAGGCCTAGACTTATTCTGTACTAGCATTACATCGGCCAGGCGGTTGTTGAGCAGTCAATTCTTTAACTAATTTGGTTATCTTTAACTAATCTGTTTTCTTTTTTAATTTAATTCTGTTTTCTTTTCATTATGTATTTATTGTATCCTCAGTGTTCATTGTTAGATATTATTCTTACTATATTTGTATCCGTGATGACCTGTAACTGGCTTTGTGTATCTATTTTAGGTTTATTTATAAGACATTTGAAACCAAGCTGTTGGTCGTCCTTTTAAGCAAAAAATAAATAAATAAATAAAATAATAAACGGGGAGAGTTCCAACCGTTCGTTACTCTGCAACAACTGAACACTTGAAGTAGGAAGATGTGGAGTAGTAACGTAAGTCGTATCTTTATTTCAAACTTAGAACTGCATATCAATTTAAAACAAAGTCCAAAATTGTCATACCATATACCAGACTCCCGCGTATTTAAATTACCCTAAATACGCGGGAGGCTGGTGGTGGTAAATGACTAATGAAATTTAAATGAATGATGAATAAACCTGTTTCTGTTACTAATATAGATTATGACTGGTTCCTTGCAGAATTGTCTTTGCAACTTTGGTATTAATTAAAAAAGTCGCAACAGGGCCTCTTCTGTCCGTGTGATGGTAAGCGGTGACTGCCTCCTGTGTGGACACCTGCAGCTCTGGCGGTGTTGTCGATGCTGCTCGGACTTTTGATAACAATACTGTTATTAAACATAACAAAACTCCGAGAGACGCTTCTGAAATTAGAAATCCTGATTAGAGTATCTCAGGCGTTATAAGAGGCAGACGTAACGTAACGTAACGTAACGTAACGTGACGTAACACAATGTAACGTTGCACTTGTGTCGCACGGCTACCGTGCTTGGAAGGCACGGTCTGCTGTAGGTACATCTTACACTGTTCTACATTTAAAAGATCTGTTATCATGTTATTGATTTCAAAAGCGTTCGCGATTTTGACACATTAATACCTATTAAACGTTTGCACGTTTACAGGGGCCTTACGGACAACTGCTAATAGCGGCACCTAATCCGCTCAATTGGAAAATCACGCGACCGCAAACCGTATCTGGGCGCGATAAGGTTCACGTTCGCGTGATTTTCCAACTGAGCGGATTAGGTGCCGCTATTAGCTGTTGTCCGTAAGGCCCCTGGACGGTACTTGTAAATAATTTCATAATATTTTTATAGACCTCCGTCATCTACTCCAAATAATTATCTGTGACATGATATAATTAATTGAAATTTTAATTATGTTATTAGTAAATTTAATAGGAAGTATGTATTATATCTATTGGAAGCTTGTACGCGCACCGCGTGGTACCAGCGCAGTGTGCGTGACGTCATGTGCAGACGCTGCGCCGGCGCGGGCGTGTGTACCACCGGCTGCGTCATGTTGAAGGTGGTTTGTGGTAAAAAATAAGAACAAAAAAATCTTTTAGTATAGTTTTATTTTATTTTTTAAGGTTGTGTAAAGCTAAACATTTATGGTAAAGAGACGGGTGACACGTTGAGGTGGGTGGATGGTAACATAATATCCCCATTAGGTATGAGTTAGGTCAAGTGGTGATTAGGTACCTACGTGTTAGGTAGGATTATGTTATATGTACAGTGTGTTTTCTGTCACAAATAACCGATAAGATACTTACTTGTCCCACACGGGCGTACATCTTCTCTATCTCTATCTTCTCTACATAGTATAAATTGAAGTCGCTTTCCGCGTCTGTCTGTATGTCAGTATGGCAGCTAATTCCTCCTAAACCACGCAACGGATTTTGATGCGGTTTTCACCATCAGTTAGATACATTTTCAAGGAAGGTTTATGTATATAACTAGCGACCCGCCCCGGCTTCGCACGTAAATTACGCCCGTGCCAAGCCGGGCGGGCGGGTTGCTAATTTACATATAATATAATGTATCAGTGACCTGTCCGTCCGGCTCCGCATGGGTGTAATAATTTACGTGCGAAGCCGGGGCGGGTGTCGGGAGCCGGGTGCCGGGAGCCGGGAGCCGGGTGTCGGGAGCCGGGTGTCGGCAGTCGCCACCTCGCGCGTGCATGATAATGCATATTTAAATACGCTAAACTAACAAGTAGGTAATTACTGTTTACTACTTTTACGATGCGGGTAATTCAAAACGTCCGATAAGCTTGTTGTACGAGTACGAGCGACGAGTTCACTTTATGGACGAGATGAAACGTTTGTCTATGAATATACACTGCACCGTCTGCACCACAGACTATACTAGCCGCCATACAGTAAGTACTTATTGTACTCCTTATTTATCGCAAAAATGAGCTGAGCTACATACAAAGGACAAAAACCTTTGATCATAATTATACACGTACCTACAGTTTGAATCTGTCTTTAACTCGAGCTAGTACCTAAACATTCTACCAAAAACTGAAGGGGGCGAGGTAAGCGGGTACTTATATTGCACAAGGCCTCCCTCTTAGAGGGGTGTTGCCGTAATCCCCACGCTTGGGTGGCGGCTTGGGGATCGCAGTACGTTCACCGTGTACTAAGAGGACGCTGCTGCCCATCCTCCGGTGGTTCTGGTCGCAGTTTTAGGACATACCCGGGTCCGAGGCAGGTATATAGCACACACTGACATTATCCAACTAGTTCTACAAACGCACACTTCAATATTGAGCGGCACACAACTGCAAACGAGATTACCGCGGGACGGGGGAGGGGTGGGGAGGGGAGGGGTGTAACGTGTGAGTGCTGAAGGGGAGTTGTAGATATAAAACGCTTACATTTATTTTTTCTGAGACAAAAACAGACTATTACTTTATAACAAAATAAAATAAATAAATAACCACAGAAAATATAAAACTAACATCAATTAAATACCCGACAGGATAATCAGTATGGCCTTGTCGCCTAAACCTTTTTTTCAGGCAACTTTTGTATGAACAGAACTTAAAGAATTCGAATATCACCATGGTTTGCTTTATTTCATTAGCTTCCTAAATTTCTGTAAAAATGCAAAACCTTTATTAATGTCAGTAGTTTTCCCTTCGTTATTAATATAATAGTGTAAATAAATAGGTAACTAAGTAGCTAGATACAAAGATAATAATAACTTTAGCGATTTGAACACATGTTATCAATAATAATGCGCGCTAAGTCCCGCCCGATACATACTTAAAACAAATACAATAACCTGGTATTAATAAGTGTGGTTACTGGAACAGACAAGTGACCGCTCCCGGCGCGGCGCGTCACATTCTGCGCGTGCGCACCTCCACACATCCACTCCTATGTTTATTTCTGTGTTTATCTGCGAGCACGTGGAGGCCGGCTGCGGCAAGCTTTCGACCCTACCGCCGCTAGTGGCGCGGAAACCCGCCCTTATTGCGTGCAGCATAGAGTTCACGTTCAGCTCGCAGCCGTGCCAGTGAGTGTCGGTTGTGGAACAGTGGCACGCGCAGCGCAGAAGGACGGGTCCGGCGGCGGCGCGCGGTCCTGCGGCACTCGTGTCTCCTCCGCTGACCACATCACTCGGCTGCGAGTTAATTCACACTTTGATACTCTCCCATTGCAAATGAATATTTGAAACAAGTTCCCATGAGTTGATCGCGAAGTAATCGGCAGTGTAGTAGTGTGCAGCATGTCCGGCGAGCACGCGTGCGCGGGAGACGAGTGGTGCTCGGGCTGGGGCCGCTGGCAGGCGCGGCTGGCGCTGCTGCTGGCGCTGCCGGTGCTGCTCACCGGCGCCTACGGTACCAACTACGTGTTTCTCGCTGCGCCTGCGCACCACAGGTAACAACACGTATCTTTAAAAACATATATAGAGCGGCAAACAAGCATGCGGTCTGCCTGATGGTGAGCAGAAACCGCCGCCTATGGACACCTGCTACACTAGCGGTGTTGACGGTGCTTTACCAGCCGGGAGAGGTAGTTGTAGACACCCTTCTTGAAACGTTTCATGTTGAAGCTCGGCGGGAAGATATTTGGGGGAGGACACTCCAGACCTTGCAGGTCCGCGGAATAAAGGAGCGGAAAAATCGAACGGTGTGAGATTTGCAGCTGTGAAATACCACACCGGGGATGTGTGGAAGTCTGACGCAGGAATGAGACCAAGCTCTTCAGAGTATTCCTTGAAACAAGCGATACAAAATACTCAGAGAACCCACATCTCTTCGGAGGCTCCGTGGGTTCGCCTGTTAGTGAGGGATCGTCTCTCTGACACTAACTCCATGTGACCGTGCGCGGTGAGGTCTGACAGGTTGAAGAAACACATTTTAAACTCAGGCTGTACCTAACTAGTGGCGCAGAGAGTATACATTCACACTAACACGTCAAACTTTTATTTGTTTGACGATATGTATGATTTGCCTATATATATACGATAAAAAATTGGACTGCTCAGTAAAACGTTATGCGTGGGCCATACATAAAAAATATCAATATACGCGTCGACTAGAACCTCCTCTTTTTTACACCGGTTTAACAATCGTTTATCCCACTTCGTTAAACGCCACTTCGGAATATTTTGATTTTAAGCTTTATTAAAAGTTTTAAAAAAATCAATCGGTTTTGTAGTTCCGGTGATACTTACTACTACACGTACAGACATACATAAATACAAACGCGGAATAAATGACTTTAATTTATACTATGTAGAGAAGAGATGTCTTTTATAAATTACCTACTTGGTTGGCGTATTTCGGGGAAAAAAGTTCGTTTGATTTTTAAATAACACAATAGTTTTCACAGTAGGTACTTTATTCAGCCCGCTAAACAGAGGGCTTTCCATACTATCTGTGCCAGTGACTGCTCGCGTGTATTTGACAGTACCACATAATACATAATAGTACAGTTACCAGTACACCAATTCCGAATTAACTCGAAGAAGATTGTTAAAATAATAATCGAATTTTGTAGCATATTTGAGATAGCTTTACCTAGTCTGTGGTTCATCTACTCTATCGAATCGTATCGGTACTGAAGTTTTTTTTTGTTTTTTTTTTTAAATTCATTAATAGGCTTGCGTTTGACCGCCAACATGCCTGATGTTAGGCGATGATGCGGTCTACGGTGGAGCACGCTTGCCTAGAAGAAACCGATTCGCTCGTGATTTGAAGACACCCAGATTTTAACCATCGGGGACATCCATTCAGGCAGCGCATTCCACAGACTAGCAGTTCGCATAATAAAAGTGGAATTGAGAAAGAAGTTTCTCAATTGGACTGAATATAGGTATATTATTATGTTACTCTGTGATAGTTACAGATGCGGACTGATTTTAGTGGTAATTTTTTTGTTGAGAAGGTTATCTCCTTGGTAGGTCCTGTTTCAATTTGAAGAAAAAATACTACTTCTAAGGGTGGAATATTAGGGGATGAGTCTCGTTAATGGACGTCCCTTAAAGCTGATTGTAATTTTTTTATACAAATGTATAATGATTGAATCCAAGGTGGCCATTGTACTGTGTGGGAGGATCTCAGCCTGACGGCGCTCTAAACAATCTAGAACATCAGCATACAGAATTAATTTAGGTACTTTAAAAAGGACGAGTTACTCGTCTCTGACACGGCGAGAATATCTGACGATCTATAGACGGACCTACTCACCTTGCTCCGAGAAAAACACAAAAATAACTTCTAAAACAACTTAGCACTAACGATGATTATTATTTGGAAAATGGCTACTGAATTACAACTCATTACAAATAAAATGAATACTTGATTGGAGAGAAACTTTACTATCACATTCATATGGTAATTGGCAGTTGTAAGGGCCGCCCGCGCCGCCTGGGCCGAGGCACAGGCGGCGGCGAACGGCGTGGCGCGCTATACAAGCGGCAGCGGAAGCCTACTCTTTACTGTTTCCTCATCAGCCCAGAAGAACCCACTGCTGGGTATAGGCCTCCCGTTGCCAGTCACCCCGGTTTCTCGCTAGTCGCGTCCAGTCATTCCCGACAGTAGTGTTGATGTGGTCGGTCCACCTCATCCTCATCCCGGGTCCCGCTGCCCTAGTCTCGGCCTCCACGAGGTTACTGTTGTCCACCACCTCCCATAATCATCTTGTTATTGTTTACTAGGTTCAAAATTGTCCCTTATTTACTGGAGTAACCTCAGATAAGGCAAACAAGGGATAAGCCTTAGTACAGTTATCGTTTGTGTTCAAATGTTCCGTGTTTCATTAATTTTTTTACTTTACCCGCAAAAACTGTAAGTATGTATGTACGGCTCAATCACTTACTTACTCATTGTTTACGCACACTAAGAAGCCTACAGCGACATCAATCAGCTAACTAATAGTTCATATAAAAAAGGCGGCAAGGTCGTCTGCGGGTGAGTTCCACTAAAAATCAAGCCTGATTTAGTACAAATTGCAACGGCCAATGAATGCAAGAAATATCTAACGTTGCAAGGACCGATCAATGCAAGAAATGTCTAACGTTGCGAGGACCGATTAATGCAAGAAATGTCTAACGTTGCAAGGGCCGATCAATGCAAGATTTGTCTAACGTTGCAAGGGCCGATCAATGCAAGATTTGTCTAACGTTGCAAGGGCCGATCAATGCAAGATTTGTCTAACGTTGCAAGGACCGATCAATGCAAGATTTGTCTAACGTTGCAAGGGCCGATCAATGCAAGATTTGTCTAACGTTGCAAGGGCCGATCAATGCAAGATTTGTCTAACGTTGCAAGGGCCGATCAATGCAAGATTTGTCTAACGTTGCAAGGGCCGATCAATGCAAGATTTGTCTAACGTTGCAAGGGCCGATCAATGCAAGATTTGTCTAACGTTGCAAGGGCCGATCAATGCAAGATTTGTCTAACGTTGCAAGGGCCGATCAATGCAAGATTTGTCTAACGTTGCAAGGACCGATCAATGCAAGATTTGTCTAACGTTGCAAGGGCCGATCAATGCAAGATTTGTCTAACGTTGCAAGGACCGATCAATGCAAGATTTGTCTAACGTTGCAAGGACCGATCAATGCAAGATTTGTCTAACGTTGCAAGGGCCGATCAATGCAAGATTTGTCTAACGTTGCAAGGGCCGATCAATGCAAGATTTGTCTAACGTTGCAAGGACAATGCAAGACATTAAACTATCGAGAACACGACGCAGCTAACTGAGATGAAATGGCA
Organism: Agriopis marginaria; assembly: GCA_932305915.1. Taxonomy (NCBI): domain Eukaryota; kingdom Metazoa; phylum Arthropoda; class Insecta; order Lepidoptera; family Geometridae; genus Agriopis; species Agriopis marginaria. The sequence continues at coordinate 18,176,535 of OW029926.1, read as the reverse complement.
AAAACAATAACGGCCTGGCCACACGACGCGCTGCGGCACGCCCAGCGGCGCGCGGCGGCGAGTCCAGTTACACGCAGGACATCTGTCATTCCATACGTCTCGTATCCACTCATATCAGAGACCTTTGCTAATTACCAAGACAGTCATCATCATCATCAGCCAGAAGACGTCCACTGCTGATCATAGGCCTCCCCCTTTAACCTCCACACTGAACGAAAGCCTGCATTTTGCATCCACTGGATGCCAGCGACTCTCAAAATGTCGTCGGTCCATCTAGTGGGAGGCCTCCCTACGCTGCGTCTTCCGGTTCGTGGTCTCCACTCCAGAACCTTTCTTCCTCATCGGTTATCGGTTCTTCGAGCGATGTGGCCTGCCCATTGCCACTTCAACTTGCAAATTTTAACAGCTATGTAGGTGACTCTGGCTCTTTGGCGAATATCCACGTTCCGGTAGACCAAGACAGTAACGGACACTATTTGCTTATCTGTTTGTAAAACTTGGCCGGATGCTTGCTCTGCGGGCTCGTATTGTACGCACGCTACCTCATTAGCAAGTAATGCGTCCATTATATCTCTGCTAAACCCTGCGTGTGTACATACATAAGATTACTCTATACTTGTAAATAAAAACCGTTTATTTCTTATCATTAATTTAAAATACAAGTTCAGTTATATATAATTTAGTTTACTATCGTTCATGAACTTCCTTCGTTTACGTTTAATTTCCGTATTTAGTCTGGAGGTGCGCGATAAGTAATGCGGTTATCAGCGCGTCTGAAGCGTTGTGTTGTGTTGTGATGTTGTGAGGCACAACTGTCGCAATGTTGATACACAATGTAAACATAAGGTGATGTTTTAATAACGTTTTCACACATTTTGTGCGTCGACTGGTGCCTTCTTATCAATTATTCTGTTAGAAACTGAACTGCCTGTATCGTGCCTGTACCGTGCCTGAGCCGTGCCTATGCCGTGCCTGTGCTGTGCCTGTGCTGTGCTTAGCAAAATACCTGGAATTTCACATGATTTATAATAAAATATACCTGCAGGGTTATTGAAAATAAACCAACTACCTCTCGCAGGTAGCTTCCCTTCATAACACTTAATAACTGAATAGGTATATATAATACTTTGATAATAATATATCACTTTATTATACCTTAATCCTTACACCGAAATAAAAAAAAATCAACTAAACTGCATCGCTTCAAGTGGGAACTTTTGAAACAAGCCGGTCAATGTACGCAGAGTTACAATACATATTATATTATGTACGATCTCATTGTTGTTTGTCGACTCCGTGCTGTGTCGCCGCTAGCTTCACGAGGTATGCAACCAGAGCACAGGGAATACAGGAGATCACAACCTGGGAGGAAGGTCGATACAGAGGTAGGTATTGGAGGTGATGGCTCGCACCCCTCCCAGCTGCTACAACTCCTCAGCAACTGTAGATTACAGGCTGCGGATAACTTTTTACAATTAAATCCAGTAAACAGACGAGAGTTCAATGCAACCTCTATTTAAATCATGCAATAAACTTCCTCAATAAGTAATTTTATCTTTATCGGTTTTTGAATTGTTTATAACTTACTCTAGTTTACTTAAGTGTAAATTTATATTGAAATAAGATATTTTAATAGGTCTTACAGATACACGGAGATGCATAGTCTGTAGGAGGAGTGGGATCTTTGAACATGCAAGTTTGGCTGGTAGAGCACCCTGTTTGACAGTAGTTTCTCGAAAAGATGCGATAAAAGTATTTGACTATGTACAGTGTTTTATTTACTGTAGTTAAACAGATGATAATTAAACTTTGAGTACGGTTTGGCTACGAGGAATCAAGTTTCCTCGTTTGGTACTTTAGTTTGGCCACGAGAACACCGCCAGTGCAGAGTATGCAGTGCAGCGCCGGTAGGATGCTACACGTCCACTTCACAAGTGCTCACACGTTCCACGCCTGTGTTGTGACACGTCACATATTGACTAATAAATTTTAAATAGGTGCTTACGTTTTATATGTATAATTTAGTATTCAATTTTGTGTTTTGTCCACAATGCCCAATGTCAGTCCAGCCAAAGTATAATAAAAGTAAATATATTTATGATTCCTAATGATGTAGAACCTGCTGCGCGTACATACAGGTACCTCTGTTTCAGGGGCGGATCCAGGATTTCATTTTCCAGGGGGAGGGCTATTCTGACAAGTATAGGTATGCTGTGTAAAAGTGCACCTGAATCAAATCGAAAAACTAAGTCGAATATATGGAATTGCTAGGGGTTTTGGGGGGGGGGGGGGGGGCATGGGGGCCATGGCCCTGGATCCGCCAATGCTCTGTCTCATGTGTTCTGTATATACAACCATAGCTCATTCCAGCTCAGCGGTGTCACTGCTGTATCAACCTCTCGGGGTCACTGTGACATTTTTTCTCTTGATTTTAGTAAGGGTCACAAGGTTCAAGAATTAAAACTAGGTAGGTTATTGGCTCGAGCGCACGCAGCGGCTTCTAGATAATATATATGTTGTCTTCATCATTATAATAGGTATTTATATACTGCGCTATACTTTGACAGGCAGCTATCCTTCCGTTTGGAAATTATCAAGAGTCGTATCTACTTATACCGAAATCTGGAGATAACACTGTAACACAAAATTACAGACCAATTGTTAAACAAAAGTCCGAAACAGCTAAAGTTGATGAAGGGGTTCTTCATACAGAAATATATAGGAAACTGGAACCTTTCCTCAGTAACGCTCAGCATGCATTTAGGAAAGGTCGCTCGGTTAATACAAACCTGCTTACTGTAGTTGATCACATATCGAAAAAACTAGATGAAAACACTCAAGTCGATGTCATCTACCTAGACTTCAAAAAAGCATTCGATTTAGTGGACAACGACATACTGCTTCTCGAGCTTGAGGCACTAGGTTTCGCGCCAAAACTGCTCAAGTTTTCGTAGACTATATACCTGTGTGACAGGAAGCAATTTGTTCGCCTGGGATGCTTTGACTCCGACCCCTATTCCACACTTTCAGGAATAAGCCAAGGATCATCTCTTGGGCCTCTTCTCTTCACGGGTATGGTTAACGACGTAGAACAATGTCTAGAGAACAGTAGCTGTTTGCTATATGCAGACGACCTGAAAGTTTATCGCGAGATAAAAACAATAGATGATTGCAACAAGGTGCAAAATGATTTGACCGCTATCTACCATTGGAGCCAAAAAAATAAATTGCCTCTAAACATTGATAAGTGCTATGTCATGAGCTACACTCGATCAACCCGTCCCATAACTTTTAAATACACTCTTGATAATAAAGCAATAAATAGAACCCAATCCATAAAAGATCTTGGTATTTTATTTGACCCCAAACTTAACTTTCATGATCGTATGCAAATCCTGTGCCCTTAGTCCCAGATTTGATAGTTTGCGAAAACTTTTTTCGTTTTCGTATTGTTCCATACATTGCTGGGCTAAAAGGTATTCGAAAACTTTTTTCGAATTAGAGTGAAGCAATCTATACCGCCGATAACTGCCAAATTTAGTTCCTCCACGTTTCCGATAGAGGCGCTTTACTAAAATGCATGGAACAATACGTAAACGAAAAAAGTTTTCGTAAATTACTTATCAAATCTGGGACTAAGGGCACTGGCAGCAGAATGTTTGAAGCGATTGGAATTAGTTACTAGAAACTGCCGCGAGTTTACAAATCCTAATGCAATGAAGGCTCTCTACACCGCACTTGTCAGGTCTAAGCTTGAAGCAACCTCTGTCATTTGGAGTCCCTACGAAAAAACATATTCACTTATGTTAGAGAAGGTACATACTCACACATACACTCACACATTTACACACACACATACACACACCTAAGTGCTCTAATATTTAATAATGAAAATAGTAATTATAGTGCATTACGATTAACGATTGATTTTATTAGTTGATATTGTAATACCCGCCGTCGCCTAGTGCTCACCTACCATCTTTTTTCTGAGCAAAGGGGTATGCCGACAACCAGCCCTGCGTGACCCTTCGGGACCTCGCAGTACAGCGCTGAGCGTACCTCAATTGATAAACATTGTTTCTCTTTATGTTTCTTATAGTATATGTCCATTGTTTTTGTTTTTTGACACTTATTCTTATTTATACGGTTTTTATATAAAACTTGTATGGATACTATCCCTTTTTATATCCATCAAAGTATACCTATACATTAGTGTAGATTCCGAAAACTCGTTTTATTAATGTAGCGTCTTAATACCCACTAACCCACTATCCATAAATAGTACTATTTGCATTCTAGATTTCTCAACGATGAATAATTCCTGCCTAGTTTGAATAATATAGGTATTTATTGATGATTAGGTACGATTTTTACTTTGAGGTCACAATAAAAATTCAAAAGTTCAAGGTGAACCTCTTCATAAAAGGTAAACAAATTCAAACGAGATTAAGGATTACAACAACTAAATGTTTTCTAACATTACTCGTTCTCCGTAGGTAGTAAATGCGACGCAGTTTCAGGCCGAGCTTGAATGATCATTATCGTTTATTTTTTGCTAATTTCAGCCAGTAATGGGCTTGCAGTCAGTGTCCATCGACCGTGAACTTGCCACTTTACTCACAATGAGCGCACAATAAAGCCTAGACGAGCAAAAATGTAGCTGCTCTTTATTATTGTAACTATTTAATGACATCATTTTGGAAAAAAATACGAATAACTAAAACAGTTATTCCAGTTGTGTATCGTGCTGACTACAATATTCTAGTACAAACAACAATGTAACTGTCCTGCGAACCGCGTTACTGAGGGTGGGTTGCACCATCTTACTTTAGCTTTAACAAACATCGAATTTTCAGCTAAAGTACTGGTTAGGCAAAACATTTGTTACACCATCTGACAATTGTTCAATGTAATTGCCCACGCTTCGCTATTGTTTATGTTAAATATATTATGTCAAATGCAAAAAATATAATTCCAGCTATACATCTGGAGTAAATAAGCTCTCATTTGACTTGCAACCCTGGCAACTTTAAATATGCTAGTGAATACGCTGGTGTAATGTATTTCGCAGTAACTGCTAAAGTCAGCGTTACTATTATTGTCAAACTTTCCATAAACCTTTACTTTAACTACTACTATCACAGACTACTATGGTGTACCCTTAGTATTTTGTTATAAATGGCACTCGCATCAAATGTCATGTCAATGTCAAATGTCCCTTTTCGGTCTTGGATCGAAAAGTAACCACGCTGTTCTGCCACTTCATCTACAAATGAAGCCCATTGTTATGATTTTTCCTATCCCTTCAGATGCCTAGTACCAGAATGCGAAGGGAACGCCACGACAGTCCCTGCTGGGGAGTGGAGCGCGCGGCCGGAGCCCTGGGCAGAGTTCGCCCTGCCTGCAGGGGAGCAGTGCAGGCGCCGGCAGCCGCTGGACGGCAGCTGCAGTGCGGACGGCTTCGGAAACTCCACCGTAGCCTGTGAAGAGTTCGTCTATCAGAGCAGCGGGAGCATCGTTGTGGAGGTGCGTGACGTTATTTATCATGACACATCCTCGACTAGATGCTGCGGCCGTCATCTGCGACAGTCGCGTCGACTCCGTGCTTTGTGGAGACTTTATACACCAACTTAGTTCCCGCTCCACTAGCCTAATTATGAACTCCTCTCTACGTTCCCACATAGTATCATTATTTGAAAAAGACTTGCTGATGCTAATTCAACATCAACATTTTATTTTATTTTGAAAGCTTTGGGAATCTTACAGCTAAATACAGCACAACAAATTAATAAATGCAGAGAACATCACTGTTGTATTACGCTGTCATCCAACCTGGTGGTATATGAAGGTATAATTCTTATCCAAATGCTCCAACTCAGTAGTAGCTGCCAGCTCAGGAGAGCTGGCATCTTTCCTCATCATCATAGACAGCACATTAGTTCAGTACCTAGATACTGGACATGGCCTCGTCTAAAGCCCGCTACTCTGCGCAATGTTTGACGTTCGTATTTTCTCTTTACATTTCGCTACATTACATGCTGTTTCTACCAATTTAGCGACTCAGTAAGTAATGTTAACCTCTATTCTACTTGATTGGCATTTATCGAAGCAGTAATCAATGAAAATAGAAAAAACGTAAGTTGCCTTCGATTAGTTACGCAAGATTGTTATTACGTTCTGCGAAGTGGTTCAGTTGTAGTGGAGCGAGCGTGACGCTCATCTACAAGGGTATTGTTTACTACTAGTTTTGTCAAAGTCCTTCAATCAAACATATACAGGGTGTAAGGGGAACACTCTCAAAGCCAAAATAAGGTAATTGTACTAATCATTATGAACCACTTTTACTATGGGACCAACCCTGAAATCGCGAAAAAAAATATCTGCTGTTCCATAGATTTTGTCGAGTGTCAATGACCGTTTTCTATAGAACAGCTGATATTTTTTCACGATTTAAGGTCTAGTAGGTCCCATAGTAAAAGTTGTTCATAATTTGGCTTCGAGAGTGTTCCCCTTACACCCCGTATAGATGGAGAAAAAAAGTTCGTGGCAGGAGAATTATAGCGTACGAGGCAGACCCCCCTGCCTCCCTGCACACTTTGCTTCTCCAGTTGCTTTGGAGCGAAGAATGAGTTCTTTACTCCGCAAATAATTACTTACCGAATTTCTGCCCATGTCCCTGAAATACTTATAATCCGTTCATTTTACACAATCATAATAATAATGACATATAATGGAAATTCCAAGCTTTTAGTAGTCTTGCTAATTGTTCTCATCAACATCAACAACTACATAACCAGCTTATCTTATAGCCCACTGCTGGACAAATGGCCATAAGGCTCCCAAAGTGCGCTGCTCAGACCTTCGACTTTTTGCTTCCAGCCATCATCTGCTAGTTTTTTTTATTAAGTAATAAGTTCGAGCAAATTATTATAATAAATCAGAATAAGACGTTTTCAGTCAGCTTCACCACTCTCTAAAAGAGAGGCCCTTGTTCAGCAGTAGATGTTTACTGGCTGATGATGATGATTAGGCTGTCAGTGATTATTATAAACAATGGGCAGAGTAATGAATACTAACCACCCGCGTCGGTTGGTTCCAGTTCGAGCTGGCCTGCCAGGACTGGAAGCGCTCGCTGGTGGGGACGGTGCACAACGTGGGCATGCTCATCTCCTTGCCCATCATGGGCTTCATCTCCGACAGGTGAGAAACTTGGAACTACACTTGTGGTTCAACTCTGCGTCGTATCATTATAGAGCATCTTAGTTGGTACAATATTCTCAGCTCTGCAAGTTGGGGCAAGGTGCAGCGTTGTATACTTTATAAGATTTTTGAACCTCTAAAAATTACCACTTAGTTTCCATATTTTATTGTGATCCATTTTTGATTGTATCAAATGTAACTGTTACTGAATGATACTCCGACTAGTGTAGTTAGTAGTTATCTGGGAATGATACTGACCACGGAACACTATTTAGTGGCTAAGAAACTTTTTAGTCTAGAACACCACCGTAAAGTAGCGAATCTGTAAATTTTCTACAGGATTAATTTCGGAAAACGTGCATCGGAGCTACATGACCTTGTCTTACCATCCCCTTTCTACTACAGGACAAGTAGGAAATCGGCCCACTGCCACACACACACCCATTTTGTGGATTTTCCTTGACGTATCAGACGTTTCGATTCTACGTTTCTAATCCGTACGGCCAAGGATTAGAACAACCTGTCGGCTTCCTTGTTTCCTGAGAGATATAATCTGGAACTTTTCAAAGCCAGAGTGAACAGTTCATCTTCTAAGTCTGCGTGCTTCATCTTCGACCACACCGTCGCTTACCAACAGGCGAGTTGGTGGTAAAACGCAGGCATATTCGCGATTTAAAAAGAAACTATTCTGACCACCGAAAACAGAAGTGTTTTTGCTCTTTTCTGTGATACTGAAATTGACTACAAAGTCCCTAAACCAATAAATTAAACACACTTAGATGCGCCCCACTCTTCCTTCTAAACGTTCACAGCACAAGTGGAGGGCAATTATGAGAAAGGGTAGGACAATTAATTATAATACTCGGGGATTAAATTGACAGTACCAGTTACAAAGAAGCACCTCGAACGAGCTGTAGCAAGGAGCGTATGTCCGCAGATGGGGCCGGCGCGCGGCGCTGGTGACGAGCGGCTGTGGCGCGGGCGTGCTGGGGCTGCTCAAGAGCTTCGTCTCCTCCTACCCCATGTACCTGGCGGCCGAGCTGCTGGAGACCATCCTCGGTGCCAGCGTCTACCCCGCCGCCTTCGTACTCAGTGAGCCCACACTGGCTTTATACTTGTTTGTTTATTTCCTGCGGTGACGCGTGAGTCCTGATCTTTGGTACACAGAGTTGCCCCAGGATGAGCCTCGAGATCGCACATATCCTCCTCTACCAGATCTCTCCACCAAGACTTGGAGCCGTACCCTTCGACTGTCTAATGTCAAGCAAGAAACAAGCAAACAACATTTTGAACGTCATTTGCTGTATTATACGGGTGGTAAATAAGTAGGAGGTCTATACGCGCAGCTATATGATTATTAACGGGCTATTTACCGTGGTAAGGTTATGGTAGAACGAAGTAGAAGGTCACCTGATGGTAAGCAGTAACCGCCGTCTACTACACTTTTATTGCTTGTGGTGCTAGAGATGCGTCGCCTAAGTCGCCTTCTCAGTGAGGTATTTGTAGAGAGCTTTTTGAACATCTACGTGTCGAAGTTTCCTACACTCACAATTCAGACATCATGCTAGAAAACACAATAGTCATTTCATTCACGTGATACATATGTTTCATAGCAACTTTCCCAGAGTAAAAATATCATCATTCCTAGGATTATAATTATCTGATATATATATATATATCTAAATATATCTGATGTAGGACTACATCGACTACAGCAATGACGATGCCGTGACTTTCGTAGTCCATAACCAATGTCCAAATTTCTTTAATTATAACATTTATCTTTAATCGGAATTAATTAATTTAGAAGATATTTTATTAAGCACGCACGAGTGTATCCGTGGAACCCTGAGGGTTTTGACTGTTCTTCATCCCTCAGTGATAGAATGGCTGGGCGTGCAGCACCGCATCTTAGCGAGCCTGGTGCTGGGCATCCCGCTGGCGCTGGGCACAGCCTCCCTCTCTCTTCTCGACTACCTGACGGGCTACTGGCGGCTGTGGGCGCGCTGGGCGTATCCTCCATCCTTTCTGCTCCTGCTGTACCCCTGGCTGCTGCCCGAGAGCGTGCGCTGGCTCGTCACGCGCCGCCGGCTCGACGAGGCTGTCGCCACAATCAAAAAGGCTGCAAAGTGGAATCGTGTGGAGATACCAGAGGAAACCTACAAAAAAGTGCTCGCGAACGAGAAGGATGAGATGGATGAGTCACAGAGAGAAGCCGAGCAGAGCTTGTTTAAAGCCCTTCTGAAGTAAGTTTTCTTTTCAATCTAATTGTTCTTGATTTTATTTGTCGATAAAATACGTTGAAACCTTATACTGATGAACAGCTCTGTTATCAGCAAGAACTAATTTAAAAGAAAACTGCGGGCGGTTCTTAGAGCAGTTATTTTGTCTGCGTTTGACCACCAACTTGCCTGTAGGGAAGTGACGATGTGGTTATGTTTGACCTAAATATAAGTATATAAATGTTGTGCGCTGCAGGTACCGCGTGCTGCGCGTGCGGCTGGCGGTGTGCATGGTGTGGTGGGTGTCGGCCGTGTTCGTGTTCTACGGGCTGGCGGTGAACGCGCACGCGCTTTCCGGCTCCGCGCACGCCAACTACGCGCTGCTCGCGCTCGTGCAGCTGCCGGCTCTGGGCGTCAACACGCTGCTGCTGGACCGCGCGGGACGCCGGCCGCTGCTCACTGCCGCCTTCCTGCTCACCGCCGCCTCACTCATCGCCACCGCCTGCCTGCCCAAATGTGAGCGTTCACACTCGCTCACTCACTTACTAACACTTGACTACCAACTCTAACAATGATCTGCTTATTTTTATCCAGAGCCAAAATACCCACCCCACGAAAACTTCAATTTTTATTACACCAAAGTAAAAAGATTTGATGGGGAACTGACGTTAAGTGAGGCTGGTAGGAAATCTAGGAATGTATATCTCCAAGAACTTGCCAATGCGTTCCAACACACTGGCAAGACCTTGGATATACAATTTCGAGCTAAGCCTTGGTAAGCCACTCTGCTATGTAACTATGGCTTTCTCATGAAGTATCTTCATCGAAACCTCAAGCACGTTGTTAGGATAAAACCCATAACTATTTTCATGTTTTTTTGGGATTCATATAGACAATATTATACTGCATTATCTCCCATGTTGAGGCATAGCACCGACGACTGCGTCACCCACCGAGCCACCACCGCTTCAACGATGTGTTGGTGTGTTGCAGCGAGCCCGTGGGGCACTGCGCTGTACCTGTGCGGCCAGCTCGGCGCCACCATGTCGCTGAACGCGCTGTACGTGTACACGGCGGAGCTGTTCCCGACGCGCGCCAGGCACCGCCTGCTCGCCACCTGCTCTACCTTCGGGAGAGTTGGCGCCATACTCGCGCCCATGACGCCTTTACTGGTGACTATCTGCCCTGTACTACCCGCTCTATATCTACTCGAACTGGTTCCCGATCGTCTACTTTATTGTAGAACGTATCGGTACGACCCTCGTGAGTCGTGACCGTGACCCTCACACCTCTGATGGAGAAGAAAAATCGTCATCTTCGTAAAAAAATACGAAGGTTAAGGTTAACCCCGCTTTCGCAGTGATACGAAGTCAGACACTAGAACGCTACCGATCCCTGTCTCATACACAATTCAATTGTTTCCAATTCCATCATCATTCAGCTGATCAGTTCCATCGGTCCGACTTATCTGGACGCGCCAGCCGTCGAATCGGTTCCCATTTGAAAGTTCTAGATACTTCTTCTGGACAAAGCAGTTCTCCGCCATTCTTAGCAGAAAAGATATCCAAAAGAGTCAGGCCTCTGGTCTCTCTAAATATGGACCGGATTAGAATTTAAACGTAATGAGGAGGCTTAAATGTTGCAGGCGGATTATCGTCCTTGGATCCCGACGGTGCTGTTCGGATCTCTGCCGCTGGTGAGCGCAGCGCTGACTCGCGCGGTGCCCGACACGCTGCACAGGCGGCTGCCTGACACGTTCGCGGACCTCGAGACCACGGTGCGCATCCGCGAGGCGGCGTAACGCGCGACCAGCGAGGCGGCGTAACGTGCGACCAGCGAGGCGGCGTAACGCGCGACCAGCGAGGCGGCGTAACGTGCGACCAGCGAGGCGGCGTAACGTGCGACCAGCGCGACGACGCTGCACGCCAGCTGCTGGACACGTCACACGCCAGAGGGGTTAGACAAGACCCACTTTCTATTAGCGTTAACGCCTGCGGAAAGATGAAATTGTATGAAAATGACATTGACAATGACATTAGCTTCAGAGATGTTATGTCAAGCTTATGTCATTTTCATCTTTCCGCAGGCGTTAACGCTAACAGAAAATGGGTCTTGTATAACCCCCCTGGCCGACCGGCGACCGGCGTGACGCGCGCGGCGCGATACATGCTGAACTCTCTTCTAATGCCTGATATAAACCAGTGAACTCACTTACCATTTGATACATTTACGCAACATAGTGTTAGGGCTTCAAATTCTTCTTGTAGTATATTTGTTAAACAATTTGTAACTGGTTGAACTACTAATTAAGAAAGAAGCAAATTCTGTGATTTTAAGTTGACTGATTGAACAAGAGCGATGGTGGCCGAGCAGTAGCATGTGCGCTTTACAATCTGACGACAACCGGTTTGATCATCGGCCCTGCACCAATCACTTATACGAGTAATATGAATTGAATACTTGAATAAAGTATATGCAGTTTCGATTCCATCGTTCAACAACGCCAAAGGAAAACATCGTGAGGAAACCGGTCTGGTGATCCGGTCCAAGAACATCAAAAGTTCAAAGACATGTCATTTACCAACATGCACTGGGCCAGCATGGTGGATTAAGGCCCATCCTCTCTCTCTGAGAGAAGGCCTGTGTCCCAGCAGTGGGGACATGAAAGGCTGATAATGATGATTGAATTGTTGTTAAGGTGACATTCGCAACTGTATTGTTTGTTTGGAATTCGATAGGAATACCTACTTATTAGCGGTTCGAAGTTTCCCCTGGTCCCTACGTTTCTCCGGGCAGGTGCTACCTGGAGAGTGCAGACCGGTACAAGTCCGGCGCTAGATGTTCCACTGTGTCCCACTGGTGGTGGGTATTTATAACCGCGCCCTACTAGCGCTCGGAGTTGACTCGTGAACTCCATTGGGTACAATGATCGGAACCACGCACACGTGCTATTTTTAGTTTACAGTTCAACACAACTGAATATTAAAGTAATTTTTTTCGCACGCTTATTTTTTTATTCTATCTATTTGTAATGTTAGTTTATATTTTGGTAATAGGTCATCATCGTCATCATTTCAGCTGTAGGACGTCCACTGCTGGACATAGGCCTCCCCCATCGATCTTCAAAAGGGCCGGTTGGAAGCGGCCTGCATCCAGCGTTTTCCTGCGATCTCTTTTAGGTCGTCTGTCCATCTTGTGGGTGCCGCCACCATGGCGTGACCATGGCATGGCGTGGGGTGGCGTGAGACAGGGAGACGTTATCTCTCCAAAACTGTTCACGGTCGCATTGAAAGACGCCTTCAATCTCCTGGAATGTTAATAGCTATTTAGATATAATTATAAGTTTAATTCTTATTTGCTCTATGTTTACCATTGTAAGCACACGCCTGTAGCATAGTATACTATATAATATATAAGTAAGTACACTCACAGGTGTCGGTTGTGTTCCGTTTATTTATTTACCGAACTAAAACTGCACCCGAGTTTCCCTCTCAGTTGTATTAGTAGAGGGGTGGACAGTTTCCCTCTCAGTTGTATTAGTAGAGGGGTGGACAGTTTCCCTCTCGCTTGTATTAGTAGAGGGGTGGACAGTTTCCCTCTCGGTTGTATTAGTAGAGGGGTGGACAGTTTCCCTCTCGCTTGTATTAGTAGAGGGGTGGACAGTTTCCCTCTCGCTTGTATTAGTAGAGGGGTGGACAGTTTCCCTCTCGGTTGTATTAGTAGAGGGGTGGACAGTTTCCCTCTCGCTTGTATTAGTAGAGGGGTGGACAGTTTCCCTCTCGCTTGTATTAGTAGAGGGGTGGACAGTTTCCCTCTCGGTTGTATTAGTAGAGGGGTGGACAGTTTCCCTCTCGCTTGTATTAGTAGAGGGGTGGACAGTTTCCCTCTCGCTTGTATTAGTAGAGGGGTGGACAGTTTCCCTCTCGGTTGTATTAGTAGAGGGGTGGACAGTTTCCCTCTCGCTTGTATTAGTAGAGGGGTGGACAGTTTCCCTCTCGGTTGTATTAGTAGAGGGGTGGACAGTTTCCCTCTCGGTTGTATTAGTAGAGGGGTGGACAGTTTCCCTCTCGGTTGTATTAGTAGAGGGGTGGACAGTTTCCCTCTCGGTTGTATTAGTAGAGGGGTGGACAGTTTCAGCTCGGAAGATCTCTATGTATTTGTTTACTGAAAGCTGTTTAAAGTATCTAAACCTATGTGATAATGATTATTTTGTATTTTAGCGCCAAGTTACGGGCGGTATTATAGCATTAACCTACTTGTACATGCATATGATGCATACTGGTTGAAGAGAGAAGAGACAGGCCGTGGCTAGACTACGTGGATCTCCTCTGTGATCTATTGCGCTCAATCTTGTGTACTTCAATGTAAATAAAATAACATTGTGTAAGAATACATTTATTTTCTTGTGTAAGATGAATTTTCTTCTTTTTATTTTTAACCCCTGACGCAAAAAGAGGTTTGGTGAAACGACTTTGATATTAGTAGTTTTAATTTTATTTGAAAGGTCAATTTTCGAGAGTGTTTTTAGCTGTATCTCAAGAAAATCTGTTTAGCCGTATGAAGATTATCAGCTCTTTTATCGGGGGCTTAACTATTTATATGTCGTGAAGTTGGGTAGCGTTGCATCAATTTACGCGGTTATGGCAAACAGCAACAAATTCATATTTTGGTTATAAATAGTTAAGTATACAAATAAGTTAAATGTAATTTTGGAAACATGATTGACGAAACTTTCCTCGATATAATAATTCGGCAAAAACATGCTTACTAAAACACGTTTTAAGGCGGTCTTACAGTGAAAAAGGCTTCACAGAACAATTTTTTAAGATAATGTATTCATTTTAAAGCAGTAAAAAAAAAAAATTGGTAATTTTGATCATATTTCTGAGTGGACCATTGGATCCAAAACACGATTCCGATAAATTTTCTCGATAGAAAAAAATCATGAAATAACCTCTAACCTTGAAATTTACCTAAACGCATACAATTTTATCTCGACTATTTATGAACAAATCTTTACAAAATTTACAAGAATGATGTGAAATATTGTTACAAATAGCATCATAGTTTTTATTTATCGGTTAAAATTCAATTTTTCTAACTATTAATTAATTTAATCATAAACTGGCTCGAACGTGTCGAACGAAACGTCGTGCCGCCGCGGCGTCTTTTCACTTCTCTTTTATTTTTACGCGATGTGACAGAGACCGCTGAGGCGCGCTGCTAGACGGACGTGTGTCGCTTTGTTCCGCTAACCTCTCCAAAATATAATCTCAACTTTATGACACAAAAACACCTTGACGGAAGTTGTAAAGTAAGTACCTACCTTATCCGCTATGTTTTCTTGGATTATAAGTACTAAAAAGGCAGGCGAATGAAAATTACATTTTGTAACGATTTGTTTGTATATATTATTTTATAAAGCATAATTTCACCACAATTTTCATAGTCCAGTTGGCCGAACGGTTCGACGTATTGGATAAGTTCTCTGCGACTGTGAGTAAGGTTCAGGGTTCAAATCTCATATTTACCAATTTTCTTTTTGTATTTTTTTTTATGTTTTTAAAATAATACGTCATGTGCGTGCGTGCATGCGTGTGTGTGTGTGTGTGTGTGTGTGTGTTTGTGTTTGTATGCTTGTGTGTAATGTTCTATACATGAAAACGGTAGGAGCGATTTTGATGGGACTTCCACTTTCAGATGGCTGATGTTATGAGGAGAAAAAAAATTGGCAACTTTTCATCATCATCATCATCATCATATTTTCATTACTTCGCAGGTGAACCTGCAGAGCACAGTTAGTCTACTTTTTTTTATGTGCCACAGGTGGCAAACAAGCAGACGGGCTACCTGATGCTACCTTACATTTTGTGACGATTTGTTTGTACATTTATATTATTTTATATATTAGAAGCATAATTTCACCACTAGCATCATATTTCAATTGGACGAGTGGTTGACGCAATGGATAAGTTCCTGCGACTGTGAGTAGGCTTCGGGTTCAATTCTCACATTTTCCATTTTCTTTTTGTTATTTTTCTAATGTTTTTGAAATAATTCGTCGTGTGCGTATGTGTGTGTCTGTAACGTTCTTTATAGACTCGAAAACTGCAGGACCGATTTTGATGGTATTTTCACATCAGATAGCTGATGTTATGACGAGAAAAAAATTTGCAACTTTTCATCATCATCATCACAATTTTTTTCATTACTACGCAGGTGAATGCGCGGCGTGCAGTTAGTCTACTATAATGGTTAGGAAGTTCTAAACAACTTGGGATGGACAGAGACAGACGGATGGACGAACGAACTTATATGGGTTCCTTGTAGTTCAACGGAACCCTAAAAAGGTGTTACAGTCTTCTTTGAGTATATCTTTCTTCTATATACATATAAAAAGCGATGTATGTATGTATGTTCCCTATGAAGGCTGATGATGATGATGATATTCCGTATGGACTCAAAAATGGCCAAACCGATTTTGACGGGATTTTCACTGTCAGATAACACATGTAATAAGGAGAGCAAAAATGCTATTTTTAATCATCATCATCATCATTACTATTTTGCATCACTACGTGGGTGAAACCGCGGGGCGCAGCTAGTCTACTATAAAGGTTAACATTTCTAAACAACTTGGAATGGACAGACAGACAGACAGATGGACAGAATGAACATAAGTATATGGGTTCTTTGTAATTCTACGGAACCCTAAAAAAAGTGTTACAGTCTTCTTTGAACATAATAATTATCTATCTTCTCTACACATATAATAGGCGATGTGTGTATGTATGTATATGTATGTATGTTTCCTACGAAGGCTGATGATGATGATGATATTCCATATAGACTCCAAAATGGCTGAACTGATTTTGACGGGATTTTCACTCTCAGATAGCTGATGTTATAAGGAGAGAAAAAAAAAACTACTTTTCATCATCATCATCATCACTTTTTTTCATTACTACATGGGTGAAACCGCAGAGCGCAGCTAGCTAAGTTAGAAAGTTCGAAACAATTTTGGATGGATAGACAGACAGACAAACAGACGGATGGGCAGAACGAACTTATATGGGTTCCTTGTAATTCTACGGAACCCTAAAAAGGTGTTACAGTCTTCTTTGAGTATATCTCTCTTCTATACATATTAAAAGCGATGTATGTATGTATGTTCCCTATGAAGGCTGATGATGATGATGATATTCCGTAAAGACTCCAAAATGGCTGAACTGATTTTGACGGGATTTTCACTCTCAGATAGCTGATGTTATAACGAGAGGAAATAATGCTGCTTTTCATCATCATCTTCATCATCATCATAAATTTTCATCACTACGCGGGTGAAACCACGGGGCGCAGCTAGTCTACTATAAAGGTTAACATTTCTAAACAACTTGGAATGGACAGACAGACAGACAGATGGACAGAATGAACATAAGTATATGGGTTCTTTGTAATTCTACGGAACCCTAAATAAAGTGTTACAGTCTTCTTTGAACATAATAATTATCTATCTTCTCTACACATATAAAAGGCGATGTATATATATGTATATGTATGTATGTTTCCTATGAAGGCTGATGATGATGATATTCCGTATAGAGTCCAAAATGGCTGAACTGATTTTGACGGGATTTTCACTCTCAGATAGCTGATGTTATAAGGAGAGAAAAAATTCTACGTTTCATCATCATCATCACCTTTTTTTCATCACTTCATGAGTGAAACCGCAGGGCACAGCTAGCTTAGTTAGAAAGTTCGAAACAACTTAGGACGGATAGACAGACAGACAGACGGATGGGCAGAACGAACGTATATGGGTTCCTTGTAATTCTACGGAACCCTAAAAAGGTGTTACAGTCTTCTTTGAATAATATATATTTCTTCTATACACATATATAAGGCGATATGTGTATGCATGTATATGTATGTATGTTTCCTATGAAGGCTGATGATGATGATATTCCATATAAAATCCAAAATAGCTGAACTGATTTTGACGGGATTTTCACTTTCAGATAGCTGATGTTATAAGGAGAGAAAAAATAATCAGCATTTCATCATCATCATCATCATCACTTTTTTTCATCACTACATAGGTGAAACCGCAGGGCACAGCTAGCTAAGTTAGAAAGTTCGAAACAATTTTGGACGGATAGACAGACAGACAGACAAACAGACGGGTGGACGAACGAACTTATATAGGTTCCTTGTAATTCTACGGAACCCTAAAAAGGTGTTACAGTCTTCTTTGAGTATATCTTTCATCTATATACATATAAAAAGCGATGTATGTATGTATGTATGTGTGTTCCCTTTGAAGGCTGATGATGATGATATTTCGTATAGACTCCAAAATGGCCGAATCGATTTTGACGGGATTTTCACTTTCAGATAGCTGATGTTATAAGGAGAGAAAAAAAAATACTTTTCATCATCATCATCATCACCATTTTTCATCGCTACACAGTGAAACCGTGGGGCGCAGCTAGTCTACTATAAAGGTTAGAAAGTTCTTAACAACTTGGGATCGATAGACAGACAGACGGATGGGCAGAACGAACTTATATGGGTTCCTTGTAGTTCTACGGAACCCTAAAAAGGTGTTACAGTCTTCTTTGAGTATATCTTTCTTCTATATACATACAAAAGCGATGTATGTATGTATGTATGTGTCCCCTATGAAGGCTGATGATGATGATATTTCGTATAGACTAAAATGGCTGAATTGATTTTGACGGGATTTTCACTGTCAGATAGCTGATGTTATAAGGAGAGAAAAAAAATTGAACTTTTCATCATCATCATCATCATCACCATTTTTAATCAGTACACGGTGAAACCGCGGGGCGCAGCTAGTCTACTATAAAGGTTAGAAAGTTCTAAACAACTTGGGCTGGACAGACAGACAGAGGGGTGGACAGAACGAACTTATATGGGTTCCTTGTAGTTCTACGGAACCCTTAAAAGGTGTTACAGTCTTCTTTGAGTATATCTTTCTTCTATATACGTAAAAAGCGATGTATGTATGTATGTATGTTCCCTATGAAGGCTGATGATGATGATATTCCGTATAAACTCAAAATTGGCCAAACCGATTTTGACGGGATTTTCACTGGCAGATAGCTGATGTTATAAGGAGAGCAAAATGAAACTTTTCATCATCATCATGATTTTTCATCACTACGTGGGTGAAACCGTGGGGCGCAGCTAGTCTACTATAAAAGTTAGAAAGTTCTAAATAACTTGGGCTGGACAGACAGACAGACGGGTGGACAGAACGAACTTATAATTATGGGTTCTTTGTAGTTCTACGGAACCCTAAAAAGGTGTTACAGTCTTCTTTGAGTATATCTTTCTTCTATATACGTAAAAAGCGATGTATGTATGTATGTTCCCTACGAACGCTGATGATGATGATGATAATATTCCGTATAGACTTCAAAATGGCTGAACAAATTTTGACGGGATTTTCACTCTCAGATAGCTGATGTTATAAGGAAAGAAAAAAATTGAACTTTTCATCATCATCATCATCACTATTTTGCATCACTACGCGGGTGAAACCGTGGGGCGCAGCTAGTCTACTATAAAAGTTAGAAAGTTCTAAACAACTTGGGATGGACAGACAGACAGACGGGTGGACAGAACGAACTTATATGGGTTCCTTGTAGTTCTACGAAACCCTAAAAAGGTGTTACAGTCTTCTTTGAGTATATCTTTCTTCGATATACGCTAAAAGCGATGTTTGTATGTATGTTCCCTAGGAAGGCTGATGATGATGATGATGATATTCCGTATAGACTTCAAAATGTCTGAACTGATTGTGACAGGGTTTTCACTCTCAGATAGCTGATGTTATAAGAAGAGAAAAAATGGAACTTTTCATCATCATCATCATCATCATCATCACCATTTTCCATCAGTACACGGTGAAACCGCGGGGCGCAGCTAGTCTACTATAAAGGTTAGAAAGTTCTAAACAACTTAGGATGGACAGACAGACAGACAGACGGATGGGCAGAACGAACTTATATGGGTTCCTTGTAATTCTACGGAACCCTAAAAAGGTATTACAGTATTTTTGGAGTTTATATTTCTTCTATATACATATAAAAAGCGATGTATGTTTGTATGTTTCCTATGAAGGCTGATGATGATGATATTCCGTATAGACTCCATAATGGCTGAACTGATTTTGACGGGATTTTCACTCTCAGGTAGCTGATGTTATAACAAGAGGAAAAAATGCTGCTTTTCATCTTCATTGTCATCATCATCACCAATTTTCATCACTACGCGGGTGAAACCACGAGGCGCAGCTAGTCTACTATAAAAGTTAAAAAGTTCTAAACAACTTGGAATGGACATACAGACAGACAGACGGATGGACAGAACGAACACAAGTAGTACGGGTTCTTTGTAGTTCTACGGAACCCTAAAAAGGTGTTACAGTCTTCTTTGAACATAATAATTATCTATCTTCTCTACACATGTAAAAGGCGATGTGTGTATGTATGTATATGTATGTATGTTTCCTATGAAGGCTGATGATGATGATGTTCCATATAGACTCCAAAATGGCTGAACCGATTTTGACGGGATTTTCCCTGTCAGATAGCTTATGTTGAAAGAGAAAAAAAAATACTGTTTTCATCATCATGATCACCAATTTTCATCACTACACAGGTAAAACCGCGGGGCGCAGCTAGTCTTCAATAAAACTAAAAAAGTTCTAAATAACTTGGGACGGACAGACAGGCATACATCGTACGCTTAGTAATAGGGTCCCGTTTTATCCTTTGGGTACGGAACCCTAATATTCGAGATTGTAAACATTTTTGCATTTGATAAACTGATCGCAACCTAGGTCGATGTATGGAGACAACAGTTTTTAAATAACAAAGTTAAGTTTGTTTTGCGCTAAAACGTTTTTTTTTCATCGGGAACGTACACACACCTAATAACGGCTGTATCTTTCACATGGCATTTTCCATGATAATAGTACACACTAAAAAAACAACAACTACAAATACAAATAATAAATAATGGCCAAGTTCTAGTCGGTGTCAACTTCTGTTCACCACCAGTTCTCGTACGATCACCGAAGTGAAGCAACGTCGGGTGCGGCTGGTACTTGGATGGGTGATCGCCTGGGCTTTATTCACTTTTTTTTACTTTAGTACCTAACAAGTTACGTTGTGGTACGGAACCCTCAGTGCGCGAGCCCGTCTCGCACTTGGCTGTTTTTTTTTTAAATGGAACTAACCATTTCTGGCCTTTGCATTTTTCCCTTTACTTGTGATAAGAGATTGTTTCTTGCTAAATTTCATGATTTTAGATCAATGGGAGTGCTTTTTTTATGTTTTGATGCCCATCAAAACATAAAAAGAGCACTCCTACGAGTCTCAAAATATGTGGCAGAAACGGCCGTATCCTTTGATTTAGTGTTATGATAAAAAATTGAGTCCAAAAATATCTACATACTACAGATTTGAACCGGGCATTCGTGGTTTACCAGCGCGGGGCCAGACCACTGCGCCAACGGAGCTATGCTGTGGAGCGACGAAATTACATGTCTATAGCTGTCTATAAGTGAAGGACGTCGCGTTGCGGCGAGATTCACGCGTTGCGCCCCGCTGTAGGTGGGACTAGTCGGCCGCCACTTCCTCTGCTTCACCCCCTCAAAAACATAAAAGTCAGCTAGTCACGGCGCCTTAAGGAGCTCGGCTGGTTTGTGTAGGCTGGCGGGGGCAAATGCACAATACACCCCAAGCGGGATGTTAGTGCAGGTCTTATCACCCCCACTTTGAATTAGAATTAGAACATGTTTTAAGTTTTTTCTCCGCGTCTGGAAGTTCGTAACAATTTATTTATTCATATTTTAATGGTCAGTTGTATTATATAAATACGTTTTATTTAAAATTAAAATAATTCTTGAGTAATTTGAAGTTTTTAGCATAATATCCGTAATTTAGTTCTCCCTGCAGGCGTAGATAGCATATTTTTGTCACTGTTTCGCGCAGACGCAAAACTTGACTTTGAGCTGACGACATATCGACTCTTAAAAATTTATGTTTATTTTGTTTGTAGAAACATTTGCCATATTGATTCGTCAGGTGGCTTCCACCCATGAACCTACTAGGTTCATGCTTCCCTCCTTCCTCCAGTCCCCGCAGCCTCCTTGCTGCTAGTTCATAGCAACGTCCCGCGCAGTGTTACACTCTGTCCGCGACCACTATGTAGGAAGGTACTCGTATTGTTTACATCGGTCAGTGAGCGGATATTTACAAGTTTTATCGCGCTGTTTCTGAAATAAATCCTATACCCGTCCTCTCTGTGAACTAACTACTTACTTCCTGGTCACACTACTGTACTATTATAATAAGTACATAATGGTAGGTCTAGTCGACACAGTCATTATCTTCTAGACAACACAAGAGGGACGGCAGAGCAGTAGTTTTTATAATAATCACTCAAATGAAATAGTGTGATATTATAATAGATTAGTACAAACACAGATTATTAAAAGAATGCATAAGCATTGCTATTCATCGTGGTAATGCCGCCATGCTGGGTACGCTGCTAACAGGTAGTGGGCTTGAGCATTTGGATTGTCTTTCGACCTTCAACGGTCTATGGGCAGTTGGGCAGTCTAACTTCTTGAGCAGTCGGGTGAAGAAGGTCCTCCGCGTTTGCAGTTATCTCGCTCGTACATTACCACATTATTGACAACATAAAACTAAGATGAATTTTCAATAAGTAGTAACCATAATGTTTCTCTGTTGTAATGATATTGTACCAAACTATCGGAGCCGGTAGGTTCGAAGCAAACATACTATCGTCAATGGTTCGAAGCAAACATACTATCGTCAATGGTTCGAAGCAAACATAATATCGTCAATAGTTCGAAGCAAACATAATATCGTCTATGGTTCGAAGCAAACATAATATCGTCTATGGTTCGAAGCAAACATAATATCGTCTATGGTTCGAAGCAAACATAATATCGTCAATGGTTCGAAGCAAACATAATATCGTCTATGGTTCGAAGCAAACATAATATCGTCTATGGTTCGAAGCAAACATAATATCGTCAATGGTTCGAAGCAAACATAATATCGTCTATGGTTCGAAGCAAACATAATATCGTCAATGGTTCGAAGCAAACATAATATCGTCTATGGTTCGAAGCAAACATAATATCGTCAATGGTTAGAAGCAAAGAAAAAAACGCAAAAGAACAAAGCACACATTTTTGGTCATTTGTGTATGTAGGCAGACGTAGTCCTGCCACAGACCACGCTAGTTTTCTGGATCTCGATATCAACGCCACCTAACGGCTCCAACTATAGAGCTAAGAACTATCCAGGGACCCCACAACTACATCAGTTCGGTTAAGTCGTTGAGGAGTAGAAGAATTACGAGCATACATACACACTGGAATTTCAAATGTAGAGAAAAATTTATTTCCAATATTATACAATAGTTTCGTACATATCTACCATTGACAAATACAGTTCCTATATGTGAACACTTTTAATTAGCCTTAAGTTATATGTATAATCAAATATGTTTTTAAGTACCTAGCTGTTAGTTTTCCTAAAAAAAAATAAAAAAAATATTTGACAGAATAAAATAGTAAAGCAAGAGAAAGAGCGACTGTGGCCGACCGGTAGTACATGCGTTTTACAATCTGACGGCACCCGGTTCGATCCTCGGCGCTGCACCAGTCACTTGTTAAGTACCTAAATAAATGATGTGCAGTTTCTATTCCATTGCCAACAACGGTGAAGGAAAACATCGTGAGGAAACCGGTATGTCCAAGCATCTCCAAAGTTCAAAAACTTATGACATTCACCAACATGCACTGGGCCAGCATGGTGGGTAAGGGCTCATCCTCTCTATCTCTCTTCGGGAGAAGGTCTGTGTCCCAGCAGTGGGAACATGCACACTGTGCGATTCACACGATCCTTCTTGCCTCACACCTGCCTGGGTCTCTTCAATACAAGAGTGAATAGGCACCTCATGGGCAAGCGTGCTCCATCTTAGACTGCATCGTCACTTACCATCAGGTGAGTTGTAGTCAAACGCTAACCCGTTTCATCATTAAAAAAACCTGCAAAATGTGGAATGAGCTAAGTACCTTCCGCGGTGTTTCCGATAAGCTACAACATGGGGTTCTTCAAAAGGCCAGTTAATAGAGTCCTTAAGGCACAGAAGACATAATAGACACTTAAGGGTCGGCAACGTATTTATGTGATGCCTCTGGTGTTACTAGTATCCATAGGCGACAGTGCTGCTTACCATCAGGCGGCCAGTCTGCTTGTTTGCCACCTATGGCATAAAAAAACGTGATGATAATGATAATGATAATAGACAGCAAAACATGGTTTTGTCACTCTTTGAAAATTCACACTCAATGGTTTTAATCTTCAATAATGTGCGAGCAAGATAACTGCAAACAAGAAAAGCCTCCTTAAACTAGGCGTACCTACAGCAACTCGTAACTAGCGCTCGTTCTGTAATCAGGTAATTACCTCCTTGCTCTTACCCATTAACCTTGCACGTGACGAGCTGTAATGATACCCTGCAGCTGGAACTACGTCTGCTACTAATATCTGACTGGAGTCGGCTCTCGGCTGCAACCAGACTAATGTAATACCTATATTTATAATTGCTTATTACAGACTCAATGCAAAATGTAACTTCACTGGTGATATTGAGAAAACCAATTTGTAAGTACCCATGTACGTGAAAACAATTATGTACCTAATCAGCAGTTACGTATTACAATAGCAACATGAATGTAACAGGTGTTTGAAATAACCACAACACAAGCATTACCCAGCAGCAGATCCTGCTGAACAATGTCATACAATGTATCATCATCATCATCATCAGCCAGAAGACGTCCACTGCTGAACATAGGCCTCCCCCTTCAACCTCCACACTGAACGACAGCCTGCCTTTTGCATCCACTGAATGCCCGCGACTCTCACAATGTCATCGGTCCATCTAGTGGGAGGCCTCCCTACGCTGCGTCTTCCGGTTCGTGGTCTCCACTCCAGAACCTTTCTTCCCCATCGGTTATCGGTTCTTCGAGCGATGTGGCCTGCCACTTCAACTTGCAAATTTTAACAGCAATGTCGGTGACTATGTTTCTTGGCATACAATGTATACTTAACTGGAACTTAAATTGTATTTAATGTCCGACACCAGCTTAGAGTACTGTCAGGTAGGAAGGTACGTAGGCGGGTATCAATGTAAATGGCCGAGAAACCCGCGGGCAACAGCACAGCTACAGTAGTCTTGTAAGTTTATTACTATCTAATTGGTAGCATACCTGTACGTACCTACTTATTGAAATGAGCACAATGGGTCTGAACAATTCGCGAGCAGTACGGTTGATTGACAACGGTGCCGACCCCGACCTACATGCTTTCCACTTGTAACTCAATGGTACCACTCGAGCGGCAAGAGCACTCCGTCTGCTGCCCCGGCCGGTGACAGTACCCACGCAGCCCCGGGCTCGAGCTGGTCTCCGAGACCACTTGACGTCGACCTCCGCTGTAGAGCCACTTGTCTCCAACACTCGTCTGACACCGAAACATATCCTAACCAATATCATTGTAGCGGGCACTTCAACCTGTAACCTTGACTGGAGCCATGCAGTGTGTTTACATAATAACAGAAGAACTAGATGTTATCATACGAACGCGATTATTTTCTCGTCACTAAGCAGCGTGTACTCTCGGAGTACCTACACGCGTGCGTTACAGGTTTCCGGAGATAAACAGTTCTCCAAGTAGCTGTTAATGGAGTGATCATCGAACGGCCAGTGAGAGTAGTTCGGGGCTCGGCCGAGAGGACTCGAGCTTGAAATTGTCGTCGTGTAAACTGAAACGTTGACCACTCAAAGCGCCTAATTGTTGGTCTCAAACAAACTAGGACCTGCACTGTAAGACTCACTGACCTGCTGCTTCTCCGCAAAAGTGTAAGATGGGTGAACAAATTGAGGAGGCTCCTGAAAAGAGCTCCCGATCAAAGTTGTCCTGCGGCGCGGAAGGGAAGAGCACTCGGTCAGAGCCGAGTCCTGGCGCAGAAACAACAAGCAGCAGGGCAGAGCTGGCGTGCGGCGTGGACGTGGAGTCGGTGTACCGGCAGCTCGGCCAGGCGGGGCGCTTCCACGCGCGCGTGCTGGCGCTGGTCGCGCTGGCGGCGGTGCAGGTCGGCCTGCTGCACACTACCTACATCTTCCTCGCCGCCGACGTACCATACAGGTAATCACTTCCTACACTACGCACACATTATAAGGGTTCCGTAGTACTACAAGTAACAAGACTAGCAATAAGCACAATAAAAGTGAAATCAAAGCGCTTCGTATGGGTTTTCGGAAAATCAACCATGAAACTATGTCGTTTTTTCGTGCCCGCCCTGGCAGTCCGATAGAAAAATGGGCAGGAGAGAGTAGGTACCTAGTTCTACACAGTGGTATAGAGCTCGTTCATAAAGTTTGCCGAGCCCTGCAGTGGGAGGAGGGACTGGAGGTATGCCAGCACTATTACCTCAGTCAGGACGCCACATCGCTGCACGGCATTGTTGTCTAATTGACTCTCTCCGCCGTCCACCGATCAAACGGAATATAGGATCAATGGAATTGTGTCACTCCGACTTACTCATCCATTGTGTGTTGTGTGGGTTCATTCGAATCGATTCATGCATCTCGGATCTCATCTGATATGCTCCCAAAACACGTCATTATGTAGGTAGGTCTTAATGGAGTTATACGCAATATAACGCATCCCCATCATCTCGTGCAGACTATTATCTGCTGGGTCAGGAGTCCGTTCGTTGCTCCATAAAGTTAGCCCATAGGATACATTATTTAACAATAACAATACCCGTATTATTTTAATAGGAATTATGACGGAAGATGTTGTTCGGTTTTAGCACTACAAGCGCCCTGGGCGAGATTTCTACGCCCCCCTTGACATTCAAACCAAAAAGGCAAAGAATAGATCTGTAGATTTTTATATACCTGCGGCGCCCCTTTATATCTGGCGCCCTGGGTGGTCGGCCAACCTGGCCCTACCCTAACGCCGGTACTGTCCTTAACGTTCCGTACGTATACAGTTGTTCTAGGTGTAAATAGTGTTGAATTGCCTCGCACCAATTATTTCTGTGTTCAAAATCATCTTGACGAACATTATCTTCAGCTATTTTATATATATAAATATTTTTCATCTTATACAATACTATTATGTCTTCTGTGACAATACTATTAGATCGCAAGTGTCTGAATGTGTCATATAAACGCTCTCCTATAAATGTTAATAGTCACCATTCTCCACGCAAGCAGTGATCTCCTCATGTCCAGCTATAAGATTTAATGTGGCATTGTCCACTTGAAATTGATACCATTATGCTGTGTATCTTTTGGGCAAAATGAGCTGTATAATTGGCTTCACCGTACGTACTAAAATACCAATATTTAAACACGCGGCAACACGCCGCCGACAAATTCGGCATGAATTAAACACCTAATCAAACACACTCGTAGTGACCTAGCGACAAAACCTTGCATTTTATATTAGTAGGTGTTACTCAGACAAAATACCTCTGTGAGGTATAGAGATTGAGTTAAACTGGTACTTGTAATAAATGCGTTAGTATTTAAAATTATCTTATCGTAAATATTAAAATCTGACCGTGAGGAATTCACGGTATACTACTCGCCTCGGTCACGGTTTATCTGGATGGTAAAAAACAAGGCTTTTCCCATTTCAGTACTTGCTTGGATTTGAATTACAGTTGTTTTATGGTACTAAAACAATATAGATAAGCGTTGTCCCCCACACGTTGATTCCACCGCGGTGTATGTTCTGCAACACACTGCAGAACGTACACTGACGTGTGGATAGACTGATGAATACAATTTTTGCTCTAACATCTAGCATAATAATAATGTATCAGTTGATCAATAAATGTTTTCTGATTCTGAACGTTTCCGAGTACAGACATCGCCACGCGCTGAGCCTGAGAGATCCCGCTTTATAACACACTAGCGCTTCCCAGCTTCGCACGGGTATAGATTATATCCTATATCATCCGGGGATAGTGTAGCTACTCGTCAGTGCAAGAATTTTTCAAATCGGTTCAGTAGTTTCGGAGCCTATTCAATGAAAACAAACAAACAAACAATCAAATCTTTCCTCTTTATAATATTAGTATAGTAAATGATAATAAGGAAATGTGGATCTTATATAACTACCCATTTTTATGACTCTACCTAACCTCGGTAATGCAGGGTTTATGTTTTTCTTATGGCTTTTAGTCAAGGTCTAGCACATGTAGATATTCGCCGTAAAACCCGCCCTAGAAATGTTCCGTGCGCGGCGGACAGGCCAGTCAATAGTAGCTGTCTCACACCAGACTCCGACCTCTCCACCACGAGGGTCATCTCACCAGCTGCCATGTCCACGGCAGCCAGGGTGGAGCCTGGTGAACATTACTGGTAAAATTCCAGCTAATAATGGTCAGAACTCACAATGGCGACGTGACGAAAAATTCGGCTATTGCTTTGTGTTGAAGGGAATTATTAAAATTTAATTATTGCACAATGTACTACGGTACATATAAATATCAATAACTAGCGGTCCGCCCCAGCTTCGCACGGGTATAAATTATAGCCTATGTCACCCGGGGATAGTGTAGCTTCCCGTCAGTGAAAGAATTTTTCAAATCGGTTCAGTAGTTTCAGAGCCTATTCAATGCAAACAAACAAACAAACAATCAAATCTTTCCTCTTTATAATATTAGTATAGACTAGGGATACTCAGTACATAGAGCAATGTTATGGCGCTCTATAAAAAATCTTATTTAACAGTTCAAGGAATATTATTTAGTATTTATGCTAATATTATAGGGATAACAAAATAAAATAAAAATAACTGTATACCTAATAGCGTTGTAATAAAAACCAGTTGTGTATAATCAGCTTACATGATAGGCATCATCTTCATTAGAATCTAATATCTACTAATTGTCTCCACTGCATTACTTATTTGTATGCCTTGTTAGTACGGCTTAGGAGTTCTCTCTTCACTTCTATTTTCAATTCACTTTCACTGGGTGAATGAAATCACTTAGTACCTGACGGTAGTGTTGGGTCAACAAGGACATGCCAGTGCTAATTGTAAAGATGCGGCGCTAGTTGCACTCGCCGCGTGTAGTGGCATTGAGCAGTTCTCTCTCGGCACCAACAGGCCGATAATGACCTTTCTATAATAATTTCGTAATAATCAACATGTTTCACTCGTAGGTGTTAGAATTGCTCAGGTGGTTTGTCCGTGGCAGGTAACTATGTACATGTAAATAATAGAATTGGTGTCGTCCGCCTCGGCTAACAGTTTGCCAAGTTGTCGGTCTTCAGCATAAAAACATAAAGTATTGGTTACCACTCGGACGGTCCTAAACAGAGGCTTCCCTCTCAGAATTAGTTATTCTAAGGACTGCTATTATTTTTCTCCATCAGCGAGCGAAAGATGAACGAACGGGCGTTGATAATTTGGCAACCTTTTTTTTATTAGTTCGTATCCAGGGTATCTTAATACATGTTGGGAACAGCTATCGAGTAGGTTAGTAGGTACAGGAGGGTGTCGCAGCGAGGCGAGGGCGGAGCGCGCGGCGCCTGCGCCTGCTGTGGCGGGCGCTCGCTCGGCGCACGGACTCGGTGGCGAGTGGCGGCACTCGCGCGCTGCACACCGACAGACATCGTCCACATTTCGTTCCGGTTTAAATCAATTAACTTCATTATCTGACAAAACTATATAAACAATTTCAGAAAAAAATATATGAAATTTACTATAATACAATGAAGAAGAACTACTTCTTTATTTTTTTTCGTACAATTCGTTAAAAACACCAAAGTGAAACTATACAAAAGTACGGCCTATCACGTTTCATTATTTTTTCTATCACAACACAATTAAAACAATAAAAGAACTCAAAATTTGTTCGCTAATAAAAACCTCAAAAAATCTAAAAAATCAAAGTTATTTGTAATCGAGTAATCTTCGCGGGAAGATGTCGAGGAGCGAGCCGGGGCCCGCGGGCGAGGCTGCGCGCGCGGCCGCGGGCGCCGCGGGCGTGGACACGGAGCGGCTGATGCGCGAGCTGGGCCAGTGGAAGCGCTTCCACCTGCAGAACTACGCGCTGCTGGCCGTCGCCTGCTTCTCCGCCGCCATATACGGCATCAACTACATCTTCCTCGCGGCTGACGTCGACTACAGGTACTCTATATCATGTTGAACCCTCACTCACACACCAGTCGGATCTACTAGCTTTCACATGAAGTGAAGTGAGTGGAGTACGGCACAGTGCCCGGTCTCAACATATCAGCGAAGTTACTTCCGAACCGACCGGTCCTTCCTTGCCCACTGCAGTAGCTAACTCAACTGAGCGCTGTTGTCTCAGTGAAACAAAGAAAAGAAACAAAGAAAAAGTTTTTTTGTGGCCAAATTACGATTGACTAGGTTTTAGATTCCTTATTGAAATTGGTATAGTATTGTAGATGGTCGGTCCCATACACATTATACTGTGGTTCATTAAGGTGGTTTTACATGGGCGATTACGACATCTGTTTTGGTCTCTACGATTTCTTACCGCTAAGCCAGATATTGCCGGGAATAATTCTGGATTAGTTTTTACGAATAAGGCAGTTTCCAATATATATAGAGACGGAAGCGTAAGAATTTTATGTTTAGTAAGGCGTAAAACTAACAGTACTTTCTAATCTAAACATCGATCTGATACAGTGTTTTTGCAACAATCTACAAATCGTTGTAACTCTCCATGTATGGTTTATTTATTCACAGAAGTCTTTGTTTTCAGTGAAGGAATCATTTGCAGATTTTCTAGCATAGTTTCGAATACGACGGAGTGTTTCTTGGTAATTTGCCTGCGGGTTCTGAAACGTGGGCAAAAGACATGTCGCGTTGCGTGCTCGAACACATAATTATTGTTAGAAAGCGTTGGCGAAGTGTTGGCGAAGTGTTGGCGAAGCGTAGCGTCCCCCACAGTCAGCGGAATCAACTAAGTACTCCCTTGGTCGATAAATACTGGATTGGTGGATTTATATGGTCTCTACGACTGAATTTGAAATTTCTTCTGCGATTTCACCACCATAAACAGATTGGCACCCGTTCCGCTTCGACCTTAATTTTCGGTCATGGAAATAAAAAATCATCATCATCATCATAAGCCTAATAGCAAACGTAAATATTTAAAAAAAAAACCGGTTTTTTGTTGAATAAAATTCGCACTTACTCTACTTACATAAAATCGAACTAAGCTTAGGTAAGTTCGGTACTTACCTAATAATTATGTTCCAATATAATCTATACTAATATTATAAAGAGGAAAGATTTGTTTGTTTGTTTGTTTGCATTGAACAGGCTCCGAAACTACTGAACCGATTTGAAAAATTCTTTCACTGTTGGGAAGCTACACTATCCCCGGGTGACATAGGCTATAATCTATACCCGTGCGAAGCTGGGGCGGACCGCTAGTTATTTATAATGGTCTAGAGCTAATCTTCTATCTATCCATATAATTATATAGGCAGGTTTATAAAAATCAGTTGCTGTTCGTTAGTCTCGCTAAAACTCAAAAACTGCTTGACCGATTTGAATATTATTTTTGTTTTGTTCGCCTCTATACCTACAGGGGTGGCTAAGAAAAATTAAGTAGGAAAATAAGCCTGGAAAAGCGGAAAATTAGGGAAAAACTACATGTGCTTTTTTCTATGGAATTTGGACAGGATAAAGTAGGGTTAGCTGGTTAATTAAAATAAACTTTTTTAACCAAGCTTTTTCGTATTCTTCTCAGCAAATCCTTTCATTTGATATCCATAATCATGACGGTAGATAAGAACATTTTGTCCGCCATCTTGGGGCGTCCGCCATATTGAATTTATCATCTACGACCAAAGTGTTTGGGAAAAACACCCAACAAACCCAAACTCTACGCGGTTACGTAGTTTCGTTTAGGAGTTCCTACGGCCACCTTCTGTCTCCATCATCAGACCAGCTCGATGGTACCATAACCTAACCTACCTACATAAGTATGCCAAATGTTAGCTCAATCGGTTGAGGAACACTGGTCTAACATTCCGTTGGTTTGTCCCACACACACGACCGTACGAACATACAAACTGACAGGGCAAGCGGAATACAAGCTTGTAATGCACGTGACGTAGTGTCTCCTGACATCAGCAGAGTCGACACTCGGCCGTGTCCCGCCTGCGCCTGCGCCTGCGCGCCGACCTCGCTGCCGCACTCTCTCCGGCCTCTTCCAGGGCCAACCGGCGCTCAAATACTACATAATATATAATTATATTCATCTAAATCAAACTGCTCACAGACAAACAACAAACACTTTCAAGTGACTTTTTAAATATAGGTACATTTAGTTGCCAGCCCTATACAGCCAAGTCACAAACGTTTCGTTTCTATTTTCTTTCTACAATCGTTAACGTTATTGTAGAAAACGATAACTTGATACTTGATAGCCAAGTTGACGCAACTGTGTGTATTGCTCTTTTTTTTTAAATAAATAATAGGCTTGCGCTTGACCGCCAACTCGCCTGATGTTAAGCGATGATGCGGTCTACGATGGAGCACGCTTGCCTAGAAGAAACCGATTCACTCTCGACTTGAAGACACCCAGATTGTAACTGACGGGGAAAACCCATTCAGGCAGCGAATTCCACAGACTAGCAGTTCGCACAATAAATGTGGATTCAAAGCGCTTCGTACGGGTTCTCATAATTTCATTATCATTGTACGATTTGTACGTACTATACAAGTCTAGCCGGCAACTGAGCATTTTGATGTATGCAGTGACTCGCGTATGCTGGCCTCGGCTACGCTTGGCCCACATTTATGCGATCATCCATAAATGCCTCTGTTGCAGATCGCTGAAGTAATATTTTCTGAAACCTTGCATTCAGATTAATGTCAAAATATTTAAAAATATTTTGAGGTAACTTTCACATTTGCTAATAAGTTATCTGGCAACTAAACTACGGAAAAACTCAGGTGTGTCGAGTCCTATGTAGCAATAACAGGATACCTTCTGGTAATGTGAATCAAGCAAGAAGCAACACTGTCAGTCGCAAGCGCACCGTCACGGCACGTCAGCTGACCCGACGGATGTTCCTCTATTTACATAATAATGGCAATCAAATAATCACACGGGACCGAGAATAATGGCAACATTACACTCCTTCTGTCTCACGTTTCTCAGAAACTGAATAGTTCTGCACAACAACGTGCGTAGAGCTCCAATAACAGCCGCGTTCTCATCACCCGCGCTGAACAGTCGGGGACTTTACGTGTTCGACCTGTCGCATACCTAGCTTGTAACTGCTTGTAAAACAAGTTATTTGCCATGAAGTCAGAATTTATTAGATTTCACTTATGTCCCCCGCTCTTCTACGTAGGGAGAAGTTGTCTACAGCTTATAGGTACCTACTTACACTTCGTACACGTCGCCAAGTGATAGTGATAAGACCATACCAGGGTTTATGGACGAGTATCTAGCTATACACGTCGTGACATCTTCTCGTCCAAGATACCACAGTGCTTAAAGAGAAGGGTCTTTGACCAGTGCGTGTTGCCAGTGATGACATATGGTACTGAGACGTGATCCTTAACTGTTGGCTTTTTGGAAAAACTCAGAGTCACTCAGCGGGCAATGGAGACAGCTATGCTCGGAGTTTCTTTGCGCGATAAAATCCGAAACGTGGATATTCGCCAAAGAACCAGAGTCACCGACATAGCTGTTAAAATTTGCAAGTTGAAATGGCAATGGGCAGGCCACATCGCTCGAAGAACCGATAACCGATGAGGGAGAAAGGTTCTTGAATGGAGACCACGAACCGGAAGACGCAGCGTAGGTAGGCCTCCCACTAGATGAACCGACGACATAGTGAGAGTCGCTGGCATCCAGTGGATGCGGATGGCAGGCTGTCGTTCAGTGTGGCGGTTAAAGGGGGAGGCCTATGTTCAGCAGTGGACGTCTTCTGGCTGATGATGATGATCTAGCTATAGTTACGGTACAGCTCAGGGTGTCATGTTTCGCTCCGTGATATTAATTTGTTCGTCGTGTTGATATCATTTGTAGAGATGTATAAAACCAGCGGAATATATAGTGTTCATGTTGTTCTCCAGATGCGAGGTGCCGGAGTGCGAGGGCGCCACCAGCAGCGAGTTCCACGCGCCGTGGAGCACGCTGGCGCTGCCGGAGCCCGGGTCGCGGCACGCGCGCTGCCAGCGCCGCGCCCCGCTGGACGGCTCCTGCGCCGCCGGCGGGTTCGCAGACCGGCTGCAGCCCTGCGACCGGTGGCGCTACGAGACCAACTACACCATCGTCACTGAGGTACGGACATCACCCACCTTCACACCTGCTACTACTATATTCTGGACAAACACTTCTCCCGCACTCTACCCACTATTCACTTACATCAATAAGTCTACCTGATGGTAAGTGATGCCCACTACCACTGGCTTCTAGGACGGTCAGCTTTCAAAAATGTCAGACTCTGATTTGAGGAAAAAACAACGGAAATTCGTATTTAAAAAAACTAACGGCGCTAGTTGAATTCTTCTACTAGATCAAGGTTAATTTGAAATCATAATTATTTGTTGATTATGATTTATATGGATTTATTCAAAAATTTTTTTACGCTCTTTTTTAAAATGTCAAGATTCCTTATAATTTATTTTTACAATTCACTCGGATTTGACCATGTGGTTAACAGTTTTGCTCTTCTGTCCACAGATGAAGACATTTTCCCCAGAATTTTCTGCAGTCTTCAATAACTGAACCCACATCACATTATATCCACAGACAATGTTAAAACATCTGTGATTGTGTGAACTGTGGATAAACTTTCACCAACTCATTGATCTCGTCATAAAACCCTGTAACCGCGCACCCTTTTTAGATGAAACAGTAACAATATTTTGGAACCTACAGAAATCTCAAATCATATTTTGCTCGTTTGTTGTCACACTCGGTCGGATGTTGCACCGACCCGTCAAACACGTAGATATTTAAATGAACTCGTCTCAAGAAAGCCATTTATTATTCTGTGCAACTTGTAGTCCGGAGACGCATCATTCAAACCCGGAATTTCCGGGTCAAACCCGAAATAATACAGTACAGATAATAAATAAAATACAGAAAATTTAAACAAATTTGCTAAGACCAAATGACATATTGCTTGCAAAATGTTACTAGGTAGCCTAGACGAGTAGGTATTTAGAAGACAAATCAATTAGGTATGAAATAAATGGATCCGCTCCGCACTTTGTTGCCACACACGACCAGGGTCATTGTGTGATACTTATCAAAAACTAACATCTGCATGTGAATTTCATAATTTGCAATACATTATTGAAAAGATAATCAGCTCTTTTATCGGGGGGTTTAAAAATTTATACTTACTCACTACTGTACACAGATATGTAGCGTGCTCCAACGTAGACCGCATCATCGCTTAACATCAGGCGTGATGGTGGTCAAACGCAAGCCTATTATTATTATTATATGTATTTATAAAAAAAAAATACGTAGGTTTTTCTTGTTTATGATGATGATGATGATGATGACGATGATGATGATGATGTTACCCACGTCGTGTCCGACGATGGTGGCCGGCTATCACCTGGCATGAGGACGCATGTGGCTGGCAAGTCCATACTTCGTGTGGAACACCCGGTGTCAAGTCGCGCAGTACAGCTGACCCGCACTGTTGTAGGTTGTTTGGTCGGTTTTTACCAGTTTGGCGTTTGAGGTCTAATTCGGAAAGACGAGCGCTTTCGAAATATGTTACGTGTGTTTGTGGATAATATTAGATATGCTTTGAGATCTGCATACCAGCCTGTTGGTCTAGTTGGTAGTGAACCTATCATCTGAACTTGGGGGCGTGGGGTCGATTCCCACCTAGGGCAAACATTTATGTGATCAACATTTGTGTTTGTTCTATATCTGGTTGTAAATATCTATTTAAGTATATATTTAAAACTATATATTACGTATGTATATCAGTATCTGGCAGCCATATCACAAGCTTTGCTTAGTTTAGATAGCCCGTTGGTCGAGTTGGTAGTGAACCTGCCTTCTGAGCTTGGGGGCGTGGGTTCGATTCCCACCTAGGACAAACATTTGTGTGATGAACATTTGTGTTTGTTCTATATCTGGGTGTTAATATCTATTTAAGTATGTATTTAAAACCTATATATGTATATATATCAGTCTCTGGCAGCCATATCACAAGCTTTGCTTAGTTTGGGGTCAGATGACCGTGTGTGCAAAAATGTCTAAAATATTTATTTATTTATACTCTTCTACAGCCTCCTTCACTCGACCTCCTGCTTACAAAATTATCACTAGGACAGACCACAAAGAAAAACATTGGATATTTGATTATCTCCGTGTTTGAGTACATTAAACAGTAGGTAATAATAGCAGAGCTTGACAATATCAACAGTTTACGTTTACTCACACGTCGTAACTCCTGCTAGATACCGAGCATACGTGTCGAGCCGATGTGCTTCAAGTGACCGCAAACTGAGAAACAAACCAATAATATTGACACACTCATAATGTGCCAAATCTGTGAAGTGCAGAACAAACCCAACTTTTTATAGCAATGTTAATAAACATGGGTCATGGAGAGTTTCCATGAGTTTCATAGCGAGTGCTGCGTGCCGGTTACTGGAGCCAGTGGGCCGTGACCCGCGCCAGTCCACTACACTGCACACCTATACATAATAATATACCTGCATATATACATAGTAGTATGTAAAAGAGACCGCAGGGAAACGCTGGACGTAGGTCGCTTCCAACCGGTACTTTTGGAGATCAATGGGGGAGGCCCATGTCCAGCAGTTAACATCATCATCGTCATCATCAGCCAGAAGACGTCCACTGCTGAACATAGGCCTCCCCCTTTAACCTCCACACTGAACGACAGCCTGCCTTTTGCATCCACTGGATGCCCGCGACTCTACAGGAAGCTCTATAGGAAGCAGTTGACGTCATATGGCTGAAATGATGACGATGATGATGATAGATATAGTGATTACATCCACAGAGTAGGCACTGATCACATCACTAGATACGAACACAGCCAGCGGAGTACATCATCTGCCGGCTGTAGTGTAGGTATAATCAAGAGACTCGCACATATCATTGTATCATCAGGGTATCATGACCACTCCTGATTGTCTGATGGTACGCATGTCAAATTAGAAAAAAAACCGGCCAAGTGCGAGGCAGGCTCGCGCACTGAAGGTTCCGTACCACCACAAAACACAATAAGGTCGTCCAAGTAAACGAATTATCAGTTATTGTTCAGGATTAACGCCTTCCAAAATAGTCGAAGCAATTGCTAATTAGTAAAATATAGCATTTCGATTCTGTGAAATTAACGACGACGGTCGACGTTACAATAAGGTCGTTAAATAATGAAATTACCAGTTATAACTTGGTAATAATAATTTAACAGAAATTTATCACAGACTCGCTAGTGCCTATTTTTATTATTTGTTGTTATACTTTAGAGTGTGTAGGTATATAGGTACTACAATCGTGCCAAGTTTGACGCTTGTATACGTATTACCGTTTTTACATTAGCGCTAATACAATAATACATTTAAAAAAACGTTTGTTGTATGGGGACGCCCCCTTTGTTTTTACTTTTTTACAAATTTTTTTTTTTTTAGGTAATCCGTCGTAGCATTACATATTGTGTGAAAATTTCAACTGGCTATCTGCTACGGTTCGAAAGATAGGTAGGACAGACGGACAGAGATCGTAGGCTTAGTAATCGGGTCCCATTTTTACCCTTTGGTGACGGAACCCTAAAAATGTATTCACTAATAGGTACTTCCTTTTCTTGTTGTCATTGTTTCCTTTTATGATCTAGGACTGATAAGTCGTTGATAAACAAATCACGTGTTTAGATCTGAAGCAGGAAAGAGGAAGCTCCCGTCACAATGAAACTGAGCCGGCTCCGGTGGTAATGAAGTTTGCACAAGATGCGATGACCTCGCGCGAGATCAGTCCTACAGTTTACTAAACAATAGTCAGTAGGTGGAGTAGAGATAAGGTGGACTTGTTCCGAGCGGCACTGTTGACAGCTTGTAAACAACGCCACTTCACTGGGAGATACGGGGGCTGTGGAAATACACCGACGTGGGAGGGTGGATCAGGGTAGCAAATTGTCAAAATATACTTAACATAAATATATTTCAAGAAAATGATATTATTTAAAAATGAAAGTAATATCCTCGATTGTATAGAGCTAGTATGATACTAAGATAATTATGTTTACATGCATCTCACTGCATATAGCAAAATAATAAACACGTATACATTAATAGTTTTGAAAAACCCCTAAGTATAATTTTCAAACGGTTTAACAGAATTTCTTGCATCCCAGGCATCATAGCTAAGAACAACCTCGATCTAGTCAAACAAAAAACGTTAAATTGAAATCGATTCAGCCGTTTGGGAGCTACGATGCCACACACAGACACAATCAACTTATAACATTTTCCGTCATCCATAAAAAGGCACTTTTTAATTTATTTCTTACTATTAGATATGCCCCTTATTTTACAAGAACCGTACCTAATTTTTTCGTTATAAAAAGTAATCTATGTGTTAGTCGAGGGGAAAAGCAAAGATAATCCACAGTAAAAGCTACCTAAATATAACATTTTATCTGAACTTGTTCCGGAGTTTAGTTCAGACAACTTAGACAAAAATAATATACGACACGAGCACCTATGTTCTAAAACTGCGACCAGAACCACCGGGGGATGGGCAGCAGCGTCCTATTAGCAGACGGTGAACGTACTGCGATCCCCAAGCCACCTGCCAAGCGTGGGGATAATGGCAACACACTCTCTAAGAGGGTGGCCCAGTACCGGCGTTAGGGCCTGGCCAGGTTGGGCGACCGCCCAGGGCGCCACAGGCGCCTATAAAGGGGCGCCGCAGGTATATAAAAATCTATAGATCTATCCGCTGGTAGTGCTAAACCGGCACTGGGGAGGCCATTGTTCAGTAGTGGACATTTACTGGCTGATGATGTGATGTGAGACATATTATAGACACACAAACTTTCGTATCATGGTGTCAGTTACGAGTTATTGTTTCTATTAAAAGGAGAGACTGTGTGTATCTGTAGGTAGGTAGGTACATTAACTTTATGTCGACAACATTTAGTGCAGTTTATTGTACCCACAGCGTGTAAAGTATCATTGATAAGATTCAATTTATGATCTGTCTCTGTCAGAGAGTATCTCGTCCGCGGAGAAGTCAATGAATGAGTTATGGAGGAAGCTGGTGCTCAAATAGAATCATTGTTAGTTGGAGACGTCAAGTAGATGCAAGTGATGACGTGTGACGTGCATCAGATACCGACTCGAGCAGGGACGGATCCAGGATATCATTTTGGGGGGAGCCATTCTAACAAGGTTCGAAGGAATCAAATCGAAAAATTGAGTCGAATGTATGGAATTGCTAGGTGTTTTGGGGGGGGGGGGGGGCACAGCCCTCATGCCCTTGGATCCGCCTGGATACTTACCACTACTGCACATGTATATATGTACAGATGTCCCTAATTTGCTTCCTTATCTATACATTGTAAAGTAATTATGGAAAACCCTAGCCATATCATCATCATCATCAGCCAGAAGACGTCCACACTGCTGAACATAGGCCTCCCCCTAAGGGGGGGTTTGCCATAATCCCCACGCTTGGCAGGCGGCTTGGGGATCGCAAGAGGTTCCACCATTCAAGTAGGAGGATGCTATTCTAGCCATATCGCTGGCTCACTATTACAAGGTTCTATGTTATTTTTTACACGTTTTGTAATTTAAATTTAAATTTTTTGACTTTGATAAATATTGTCTTAGCAGGGTTTATGTTTGAGTGAAAGTATCTCTCTCAAGCATAAACCCTGCTAAGTCAATATTTATGAAAGACAAAAATTTTCAATTGAAATTACAGAACGTGTAAGAAAATAACATAGAACCTTGTAATAGTGAGCCAGCGATATGTAAAAACGTAAAGTATATTCCAAAGGCATAGAGAAAACAGGCCAGTTAGCACCGATAGAAAACTATAGTATCGCTCTTACATTTATGCATCGCTTCTCTGTCGTTTTACGTTTCTACTGCGTTCGTATGGTCCGGCCGGGGAGGGAGGACGGCGTGTCGTTTTATCCCACCGCGTGCTACAAATGCGGTAGAAGCGTAAAACGTCGGGGAAGCGATGCATATATGTATGTAGAGCGATAGGTACTATCGTTTTCTATCGGTGCATAAATACGTAGGTCAATGACCGTACATATAAATATCAATAACTAGCGGTCCGCCCCAGCTTCGCACGGGTATAGATTATAGCCTATGTCACCCGGGGATAGTGTAGCTTCCCAACAGTGAAAGAATTTTTCAAATCGGTTCATTAGTTTCGGAGCCTATTCAATGCAAACAAACAAACAAATCAATCAATCTTTCCTCTTTATAATATTAGTAAGTATAGAAAAATGAATCCCTGTTTACCTTGGTCAAGCCATAACTTGAGATCGACTATTTCATTCATCTTTTTTTAAAAGTATTCTCATACTTTGTAGAAGGTTCTTATGGAAAGGAAAAATAAGAAAATTGCGCAGAAAATTTTAAAATTTCAGAAAACTTAACTTTTTTAACTTTTAACGCGCGTTTGACAATACTAAGACAGGACAACGTCTATCGAGTCAGCTAGTCTATACTAATATTATAAAGAGGAAAGATTTGTTTGTTTGTTTGTTTGCATTGAATATGCTCCGAAACTACTGAACCGATTTGAAAAATTCTTTCACTGACGGGAAGCTACACTATCCTCGGGTGACATAGGCTATAATCTATACCCGTGCAAAGCAGGGGCGGACCGCTAGTAGGATATAATAATGTCATGTTTCGTGTAGTTAGTAAATGCGCGTGACAAGTAGAGGTGTTTAGTGTTAGTAATGTGTTTTGTGTAGAGATACGAGTGGGCGGAGGTTTCACTGCATGTTACACTCACACAAGCGAATGAGTTTTCTTATCTGCTCTTTCTATGTAAGTTTCCTTTTTGTGTGAATAAATTTATCTTTATCTTTATCTTATCTTTTACTAGCACTAGCTGCGTCCCGCGGTTACACCCGCTGTTCTCACGAACCGTACATATTTCAAGATAAAAAGAAGCCTATATATTACGGAATATTAGCTACTTCCTCATTACGTAGTGGAGTGGGAACAAACACTCCCTCCACCCCATCCCACCCTAAGCACTCAAACATTCTCATTTTTAATTGTATAATATTAGTGATATAATCTAATATTTACTTATATACATTTTAATGGAATCTCGATACTCTGTCTGGACGTTCGTTTACTGCTTGTTAAATAGTGATAATAAATCTATCAGATACCACAGAAGATGGTTTTATGAACCACGAACCGACTATATTCTTCTTATCTAAGAAATACTTATTGTATATTTGTATGGCTCTACTTCCTCTACTCATTCTAAACACCTAAATACATAAATAGCTGTGCCATGATGACAGTTAATGCCTTAACGACCAGCTCATGACCGGAAAAACTGCAAAATAGACAAAGTAATTATGATGGTTCAACAATACCCTCCACAAAATATGTCAATTCCAAGTTATAAAAACTTAATGATGTACTTATGTGACATCGTAGAACCTGTTCAACGAACAATCTTTGTATATTTTTTTATATATACGAAATACTTAATCAGGCTTCGACTAAAAAAAAATGAATGGACGGTTCATAACCATTGAACTTGCTCAGTAAAAACGAGTCAAAACCGTTGGACATATACTTCAACACTTAATCATAACCATGCACAGTACATTTGTTACAAAAAATAGATAGCGGTTTTTTGTTGTGTTTCACACTTCAGGAAAGCACACGAAGGCATAATTTAGTCAGATGCTTCGTTATTATGTAACAATAGGCTTGTGTCGCACTTCCTAAGGCTAAAGACTGACTGAAACGAAATGAGCGCCGGCGCTCATTTGATAATCTTCAAAAATGGGTTCCTTCTGGGCCCGTCCATTAATTTTACTTTGGTCGAAGAATATAGGTATGATTGTTTGAGTAGGTATACCTACCTACATACATCCAGGTTATGTATAGTACGTATGGTTATCGCCGTGTGCATGTTAGAATGAAGCATGGTGTCCGAGCTCTGACAAGTATCACGAGGTAGCGCCGGCACGCGGCAGGACTTCTTGTTTCCGCCTCACCGACCACCGGCCGCTATCATTGTTCGCACGCACCAGCGGCGGCCGTGCCCTTGGCGACTTATTGTGCGCGCCATCCGCACACAAACGAATTCTAAAGTGGATGCGTTATGTTTCTCGCTCATCACCCTCCTGTCTCGTACAGGTACGTGGTGATGTACCAACGTTATGATCATGATTTTGTTATAGAACCATCCGTCGATTGACAATGTGTCGAATACATTTCGGAGAGTGTGCATCGGATCTGCACGATCTAATTCCCTCCTGCCCATTTTTCTATCGGACTGCCAGAGCGGGCACGAAAAACCGACACCAATACCACCAGTGGTTTAATAAACACTTTATGCCTGGTATTCTGAAAATCCGAACGAAGCGCTTTGATTCCACTTTTATTGTGCGAACTGCTAGTCTGTGGAATTCGCTGCCTGAATGGGTGTTCCCCGATAGTTATAATCTGGGTGTCTTCAAATCACGAGTGAATCGGTTTCTTCTAGGTAAGCGTGCTCCTCCGTAGACCGCATCATCGCTTAACTTCAGGCGAGTTGGCGGTCAAGAGCAAGCCTATTTTTGGCTGAAATGAACCACCATTTTGTCAAATATGTATGAGAAGTGATGTAATCGACACGGCTCGAGCCGACTGTTGAAGTTGGTGTGTGGTCGAGAAAGGTCGCGAGGCGCGACATAACCTCGACGTTAACTAGGTATGTATTAGTATGAATGTTTTCAGTTCAACCTGGCGTGTCAGGAGTGGAAGCGGACGCTGGTGGGCACCATCCACAACATCGGCATGCTGGTGTCGCTGCCCATCCTCGGATACATATCTGACCGGTGAGACTCTCTGATGTTTGTACTGTGGGATTACTCTTGACACTCGATTTCAATCGGAATTTGGGATTGGGATCGAAAACATGCTATTTTGGTACTCTTGAATTCTAAACTATAGCGCACGATTGGAACCGATAATGGTGGAATTATATGGAACTAAATAAAATCGACTCAACTCGACGCTTTCGGTACTCTTGACGCGATTGAAGAGTAACAAATAGCATGTTTTCGATCCAAATACAAATTACGATAGAAATCGAGTGTCAAGAGTAAGCCCACTGTTCACAACACGCGTGGTGTCGGCTCGGTCCCACGCCGCGTCTGCACTATTACAATTGCAACACCATTTAGAATCTTGAGTAGCAAAAGTCTATTGGAATTATTTACAAAAATCGCGGGCGTCCAGTGGATATAAAAGGCAGGCTGTCGTTCAGTGTGGAGGTTAAAGGGGAAGGCCTATGTTC
Source organism: Agriopis marginaria (assembly GCA_932305915.1). NCBI lineage: Eukaryota > Metazoa > Arthropoda > Insecta > Lepidoptera > Geometridae > Agriopis > Agriopis marginaria. The sequence goes on along the minus strand of OW029926.1, from coordinate 18,133,447 downwards.
AGCAGTGGACGTCTTCTGGCTGATGATGATGATTTACAAAAAATAAATTAAAAAATACTCTTACGTGACTAGTTAAAACAAACCAAAGGACCCCACTCGGGGGTCATGTTGGTGATGAGAGTCTGATGGTGACACCGGGAGGTGAATAATAGAACTCTCCTCAACTACCAAGTGAGACCAAATTTGAGGGGTTTACTAGTAACCATTGAAGAGTTACACTGCCCACTTCCTAGCTCCATCATCAAACCTTCGAAATAATTTTGAATAAAGGTTTCTAATGTCCCCATGTGACCCATCACCATGCTTAGAAATTCAGGGAGGTGAGGGGGAAAAGTCACATGGGCGGGCCATATTCAGCAAAGAATACGCTTGATAAAAAAGTAATGTATGAAACTTTACCTTCATTTCAAAAGAGCTATTCATGATAACCCACTCGAGGGACGGGCGCATAGAACGAACTTATAAGGGTTCCTAGTAGTACTACGGAACCCTAAACACAGGTGTCTTATCTAGATCAGATCACTTAGTATCAGTTAGACCGTTAAAGTTTTTGTTGCAAATAATCTTCCTTGTGGTAGGTATGAGTATATCACTCACTGGGCACTTTTACCAGCTCTTTTTCTTGAGACATCTTTGTAAAATAAGACCGGAATGGTTGATTTCAGATGGGGCCGCAAGCGCGCGCTGATCCTGAGCACCTCGCTGGTGGGAGTCATCGGTTCCTTGAAGGCGTTCTCCATCTCTTACGAGATGTACGTCATCGTCGAGTTCCTCGAGACAGTCGCTGGAGCCAGCGTCTTTCCAGCTGCTTACATACTGAGTACGTTGAAATAAGAACAATATGTTTAAAGGGGAACTATAAATAGACAAACTCTTTATTGTTCTGTATAAAAACCTAGTGTAACAGTCGGCCTTATCGTTAAGAGCGATTCTTCCAGGCAACCTTAGGATAGAGAGGATTCATACTAGCTCTATGCTCTATAATCAGATACTAATTTGGTTAGTTTAACGAAGTTGTACCTACCATACTAATTAAACGACTCTTTAAAGATTTTGGGTTCAAATTTGTATTATTTATATTTTATATTTTCCAGCAATTGAGCTGCTAGGACAAGACAAGCGAGTGCTGACGACTGCCTTCCTTGGTATAATGCTGGTCATAGGAGGCATCAGTTTTGCCCTTCTCGCCAAAACATTCAAATATTGGAGAACCTTCATTCTCGTGGTCTACCCACCTTCCCTTTTGTTTCTCTCGTACATTTACCTTCTCCCCGAGAGTATACGATGGCTGCTATCCAACGGACGCAAGGACGAAGCTGTGGAGATCATTTTACAAGCAGCAAAAACCAACAAGGTAACTCTATCGGAAGAGACGATGAGACAGCTGACCGAAGAGAAACCGAAGCTCGTAGAGAAGAACGGGACAGAGAACCAAGGGCTATGGAAGCAGGTGTTAAAGTCGCCGATAATAATGCGGCGTCTCGCGATCTGCTCTTGGTGGTGGATAACGTGCACGTTCGTCTTCTACGGGCTGGCGATCAACTCCGTGACCCTCGCGGGGGACAAATACACCAACTACATGCTGGTGGTGAGCGTGGAGGTGATAGCAGTCGTCACGAACGCGCTGGTGCTGGACCGCATCGGCAGGAAGCGGACTCTGCTGATAGCGTACACCGTGTGCGGGCTGGCCTGCATCGTCATACCGTTCATCCCGCAATGTAAGTACATCAATAGCTCTGATAACATTTGACGCGACATTAGACGAGTCAGCGGTCAAACGAGCTATACGTTTACTATACAAATAAATTATGTATTTTTCACGTTGAATAAAGCCTACCCAAAAAAGGCCTTTGAATAAGGGTTTGAGGTTTTTTTAATAAGTTCTTTTAGTGCCTGCCGGACGCAATATGCATTCATTTCTGTAGCTATTTGGGCTGGAAAAAGAGTTTACGTAAAATTTTATACAGATGTTGAATTTTGAAATTGAAATTTGTAGGAATGACTATGGAATCACGCAAGCAAATTTTGCCCACTGTTTTCGAAGCTTTTATTTTCAATCTTTGAATGTTATGGCACCTACGAGTGTTTATAAAGAGTTTAATAATTATTGAGACATTTTCCTTGTTGTTTCCAGCTGTCCCGTGGCTGGCGACGCTGCTGTACCTGGTGGGCAAGGTGGCCATCACGCAGGCGTTCAGCGGCATCTACATGTACACGTCGGAGCTGTTCCCGACGCACGCGCGCCACTCCCTGCTGGGGGCGTGCTCCATGGTCGGCCGGCTCGGTTCCATCGTGGCACCGCAGATGCCGCTGCTGGTAACTGCACAACTCTCTAACTTAAACTCGGCTAGCGTTAGCTTCGCGTCACGAATCACTTCTATCTAGGCTTAGCAGCGAGGCGCATGAAACTATATTTGCGGATTAATTCTAAAGTAAGGCTGCTAGAATACATCGGGCAGGCGTTTGACAGTATTTTACACAGGAGAAGTGGTAGTCGAGCCAAGGTTTCTTCACTAGGCTATTTATCACAGAATGCTCAAAAATTCATAGGTTCATTATATGGATTGGATCATTTGGATCCCACATCCTGCAGCGTGTGGGACATTCTACCGCACCGAATGAAAATAGGTAGGTATACAGAATATGAGCTATGATTGATTTTGATTCGGATAAATCAATAGCAAATAAATAAGTGCGGTATACAGAGTATCAGAAAATAACCAATGCTTCATTGTCATCTATACTAATATTATAATGAGGAAAGATTTGATTGTTTGTTTGTTTTTTTGTTTGTTTGCATTAAATAGGCTCCGAAACTGCTCAAACGATTTGAAAAATTCTTTCACTGTTAGCAAGCTACACTATCCCCAAAAAAAATTAGGGATCCTTACTAAAACTCAATAATGTAACCCAAGGTGTAAAAAAAATATTACACCCGTGCGAAGCCGGGGTGCGTTGCTAGTTCATTATAAATTTAATCTGCCGCCATATTGGTATAAAAAGAAGTGAGTCGAGAAATGAACGTGACGGTGTGATGTTCTCAGGCAATATACGTGTCGTGGCTGCCGTCCGTGCTGTTCGGTGCGGCCGCGCTGGTGGCGGGCGCGCTCATGCTGACCACGCCGGAGACGCTGCACACGCGGCTGCCGGACACCATCGCGGAGGCAGAGCACATCTCCCGGAACCGCTGCAGCCCCGGGGAGGACATGCAGATGAAGCACGCCAGCACTGCACCCTCGTGATACACAACCTGTGTCAATATAAACGTCGGGAAAAAAACGTGCTGTGTATAATTAGTTAATGTATAGCTGATAACTCTGCAGGATGATCAAAACTAACAGGCGTTTTATCTTCGGTATCGTACTAAATAAATCGCTTTGATTTGAGCACTCAAAATGCCGTCGGGGCTCCGTGGAGCAATAATTAAAATTTTACCAATTAGTTTGTGGAGAAAATTACATGTTTCTATCGTCCAAATATCAACTGGGAAACGACAGAAAATTGGGACGATGGAAACATATTTTTTTTCCTATAGACCAAATTGGTAAAATTTCAATTGGTTCATGGAGCACCACGCAAAATGCAAGCATTTCATATAAGTGCGTCTATAATTATTTTGTTAAGACAGACCCACCAACAGGCATCATGTAGTAACATCATCCCAGCAGGTACAGTGAATGGTTTGACGGGAGACTGGCGCTTGGCGGAGCGCGCGGCGCTTCTCTCTTGTTTTATCATGTTGATTCTACACGAGTCTACCAATAATTCAATTTGTTTTTCACACCACCTGCTCGACAATGTCCAATTACATATCACGCAACCTCAACGTAAAGTAAAGCATTAGGTATCTCTTTAGGGATATAAAGTTGTATAAAACTCCCTAGGGAATAAAGGGATTTGAATTTGGAATGTCAAATTCGTGTGGAAACTCGTGGAAAGCTCTGAGTAAAAAAATGCCCATATGGCATTGTAAAGAGGTTTGTTTGAAAATCGAACTGGCCACCATAAGCAGAACTCAAAAAAAGAAAAGCAAAATGTTTACATATAATGTGAAACTAAAGACGGTGTTTGGTGCTGTGATTTTCAGTGAAACCTGGCTTTTTCTTGTCTCACAGAAGGCGTGAAAAGTAGAGTATGCTACTCCGAAATAAAGCCTGTCTTCGTGTTGGGCAGCTTGAACCCCTCGCTTCACTCAGGACTCTATATAACTCTAGAGTCCCTCGTTACGCTCAGGGTTCAATATGCCGCCTGCGACGTAAGACACTGCTTTATTCCCTTACCCCCTTATTAATAAACGTGGAGTAGTCTTGGAACAGTTACGCCGTGTTTTGTCTTTTTCTCTCTTTAAAATTTTGAACTCGATCGAAAAAGACAAAAGGCGGTGTAACTATTCCGAGGCTACTCTACGTTTATTAAAAGGGGGGATAGTGTATAATCTACTATTGTCCTGTCCAGTTCTTTGGCCAATATACATTAAAAGCAAGTAGGTAGGTTAATTACTTTACATTCCTTTATACATAGTCGAAATGCCTTTATATTTACAAAGTTTCCTTATTTATTAGTGCCTCTCTTTTATAGATAATTAAGTTATTAGACATAATTAGTTATAGCTATTACATTTGGTATGTGTATGTTGGTGTGACCAGTGCAACTGGTGTTCGAGTATTGAACTTGTAAGTAATTATCTCCACGGTGTTGTCATATTGATGGGAAAATATAGACAATAATAGACAATATTTTATTTGTAACAAAAGTCCATACACACATAAAGCTACACACAAGTTGAGTAGTCCACTTTAAAACACCGCTATGTCATAAGACGTGTGATAGCGAAGATAGCGAGTTTTGCAGGATCGCCATCGCACTAGCCGCCACCGCCTGAAAGCTCATCCACACATAATAGATCAGTGGTAATCGCACACTGTGCGATTCACACGATCCTTCTTGCCTCATACCTGCAAAATGTGGAATGAGCTACCTTCTTCGGTGTTTCCGAGAAGCTACAACATGGGGTTCTTCAAAAGGCGAGTTAATCGAGTTCTAAAGGGTCGGCAACGTATTTGTGACGCTCTGGTGTTGCAAGTATCCATAGGCGACGGTGACTGCTTTCCATCAGGCAGCCCGTCTGCTTGTTTGCCACCAAGGATTTTATATATACCCTAAAGATTTGTACAAAGTATAGCCAGTTTTGACGCAGTATCGTTAGTCTGTTTCATAGTATTTTAAATTCTAAATGATATCTGTCAAAATCAAAAAATCATAAATCTTATGACAGCGGTGTTTGAAAGTGGACTAATCAATTTAAAGTTAAAAAACGTTGGACTTTTGCCACAAACCGGCCCCAGCTCAGCATAATGCTGTTTGTTGTTAATATTGTCTTGATAGTTTTATTAAACAAATAGCTACTGAGACCACTGGATATTTTATTTTATTACTAGCTTAACGCGTAGGGCTCAGCCTCCGGCCTAGCAAATTGATATTTTTCTCAAAAATCCTTACGCGTTACACGAGGACTAACCTACGATAGACAGGATTTCGTAAACAGGTTATACTAACACCCATCATTATGAACAACTTTTAAAACGGGACCAACCTTGAAATGGGGATAAAATATCAGCTGTTCCACGGAAAACGGTCATTCACGTTCGACATAATGTACAGGAACAGCTTTTTTATGCCACAAGTGCCAACCAAGCTAACGGGCCACCTGATGATAGGCAATCACCGTCGGCTATGGATGACAGGAGCATCACAGATAGGTACATGATGTTTTTCTCGATTTCAGGGTAGGTCCCATTGTTCGTAATGATGAGTACAACGGGCCTCTATTGGCTTATTACATCCTTTCCGCGCAACCCCGTATCAAGAATTCTTGTGCGAAATTTCTTGCTTCTAAATCCACCGGCAATTATCAATTTGCAAGTTGAAGTGGCAGTGGGCAGGCCACATCGCTCGAAGAACCGATAACCGATGGGGAAGAAAGGTTCTGGGCAGTGGAGACCACGAACCGGAAGACGCAGCGTAGGTAGGCCTCCCACTAGATGGACCGACGACATTGTGAGAGTCGCGGGCATCCAGAGGATGCAAAAGGCAGGCTGTCGTTCCGTGTGGAGGTTAAAGGGGGAGGCCTATGTTCAGCAGTGGACGTCTTCTGGCTGATGATGATGATGATGATGATGAAATCCACCGGTCAAGGCTGTGCGTTGTCTGTCAGTAAATAGATTTTAAATAAAATCCTGCTTTTTACGAGTACAAGTTAGTTGTTAGTTAGTAGACGGCAGATGTAACCAAGAGACAAAGGCAAAATGTCTCATGGTAAAAATGTAATTATTAGGGTTCCGTACCCAAAGGGTAAAAACGGGACCCTATTACTGAGCCAACGATGTCTGTTCGTCCGTCTGTCCTTTCGAACCATAATAGATAGCCAGTTGATATTTTTACAGAATATTATGTAATGATACGGCGGATTACCGAACAAATAATAAAAAAGTCATAAAGAGGGTCCTCATACAACAAACGTATTTTTTACGTATTTTTGTATTAGCTCTAATGTAAAAGGTAATACGCACAAGCGTCAAACTTGGCATGATTATAGTACGCACTCTAAAGTATAACAACAAGTAATAAATAATGGCCAAGTGCGAGTCGATGACAAATTTCTGTTCATTCATCATCATCATCAGCCAGAAGACGACTGCTGAACATAGGCCTCCCCCTTTAACCTCCACACTGAACGACAGCCTGCCTTTTGCATCCACTGGATGCCAGCGACTCTCACTATGTCGTGACTCACTTCTATTCATTACCAAGTTGTAACTGGTAATTTCGTTATTGAATTTTGTGGTGGTACGGAACCCTCAGTGCGCGAGCCCGACTCGCACTTGGCCGGTGTATTCACTTCAGCGTCATAACCTAACCTGTTCCATTCTAATTTTAGTTCCATGAAAAGTGAATGGATTTATGCAATATCGTCCCGAATAATCAGTCGTGTGATCGTAACCGCGCGGCTCCCGATATATCCCGCGGGAGGACGCCGCGTGCGGGACTGGACGCGCAGCCGCCGGGGCCCGCGCCGCGCCTCGCTCCGATACCAACGTAAATATTTGAACAGAAACCAAACATCATAACACTGTCTGCCGCGGATTATTGCGCGGAGAATTATATTAATTGCAAATATGATCGGTTGTTTCGAACGAGTGATGTGTTGTGTTGTCTAAACATTCGGATTTATTGGAATATCAAAGAAGCCGTTTCTCGTGACGTGGAGCTGTGAGGGATGGAGTGCTCGCGGCCGGCGGCGCTGGCGGCACGCTAGCGGTGCGGGGACCTGGTGGAAGCCATGTCTCGGCGGGAGGTCCGCGAGCGGGGGGAGTACCCGCTGCCGCCTCCCAGCAAGTGTGCTAAAGTAAGTGTCTATGAAAACTTGACGTCTTCCCAAATACAGAAAATATTTATAAAATATCCAAATGGAACCTGAACCGCTAGCAAACGCTGAGCCGTTTATATTTTTATAATGGCTTTTTATTTGCAAAAATATTAGAAAGTCCCACGACTGAACTAAAGTACAACTGGTAATCACTACCCAGCGTGTTTTGACTTTGTAGCACAGGGCAATGTAGTTTAATCAAAGCGTTGTCAATTCTTCTTCTTTTGGTTTACATGAAATCAATTCGATTTTAGTTGACTTTTTCATTTTATTACACAAACGGTCATCTGACCCCAAACTAAGCAAAGCTTGTGATATGGCTCCAGAGACTGATATACATACATATATAGTTTTAAATACATACTTAAATAGATATTAAAAACCAGATATAGAACAAACACAAATGTTCATCACATAAATGTTTGTCCTAGGTGGGAATCGAACCCACGCCCCCAAGCTCAGAAGGCAGGTTCACTATACCAACTGGACCAAAGGGCTATCTTAGTTCATAAAATTGTATAATTTTCAATTATTAAAACTTGATTGGTCTCGTTTAAAGTTGAGAGAGATGTTGTTTGTGTGCAGTTCCTGTACTACACGTGGAAGCTGTGCTCGGTGGTGTTCTCCCACTTCGTGATGATCAGCCTGGTGGTGGCGTACTGCATCCTCGGCGCCGCCACCTTCGAGCAGCTCGAGGCGAACCACGAGAAGGAAGTGAGTACCTCGACATCACTATACGCAGAGTTGTCTAACGACCATAATAAGGTAGGCAATGCACTTATAATGCCTCGGGAATTGTAGGTGTCTATAGGCAGCGATCGGCACTTACCATCAGGAGGCCCGTAGCTTGTTTGCCACTTATTCTACAAAAAAACGGTGTCCTGGAACACCTGATGATCAAATGGAGGATAGACTAGATGCTCTGCAAACCCCAACTGCCTGATGGGTATTAGTGGTTGATGGAGCAACAAGGGGCGATGATTGTAATGTTGTCGTTAGATTCACCTGGCGGTCAGCCCCACCAGCTGTGAAGCCCTATATCCACCACGAGTACAGTCACCATTCGTAGTTGAGGTATTTAGTGTTAGCTTGTATTTTATTTAGTTAATGGAGGCACTTGCTCTCTCGTAAATCGAAACACCAATAAAATTATGAATGGTAATGACACTTTGTGAGCTAGGAATAGGTATTCGTATCTACAAGGTTATTTTTAATTCTTCTAAAGCCTCTCGTAGGCAGTTTCCGTACACCTTACCTGACAACTTTTATGCAATGACTTCTATTTATTCGTTTATTGTTTTCCCAAAGCAAAACAGAACAAAAATATACTAAATTAGGCCTCTAAATGACAATAACTTAATGAGGTCTTAAATAAGAATGAATGACTTTTACTATTTAGGCGCTGCGTGCACCAAAAATACAAGGAAAAAAAGACATTATCTACATTTACAATACATACATTTTAGGGGAACTTATTATTATTTGGTGAACAGTCATGGAACAAAAGTTGTCAGGTATGCCGTATGATGTAGGGAATCAGACTGTGAGATGTTTTAGGTGAATTAAAAATAACCTTGTATAATCGTGTGCCTTAAAAACCGATAAAAAAATTAACTTGTATAGCCTTCTTCACATAATATTACATAGAAATAATAAAACCATCTAGGCTAACATAGGTTAGAACTTAAGTTAAGATCTTAGGGTTACGATTTAATCTCATGTTCCAGTAAGTAGCAGTTTGCCCACGTGGTCTGCAGAGCAGTAACCAGTAGGTAGGTACAACGAGCGGCTCGCGGTAGACAATTTATTGCCCAACCTAAATCCAGCTATTCATAGAATTCTGCAGGAATTTCTACTATTCCAACACAAGACTTACAAACGTAAACATCATGTAAATTCACAAACAGAGCTTAACGAGAAAAGAAAGATCGTTTAGTTGTGCATAAAATGTTTAATTTATCAATGGAAATATTATGTTGACAAACATTAGCGTCAATCGTTTTTAACCGACTTCAGGAGGAGGTTATTAATTCGACTGTATGTTTTTTTTTTCATTACAACTATTCGAATAAACGATGATTGGTTCCTCAGTAAATGCACCTAAATTAGATATTTTCTGAAAGATAGTTTCATATCAGGCAATAAGAAGTTTTGAATTAGAAGTATAAGATCTTAGAATCGGTTATCGGTTCTTCGAGCGATGTGGCCTGCCCATTGCCACTTCAACTTGCAAATTTTAACAGCTATATCGGTGACTCTGGTTCTTTGGCGAATATCCACGTTTCGGATTTACCGATAACCGATGGGGAAGAAAGGTTCTTGAGTGGAGACCACGAACCGGAAGACGCAGCGTAGGGAGGCCTCCCACTAGATGGACCGACGACATAGTGAGAGTCGCTGGCATCCAGTGGATGCAAAAGGCAGGCTGTCGTTCAGTGTGGACGTTAAAGGGGGAGGCCTATGTTCAGCAGTGGACGTCTTCTGGCTGATGATGATGATGATGATGGATCTTAGAATAGAGTAGTTATTCTAAGTATGTGATAGTATTTCGTGTTCAAAGATATCGAACGAAAATGTTCTATTAAAAATGTTAGTGGCCAGTAACTGGCCACTAACAGAAATCACAGACAATAACTGTTATTGTCTGTGATTTCTCATATAATTAATGCCTTCCCTCAATAGTGAGAAAGGTATATAATATATCCTGATAAGATAAACACCACCTTCGTAATAGCTCTCTTTAAAAAATTTGACAAAGAAGATTTGCGTTTTTAACCGACATCAAAAAAAGGGGGAAGGTTTTCAATTTAGCGCGTATTTATAGACTGATTGCCCCAGCAAATTCAATGAATTCAGTGATTAAAAATTATTAAAATTTAATTCATAAGCGTCTATGTAAGAAGAAGATGAGTAGGAACATTTTGAGAGAAGTCACATTTTGGTACCAGAACAAGTTGGCTTTCGAAAAGAAAAATCTATAGATGTTAACTATATAAGTACAAATCAGAACCCAATTATTTTTTGGAGGACAATATTTTCATTCATTGATCTTCGAATATGAATTTAAATTTGCTAAATTGAAATAAATGAAGGTAAACATCGTGAGGAAATGTTCAAGAACCACAAAAGTTCAAAGATATAATAATAAAATAAATAAATAAATATTTCGGGACATTTTTGCACACACGGTCATCTGACCCCAAACTAAGCAAAGCTTGTGATATGGCTGCCAGAGACTGATATATATACATATATAGTTTTAAATACATACTTAAATAGATAATGCTCGGTAGACTTATTTTTTGCAAATAGATATCTAGGAATATCTAGACTACAAAGGCAAATAGTAAGACAGATCTAAAGGAAAGACATATAGTAGTAGACATATAGTGTAAGTAAATTAAAAGCTCCCAGAAAACAAAATTTAGTTTAGTAATGAAAGATGAGGACATACAGCACTCAGCTAGTTCTGCGCAGGTTAATGGAGTATGTCAGCAGTATCCGATCCCGAGTGACAGATGCTTTCAACGCGTCCGGAGCTGTAGAGCAGATCTATTCACTGCCTGTATACGTGGAGAACTTTGGATTATTGTTTTGATCAATTTTATTACCCTCTGCCAAAGATGCTTAATGTCCATGCAACTTTGGTCTACCAGATATTAACGCATGACCTTGATAAAAGTGAAACTGATAAAGTAGCAAAAAAACAAAATAAAAGGTAATTTTAAAATTCAAGACCCGGTAGAATGGATGCCGGGACCCGGAAGTGGGACCCAGGTATGTCCTAAAAAAGCAACCAGAACCACCGGAGGATGAGCAGCAGCGTCTTATTAGCACACGGTGAACGTACTGCGATCCCCAAGCCGCCTGCCAAGCGTGGGGATTATGGCAAAACCCCTCTCTAACAGGGATGCCTTTCTCCAACAGTGAACGTTTAATGGCAGCTGATGATGAAAATTGAAGCAATTTTTTTTTTACTAGCCTATGTAATTGTCGTGGTAATGAGTTGAGATGAGGTGGACATGAGAGGTAGCAGAGCGGATGATATACGTGTAATGACAGACGTACTTGAAGTATATCGTAACGTTGCAGGTGAAAATGAACATATCTCAGATCCGGCGCAACACGACGCAGAGCATCTGGTCGATGACGCGACACGTGCCGCTGCTGGACCAGGGGAACTGGACCTCCGAAGTCGTGGACATGCTCAAGGTCACTTTATATATCAATTAGCACTCTAAATGATGATAATATAATGGTAATCTCATCTCTGAAGATGATCTCTATTAATGATATGAGATAGCCCGTTGGTCGAGTTGGTAGTGAACCTGCCTTCTGAGCTTGGGGGCGTGGGTTCGATTCCCACCTAGGACAAACATTTGTGTGATGAACATTTGTGTTTGTTCTATATCTGGGTGTTAATATCTATTTAAGTATGTATTTAAAACTATATATGTATGTATATCAGTCTCTGGCAGCCATATCACAAGCTTTGCTTAGTTTGGGGTCAGATGACCGTGTGTGCAAAAATGTCCCGAATATTTGAATATTTGATTTGAATGATGCGCTAACTAGTCACTACTGGTTAGTGCACATGAATTACTATCACTATGTACGATACCAGAGGGGTTGTCGAGTTGTTGGTGCATTGTGTAACTGCTGGCGTACCTGGCTTCCAGATCATCGGCCCGCTACTGGCAGCTGACACCGATACATCTCACCACTGTCGAGTGAGATAGCTATCTGAATGACCAATTTGATAGAAATTGGTCAGGTGATATATAGAACGATGTTAGCCGATCCGTAGCATGTGCGTTTTACAATCTGACGGTTTGATCCTCGGCCCTGCACCAATAATTATTTAGTACTTAAATAAGTTATGTGCAGTTTCTATGCGTTTGCTCAAAAATGGTGAAGGTAAACATCGCGAGGAAACTGGTATCTCCAAGTACCACAAAAGTTCAAACATATAATAATTATGACATTCACCAACATGCACTAGGCCTGCATGATGGACTGGGGCTCATCCTCTCTCTCTCTCTCTCTCTGAGAGAAGGCCTGTGTCCAACAGTGGGAATATGATAAACTGATGCTGTGGTCAGATGAACTCTATTTGATCTTCTGTTCCTTTCGGGTTTCAGTGACAACATTTGAGTCGTTCTGAATCTATTCAAATAAGTTTATCAAAGTAAGAAAAGTGAACATTTAAACAAGGGATGGTTTATTGCATTTTGATTGATGCAATACAATATAGCCGACAGGCTGTCGATGGTCAGCGAGCCGAAAAAAAGATGCGTCATGTTCTATGTTCATTCCGTTGTTTATTTCCGTAGGACTTTGAGAACTCGATCCTGTCGGAGATGAAGATGCGTGGGTGGGACGGCAACGAGAGCACCGACCACATCCAATGGACGTTCACCGGCGCGCTCTTCTACTCCATCATCGTCATCACCACCATCGGTCAGTTATACCTACCTGCATGTCAACTATCACAACTTCACATGCTCCACAAACAGTTATTGCAAGTCAGTTAAGTATTCTCTAGCAATATCTTCTTGAAAAGCTGTTTATCAAACTATTGAAATTAGGCAATTTAATGGATTTTCATGATTCAATGACTCTATCTTAAAACATACGACCAAGACTTACTAATGCCTCAACAGTTCCTTACAATGTTTGAGTTTCTAGTACAGTCGATATGTAGGGTTACCCGTTTATTTTAACAGACGGTATCGAAAAGATATTGCTTAAAAAAACTAAAATAGGAAATAGTAATTTTCATAGGAAAATACATTTCAGAACCGGAAATAGGGTAACGAATCCAATCTAGGTTAAAACTGCCAAAGTCGTTGACAAAGCGCCGGATTCCGGCAATAACTAGCCGCGGCGTCAGAACCACCTACCGCGCGTAGTACGGAGCGCGTGGGTCGAGTTGGGACGCTGCCAGACTCGGCTGGGTTCAATTATTACTCCACTCGCAGTAGTTTTACAACAATAATGAACCAAACATGGAGAAGAAAAGGAGAATTTCAAATTGACGTATCAATAAGAGAGGCAACAAGCTAACTTTTAGTCAGCATATTTTAAAATATGAATATGTGCTCAACCGTTCACATTTACACTAAATTGTGGTTCGGGACATTCGGGACATTGTTACACACACGGTCATCTGACCCCAAACTAAGCAAAGCTTGTGATATGGCTGCCAGAGACTGATATACATACATATATAGTTTTTTAAATACATACTTAAATATATATTAACATCCAGATATAGAACAAACACAAATGTTCATCGCATAAATGTTTGTCCTAGATGGGAATCGAACCCACGCCCCCAAGCTCAGAAGGCTCAAGGCAGGTTCACTACCAACTGGACCAACGGGCTATCGGGTTAATGGTGTTGTCGAGATTTGTTCTTTAGTTGATACTGTTACCATTGTGGAGAGACGTACAGCCTCCCAATGGATGCCCTTTGTTTTGTCACTTCATAGCGTCAACAAATGTTTCTTTCTACAAATGTTTTTCAATGTTTTTTTTTTTGTTTTTTTGTTTCTCTCTTTCTTTCTTTTCAAATGTTTGTTGTTTGTTTGTGTTGTTGTGTTTTTCCTTGGATCTCAGAAAAAAATAATGGAAGAACTTAGCACTTTCATCTTTATCACTTACACCGTCGTCCTTTTGATCATCATCATCAGCCAGAAGACGTCCACTGCTGAACATAGGCCTCCCCCTTTAACCTTCACACTGAACGACAGCCTGCCTTTTGCATCCACTGGATGCTGTTCTTTTGATGTTAGTTTGTAATGTGAATTCTCCAGCCACACCTACGTACCAAGCCCGCGCAGACTCGGCGGTCGATGTCCGATACTTCACACCAAAATACACATTTTTCACTCGCCGAGAGATGGACGACTTGTTTTACTTGCTTACGTTTAATTACCGTGATTTATGGCACGTCACGTCTTGTTGCTAGAACATAAAACTACGGATGAAATATTGTAGCTTTTATTTTAATACTAAACTATAATATTTTCTTTCGAAGTTTATTCAGTTTGTGACAATATGACATGTATCTCTCTATTTTATAAACTCAGTACAAGCATTCATTTACTCTGACAGCTGCAATAACATAGTTAAAAAAAACCGAACGAACGCCACGAATCCAGATCTCTTTCGTACTTTTGAATGTAAGACTGTAGCTAGTACCCCATATAGGTATTTAAGTGAAATATTAAACGAAAAAGTTTTTATTCAGTTTTTTTTACAATGTTATTGCAGTTGTCATATTAAATAAATGCTTGGACCCAACAAAGGTACACAATCGTAATCTTATTAATTGTTAATGGAAACAACTGGTCACCCATTTATAAAGTAAAACTATAAGACTAATCTTTTCTAATGGCAATCGCAACACAGTACAGTTCGCAGCTGACTGCTCGTTGCAGTGAACCATATCGCGTATATTCGTTACCAAACTACCAAAATATTTACACTAGCATACGCTAATATCACTCGCCGCCGCCGGCGCCACCTGCGTCAACAACCAACACACCCCCCGCCCCCCGCGCGTGTTCCGTTAGCCACCAGGCACTCATACACTATCACTTAAACGAAGTAGTTCTGTGGACCGATCCGGCCTGTTGGCCCACCGGGACCCACCAACAGCTGTCGGCCCGGCCCGATGATACCGGTGGGACCCCCAGGCCCGACAAGTATCCCCGGATTTCTTTGCCGGCCGTAATATTCGTTGAAAAACCCTTGCATACGAGGTCCGATAATCCCGGACGGGCCACCGGGACCGACCAGCACCGGGCGCTGCTGTCCGTACCCACGTGGCCCGATGATGCCTGTGGGGCCTCCAGGGCCTACCAGGATCCCTCTCTGCGCCGTCTCGCTCTGCCCGACGTCCCTATGTCCGTGGCCTGGCACCGGGCCGATTACGTTAGTCGGGCCTTCGGGGCCGACGAGAACGTCCGGGTTTCGCTTTCCGGGGTGAGTGATGTCTCGGTGTCCGTGTGGGCCAATGACGCCGGTGGGTCCTTCAGGTCCAACGAGCACGTCCGGGACGCCGCCGTGCTTTTGTCTATGGGGTCCAATGTTCCCGGTGGGTCCGTCAGGACCGACGAGAACTCCCGAAGCACCAATGTTGGCATGTCCTGGGCCGACGTTGCCAGTGGGTCCCCCGGGCCCCACGAGCACCCCCCGGTCGCGGTGATATCCGGGGGCCGGCGGGAACGGCCGCGCCAGCGACTCCTGCCCTGGCAGCAACGACGGACGCTCTTCTTCGACTTCGTTGAAGTACTCTGAAATGTACAACATTCAATAACTCAAATAATACGGCATAGATGTCGTACGTACGTAGCTAAACATAGAGATACCGGAAATACCTGTGTATTGCGAACATAGTTCATAACGAGGTCTACTATTACAAAGAGATGCCGTACCTGTGTTCTGTTGGGATGCTTTGTAAGGTCCTTTGTAGCAGCAGAGGAATTTACCCACTCCGCACACACGCTGTAAAGAAAGCATATTGTACAGTGTTCAGATACTTTGAGTTGTTAGAGCAAACAGTTCCACACGTCGTGGTCGGTTGCTCACCGCGGAGTCCTGGCGCGGGCTGCAGTCTGGTTTGGAGACACACTTGCAGTGCGGCAGCGAGTCCAGCGTACCGTCGGAATCATAATTTTTTCCTCTGGAATATGAAAATGTAAACGATATTTATTAACCTTCAAAGATGCCATAAAGTCTGATGGAAAATAGCAACGCAAAAGCTAAAAAGCCATACTACTTTATTTTCTAAAGGTTAAGTGGCATGATTGAACTGGCTTTTGAATGTACGCCTTAAAATATCACCTCAAGCCGGTCGTAAGAGACATCAAATCCTACAACTATACGATATTGACTAAAACCAGGACAGTAACCAGCCTCATGTCAATTTTTAACGAGTTACTTGGAAACTGTGGAAACTGGAAACTGTGAACTGTGTAAAGCCTCAGCGGAAGGATGAGAGAGCAGCAGCAGGCGAGGCAGGTGGCTCGTATCAGGTTGAACGTACAAGTGTTGCAAGTAGAGCGCGTGCTGGTCCTGGTGCCGGGGTGAGTCGACGCGCACGGGGTACCGGCCGGCGCCGGCCGCGCGGTTGTAGAACCCGTCCGTCTGCTCCGGCTCCTGGAACGGAGCCTCGTCCGCCTGCACGTGCCCGCGTCCCTCGCTGCAACATCACCACGCACACGGCTCAGTAACACTCAACATGTGCACAGGAACTGCACGATCTGGTAATTGCATTATTCATCACTGTTCTCCCATAACAGTACCAGACGCACGACAAGGAGACTCTCTTATGATGGACATGCCATTCAGGCGTAATAAGCGTTTCCAATACACTTTCTTGAACCGAACAGCAGAGTTGGAACTCCTTACATGTGTCTGTCTTTCCGCACAGGTACAATTTAGTATTTTCTAGGCAAGTGTGCCACATATTCAACCACATCTTCGCTTCCTATCAGGTGAGATTGTAGTCTTAAGGCTCCTAGCCTAGTCTGTTGTAATAGAAAACCGCTCGGAACTAAACCGTGCTTACTCATTTTATCAGACATCTACGAGTATTATCAGGGTTGTCAATATAATTATAACATCAACAAAAAAAAAACCGGACAAGTACGAGTAGGACTCGTGCTCTGAGGGTTCCGTTGGAGTAGAGTCCGAAAAAAAACTAACTGAAGAAGAAACATTGAAAGACGAACTTAACTTTGTAGTTGACAATAAGGTTCTTCCATACATAACATTTGTAATTCTAAAACAGTATTTTTTATATGATATAATTTCAAATTAACAACTTTCAGATTTATTCCTTTATATTTGCTGTAAGACCTTGCCTCTTGCCAAAGTTAATGATTCTAGGTCAACGGAAAGTACCCTATAGGTTTTGATTCCCCTGTGAAATCGCAAAATATGCGACATAAACGTTCATATCTTTTGATTGCGTTGCCTTACAACTTTTATTTTTTTACAGCAGAAAGAATTCGTAGATCCAAGTATTAAGTGTAAATTTCAACTTGATACATTTACGCGTTCTTGAGAAAAAGGGTCTTGACAGATGGACCGACAGACAGACGGACGGACAACGAAGTGATCCTATAAGGGTTCCATTTTTTCCTTTTGAGGTACGGAATCCTAAAAACTATAATTCCTAAATTCGTGTGTATCTACATTTGAATCATAGTGATTGTTCCTAACAATGATAATTATTCTATGTTCGGTGTTGCCCGATGCCCGCACTCTACGGTAAATAGAGTCTATTTCTAGAATGAGTCTAATACATTTCTGGAATCAGAGAATCGAGTATATTTCTAGAATGCATCAAACGGTACCACGGCTAAACAACGACCCGTGTAAACGTCTGCATTTCAAAATGTCCGCATGTTACAATGCAGGAGTTGTTAGAATGTAGCTGCAGTGTGTGGTGCTTCTAACAAACCAACACTAGTGATGGGATCAGGATAGCCTTCTTTCTGTTCCCATCTCTAAAGCATTCTTGAAATGTCCTTTTTGTGGTGTTATTAAAGTGTTACTTAATGTATCAATGGGGTCTAAACACATACAATTTCATCTTGAGATAGTTTTAATAGCCAAATTGCGAAAACTCTAAATCGGACATTTCCATTTCGTAAATAGAATGTTATAAAATAACGAACTGTGAAGTTTACAATACTTACAACATAAGAAACCGCGCTACATTACCAAACATTGGTTGTACGTGCTTACACAACACAACTAGTCGGAACCATTTCTAACTTCAATACGCTGCGCTGGACAGTACGTTGAAATTAAACCACAAATAACAAGTAGTTTTTTTTTACATAGTAACTGGCTGACAACCTCTTGCAAGCAGCTAGTCTACGTCGTACCTAACAACTTAGTTCCATTACTTTTTTAAATAGTTTGACTTTTGTTTTTCATGTTTATCGGGTGTTATTCAATTTGACCTTTAGAAGAACTACACAGTTGTTACACACACTACACTGTGTAGTTAATCTAACAATTTGACTTTTTTCGTCTCTTCAAAAATAAAACTATTGAATTGAGAGCTCAATGATAATAACTTTACAAGGTGTCACATGAAAATATCGCAGGCGAAGCCTAAGAACTGACTCTTGCCAACAAGAAACAAAACAAAAAAATAAGGGGAAATGTCAAATATAAAAAATATAAAAAAATTACGTCACGGATTGAAGTTGGCAATCTGTCTGCGAGAGGTTGATAGCTAGTTCCTGATAACCTTGTATTCCTACTACCCTGGGGACTTAGTTGAGTTGCTAAGTACTAAACAACATTTTTTTGTATTATTTTTTGCTCTGATCTAAACCATTTAATGTTGTAATCAGTGGCGGATCCAGGATTTCATTTTGGGGGGGGAGGCATTCTGACATTTCTGGTCAAGGTTCAAAGGAATCAAATCGAAAAATTGAGTCGAATGTATGGAATTGCTAGGTGTTTGGGGGGGGGGGGCATGGCCCCCATGCCCCCTGGATCCGCCAATGGTTGTTATAATAATAACGCTTTACTAGGAAGGTCATTGTAATTACTTATTACAACCAAGTTAATTATAACATTACAAGTCAACATTTAGAAACTACTCGATCGGAAAGGAAATCACCAATCATGATTGAAGTGATAATGGTGGCAGGTTTTTTACCAATGTTATACACACGCAGACATAACTACTTATTGCTACTTTAGTTATTAGCAGGAGGTAAATGATTAACTAGGTAGGTATCGTAACAGTCTTCATAGAGAACAAACTAGATAATCGAGAAGACAACAACAAAGCAAATTGCAAAATTGGGCCGCTGCAGTACCTTATAACCTTGTATAGTAGGGGCGATCATTACACGAACTAACAATTGATCTGCGTGAGTAGTGACGCAAGTGAACCCATTCTAGTGTCAGAGAAGTGATGTGGGAACGGTATTGTAGCAGCCTCCACTGTGCTGCACAACACGAGGTGTTCCGGCGGAGGGACGAGCAGCCGGCCGCACTCCGCGCGAACTTGTGTTTCACGAGCCCTTACCAACTCGCTGGCTGGTAGCAGACGTAGTACCTTACTTCACTAGTGCAGTGACCTAAATAAAAATGGATGATGGCTACCGAGTAGTACCTACATTAGTACAACTTTAGTTTCTGATTTTTTGTCGTTTTCGTATTGTTCCATCATCATCATGCACTGCTGGACATAGGCCTCCCCCATCGATCTCCAAAAGGGCCGGTTAGAAGCGACCTGGACCCAGTGTTTCCCTGCGGTCTCTTTTAGGTCGTCCATTTTGTAGGTGGACGTCCTACGCTGCGCTTACTGGTCCGTATTATTAGAAACATTTTAATAAAGCGCCTCCAGCCGAAACGCGTAGGAACTGAAATCGGTAGTAACCGGCAGTATAGATTGCTTACGGAAAATAATCTAATATCTTTCATCCCAGCAATGAATGGAAAAGTAATATAAAAACGAAAAAAGTTTTCGAAAAATATATTATCTAAACTTGTACCTACGGTTACTAGTAGCTACCACGTTCTCACGCCACGCACTCGGTGACAAATTTACTAAATTCTGTACCAGCACCTAGAAACTACTTCAAAATAATGCAAACGCCTTATCTAAGAAAATGAAAATATCAGGGTTTTTCAACCAGCCGCCCGAAGTGGGTGAAAGCCTCCGACAGCAGAGGCCGGCTAGCTGGTCCCTGTCCTGTACCATTACTCCAGATAAGCCACACAAAAAATTTAGACCCAAAAAAATTTAGTAGAGATATTTAGTCATGGTGGAAAGACAAGCAAGTAGAATGACGTCAGAAGTTGCTCGCAGCTTTGTGCAACCGCAATAAAAGTAAAGCTCGCGGAGGCTGAGCCGGAGTGGGTCAAAGTCAAGGTGACGAACGTTGACTAGATGTGGCGGCAGGTGGCGGGTACTTGCGGTGTGTCGGTGGAAACAAGGCTGAGGTTGTCACTGCAGGACATGAGAAGTATTTTTGGTTTGAAGGCGTCCTTTGTATAAGTCGTGAGCTAATGAACCGAACTTGAAGATAAATCACGCAAAGTAACTAATAATTACAACATCTACAAAAATTAATAACGGCAAAAACTACACACGAGGAAATGTAGGTTCAGTGTACCATCACAGTCGGGTCAGTCTGCGCACTCATTTACTAAATAACTAGTTTGTATAAGTTATCTGTGGTCAAACCGATGTTTCATGTATCAAAGTATGAGCTGAGTTGCCAGCCCGAGCTGAATTTTCACGTCACTCAAAGGCAATAACGATTTAAAGACTAAGAAAGAGGGTAGATCGTTATGTCTGCACCTAACGTTTTAACTGTTCGACCAACCACCCGCATTCTTCAGTCTTCCCGTGAACATGGTGCATGTACCTGCGCCGAAATATCGGGAGCTCATTCCGCAAACATACCACGGTAAATAATCATAATATAACTTTAGCGAACAACCGTGATAGTTTAAGGTGGTTCGTTTCACAAATGGCGGGATATTCAAATTTTAAACAGTTTTCCTGCCCTTGTAGCTAGTCCGGGTAATTATTGTAAACGATCATGATGTTTGCGCAAATTGATTATTATTCTTTACAAAATCATGGAAAGCTATTTATCTCTAATGCACATTAATACTTACATTTGTGAATAAACTAATTTTTGCTGTTTGAAACGGTTTATTCACAAATGTAAGTAATATAGTGCATTACTGTTAAATAATTGTACATTATAATGTAAAGAACAGCCAACATTTTGCGCAAACACTGTGTTATTTAAAAATAATTACCTGGCCTGGCTACTAGGACCAAAAAACTGTTTAAAATTTGAATTTCCCGCCATAGGTGAATCGAACCACCTTAAAACAGTGTTTTAATGACGATTTAAGTATATAATCTTTGCCCAAAGACGTTTGTAGTTTTTGAGTAAACGGAGGTAAACTCGTGGTATACTATATTCAGAAGCGCACACTGCATGAAAGGAATATTCCGGTGACTCACTTGTCCTGGTCGAGGAAGCGCACCTTGGTGTCGATGCGCACGGAGGCAGCCTGGTCCGGCCAGCGCCAGGACTCCGCACCGCCCGCGCCCGCGGCTGCAGCCACTAGCACTGCGCCCCACCAGATACCTGGAACCAACCACACCAACCCTTCTTTACCATCGGGTATTTATTTATTTTCATCACTGAGATTTTCTGATTTTCGTCTGAGCCACAGACGATATGAAAAAAAAAAACAGGAATAATTCTGATAAATCAGACTAGCTAGGGGGGTTAGACAAGACCCACTTTCTGTTAGCGTTAACGCGTGCGGAAAGATGAAATTGTATGAAAATGACATTAGCTTGTCAATGTCATTTTCATACAATTTTATCTTTCCGCAGGCTAACAGAAAGTGGGTCCTGTCTAACCCCCCTAGTTCGGACCCTGAATTTTCCATTTTCCTGTATGGAACTGAGACATGGACACTAAAAGCGTTTTAAAAAAAGTAAACGCTAGCTTTGTAAAAATTTAACAGCACCTCTACTGGACGTAAAATGAAATTATTGTCAAGAATATTGTTTTAGAACCGATATTTGCGCACATATTAGGCAGAAAAACACAACACAAACTGCGAAGGAACTGGAAGCCGAGGCGACTGTCAGGCGAGGTTGCGGTTAAACGCAAGCCTATTAATAGATATTAAAAAAAACTAATTTTCATGATTCATGTAGAGAACAACTTCTCTATCTCTTCTCTATCTTCTCTACATAGTATAAATTGAAGTCGCTTTTCGCGTCTGTCTGTCTGTCTGTATGTCTGTATGGCCGCTAGCTCCTCCTAAACCACGCAACGGATTTTGATGCGGTTTTCACCATCAGTTAGATACAATTTCAAGGAAGGTTTATATATATAACTAGCGACCCGCCCCGGCTTCGCACGTAAATTACACCCGTTCGAAGCCGGGCGGGCGGGTCGCTAGTATATTACAGTCATAAATAAAGCACACTACCTTAGTTACATAATTTTAACGTGCAAGTAGAAAAAAAAAACAATTACAATGACTAATAATAATTAATTAAATAAGAAACGTTCGATAAGAGCCAGCTTTAAATATTGCTCCTGCGGATAAAAACAATTTTGTTGGAATTTCTTTACATATATCAAGGTTTTAAACTTCAGATTCTACTCTTTCCGTGAAACGAATAAAAATGTGACAACAAAAATACTTCTCGTAGTAAGAGTGAGAAGCCTTGCGAAGTTATTACAAAATGTTACCTAAAGATGATGTCGACATGATTCAACAACGCGACATTGATCTCTACAACGCCGCGTGCCACGGTCGTTTCCCCGGCTGAACATGCAAAATGAATTTCGCATCTTGGAGCTAAAATAATATTTAACCTCCAAAAATCGGTAACAAAATCTCCAAAAGATGTTCTCAAGTGGTGCTTATCTTACTTCATACAGTTTATTTCATTCGAGACTTGCTATTCAAGCAAATGTTGGTAAAATTATAAATAACTAGCGATCCGCCCCAGCTTCGCACGGGTGTAATTTACGTGCGAAGCCGGGGCGGGTCGCTAGTTATATATATAAACCTTCCTTGAAAATGTATCTAACTGATGGTGAAAACTGCATCGAAATCGGTTGCGTGGTTTAGGAGGAGTTAGCGGCCATACAGACATACAGACAGACAGACAGACGCGGAAAGCGACTTCAATTTATACTATGTAGAGATAGAGAAGAGATGTCACCCGGGGATAGTGTTATTCCCGTCAGTGAAAGAATTTTTCAAATCGGTTCAGTAATTTTGGAGCCTATTCAATGCAAACAAACAAATCTTTCCTCTTTATAATATTAGTAAGTACCATAGTTTTTTTTTTAATCGGAAAAATCATCGCGCGAAAATGGTCTCGACGACGCCGTTCAAAATGTGTAGGGTTTGAAATTGGAAAGTTCGTTTTTTGTGTGTTTTTCTTTGCCTTGAGAGGATTTTGGTGATAATACCTATTCACTCTGACCTTGACAATGCCCAGATTACATCTCTCAGGAAACAAGCTGGCAGGTTGTTCCAATCCTTGGCTGTACGGATTAGAAACATGAATTCGAAATATCATCATCAGCCAGAAGACGTCCACTGCTGAACATAGGCCTCCCCCTTTAACCTCCACACTGAACGACAGCCTGCCTTTTGCATCCACTGGATGCCCGCGACTCTCACTATGTCGTCGGTCCATCTAGTGGGAGGCCTACCTACGCTACGTCTTCCGGTTCGTGGTCTCCACTCCAGAACCTTTCTTCCCCATCGGAATTCGAAACGTTTGGTACGTATCCAAAGAAAATCCACAATGTATGGGTGGTAGTGGGCCGTTTTCCTACTTGTCCTGTAGTAGAAAGGGGATGGTAGTGGGCCGATTTTATACCTGTCATAATTATGATTGTCATCTTCGAATATGCCTTGACAGGGCAACACTGAGGGCTACCCTTCGCATGTCATCGATACCTACATTCTAGAGTCATCTTGCATAATTCTCGATAATTATAGTAAGTACGTTGTGAGGTCAATCAGCTTCTTCAGAGTACGATGTCCGTAATTACAGCCGTGACAAGTAACCATTGTTTCTGCATAGGGTCGCGGCTCTAACCCATTGATTGCATATCTACGAGTAGCCACGGCGTCCAGTGACTCATGTCAGAGCTAGCACGAGCTGGCTCTGCTGGGGCCGGCTGTATCTAAACACGGCAGGTACTGCAGTATTGTACTGCTGCGCGAGGTATACTGTATTACCTGCAGCCTGTTTGTAAATACTCGCAGCGGGAGTTCAATTATGTATTGAGCAGATTTCAGGTGCAATTAACGGGGGGTTATACCTAATTTGACGGGTTATTAATCATTTTTAAATAGTTAAATAACAATATTTGAGCCGGAAAAAAATACATGTCAAAGATGCATCTATGTTTGACTTTATGATTTGGTTCAAAACACGATAGAATAAACTTTCCTCGATCAAAAAAAATAACGAAACAAAGTCTATTTAGTAGAATTGACGTTTTTTTTTCCCGTTTTTTGCTCTAATAAAAGCTCGTAACAGCCTGTAAATTGCATGTACTGAAAGGTAATTATATTCAACACTCTTTCATTTGGATAGATTTTTGATAGTTTGTTCGTTAGTTTTTTAATGAAATTAAAAACGTAAAAAGTCGCGTAAATTAGCGCGCGCACTGCGCTCAGACCCGCGCCAGGCGTCAATGAGGTCGGACCTGTGTTGGTTTTGTCGTTGCGCTCCCCCCGCTATCTGTTCGCAATGGGAAGTAATAGCCAGAAAAAGAAATCTTCGAAATTGAAAATGAGGACACGATTGAAAAAAATTTGGTAAGTGAGATTTTATTCCCTATGTAAGTATAATTTTTTGTAAACTACCTAGGAATTTAATAAGTAGGTATTAGTTTTCGTTGCGTTATTGTACTAACTGGAGTTATTGTGTATCAATCAGTTATTTATTTATTTGCGTGGAAGGTACCTATTATAAAACATATTAGGTACGTACATAGAAGGTACTTCCTAGGCACCACTTTACAGTAGGTAGGTAGGTAGGTTTGCAAGTAGGTAGGTGCCTAAAGGTGCTTGCAGATGATGCGTAGTACAAGTAACAAGTAGCAACTGCAAGCGCCTTGAGTATATGTGTAGGTAGGTGTTGATTAGTAAACAGTAAGAGCTACGTAAATATATTATGCCTAGTGATTAGTCAGTCATAGCGTCTGACTGAGTCGGCGTGGAGCGGTGCGGAGATTTACAGTCAGATAGGTACATGCCGCGGCTGTCTATAATTTACAAGATGATATTTACCGACACGATATTCTGCGGCATGATAATGTACAGCATGATAATTGGTGTACATGTACACTAATTATCATGCTGTACAAATCATGTCGTAAAATACTGGTCGTCAATTATCGGCTCGTGTCTATTAAGTACGGCAAGGAATGCACAGCCTGGATTGTACAGGCAATAATCTATGTACGTGGGAAAAGTCCACGTTTTATCGGGCTGTACATTATCATGTCATGCAATACGGGCCGTGTTTTGACGAAACGGGCCGAAAATTTACGACCGATAATGTACAACATGATAAAAGGTGACATCGCCCGTATTAGTTACATGTACATGGAATATCATGGTGTACATTATCGCTTGTGCATTATTGGGCTGATCTGATAATGTACGGCATGATATTGCACGGCACGATATTGTACAACATGATATTCCATGTACATGTACACCAATGGGTGTCTATAATGTACAACATGATATTTGCCGACACGATATGGTTCGGCATTATAATGTACAGCATGATAATTGGTGTACATGTACATCGAATATCATGCAATACAATCCATGTCGTACAATACTGGCCGTCAACTATCGGCCCGTGTCTATGAAGTACGGCAAAAAAGGCACAGCCAAGATTTTACAGCCAATAATCCATGTGTTAGAAAAAAGTCCACGTTTTATCGGGCTGTACATTATTATGCCGTACATTATCATGTCGTGCAATACGGGGCGTGTTTTGTCGAAACGGGCCGAAAATTTACGACCGATAATGTACAACATGATAAAAAGTGGCCTCGCCCGTATTAGGTACATGTACATGTACATGGTCCGGTTCGTGGTCTCCACTCCAGAACCTTTCTTCCCCATCGGTTATCGGTTCTTCGAGCGATGTGGCCTGCCCATTGCCACTTCAACTTGCAAATTTTAACAGCTATGTCGGTGACTCTGGTTCTTTGGCGAATATCCACGTTTCGGATTTTATCGCGCAAAGAAACTCCGAGCATAGCTCTCTCCAGTGCCCGCTGTGTGACTCTGAGTTTTTCCAAAAGGTCAACAGTTAAGGACCACGTCTCAGTACCATATGTCATCACTGGCAACACACACTGATCAAAGACCTTCGTCTTGAGGCACTGTGGTATCTTGGACGAGAAGATGTCACGCAATTTCCCGAACGCTGCCCATCCGAGTTGGATTCTTCGGGCGACCTCTTTGCCTAAGTTAGACTTACCTAACTGGACAATCTGTCCACGAACCAGAAGACGCAGCATAGGGAGGCCTCCCACTAGATGGACCGACGACATTGTGAGAGTCGCGGGCAACCAGTGGATGCAAAAGGCACTCTGTCGTTCAGAGTGAGGTTAAAGGGGGAGGCCTATGTTCAGCAGTGGACGTCTTCTGGCTGATGATGATGATGACATGTACATGTACATGGAATATCGTGGTGTACATGTACATGGAATATCATGGTGTACATTATCGCTTGTGCATTATTGGGCTGATCAAATAATGTACGGCATGATATTGCACGGCACGATATTGTACAACATGATATTCCATGTATATGTAGGATGTCTATAATGTACAACATGATATTTGCCGACACGATATTGTACGGCATGATAATGTACAGCATGATAATTGGTATACATGTACATCGAATATCATGCTGTACGATCCATGTCGTACAATACTGGCCGTCAATTATCGGCCCGTGTCTATAAAGTACGGCAAAAAATGCACAGCCAGGATTTTACAGCCAATAATCCATGTACTAGAAAAAAGTCCACATGATAAAAGGTGGCATCTTCCTATTGGCTAATTTTGCTGAAATGTCTGCTCTTATTGGCTGTTGAGTCTATGCCGTCTGTCGATTCCATGCTTCGTTTGAACAAGATAGTGTAAGATAGTCACAGATTAAAAAATATGAGAACCATTAAAACTTTTTGGTGGTGAGGCAGAGAGAGAGGGGTACAACTATGTTAGATCTGTCACTCATTTCGAACCTAACCAACTCAAGTCTGACTTCAGGTGGGCTCCCGCCAGAAGCTCTTGCGGTCGCCCCTGAGTGTCACTCAGGACTTCCCTTGAGCTTCTGGCTCCCGCGCTTTTTATATACACTCTGGGGGTAGGAACCACAAGACTAGGTGGAGTCGGGGTGCTCTGTGTCGGTTCTGTGACCCATTTCGAACCTAATATACTCAAGTCGGGGTGCTCTGTGTCGGATCTGTCACTAATTTGTACCTAATACACTCGACGTGGAATGTCCACATCTAAACGAAGCTTCGGTTTTGAATTTTTATGGTCATTAATTATCATGCTGTACAAAATCGGGGTGTACATTATTAAACAGAGTCAATAATGTACGGCACGATATTGTACGGCATAATAATGCATAGCATGATAATTGGTGTACATGTACATGGAATATCATGTTGTACAATATCGTGCCGTGCAATATCATGCCGTACATTATCAGATCAGCCCAATAATGCACAAGCGATAATGTACACCATGATATTCCATGTACATGAATCAGAATCAGAATAATTTATTGACATATTGAAACTAACATTAGTTATACCTATTCTAGAATAAATAATAATAATAAATACGCAGGGGCGGCTTTATAGCGAGCCGTCGGTGAGTGGCGACACCGCGTACCCCGATTCCATGGGTCAGTTCGAGTAAAATGTTTACGTCATTTGATAAATTTTACCGTATAATCACTCATAATTTATAGTTTTCGAGGCGAGATTGCACTTTATTAACACATTTTACTTGTTTTTGTCAAAGATAAATACTGTTTTCTAATTAATTTGTAAAATTAAAACGAGAGCGTTATGAATCGTGTTTACGCTCCTACCCACAACAAACGTATGACACCACATGTACACCATGATATTCCATGTACATGTACATGTAGCTAATACGGGCGATGTCACCTTTTATCATGTTGTACATTATCGGTCGTAAATTTTCGGCCCGTTTCGTCAAAACACGGCCCGTATTGCACGACATGATAATGTACGGCATAATACATCATCATCGGCATAGTACAGCCCGATAAAACGTGGACTTCTTTCTAGTACATGGATTACTGGCTGTACAATCCTGGCTGTGAATTTTTTGCCGTACTTTATAGACATGGGCCGATAATTGACGGCCAGTATTGTACGACATGGATCGTACAGCATGATATTCGATGTACATGTACACCAATTATCATGCTGTACATTATCATGCCGTACAATATTGTGTCGGCAATTATCATGTTGTACATTATAGACACCCCAATATCGTGCCGTACATTAGTGACTCTGTTTAATAATGTACACCCCGATTTTGTACAGCATGATAATTGGTGACCATAAAAATTCAAAACTGAAGCTTCGTTTAGATGTGGACATTCCACGTACATTGCGTACGTGTCGTACATTATCTGTGTCGTACATTATTTTCTCCCTACAAAACGACAAAATTATAGGTAAATATGTTATGAACGCGAAATTGGACTATGGATGCGATTCGACGCGTCACCTGAACGCAGCCCTGCGCGAGTTTGCGATCTAGCCCGCCGCGGGGCTCGTGATTTTTGCGCGGCATAATACATCGTCGCTCTATCTTGGCGGGGGCTGAGGAAGCATTTTGTTACCTACGCGACTAGGATAGTGGGCCGTTAAACAAATGTACGTGACCTACAAATGAAATACTTTCAATATGTAAAGAACACAGGCCTGAAGCCCACAACACAGGTCACCCTGGTGTGGGTTTCAGTGCACACCGATGAAACACTGTTTTAGTAGTAAGGGTTAATTTTGTTACTTACTTCAGCATCCTCTGTTAATTCGGTGTATGTATTTAGTCACTAAGTTATATTGAACTAATAAACTTTTTATTATTAAAAAAATAAATAAAAAAATTGGTATAGTAAGGATGGAGTAACTCTGGGGTTATTTCATTACCTAGTCTCTTACTTAATTTTATTAATTCTAGGCGCCCGTTGTTTCATGCGCGTGGAAATTCCCTCAGAAAACGTAATTTTTTTCGGGCTAAAAAATTATCCAATGTCAAATCTCAAGCAAAAAATTATGTCGATGTGTGTGAATATGTTCACTATAATTTGTTGTTGTGTGAAAGAATGGCAAAAAAACAACAAACACACTAACATATTAATTGACCGAGCGAAGAAAGAGAAAGAGATTCTAATGGCTAATGCGACAAGTTGGCATTTCGCCGTGCATGGTTTGTACGAAGATAACTTGCGTATCCTTCATCCGATCTTCATGAAACTTTGTAAGCAAGTAGTTCATTTCAATACAAATTTTAAGTTTGAATATGGGCAAAATCCATCAAGGGGTTCCGAAGATTTATGGGTCACTATATCATAATTCGGGGTGAACTACTTGTAATATTAGTAGGAAGGTATACGGAGTGATGGACCCGCATGCGTTCTCACTATCGTGTAAATAAACTCCTTCCTCCTAGCATGCTAAATCCTTTTTTTTTTTTTTTTATATAATGACAGTTCGGCCTTAATCGCTGTAGGTCTGGGCAGCCAGTTTCCAGCCATGAAGAAGTATAAACCGGAAGGAACAAATAAGAGCCGAATGTTTTGGATTCTAAACTTGAATTTGAAAACACGGTACCTATTGTTAATCGCGAGTACGGTAAACACGCTGAGATTGCTGCCTTATCACCAAGGGTTCCTAGGTACAGATTTGCTTTATATTTGCCAAAATCACATCTAAATAAGGAATTCCAAAGTTTGTTATAAAAATGTCCGATGGCACTTACTACCATAACTTGCGATTTGGATGACAATTGGTTCGGAGAAAACTTACCTACCCTGTTAGCGCGTAGGTTTGTACTTGCATGGCCGTGGACAAAGGGACTTGCACTGTTTTTTTGGGACAAATATATTCTACGTCACAGAAAAACAAGCTGGAAAATGTAGGTAAAGCCGCGGATGCAGCTAGTAATTAAATAATTGTTGTATCTGTTTGTGTGTAGCTGCAGGCGTGGTGCGGGGCGGGGGCGGGGGCGACTTGCGCAAACGCAACCTCGACGATATTATTTTGGACTAGGCAGTTAAACCTTTTGCGGAAAACTCAACTTGGGTCTTGCATAGTTATATGCATCTAATTTAATCGTAAATCTAGCAGATTAAGAAATATTAACATTCCTCATTTTGAAAATTGATTAAATTGTCAAACTGAGGTCTAAAATTATTATCTTATTAATGAAGTATAATATAAGTAACAGATTGATTGGGAGTGGTGACTCCCGCTCCGACTCGTTCCTGATGCAAAGGTTGGCCATTGCCATCCAACGCGGTAACGCAGCGAGTGGTTTGGGTACCTTTGCGCCGGGAACGGTCAGGGGTGGGTTATTTGAATAGGTAGGTTTAGTTATTGGTGAATACCACAATTATATTTAGGATTTATTGTGAATACATTTCATATATATTATGTTCCCTAAAAATAAAACTTAATTAAAAAGTTTTAGTAACAAATTATTCATGAAGATAATAATTATTTCTTTGCATTTTGTATTGAATCAATTTAATTAGGATTGAAATAACATACCGAAATTCATATTAATTTCCAAGTCTTCACTTCAAATTAAATATAGATTATCCACAATTTAGTCGAGAGTAATAAATCACTGAGAGGTCCGTGCAGGGCGGCTTCTGTTATGTAACTGAACGGAGTCCGGCGCGGGCGCAAGTTTCAGGGTCTCGGGGTGCCCGCGGACTTGCCACAGAGCCGAGCCTCCGGCGCTTTATACAGAGCAGTGATTACTTGCCCGCGAGCTACAGTTTTCAGTAATGTACGGTAAGCTGTTGCTTCCCCCAGGGTCGGATTTAGGGCAGGGCATCCCCGGGGCCTTCACGACAGAGGGGACCCCAAAACAAACATTTCTAGGTGTTTTTTTTACTCAGTAACCTTCACTTGTTACTAACCTTTTATCAAACTTTTTTTAATTCACTTATAACTAAACGGTAGTACGACTATAATTGAAAAACAAAACAAGTTCTGAAAAAATAACACAAATTTTCCTTTTATATTAAAAATACATTGTTTGTTGAAATAATTTTACTGTCTCGCAATAAGTTATTGAAATACTTGAATGTTTTTTTTATCATATAAAAAAATAGAGGCCTCCACTCCTTTGCTGCCCCCCCCCCCCCCCCAGAACTCTAAATTCGGCTCTGGCTTCCCCCGACCGATAGGTTCAAATGTTTCATCAATCATTGAAAATATCTAATTAGCGATAGATCGATGACGACCCGCACTTGTTGCAGGAAGTTATGTTGATATCTGTGTTTTTATTAACTAGAGAGTAATTATTTCATGCAATATTGTCCCACTGTCCACTCATTATAATGAGTTAGATTTATATTCCTTATTTCTTGTCTTACGGCTCGCGATTCTGTTTAGGTGATGCGGAAAGAGCCGCGACCGCAAACCGTATCTATAGGCGCGTTTTCCACACTGCGCTGTTTCAGCACTGTTGAGGTAGCCGTAAAGCCCCTGATTATTTAGATTAGATTAAATTTTTATTGCTTCCATAAAGTACAAGGTGATTTAAAAAAAACATGAAAATGAGACAATTTCTTTTGTTTGAAAAATAGGCCCAAAACAAACTAAATCCGTATAGTAATGAAACTCATGTCGATTTGTTCCTCATAATCTCTAGATTTAGTGGTAATATTAGCTATATCCGATCAAACCGGAATATTGACAAAAGCCGATTACTATGGCCACTGTTGTAAAATATGGTCTATTTATTTTTGTATAAAAATTCCTAAGCATGCATCCTTTTTCGTATTAAAAACGTTCCGGTGTGGAAAAAAAAGTGACTTTATAAGGGAAATGAATGAATTGTGGCAAAAATCACATATATTATTCTGTATATTATTATTCCGGTTTCATTTTTACCTTATCTTTCGTCCGAATGGTAAAAAAAAACGATGAATTTTATAGTGAACCCATCAATATACGGTAAATTCAGTGGGCCTAGGAAAAATTGTCTTCTTTATTTAGTACTTACATAGTTTGATATGGACCCTGTCGGGCACAGCACAGCAGGAGTGAGGAGGACGGTTATATTTATTACAATTTTAATATCTATTTCGCTGATAGCTGCAATAAATTATTTAAAAAAATTCAATGATAATCCAAAGGCTACCAGAGACTATCAGACAGACCACAGATACTATCAGACAGACCACAGAGACTATCAGACAGACCACAGATACTATCAGACAGACCACAGATACTATCAGACTGACCACAGATACTATCAGACAGACCACAGATACTATCAGACAGACCACAGATACTATCAGACAGACCACAGATACTATCAGACAGACCACAGAGACTATCAGACTGACCACAGATACTATCAGACAGACCACAGATACTATCAGACAGACCACAGATACTATCAGACAGACCACAGATACTATCAGACAGACCACAGAGACTATCAGACAGACCACAGATACTATCAGACAGACCACAGATACTATCAGACAGACCACAGATACTATCAGACAGACCACAGATACTATCAGACAGACCACAGATACTATCAGACAGACCACAGAGACTATCAGACAGACCACAGATACTATCAGACAGACCACAGATACTATCAGACTGACCACAGATACTATCAGACAGACCACAGATACTATCAGACAGACCACAGATACTATCAGACAGACCACAGATACTATCAGACAGACTACAGAGACTATCAGACAGACCACAGATACTATCAGACAGACCACAGATACTATCAGACAGACCACAGATACTATCAGACTGACCACAGATACTATCAGACAGACCACAGATACTATCAGACAGACCACAGATACTATCAGACTGACCACAGATACTATCAGACAGACCACAGATACTATCAGACAGACCACAGATACTATCAGACAGACCACAGATACTATCAGACAGACCACAGAGACTATCAGACTGAACACAGATACTATCAGACAGACCACAGATACTATCAGACAGACCACAGATACTATCAGACAGACCACAGATACTATCAGACAGACCACAGATACTATCAGACAGACCACAGATACTATCAGACAGACCACAGAGACTATCAGACAGACCACAGATACTATCAGACAGACCACAGATACTATCAGACTGACCACAGATACTATCAGACAGACCACAGATACTATCAGACAGACCACAGATACTATCAGACAGACCACAGATACTATCAGACAGACTACAGAGACTATCAGACAGACCACAGATACTATCAGACAGACCACAGATACTATCAGACTGACCACAGATACTATCAGACAGACCACAGATACTATCAGACAGACCACAGATACTATCAGACAGACCACAGATACTATCAGACAGACCACAGAGACTATCAGACAGACCACAGATACTATCAGACAGACCACAGATACTATCAGACTGACCACAGATACTATCAGACAGACCACAGATACTATCAGACAGACCACAGATACTATCAGACAGTCCACAGATACTATCAGACAGACCACAGATACTATCAGACAGACCACAGATACTATCAGACAGACCACAGATACTATCAGACAGACCACAGATACTATCAGACAGACCACAGATACTATCAGACAGACCACAGATACTATCAGACTGACCACAGATACTATCAGACAGACCACAGATACTATCAGACAGACCACAGATACTATCAGACAGACCACAGATACTATCAGACAGACCACAGATACTATCAGACAGACCACAGATACTATCAGACTGACCACAGATACTATCAGACAGACCACAGATACTATCAGACAGACCACAGATACTATCAGACAGACCACAGATACTATCAGACTGACCACAGATACTATCAGACAGACCACAGATACTATCAGACAGACCACAGATACTATCAGACAGACCACAGATACTATCAGACAGACAGACCACAGATACTATCAGACAGACCACAGATACTATCAGACAGACCACAGATACTATCAGACAGACCACAGATACTATCAGACAGACCACAGATACTATCAGACTGACCACAGATACTATCAGACAGACCACAGATACTTTCAGACAGACCACAGATACTATCAGACAGACCACAGATACTATCAGACTGACCACAGATACTATCAGACAGACCACAGATACTATCAGACAGACCACAGATACTATCAGACTGACCACAGATACTATCAGACAGACCACAGATACTATCAGACATACCACAGATACTATCAGACAGACCACAGATACTATCAGACAGACCACAGATACTATCAGACAGACCACAGATACTATCAGACAGACCACAGATACTATCAGACAGACCACAGATACTATCAGACTGACCACAGATACTATCAGACAGACCACAGATACTATCAGACTGACCACAGATACTATCAGACAGACCACAGATACTATCAGACAGACCACAGATACTATCAGACAGACCACAGATACTATCAGACAGACCACAGATACTATCAGACAGACCACAGATACTATCAGACAGACCACAGATACTATCAGACAGACCACAGATACTATCAGACTGACCACAGATACTATCAGACAGACCACAGATACTATCAGACAGACCACAGATACTATCAGACAGACCACAGATACTATCAGACAGACCACAGATACTATCAGACTGACCACAGAGACTATCAAACAGACCACTGATACTATCAGACTGACCACAGATATCACAGTCTCATTACTTTATCTGCTGTAAAATAACAGTTGCATGCAACCTCTATATTAAAATAGATATTAAACCATATTTCTCAATATAATAAAACAGTAAACATTTGTGTGCGCTCCATCAAAATTATTATTATTATTGCCACATCAACAGGCGCTCGAACAATATTATTGGTATTATTAGAGCTGGTTCACGATCTAATGAGCCAAAGTTACATAATTTAAGGGACTACCTCGAGACCATCTATTAAATAATAATAAAAACACGTAAATTGGTCGGAGGCATTGGATAGAGAACCTCCTTCCCGAAGTCGGGCTTTTCCGAACCGTAGTAGGTAATCTACGCCGGCTCTATAAGTGTTTGATCAGGGTAGAGCGAGATTGTTTTTCGGTGCGTTTCATTTCTGAAAACGATGGATCATCAGATCAGGGATCGATCATTTTTCCTGAATAAAAAGCACCTACTCCACGTGAAAACAATTACCACATCAAAATTGTATGGTACAAATAATGCAAGTTGGATTTTTCGTACGATAGAAAAATGTGCAGAATAATAGATCATGCAGATCCGATGCACACTTTCCAAAATGTATCCGATGAAAAACTACCAAAACTATTTCGTAACAAGCGTTTTCAGTGCACAAGCATTTAACTACTTATGTCGTCGGTTGGTCAACTATAACACGACGCTTGGTAGTTTAACTCCAGAGTAGGAAACGACAGGTGACGCTGTAAGGGACCATCTCAGCAG
Source organism: Agriopis marginaria (assembly GCA_932305915.1). NCBI lineage: Eukaryota > Metazoa > Arthropoda > Insecta > Lepidoptera > Geometridae > Agriopis > Agriopis marginaria. The sequence continues at coordinate 18,097,644 of OW029926.1, read as the reverse complement.
TGAAGTATCGAAGGTCGGCCTGGGTGGGCCGGGTGTAGCGGAGCGCCACGGCCGCCGCCGGGGAAACACTGAGGCCGCCTGACGCAAGCAGCTACCTGTCTCTGTTACCTTTCATTCTCGTATTATTGAAACATTTTACTGTATTGGTGTTACCATTGAACTGGCACAACACGCTAATTAAAATCAACTGAATCACCGAGTGTTAACAATTGAGTTCCAGTTGAAGATAGTCCTGAGGCTTTGTTATGATAAACATACCTTATTGTAATAATTTTACATCATTCATAAGAAAAAAAATATCTAAATGTTTTTATTCTGGACAACATAAATACAAAACTTTAACTGTAAACTTATAAAAACGTTTTTTTTAAACTATACAAGTAATAAGCTTATTTATTTCAACATTTTGTGCAGACAACTTCAAACTCCTTCGTCGTCTCTTTGTTGTCCATTGTCTGCACAACATGCCTAAATATATGCGAAAAAGGGTTCTCTTGATGTTGTTACAACTCCGAAGTCTACTAACTAATAAAGACGCCTTTCTCCGAAGCCGCGTGGAAGCCGACAGCATGGAAACCGTCAGTTCGGTCTGGTGTAAACATACAGAGTCTCTACAGAAACGTAGTGAGTCTTTGAACAATTAAATAAAAAACCGGACAAGTACGAGTAGGACTCGAGCTTTGAGGCTTCCGTTGGACATAACCCTCAGAGCGCTAGCCCAAAAAACTCTAAAGTTGAATTATTGAAAGACAAACTTACCTTTGTAGTTGATTATAAGGTTCTTCTATACATTCCAACTACAAAATATAAGTTTGTAATAGCAAAAAAAATATTTTTCAATGATATAACTTCAAATTTGTAACTTTCAGATTTATTCCTATATATGTGCTATGAGACCTTGCCTTTTGCCCAATTTCATGATTCTAGACCAACGGGAAGTACCCTATAGGTTTTGGTTTTCCTGGGAAATCGCAAAATATGCGACATAAACGTTCATATCTTTTGATTGCGTTGACTTACAACTTTTATTTTTTTACAGCCGAAAGAAACCGTAGACCCAAGTATTTAGTATAAATTTCAACTTGATACCTTTACGCGTTCTTGAGAAAAAGGGTCTTGACAGACGGACAGACAGACGGACAACGAAGTGATCCTATAAGGGTTCCGTTTTTTCCTTTTGAAGTACGGAACCCTAAAAACGGACTTCACGGGTAGTTCAATAAACGAGCTTCATCTCCTATTTCTACACATAATGTTTACTTATAATATACCTACTGATAACTGGACAAGCGCCTTTATTAAATAAACACAATACAAGCTAAAACTAACACTACAAATACAGTTAGACTGCCCATAGACCGTTGAAGGTCTAAAGACAATCCAAATGCTCAAGCCCACTACCAATTGGCAGCGTACCCAGCACGCTGGCGGCATTACCACGTTGAATGGCAATGCTGATATAATATAATATACTTAGGTGCACTGTTTTCGAGATATAAATTGCCTATTCAGTAACAAAATAAATAGCAAAATTAAAACCCCCGATAAAAGAGCTGATAATTTTCGTACGGCTGAACAGATTTTCTTGAATCTTAGTTTTTTTAAAGCTACGAGCCACCAGATGATAAGTGATCACCGCTGCCTATAGGTCGCGTTACAAAAAAAAGTTTCGTATTTAATTTTTTGACATCGAAAGCAAAATAACCCTCAGGGGCGTTACGGCCAACTATCAAATACCGCACAGTTCGGAAAATCACGCGAACGCGCGCGCAGATACGGTTTGCGGTCGTGCAACATTTTTCATCACCTAAACTGGATTGCTACAGCTAGCCGTAAAGCCCCTGGAGTCTTACAGCAAGGCGATTCAGGCGAAAAGTTGCGCAACCGCAAACCGTATCTCGGCAGTTCGCCGTAAGACTTCAGGTATATAGAAGGCTCGTCAAGTTGGTATCAGCGATTGTTCCCAGCTATCGGCCATCCTTCCACCGGAGCTCAGATCCTGTCATTAGCCCGCGTAGTGTAGCCCACACCATTAGCTGCATCCATTGTGGCAGGTATCACTGGCCGATCTAATTCGAAGAGGTGGCAAGAAGCCGACCTCGCCGGTATCCGTTACAACTGGACGGAAATCGACGATATTACGCAAAAACATAATTAATATGGTTCACGTTTGGAGATGAAGGTTAAACCTTCAGATCAGACAAACATGGGAGATATGGTAACGTTGCGTGTGGGGGCGAACGCTTATGGCCTAAATCAGGCTTGACGCCTCATTAGTCAAACTCACCCTGAAGAGGCCCTTGCCGCGCTTGTTTGCATGTAGACTATTACTTAGTTAGTCTACTATTCCTATAGTTCTCCTAAACAGAGATTTGAAACTCCTTATCCAAAAATTTTGCTGAGAGGAACCAAAACAACTAATCAAAACGCTATCTGTGTATATAATTTTGGTTTTTGTAAAAAAAAAAAGCGCTGAATTAATTTCGATACAATTTATATGATACTACGTCTGAAGTATAACCTATCAAACAAAAAAAGGTCCATCAAAATCAATTCATAATTGGCGGAGTAATCGCATAACAAACATACAAAAAAACATAAACCTCCTCCTTTAGTTAACAGAGTGGATGGAGCATAAGAGACAACATTTAAACACTAACAATAATTTTATTATTATTGTGCTTCGCCATATCTCCTTTGTTTGTCTGATTTGTGGTCGGTACGCGATCGCCAAACTTTTTAGATTTATTAACCGACTTCAAAAAGTAGGAGGTTCGACTATATTATATTTTTTCGTATTTTTCTCAGAAAACCATTTTATTTGATACTCATAATTATTATCATGCATGGAAATGCATATAAAATAACTGTTCTGCCGTCTTTGGGAGTCTGCCATATTGGATTTAGAATGACGTCACTTAGTTAATCATGCATTACTTCCAAACTAAACATATAGATGCCAAATTTCAGCTTAATCAGTTGAGGATAACTGGTCTAAAATTATGTTGCAAGATCTGTCCCACACATACAAACGTACATACATATTAATTAACTAATGGAGCAACTTGAATAAAAGCTTGTAATAAAAAGTACTGAAACTTGTTGCAGACTGCAAAAAGAATGCATCGACCGGGAATCGAACCCGGGCCGCCCGCGTGGCAGGCGAGCATTCTACCACTGAACCATCGATGCTTGTCAGCTGTTACCGAATTTTTATATCATAATTAATCAAATGTCATGTTTATCAATACAATTTATCGTTAGACGATATTAAACCTGCGCAATATTTAATTTTAACAGCTGCTTCAGCAATCGATATCAAGTAGGTAGGTATTGAGATTATTAATGTATTGTTACGTTAGTTAAAACCAGTACCTAGTGGTACTGGCTTTTTTACGACTGACCTAGATATTTCCACCAAACGTTCCACGTTCCACAAAACGTCATATGAGTATAATATATTTTAGGTTTTTGTTGATATTTAAAAAAAAATGCTGATTCAATTTGATTAAATTTATATGGTACCTCTGAATTCTGAATATGACCTACCAAACAAAAGAATCACCTAAATCAATGCATAATTTTATTGGCGGAGATATCGCGTAATAAACATACAAAAAAATGCAGTCGAATCGATAACCTTCTCCAATTCGCGATAAGTGCCAAAGCAATTTAAAACATGTGTTCAAATCGCGAAAGTTTAGAAGTTACCTACTAGATGACGGATGTCCATAGAAATACAGAGACGATGACATCCGATTTCAACGTGCAATAATCACGAAATCCTAACCAATCATTACATTTGAGCAATTACAAAATGCAGTTCCTACCTGATGGATGATCTTGTAGTGGCGCCGTCAATATTGTGTTGCCGTCAAAACAATTTTTTTATATATTATTATATCTTTAGTGTATTTCCACTTCAATGTCGTATCAAGTAAAATAATGTTTTTTTTAAATGAAACAGTTTTGAAGACAAACTTCCTTTAAAGTACTAAAGATAAGTAAAACGCCTGATTCAATAAAATATCGTTACGTTCCAGGCTACGGGCACATCGCACCGAAGACGCAGACTGGCAAGGTGGTGACCATCTTCTACGCCATCCTCGGCATCCCGCTCATGCTGCTCTGCCTCTCCAACATCGGAGACGTCATGGCGTCATCCTTCAGGTCAGGGATTGGCGACTTCAACATCATCAGTATTCTCTGTCCTATATATAACGTCCTTGGATACTACCTACTTGTAATAAATTAATACATTCTTACTACCTACAAGAAATCTAACTAGGTACCTTGTTCTATGTTTAACAATTTGCGCCTTACCAGGAGTCTCAGCAAAACTTTTGAATTGAACTATCGCCATGTTGCCATCTTAGAACTCACAGTGGAGGTGATAAGTCCTGCGCTGACGTCCTACTTGGGGTATATTGTGCATTTGCCTCGCCAGCCCACCACTCAAGCCAGCTGAGCTCCTTCAAATGTAACGAGGCAGGGCTTTGGGTAGCTGACTTAATTGTTTCATATGCGGTAAGGACCCTTTCTGCGGCATTGCAGTGCAATACTAGACCCACACTAGCGCAGACATCGCCGTGTTGGTGTCTCAATCGATTGTACCACAGCTCTAAGTATATAGCTGAAATCTATTGCGGATAAATCTATTGTTTTTACATCTATGTCAATTTATGGATCCCTGCGGACTGCAGCCTAATCATATTAGCTGTCACTATCAATTGCAATCGTACTATCCGGCTGTGCCGGTTGACATGGCTTATGTGCAATAACGCAATCAGACTGCTAGTTTCAAGAAATTACTCGCAGCATCGTTTCACCTCTCGTTCTGGTCCAGACTTGGTGACTTTGCAAGATGCATGATATGATGTACATAGAACAGCCGGTGCTCCGGAGAGCTTGGTGAAGTGGCGCGCTGCTGCTGACTCCTGTTGGTTGCAGGTTCCTGTACTGGCGCGTGTGCTGCTACGTGTGCACGCGGCCGCCCAAGCGGCGCCACCGGCAGCACCACCACTCCGTCAGGTACCTGCCGCCTTTATTACACTCATCATCTATACTACACTACAGGATGCCATGTCGGAAATGGGAACAGTGGTACCGCCCAAGAGTACAACCAAAGACAATATAAGCGTTACATACGGTGCGTTCGGATAGCCCGTTGGTGGCAAAAATAACTGTTACAAACGCCAATAATGATCACATGTAGCGTTCGTTTTGGGAATGTGTGTGCAAAAGTGACATTATTAACTGTTTTCGCTCACCGTTCGGATAGGTCGAAAACAGCTAAAAATGCCATCGTAATCTGCCTGCCACTTTTGACCCACCTCGCGACATGGGATCGTTGTGATCGTTTTTTGACATTAAGATTTTGACGTTTGTTTTTCGCGGTGTTTTGTTTGCGCGCGACTGTAATAATTCACCGCTGGTGACTGTAGCGTTCGCTTAGGGTAGGGATCAAAAGTAGCAAAAATTGCATCATTTTCAAACCGAACGCACCTATTGTAAACTCTAGTTGTTTGTTAAAGGAGATCGAGTGCCCTAAACACTGAGACATTAGATTATAGAAACTTACTTGAGTACTTGTGTAGCTTCTCACTGATCAGTGGGCTTATTCTTGACACTCTATTTCAATCGTAATTTTGGATTGGGATCAAAAGTCTTGAATTCTAAACTAGCGCACGATTGGAACCGATAATGGTGGAATTTTATGGAACTAAATAAAATCGACTCAACTCGACGCTTTCAGTACTCTTGACGCGATTCAAGAGTACGAAATGGCATGTTTTCGATCCCGATCCCTTATTACGATTGAAATCGAGTGTCAAGAGTAAGCCCACTGATACAACGTGTGTTTGGTGACAGGCGATCAGTCCGCGGCGGCAGCGGGCGCGGCTCCACGCGCAGGAAGCCTCGCCCGGTTGAACGAGCGCACTCGGATACTGACTGCAGGTACTCCTACATACCCACCTCCTGCTTCTGTGCTGCTTCTGGGGACACTGCCTTCATCATCAGCCAGAAGACGACCACTGCTGAACATAGGTCTCCCCCTTTAACCTCCACAATGAACGACAGCTTGCCTTTTGCATCCACCGGATGCCAGCGACTCTGTCGACAATGTCGTCGGTCCATCTAGTGGGGGCCTGTCTACGCTGTACTGACACTGTAACATTGTGTTATGGTATGCAATACGGACGGGTGACCGTCTGGGAATATCGCGTATTTGTTGGCTTTTTTATTGTGTAAGGCGTTTGGACCGCCACCTCGGATGTGGTCAAAAACTTATTAAATATTATGTATATCTGATAAAATTGCTGGAACGGCTCGAGACTTTGCAAAGTTGACATAATAGCTGAGATTTGCGCAATAGATCTCTAAAAATTGATCTATGAGTAATGAGAGTTTTAAATTTTACAGCTCTGCAATCGAACACTCGGTCGTGGGATATGTGCGTGGCGCAATGATGATAATTACATCAGGCGCAAGCTTAGCATATACCTTCTTACGAAGTTTATTTAGAAGTGCTGTTGAGCGATGATGCGGTCTACGATGGAGCACAATTATATTGCATAGAAGAAACCGATTCATTCGTGATATGAAGACACTCAGATTGTAACGCCTTTATTAACTAAACAAAATACAAGCTAAAACTAAAAATACAAATACAGTTAGACTGCCCATAGACCGTTGAAGGTCTAAAGACAATCCAAATGCTCAAGCCCATACCAGTTGGCAGCGTACCCAGCATGCTGGCGGCATTACCACGTTGAATGGCAATGCTTATGCGTTGAGCAAGAAACACGCCAGCATTTTGGTCACGCGTCGCATTAACCAGGCGCTCTGAAAGATTTTTTTAAATGAGGTGAGCTCCCGGTCCCCAAGGGCCCAATGTCTCGACCCCAAACGCCTCCAATATGTAACCACTGCCGAGGTTAGCATATTTGCGTCGCTTGTAACTATCGGGGAACACTCATTCAGGCAGCGCATTCCACAGACTAGCAGTTCGCACAAAAAAATGGAATCGAAGCTCTACGTCCGGGTTTTTGGAATATCAACCAGCTGTCGTCTTCTCGTGCCCACTCTGGCAGTTCGCCAAAAAAAATGAGCCGGAGGGAATTAGATCATGGAAATCCGATGCTAACCCTCCGAAATGTATCCGATAAAAAACAAAAGACTAGAAACCTTGCGCTGATGCTCAAGACTAAGAAGCGTATACTAGCTTAGCTTAACTTAGCTACTAAGGATTCTTTGTTTATTAGCCTCTTGGTGCATTTCTCAATAGACTCAAACGTCCCAAGTTGCTACTTGGCTGATCCATCCCAAAGGAGCGACCTTACCTTGTTCCAATTGTTAAAAGCATTTCGTGGTACTATGTTAATTTCCACAGGTACAGAGACAGCGGGTACAGCAGCGGGCGCGTGAGGCGCTCCCGGCAGCCGCCGGCGCCGCCGCCTCATGCTGCCTCACTGCCGAGGACCAGGTCGCAGCCTCCACAGCTGCGACGACAAGGTTACCACAGCTACTATTCTTTTTCGTCTACTAGCTGGCCTTCTAAAGCAGTCAGCTTCTAAAATCTCTCTACATTCAAGATATATATGAACAGCAATTTTACTCTCGCTGTGCTACCCTTAGGAGGCATAGTTATGATAGAAGCTTAGAAGAACAACTACAACATGTTATGTATGGAGAAAAATTTACAGAATGCGGTTGTTTCAGACTCTGTAGATTATGAACCCGAAGATCGGTCGCCGGGCCGATTTGAGAAGTATGGACGAGGCCCTGAACGCTACGATGACGAAGAAGGTATTATTGCAGTCTCTTGTGTGACCTATAAAAGTAAATTATTATTCTGTAATCAGAAACATTACCATCATGTGTTTTTCAGATGACTTTCCGAAAATATCCCTTCCATTGCAAGATCTGGCCGCAGCACTGAAAGACTTGGAAGATCATAACGTGAACAGAGTTTCGAAATCTGAGTTGAGAAGCAAGTCCTTGCCACGCTCTGCTAAAGCCAAGCCTGAGAGCGGCCCCAGGAGAGACTTCGATGACCTGAGACACTTTCAGCCAGAGGAACAAGACGACATGTTTGAAATGCATGACTTACATGACGTGGACTATGAGAACTACAAGGAAAGGAAAGCGTTGGAGAAAGAAAGAAGGTTTGATAGAGAAGACTATGGGTGTAGGGATCGAGGGTATGATCCTGAAGATGAAGATTATGAGTTTGACTGCCCGAAGAGTAGAAGACAGCGTCGGGAGTGGAGGTAAGGTAAACTTAGCCATGACACAATTGTCATAAAATTAAGTGTCACCTGGATTTTTCAGACAAAGGTTCTTATTTTTAGGGGTTGCCCCACACAGACGTGGCTCGCATTGGGCATCCGCTGGTCGTTAGCAACGCTGTAGCCAATGTTGGCTGCGTCTGTGTGGGGAATACATTAGATTCTGAATTTTCTGATACAATACTGTTAGTTAATATCATCGCTATCATGATGACCAAAGCTAAGGCTTCTTTAAAAAACTCTGTTCTAACTCGATTTGTTTTAGACACGATAGAGGTCGTTCAGAAATCCACGAGAGAGATAGAGAAGATTACTACGATAGGAGGCACCGGCGCGCCAAGAGCGCCATCTACGACTACGAGAGTCGCTGGGAAGACGACAGGGAGGACCGCCACGTGGAGCGAGTCGAGAGGGACGTGGAGACGGGCCGGGGGCGGCGCCTGCGCAGGCTGCATACTGTCGACGACAGCAGGCCTTACAGATATGTTAGTGTGATTGTAATGCTGGACCCAGTTTGAAGTATTAACACAGATTACACCATGGTAAGCTTATAAAATTAAAATGTATTTTTTTTCTAGACTCCATCACCAGATAGAGATGACTTGAGTGACGAAGTAGTTCCGAGACGAAGCAGGCCTCCACCACCACAAGGTAACAATTGAAATTATTCTACAAAGGTCTAATATTTGATTTTACATAACGGTAATAAAATGCATTATTTTTCTTACAGCTTGGGGATCGCGGCAATCAGAATTGTATCCTTCATCAGAAACTCCTAGAGAAGAGGCAAGTTTTCTCTATTTGAATCAAATTACGAGAAAATTTAAGTCATCGGGTTCGGTCGCCATCAAAATAGATACCTAGTTAAATAAACCTTGAACGGTCTATTGGAGAACAGTTTTTTTTTAGATAAGTAGTTTAGTTATTTAGTAATAATCCCCCCTCCCTTCCTAACAATGATGAAACACTATCAGCAAAGGAAAATTAACAGCGATCGTTGCGCAGCGTCGTTTACTTGGATCGCTGTGGATTCCCATTCCACAGACATTAGTAGTGCATAATAGTGTCCTATGTTGTTATCAGATAAAGCCGGTGCCGATCTGGCTGTGCGTGCTGCTGGTGGCCTCCTACATCGTGGCGGGCACATTCCTGTTCAAGCGCTGGGAGAACTGGGCGTACCTGGACGCTGCCTACTTCTGCTTCATCACGCTCACCACCATCGGGTTCGGAGACTTCGTGCCTGCACAAGTGAGTGCTCTCAGATCTACATCTCAACATGCTGAGTTCGATAAACATTCATTATGCTATATTGACAATATTGTAATTGGACGGCTATGAGGAACTCGTGGCGTCACGTCACGGCTGCCTCCAGCGACATTGATGTTTGAGACTGTTTCAACTAGTTTTTGCTGGGAGAATCTTTGAACTCAATATTAGGAGTATTGTAATGTTACATTTTCTCACAAATAAACGATTAATTGTCTCTATACTGCTACTGCTACCGGCTGACGCTGCACACGCAAAGCTATGTTCAAATAAGTATATCTGTTTAGCCTGATAACCAACAATTTCATCATCGTCAACCAAAAAATCAACTAAACCAATCTTTTGGGTACTGTGAAAAGCAATAATTTACGCAGCACACAAAAGAAAGCTGTCCTATCTATTTTGGTGGCTGTACCTGTCAACCTCTTGTAATGCAAGTAATTTAGTAAAAAGAGACCTTTAGCCGAGTGGTCTGTGCAGAATCGAGCGAGCTCCACCTCCGTGCCGTTGTTCCCAGGGGCCGCGAGCCGACAACCCCACGCTGGCGGTGCACTCGATAGCTCTGTGCTCGCTGTACCTGCTGTTCGGCATCGCGCTGCTGGCCATGTCCTTCAACCTGGTGCAGGAGGAGGTGCGCGCCAACGTGGCCTCGCTGGCGACCAAACTCGGCATCATCAAGCCGCGGGACGGCGCGCGCCGGGACTCCGACTCCGAGTACTGACCGCGCCACTCCCCTGCTCTGCTCGAGTCTGCCTGACTCCGGCGCAGGCGTTGCGGCGGAAACTCTGAATGTACCCTCAATGATAATTATGTACAATCGTCATAGTGACCAAAAACAAAAATAAAAAGTTACACACTAATTTTATTATCGCCTCTTCATTTTCATTTGTTATACCAAGTTATACCACGTCATACCTAGGTAGGTAAGCAATTTTGTCAAATGCTATTGGTACCTACTTACTAGGTACGTATAAAACAATATTTTGCGAGGGCAGTGCAACGTCTGCTAAAACTGGGTAGGTAGTAGGTACTGTAGTAGACAGGTAGGTAGGTAGGTATTCTATTTATATCGTGAAGACAAATGAATTTGATCAAACTCAACCCAGTTTTCTGTGGTAAGACATTCCGAACACTTGTAAAATGTCTAGTTTTGGCAGTCTGTGGTCGCTGCTGCATGATGTCTGCATTCAGCTGGGGAAAGTTCTGTATGATGTAGCTCGATAGGTACCTACCTACCCACTGCTGGCCTCGGCCCGGCGGCGGCCGGCACGCGGCAGGCCGCTCGCCGCCGCGCCGGTCGAAGGTGGCCTCAGTGAGCGACGTTGCCGTTCCGGCGCCGGCGGGCGCGCCCGGCCCGGGGTCACGGGTAGCCGGGCGGCGCGCCGCGCGACGTTGCCGCTCCGCCGCCGCGACCGGATAGCGTCGCCGGTATGCGGCCCCCGGCCCCGCCCGGACCGGCAGTGTGCAACAAACCGGCACGGGGAATTAACGCTACGCTGTTTTATTTGTTACATAATACAAACATTCATCAAATTAAGCATTTGTTATAAAAATAATTTACTTTCGACGCCCAGTGTGACGTGGGAAGTTCATTTGATGAGTGTTCCAAAGTTTCGGGCAGTTCGCGCCATTTTGTGACCGGATCGGTTTTGATTGGAGACCGCAGGCAGCGCACCGACCCTACCCAATGTCGGACAAGGAGAGGTAAGTCAATAAATAAATATTAATTATACCTATATGTAGGTACCTAGGTACGTATATAATTAATATTATATTATTATGTAGCTATGATTTACGTACCTACCTATCTTACCGGCGCGCGGCGGTGGTACCTACCTAGGTACTTAGGTACCTACTGTAGGTAGTAATGTAGGTAGGTATATATCTAGGCATATGACCACGGAAGAGACTCTCTCGCGCATTTCAACGTTTTTTAAAACAAACTGACTGTGGATAAAAAAATACCGGTTGGGCATTAGGTCGGTGTAGGTACTTAGTCTTAGTTATTCTAAGTACTTGGTACTTTTTTTGTAGAACTCTATCTCATTCCGTTAGCCTCGCTCGCGTAGTACGTTGATAGAGGAACCAACAGGTTACTTTTCTCCAACATGTTTTTCTAATACGTTTATACAGTACAGAAAACTAACTTTCATCATAATTATAAATAATTATAGTTTAGTTTAGATAGAGTGAACTTAGTGAAATATTTTTTTTAATCTGAGTTTGTGAGAGTAACCGCTCCGCACCCCCGAGTCCTCCAACAAACAAACTTACAACGCTACAAACTTTACATAATATTTCTTTATAGCTATAATATGAGTATAGATGAGTAATGTATGGTCGTGTTGTCACCCTTTCTGCTGAATATAGGTAGGTATATGACAATACTTGTGCCGCTACACTAATATAATTATTATTATAGTAGGTAGGTAGGTACCTACTTACCTACATTACTTACTGACTGCAGCGGCACCTGGCTGCCCAACTATAATTATGACTATAATTATTTTGTGCTAAGACAGAAGCACGAACGGGAAAATGTGAGCCGAGTTGTAGCCGGGGCCAGCATATTTGAACCCATGAATGCTTAGTTGCACCCAAGGCTTGTAAAGTATTTTACTCAAACATAGTGTGGATACTCACGTACTAAAATATATTATACACTCAAAATATTTTAGGGTAATAGGTAACACGACTGCCCGAAAAAGGACCTAGTCCTATTTAAAAAACGTAGCAATAATACTGGTGTAGATACCTATGATATAAATAAAACTAGAACTAAGCCGTAACGTTGGTTTCGCGACGTGGCGAGTATTAGTTTTTTTTATTAAGTATATATTAGTTATTTACTAAAACGTCTCCTAGACTCTATACTCTAGACCACTTTTATAATATAAACTTTTATAACTTTTGAATAAAACGAGCTGCAAACAGTCAAGTAGTTCTGATGGTAAGCTTTATCGCCGCCTGTGGACGTCTGCAACACTATATCTGCGGTGTTGTCGACAACGCGGCGCGGCGCCAGCTCGGAGAGATGTTTTTATTAGCTGAAGCGTGTGAGAACAACTAGCGATCATTATTCTAATACGAGAGCAATTCCAATATGAGCGTCGGTTTGTAGCACGAGCACGAGCGCCGCCGGCGCTTCGCCCCGCCTGGAGACGGCGGCGCTGATCGAGCTGGTGCGCCAGCGGCCGTGCCTGTGGGACCGCGGCCACGCGCTGTACCGTGCGCGCGGGGACAAGGACCGCGCCTGGCGCGAGGTGTACCGCGCGCTCGACCCCGGCTACGCGGACATGACGCGCACGCACCGGCGTGACTTCGGTTAGTACACAAGCACATGGAAAGACAATTTATCCACAGCCCGTGCTAGGCCTGCAGGGGGGGGGGGGGGTTAGACAAGACGCACATTCTGTTAGCGTTATCGCCTGCAGAAAGATGAAATTGTATGAAAATGACATTGACAATGACATTAGCTTGAGAGATGTTATCTCAAGCTAATGTCATTTTCATACAATTTCATCTCTCCGCAGGCGTTAACGCTAACAGAAAGTGGGTCTTGTCTAACCCCCCAGCTCCCCTACACACCCTGGCACAGCGGGTCGACGGAGGAAGTTCCCGCAAATACGTCTCACAATTTTGTACAGGACCCGGGTATGTCCTGGACCCGGGTATGTCCTAAAACTGCGACCAGAACCACCGGAGGATGGGCAGCAGCGTCCTGTTAGTACACGGTGAGCGTACTGCGATCTCCAAGCCGCCTGCCATGCGTGGGGATTATGGCAACACCCCTCTCTAAGAGGGAGGCCTTGTTCAGCAGTGGACATTTAATGGCTGATGATGTGATTTTGTACAGCAACCCGATGCATGACGTCATAATTTTCCTGCTTTGTGGTTACCGCGAATTTATTATCTCGCGACTTTTTGTTCTACGCTTTCATATTTATATGAAAGTCGCCTTTGCTGGCCGCTGGCGGGCCAAGGAATCGCAAAATCGATTAAGAAAAAATGCGACTTTTTCAGTATAACAAACACTTTAGTTTGAAGCTCAACAACTAAACTAGAAAATGCCAACTTTTCCCTAGATCACCTTCGCTTGAAAACTCACCCATAGAGAAACCGTATTTTTTTTCTGGTATAAAAAATTACGTGCAAACTATCTCTTCTTCAAAATTTTATCATGAATTACGGAGCTCAAGTGGAAAAGTAGAAAAAAAACAGAACACGAATCGATTTTTTCCGGGGTAAAAAGTGACAGATGTGTTAATCCAAGATATAACCAAACTCCACACCGTCCCAACTCCAGAGCTAACTTCTTTCAGTTATTCTACAGGAGCCGTAACCTTTTCCGCAAACCCTTGTGTTAATCCAGGTTGTCAGCTACCTCCATTATGAATTTCACCAATATCCAATAGACAATAGACAAGGTGATTTTATAAAAATTATTATACCACTATGTTTCGACCCATAGTATAAAAGTTTCATATAAACACTGACCCCCAATTTTGAACCCTTTTAGCGTACGAATTTTCTTCCAAAATCATTCCATAGTGTGTTTTTACTTTTGTAGTTGTTTTTACTATAAACACACCATCCAAATATCAAGTGTGTATGTCTAGCGGTTTGTGTTGTACAAATGTACGCTGTCTGTCGAGGATATGATACATGGACGCTTTGCAAGTTAGTATACAGTTAGCACAAGCAGAGGCACCTTCGAGCAGTCTAATATATATGAGATTACAGTAGACACCAGAAAAGTTTAACAACAACAATGAAATACAAAAGACAACAACAGCTGTTCTTATATGTAGAAAGAGCAGTTTAAAAATGTACCTACCCATCTTTACCTGCACAATTTGTTTAATTCCAGGTCTGATGATAAGCCGCAAATGGGCCAACATCAGAGACAGTTACAAGAAGTACCTGAACGGTACATCTCGCGCCTCCGCCAGCGGACGACCCTACTTGTACGCAAACCTTCTGACCTTCCTCGACACCACCTACAAAAATACAGGAAAAATATCAATAAGAGACTTATGCGAGACTAAAGACTCCGAAGACCAGGAATCGGAAGAATGGCTCAACGACGTGTTCGTTGACATGGAAACTCGGGAAGGAGAATCGCCCGAACCTAAAAGAATTAAGACAGAATTTTCTAGAATTAAAGATAATATTGAGACGGAAGAAAGTCTCGTCTCTGTCCTTGTGAACCTCATAGAAAAGGAAGAGGATGAAGATAGGGCGTTCTTCAAGTCGATCACTCCAACGGTGAAGAGTCTCTCTGATGGTGATAAATTCTTGTTCCGGATAAGGGTGATGAAACTGCTTGATGCTCTGAAGAGGAAAGAAAAGCTACCGTCGACAAAAAGAGAGACGTTGTCCAAGGATAGTGACACAGAGTGATCCCGTGCAAGTGTTCCAATATTTATTGATTTATGTATGAATGGCACTGTGATAAGTGATTGCAAACTGGTTATTCCAGATGTTCGCTAAAATTGATTAATAAAACATAATTTTTAGGGACCAAAAGATTAAATTAAACTAAAGTTACACAATATATTTAAAGTCGCTTACATAAAGTATGCAATTTTTTTTTTTTCTTCATCTTTTTGTCCCATAGCAGCGCTTCATCTGTTCTGTAATCCACCGGTAGGTAACAAACAAACACACAAAAACTTTCTGGCTCAATGCATAAGCATTGCCGCTCAGCGTGGTAATGCCATTGAATGCTTGGTTCGCTGCCAACTGGTAGTGGGCTTGAGCATTTGGATTGTCTTTAGACCTTCAACGGTCTATGTGCATTCCAACTGTTTTGTAGTGTTAGTGTTAGCTTGTATTTTATCAATAAAATAAGAGCACCTTACCAACTTTAAAACAAGCTTGACCCCTGCAAAAATTTAGTCATCATCATCATTTCAGCCTTAGGACGTCTTCTGCTGGACATAGGCCTCTCCCTCCCCCACCGATATCCAAAAGGGCCGGTTGGAAGCGGCCTGCATCCAGCGTTTCCCTGCAGTCTCATTTAGTTCGTCTGTTTAGTATACATTTAAAATTAAATGTATTGCTAGATTCCCCGTAGACGCTACTAAAAACCAGAAATAATTTTAACATCCAGTAGGCAATATGGCTGTCAGGAAATGAATTACTTTGATATAATTCCAGCAATTGAGATTATGATTATCTAATTTATAAAAACAGCTCTCACGGATATACCTAACTTCGGGAAATATTGACGTGTTGTAACTATTGATTACTGTAATATTTTAATATAAGGCAACTATTGTATATAAGACGTAAAGGACATGTTATCGCAAATTATCAAGGCTCGTAAATAACAACAGATAGGTTCGCAGATAGGTAATCTACATATTAATGTGTAACAAAATAACGAAATTTAGGTTATTACTTTAATATTCAAGTATTTAGCGAGTGGCCTCTTGCCGGGGCGGAGGCCGACACTCCACTCTGTGAAGTAGATAACAAAATCAACATGTCGAACGAAGAGAAGGTGGAAAATGCTGAAAAGGTGGAAGAGAAGCTGAAGAATGGATTAGATCTGGATCATATCCTGGAAAATGAGGTATATTATCACACGAGTACTTAATAATATACTTACCTGTAATTGCGAAAGAGTGTTTATTTGGTCTTCTTTTACGCGGCAACAAAGGATCGACGTGATTTTTATGCATAGAGATAGTTGGAAGGCACGCGAATGACATACGATAAATGATTCCAGAAAAATATTATAGTCCTTTAGGATATAAAAAGACCTACGCGGAAGAAACCTTAGCGCGCAGCTAGTAGTATTGATAAGCTAAGCATGCTTAGATATTTCATCATGACTTAGAAACTGTCCTTGACGCCGTGATCTGAGCCGCTTGGGTCGCCATACTTGTAACTAGCCTAACCCGGGATGCGACGCTACCGGAACATGTAGGTGAACTGTAACTTGAGGACTATAGCCTTCCCATCAAGCACTATAGAAATTTTGAGTAAGTATACACGGAATACTCAAAGAATAGAACCACCATGTCATGATGTTCGGGCTGCACCGTGATGTTTTCCTTCATTGAACGCTCAAATTTGTAGGATTTGTATTTACAATTGATTGCGAGTACATTTAAAGGTCCGGTGAGAAATGATTGCTTGATGTGTTGACTCCAGGTGGGTCAGTTCGGGCGGTACCAGCTCATCACGCTGGCTCTAGCCTCGCTGCCCATCATGTTCTCGGCCTTCGCTGCGGGCGAGTACATCTTCACCACCGCCAGGATACCTACCAGGTTACACTGCTTCTGTCTATTTGTTGTTACTTGGTTGTTACTGTAATTAATAATTGCCTTTAAATAGTAGCCAAACCTCATATAAGACCTCTCAGTCACGTAGTTATTACAGGCAGATGTTTTCGAGTATATTGCTCGAAAATCTGCTTGTTTTCGAGTAGGTAATGTGCATTGTGAAGTCATTTCAACAGTTCAGAGTAAAAGATAAACTTAAAACCACTTTTAATTCTTACAATAGGTACTTAGTAATAGTGCTGAAATTAGATGTGACCAAAAATTTCAAGTGATGCCCCAGTTGTGGCACTGCTATTATTGTTATGAGTAGGTCTGACGTTTTCCTTGAACCAGGACTCGTGTTCACCTTGTGGCACAATTGCTTACTTACAAGACCGTTTTTTCCACTATCCCCAGATGCCTGATTCCGTTTTGCGACGGCGAGAGCCCTGAATTCGCTCCCTCATGGATCCTTAACGCAGTCGACGGCACATCCCTGGACTCGTTCGACAACTGCGAGAAGTTTGTTATGAACAACACGCAGCCGGTCACGCCCGGCACCTGCCCCGTTACCCTCTTCGACCAGACACAGACCAAGGAGTGCGATAACTATGTCTACGAAAACCAGCTCAGCGTTGTTTATGATGTGAGATTGATCAATTCCATTAACGTCACTGTTTTTGAAAGATAAGAACATTTTAGTATCAGCAAGCTGAAGTGGCAGTGGAGTGGAGTGGCAAAAGTGACAAAAAGTTGGTTCCTCCCCCATTTTTAAACAATCATGACATGTTTTTTTATGCCATAGGTGGCAAACAAGCAGACGGGCTGCCTGATGGTAAGCAGTCATGGATACTTGTAACACCAGAGGCGACACAAATACGTTGCCGACCCTTTAGGACTTGATTAACTCGCCTTTTGAAGAACCCCATGTTGTAGATTCTCGGAAACACCGTGGAAGGTAGCTCATAACAGCTCATTCTACATTTTGCAGGTATGAGGCAAGAAGGATCGTGTGAATCGCACAGTGTGCGATTTCCACTGATCTATGATGTGTGGATGAGCCTTCAGGCGGTGGCGGCTAGTGCGATGGTAAAACCGGCATCAGATCAAACAGTGTATCATGCCAACCTTTACCTTAAGTTGGAAACTTTTTGACTAAACCATAATAAGTATACGTTATGCCGGGAAGATATATGATTTTGATGTGTGCAAGAAAGTACCTATAAATGATAAATACATACATATCTGAAATTGCCTATAATTATGTCGAGCTTAGTTCGTTCGAATATTTCTATAACCACATTTTTTTTTTCTGAATATAAACGTGATCAAAATTATATGCCTTTGGCTTCGGAACTCTGCCATATGAGTATCTCGACACGTTCTTGGCCAGTTATTTTATTTGCTTCCATAAATAAAACCCGTGAATGAAATAAATAAAAAATTAGATGGGCATTTTGTGATCGCGAGGCTTTCGATGTCGTGAACGGGTGTATCTCGAAGGACCAACATCATGTAGTTACCACGCTGACTGTGATGACGTGCCCACTGCACAACACAATCAAGTAATTAAATTAATTTATCAGTTTCTGACAAAAGACAGAGTGATTTAAGATTGGATTATAATACATAAGGTAGGTAATAAATAGTATAAGGTTTATGATAAAATGAATGAGTAGATGTAATTTGAAATGTTTTATCACGTGTTTTTATCTATAGGTTACAAATACATAACAATCAGATATAATATGTCTTTATTGTACAAGATAATCAAGTGGATTTGTCCGTGTTGATGACCTTCAACCGGAAGACGCAGCAGACTTAGGTAGGAACTAGACAGACCGACGACATCGTGAAAGTTGCGAGAATCCAGATGATGCACATGGCAGGATGTCGGTCAGTAATGCGTTATAAAGGGGAGGCCTATGTTTAGTAGTCGACGTCTTCTGGCTGATGATGATACATGTCTATAATATTGTCAAAATCATTCCCGTGACACACACAAACCACATGGTTTGCTAGTTTCGTGTTCTGAGTCGTGCAATGTTGCCAGTAAGTTTGGTTTGGTCACGTTTATCTATACTAATAATATTATAAAGAGGAAAGATTTGATTGTTTGTTTGTTTGTTTGCATTGAATAGGCTCCGAAACTACTAAACCGATTTGAAAAATTCTTTCACTGTTGGGATGCTGCACTATCCCCGGTTGACATAGGATATATATACCGGCTTTGCCCGTGCGAAGCAGGGGCGGCCTCAGCATCATCATCATCAGCCAGAAGACGTCCACTGCTGAACATAGGCCTCCCCTTTAACCTCCACACTGAACGACAGCCTGCTTTTTGCATCCACTGGATGCCAGCGACTCTCACTATGTCGTCGGTCCATCTAGTGAGAGGCCTACCTACGCTGCGTCTTCCGGTTCGGTTCCGGTGGGAGGCCTACTAGTGTCAAAATAAATATGAAATAAGAAGTATTGCTGAGAACATGGTGTTGCATGGTGTTGCAGTTCGGCATGGCGTGCGACGAGTGGCGGCGCTCGCAGATCGGCTCCATCCGCACCATCGGCACGCTGCTCGTCCTGCCCATCACGGGCTACATCTCCGACCGGTGGGGGCGGCGCGTGGCTCTTACCATCAACGCGTTCAACACGGGCTGGATTGGGTTGGCGCGCTCCTTCGTCAACTCGTACGAGTGGTTCTTGGCGCTGGAAGTGCTGGAGTCTTCTGTCGGTGCGGGGGCGTACTCCTCATGCTATATCTTGGGTAACTTCTGCTATGTGTATTACAAAAATTGCGCCTGACATTTTGCTGGAATCTACCTCTTCTCTAGCCATAGTTTATATATCCTATGTCCGTCCTCATGATGCAAGCACTATCTTCCTGACGTTCTTTAAGATTGGTCTAGCCGTTTAGTCGTGAAAAGCAAACCAAAAGACAGAGATACATAATTACTTTCGCTTTTATAATATTAGTTAGAATTAAGATTAATGGAGCCGTAGTTTTTTTTAATAAGGTTAACCTCAATAACCTCATATGACTCAGCTGTTGGCGAGATGAGTAAGAATATATTAGTGTTTTACTCATAATTTTCCCGACCCTGAAAGTGGATTGAGTAGATTAAAGAATCTATGTCTATAGCGAAACTATCATTTTTAACTAGATAGCTTCTGTGCTATAATAACTACACACTATGTTTTTACGATTGTTCCAGTGACGGAGCTGGTGGGTCCGCGATACCGCGTGGTGGCAGGAGCTACCATCTCGACTCTGTTTGCGTTGGGGCAGGTGTTCCTCGGACTCATCGCGTGGGGTGTCCCCCAGTGGCGGTCCCTCACGCAGGTTCTGTACGTCCCCCAGCTTCTCGTCATCTGTTACTTCTGGATCCTCTCCGAATCAGTCCGCTGGCTCATGAGCAAAGGAAAATACGAAGAATCAGAAAAAATCCTCAAAAAAGTCGCCAAAACTAACAAAAAAGAATTATCAGCTGAATCTTTAAAAACTTTGCGAGACACTGCTGAAGCGGAAAAGTTAATAGAGAGGCCTAAGGAACCACTGCTGATCGTTTTAGTGCTCAGGTCGAAGACGCTTCTGTCGCGGTGCCTGGTTTCTCCTATCTGGTGGATTACTAACACGCTGGTGTACTACGGCATGGGTATCAACGCGGTGAATCTGTCGGGGAACCCGTACCTGAACTACGTGGCGGTGGCTGCGGTGGAGATCCCCGGCTACTGGACGGCTATTTTACTGCTGGATCGGATAGGAAGAAAGCCGGTGCTGATCGGAGCGTACTGGCTCTGTGCCGCGTGCCAGTTCGGATTCGCTTTTATGCCCGAGGGTGAGTTTAACAATAAATAAATAATAAGCTTACGTTTGACCACAATCTAGCCTGATGTTAACCGATGATCCGGTCGACGTTGGAGCACGCTTGCTGAGAAGAAACCGATTCACTCGTGATTTTAAGACACCAAGATTGTAACTGACTGTGAGTTTTTCAAAAGAGTACTTTCAGCTATGTTTGTTACATTGTTTTTTGTGAAATACTATAAGATCATACCCAGAGACAGAGCGAGTTTGCAAACTTCTCAAGTCCCTTATTATCGTTTGTATTGCAGGTAACCAGGAGCTGTCCCTGGCGCTATACCTGGTCGGCAAGTACTGCATCGCGGTGGTGATGACGTCAGTGTACGTGTACACGGCCGAGCTCTACCCCACCAAGTACCGGCACAGCTTGTTCGCCTTCTCCTCCATGGTGGGCAGGCTCGGCTCCATCACCGCGCCGCTCACACCCGCGCTGGTGAGGTTCAGCTTGTGATGTCGGTCCACTGTTGGACGTAGAATGTCTGCTCTACGCAACCACCACCAGTCGTCTCTCGACAGGGTGCCTCACTCTATGTATGCTCTAACTCAGTTGTTCCCAATGAGTGGTTCCCATGGGGTACGCGACGCGTGGCAATATCTTGCTAAGTTAGTCAGTATCCCGGTACCAGTATTTAATTTTTTATTTATCATTCCTACAGTAAAGGTTGGAGCGGACCAAATCTAGTTGCAGTCCGGTCCGGTGCAGACGCAGTTTGTGAGGACCAGTAAACGTCACACCGTATGCAGTCCGTCTCCATCCAACGGAATGCATACTGCGTGTGGTCTTCATTTAATTTTATACTTTACTGGTCCTCACAAACTGAGTCTGCACCGGACCGGACTGCAAATAGATTTGGTGTGCTTAAGCCGAACTCGAGGGGTACGCGAGTTTGAGGTCTTTCTTGAAGTGGTACTCATGAAAAACTAATTGGGCACTACTGCTCTAATTAATGGGTAACAACTGATATTTCAGGCGCTGGAAGTGTGGGCGCCGTTCCCCTCGGTGCTGTTCGGTTCGTTCGCGCTGCTGTCCGGGCTGCTGATCTTCACGACGCCGGAGACGCTCGGCACCAAGCTACCTGACACCATCGCGGAGGCAGAGCAGATCGGGAAGAAACGAAACAAGTGATCTCAAATAAACAACCACATGTAATATTGTTGTTTTAATAGTTCCTTTTCATAAGTAAACATTAACTATTAACCATGTTGTGCCCACCCCAGTATCAGTTGGGAACTCAGTTCTTGAAGCTGTTGATGCGTACGTCTACCTAGGTCAAACAGTCGAACTAGGTAGGTCCAACTTCAAGAAAGAGGTCAATCGGCGAATCCAACTCGGCTGGGCAGCGTTCGGTAAACTTCGCAACGTCTTCTCGTCCAAAATACCACGAAAGTCTTCGACCAGTGTGTGTTACCAGTAATGACATACGACACGTAATTGTGGTCTCTCACTAACTCACTATGGGCCTCATAAGCAAGCTCAAAGTTGCACAACGAGCTATGGAGAGGGCTATGCTCGGGGTTTTTCTACGAGATCGAATCCGAAATGGGGAGATTCGTAGACGAACGAAAGTCACCGACATAGCCCACCGGATTAGCAAGTTAAAGTGGCAGTAATAGGGCACATATCACGCAGAACAGATGGCCGATGGCGCCGAAAGGTTCTGGATTGGAGGCCACGGACCGGTAAGCGCAGCGTAGGACGTCCACCCACACGATGGACAGACGACCTAAAAGAGTCCGCAGAGAAACGCTGGATGCAGACCGCTTCCAACTGGTCCTTATGGAGATCGATGGGGAGGCCTGTGACCAGCAGTGGACGTCCTATGGCTGCAATGATGATGAATTTTTAACCATTATGTGCTCGACAACGCAGTTAATGCAGTGGCTTTTCGTGTTGTTTACAAATTTTTATAAAAGCCTTTAGTACCTAGTGCCTACTTCTTTCATCATTTTACTGGACCGTGACATGGACTTGATCGTGACTTTGCTTGCTATGAATATATATTTTAAAACTTAAAACTTTCTACTAACAGTAGATTTCAAAATTTTAAATAGACAGTGACAGTGGGTGACTAATTACACTAGATATCTGGAGACAAATCATAAAAGACCACATCGTCTCTTACCAGTCGGCGAGTTGGTAGTAAAATTAAAAATAAACAGGCCAAGTGCAAGTCGGGCTTGTGCACTGAGGGTTCCGTACCATCACAAAATACAATAAGGTTGTCCAAGTAACCGAATTTTATTTATTTATTTATTTATTTATTAGTATTTTTTGCGTATAATGGGTTAACAAAGTTACAGGTGTCGTGTAGAAAGATGGTTCGCCATTATACTACCTTTCAGCATGCAAATTTGGCACTTACATACTATGGATACGAATTTACATTTAAATCAATCAAACAATGCATCACTTAAAATTAGATTGAAAATGAAGAGATCATTAAAATTTGTTACAATAACAACATATTTGGCACTACCCTACCACAGTTTTACAAAATTAGAATACACACTAAGCAAATGTCACAAGTTATAAGTCATTATATAAAGCTATTCACGGTCAGACTTGTTTGTTAATATTGTACACAAGATAAAATTATTAGGTCATAAAATTGAATGTCATAATGAATATAAAAATAATAATGTCAAATCATCATAATAATAATAGTTATGTGAATATAATTTAAGACAGTCAAGTATAAAAATTTATATTAAAATTTGTCAGTCAAATACTCATTTATGTTGTAATACGCCTTGTCCAATAACAAGCATTTTAATTGATGCTTGAAAATAAGCGTTTCATTTGTTTTTATTAATTATTTTGGCAAGTGGTTATAGATCATTGGAGCCATACATAGTGCGCTATTAGAGAGTAACGCTGTATTTCTCATAGGAATATTAATTTTGTGCTTATTACGCGTTGATTTAAGATGTTTAAATAAGTTTAAGTTGTTTCGTACAAACATTACGCATTCGTAAATATAAAGACAGGGAGTGGTTAAAATTTTTAAACCAGTTATTATAACGCCTTTCAAAATTGTCGGAGTAATTTGCTACGCAGTTTGCTGCAGGCGCTCGTGTATAATAACTTGGTAATGAACAGAAAGTTACCGACTCGTACTTGGCCATTATTTATTATTTGTTGTTATACTTTAGAGTGTGTACTACAATCGTGCCACTAAGGATTCCGTGTAGAGTACTACAGAACCCTAAAAAGTCAATTCAATATCATCATGGGGATTTTGGAGTTGATTGGTTGGTTGTAATTTGACTCCAATCTCTTTGCTAAATGCTATAATTTGTACTGAAATAGGATGGAAATGAGATAAACGTTTTAACAATAAGCCGATTGTGACCGTAATTTCATCATAATCCGCTTATATAGGTCCACTGTTGGACATAAGCCTCTCCCATTCTATCTTAATTTCTCTTGTCTCTTCCAGTCACTGCCAGCTGCCTTACGTATATAGTCACTTCAACAATGTCAAGGCGTCCTACGCAACGTTTAAAGATTCGTGATCTCCACTGTCGAACACGTTTCCCCATTTGGCGACAGACATGACCAGCCAACTGCCTCTTCAGCTTGCTAATGCGCTGAGCTATACAAGATTACGCATATACCCTGTACTACTATTATGAACAACTTTTAATAGCTATGGGACTAAGACAGTCAACTTTAACTATGGAATCAAACCTGAAATCGTGGAAAAAATATTACCTGTTCCATATAAAACGGCCATTGACACTCGACAAAATGTATGGAACAGCTGATAATTTTTTTCGTCACATAGTTAAAGTTGTTCATAATGATCTGTATAATAAAATTATAACCCTTAGTAAAGTATAGTAACCCTTTTCAGGTTAATACACACTTTCAGCGACACCCTGTATACAGGTATATAGTTCGACCGCGGAGGCTCGTAGACGTGTCCAGTGTCGCGTGCTGATAGTTGTACGGCCCGAGACGTGCGCCGACACAGCACCTCGTGCCCAAATTCTCCAAGTCACGCTGCGCTACCTATTAACTACTTATCAATTTATCAGAAAAAGCAATATAACAATCGAAGGTATTAACTTCCAGACAAAAGCCGGTTTTCTTTTTATCAGAAACCAAAGATATGCCTACTTACCTACTCCTTAATTTATAAATAGTGGCGTGCATGGTGTGTTTAGTTCCACAGCACCTGCAGTGCATACAGCCACCATACTCATTATAATTCTGTGTGTGGCAGAACTAGGGTCACCATGTCTGCGACCGTCAAAGAGGACCCGATTCCTGGGGAAGGTGAAAATGCCCGTAATAAAATAGATCTGGACACCATCCTGGTGGAAGAGATAGGTCAGTTTGGGCGGTTTCAACTGCAAGTGCTGGTGTTGGCTATAGTGGTGGTCATATTCGGAGCCTGGGGAGCCTCGGAGTACGTGTTCACGACGGCCAGGATCAGCACGAGGTAGGAGATTCCTAATCTATGGTATTCTTTTGGTAAGCAAAGGATTAACAATATTATAAAAAAAGGAATGGAAGTGATGGTGGTGGTACCTACAATTTCCCGTTTAGCATTTGATCATATCGTTTGCAGTTGTGTGCCACTCAGTATTAAAGTGTGCATTTGTAGAATTAGTAAGAGTAAGTCAGTGTGTGCAATACGTGTTTACCTCACCCGACCGGCCGACCTTGGCGGCGGCTACGTTCCTGACGTTCCCACCTCAATGGTATATTCGTAAATTTCCAGATGCATGATCCCGGAGTGCGACGTGTCCCCCCCGGATTGGTACCCCGCCTGGGCGCCCGCCGCCATCCCCGCGGCCGAGGGCTCGGGCGCGCTGGACGGCTGCCAGCGGTACGCGCCCCGCAACTCCTCGCTGCCCGCTGCTGACGACGTCTGCCCCGCCAGCCTCTTCGACCAGGACACCACGGAGGACTGCAGAGAATACGTCTACGAGAACACCAATACTGTTGTTTATGATGTGAGTATGTTATATATACTCAGTTACTTATTTACATTATTGAAGCCTTTGAAATTCATTTAGTAGATATAAACTTGACGTCCTTAACCAAAAAATAATAATACATTTGCCAGGTGATCTAGGCGCCGCTGATATCACAGCGCTCTGAGGTTCAGAGTTTAGAGTCCTCAATAGATCAGTATTTCCATATTCCACCGCCCTCTGACTGCTACTCTGTGTCACAATTAAAGGCATCACATGCAATTACTGAAATAGAATGCAATGTAGAACTCAGAGCTGTAGACTGCGAGGTCGGCGCCGCATGCACCGTAGAAGGTCTAAACATGATCCCAAACGCTTGCCTGCTCAGCATCGTCATGAAACATAGTGTCGTGTTTAGTTCTCAGTATGGTGCGGCCTGCGCCATTAATGATACATAATCTATACTAATATTATAAAGAGGAAAGATTTGATTGTTTGTTTGTTTGTTTGCATTGAATAGGCTCCGAAAGTACTGAACCGATTTGAAAAATTATTTCACTGTTGGGATGTTGCATTCTCCCCGGTTGACTTATGCTATATATCCCGGCTTCGCCCGTGCGAAGCAGGGGCAGCCTACTAGTGCTAGATAAACACCAAGGGGCGTATGAGAGCGAGACCAAGTTCAAAGTAAGATAGAAATTAGAATGTTTCTGAAGTTGTAATATGCCATATGCCCCCAGCGTTTTAGTTCAACATTCCATGGAAATCATACTTTATGCTTTATGGGAAAGTATGTTTGTTTGTTCTTCTCTCACGCAGCAACAGAGCAACGAATCGAAGTAATTATTGGCATAGAGATATATTTGGAGAGTCGGAGACACAAGAAAACATTTACAACATAAGTGAATCACAACAGCACAACACACGGTTTGACCCGAGAACTGGTGTTTGGGTTCCAGTTCGGTCTGGCGTGCGACGAGTGGCGGCGCACGCTGATCGGGTCCATGCGCACGCTGGGCACGCTGCTGGCGCTGCCCATCACGGGCTACATCTCGGACCGGTGGGGGCGGCGCGTGGCGCTCGCCTTCAACGCCTTCAACACGGCCTGGCTCGGCGTCACGCGCTACTGGGCCGACACCTTCGTCGGGTTCATGATCTCAGAAGTCGTCGAGTCCACCTTCGGCTCCGGCGGCTTCTCCAGCGCTTACATTCTGTGTGAGTAACTCTCACTATACATCCTTGAGGACCTACATCGGTCTTAAGAAAATGTAGCTGAGTCTTGGTCCAACTAACTTAGAAGACAAACGAGTAACAGAAGGCAACCTCCAGGCAGACCTCGGTCACGATGGCGAGATGATTTTCAGATGAGTTATGGCACAGGAAAGGGATAGATGGTAGGAGAATAAAGACGCTTTTTTCCGGCAGCGGGACAATATAGGAAAAAAATAAAGTTTAAAAAAAGTATGTAACATCCACTTGGAAAGAAAAATAAATAGGCACTGTGATTACCTATGACCTCTATTACTACCATTGTTATACTTCTTGCTTCATTTAATTGTAAACAAACAGAATTTTAATCAGAATCGTCAGAGCATTAATAATAACGGATTATAATCTTTCAGACTGCAGGAAAACAAATATGTTATCGGAGCTATATCTCGGCCGTATTCCACAGTTCAATCGGATCGTTATCAACTGATTATCAGTCTCCTGCTATAAATATTTTTATTACATTAAGACTAAGTTATTTGATTACTCTTCAAAAAATTTGTAACGTTTGATAATATGCTAATTCTAACAAAGATAACATGTTCCTTTCATGAAGTGAATCGATAGAAGTTGCGAAGGTCATTTCAGATTAAAGTTAATCTTTAACATGTAGGGAAGAAACTGACTTACCTTGGATTATGATGTTTGCAGTGATGGAAGTCGTGGGTCCGAAATACAGGGTAGCGGCCGGAGCGACCATGAACACGTTTTTCTCGATTGGCCAGATCCTGATGGGCCTAATCGCCTGGGGAGTCCCCAACTGGAGGCTGTTCACCCTCGCTCTCTACATCCCACAGCTCCTCACAATTGCCTTCTTTTGGATCATGACCGAGTCCGTGCGCTGGTACATGAGCAAGGGGAGATACGAGGAATCAGAAGCTGTTCTGCAGAAAATAGCTCGCACGAACGGGAAGATGTTGTCTCCAAAATCATTAGAATTGTTAAGATGGTCTGCCGAGGAAGAAAAGAAGAAAAAAGAGTTGGAGAAACACCAGAAAGAGGACGAGCCGTGGCTGATAGTGCTGGTGTTCAGACACAAGAAGATATTGCTGAGGTGTGTGGTGTCGCCTGTCTGGTGGATCACGAACACCTTCATATACTACGGGCTGTCGATTAACTCGGTGAACATGTCCGGGAACCGGTACCTGAACTACGTGGCAGTGGCGGCGGCAGACATACCCGGCTACTGGACGGCGGTCTTCCTCATGGCCAGGATCGGGAGGAAGCCGGTCTTGATAGGAGCTTTCTGGCTCTGTGCAGCCTGCCAGGTGGCCTACATCTTCTTGCCAGATGGTGAGTAATTACTTACTGTCTTTATTTTAACTCAATGTCACTCCCCGGCCTTCTAATATTTCTAGGCAAAAAGTGACGTCAATCCGTTGCTCTGTTGCTGTGTGAATGAGGAACAAACAAACTGACAACCAACAAACATACTTTCTCATGATGATAAGTTTATTGATAAACTAGGAGTTTTACTTAAGCTTGATGTAAAGTAACGATATGGTCCGAAAAGTTAACATGCTCAGGCCAGATTGGGAACTTGCTCTCCAGAGCCACCGAAATGTACAGGAATGGCTACTTAGAAATTGGAAACAGAGTTCTGAGTTGAGCTGTAGACACGTGAGTAGCAGATTCTACACCATCCTCATGTCACAGCATGTCCAGGTCAGACGAGCCGTCATTATCTACATTTCCACCTATGCCACTGGAGCTTGTGTCCCAGAGCCTCGCTCCGGTATTTTAAGGAGCTGGGTTGACTCGGGTAGATGCTGCTAGATCTTAATTCAGATCTGGCAAACAAGGTAGAATTGTCTGAGTACATTTCAAAGAGCTGGGTTGTCTCGGGTAGATGCTGGTAGATTTAATTTCAGATCTGGCAAACAAGGGAGAATTGCCTTAGTAAAATAATTATGGTTAAATATCTCCATCTTCCATACACTTTTCATTATACCGCTTTATGCACAATTTAACGCGAAAACTGTAAATACCTCCGGCTTTCTTACTAATATTTCACACACACACTAAAAAACTTGCAGAAACAAAAATGAACTCATTAATACCCTACGTGCAAAAATATTGGATTATTTTAAGGGTGATTTTAACTAAAGGCATAAATTCTGATTTAGGCCAGATGTGTTCGTACCTGTCACGCTACCTTACCATCTCCGTTGTTTTTCTGATCTGAAGCCACACTCTGAGCTGAGCAGGGCTACCTTCCTGTTCCCCCTGGTTGTTGACAAGTTGTCCACGCGTTGTGTTCCCCAGACTACTACGGTCTCTCGCTGACGTTCTACCTGATCGGCAAGTACTGCATCGCGGTGGTGATGACGTCAGTGTACGTGTACACGGCCGAGCTGTACCCCACTAAGTACCGGCACAGCTTGTTCGCCTTCTCCTCCATGATGGGCAGGATCGGCTCCATCGTGGCTCCGCTCACACCTGCCTTTGTGAGTATCTAAAAACCTTCTCTGAAATATGCTTAGATTCGATCATTAAATTGACAATCAACTTGTATACGATATAAAAACGCAAAACTGCGTGTCTTAAATATTTGGTAGAAAAGTATAGTTTTGAATACTCTTGCAAAAACGGCCACAGAATATAGCTCAGTTCCATTAGTCCAGAAACTGAGTCCAGATATTCAGTTTATAGACGCTTTCTGTATGTGACCGTGACACGTGTCCGTTCCAGGGTGACTCGACGTTCGAAGATTTTCCGTTTGTCCTGTTCGGTTCGTTCGCGCTGCTCTCTGGCATCCTGATGTTCCTCACGCCGGAGACTCTCGGCACCAAGCTGCCGGACACCATGGAGGAGGCAGAGGCTCTCGCTCGACTACCTGATCAAAGGACATCGAGTAGCATCACGGAGAAATAACGTTTCTGTACTTCGATCAAAAATAGAGGATATGGTACCGGCTGCCCGACCGCGGCCAACCTACAACTCCGCCGCACCACGTCCGTGCAGCAGTTTGCATTTAGTTACTCGTTACCTAGCGATGCGGATACACGAATGCATATGCATAAATGAATGTGCAATCTAAAATTATAAGAATCATTCTTCTATCCACCTTAAAATCACGTAGAGCAAAAAAGCTGTTTATTAGAAAAATTCAAAGACTCGGAGGGATTAATAATTACCCGAACACCCGTCAGTTCAGTGTAATTATGGCGGCAGTAGGTCAAATTGTTTATTTTACCATGATATTTAAATTCTAAGAGGGTTTCCTACCCGTGGTTCACCGAGCTGGATCACCTGTGGACTATGGATACTAACACTAGTCAGTGATATAAAACCAGACAAGGCAAGTATGACTTGCGCTCTGAGGGTTCCGTTTGCCGGAAGCCCCAGAGCGCGAGTCCAAACAAAAAAAAGTTGAAAGATTGAAACACAAACTGAAATAAAGTGAAGTGGTGTCCATAGTACACCCAGCAGGTGGACCATAGGTCAGTGGTACCCATAATCCACCCAGTTGACCTAGGTAGGTGAACCACGGGTAGGAAACAGCTCAAAGGTAAATAAAATCCATAGAATGTCTACCTAAACAGTTTTCCTGTCTACGAGTACAACAGCTCAGGAAGTTGTGTTGACTGTCCCAGTTAAAGCTTCCACCCTGTTCAGTCCTGTTAGTTGTCATTAGTTAGAGACTAGGTACCAGTGTATTATTTATACGATTTTATTTGTGTTATTTTTACGATTGTGTTGTACCTACTTGTAGTCATTAGTATAATTTTATGTAAATATGTAATTTATAAGTTTTACTCTATGGCAGAATGAAAATGCTACATGGACATAGTTGTGGTATTCAAATTCGTTAATTTGCTATGACACCTGCAATAACGCTGTGAAAACATAAATAAATAAATAAACATTTATTATTTTACTGAATTATATCGGTTACCTACCTGCTATATAGTCTTACGTTCAAAACCCTAGCGATAGTGACCAGAATTCGTAGCATTACGTTTTTTTATTTTACAATGTTATTACAGCTGTCGGAGCAAATAAAGGCTTGGACCGAGTGTAGACCACTTCTTAGTCAATATTATAATAAAAGAAAGTAAACGGACGAAGATGTTCAAAATAAAACTAAAATTAATAAGATTAATAATTAGGCTTTTCAGGCCACGCACACACAGGGGCCAGGCCTAAAAAGCCTACAAACAAATATGTACACCTAGGTGATACATATTCAAGTATATAATTTCACTCGTCATAATAACAACTTTTACTAAGGGATCATCTGAATTCGTGACAAAAATCAGCTGTTCCATAATAATATACTACACTTCGTTGAATTTTAATAAAAAAATCTTTAATATTTGTGTTTTCCCCTCGCAATTTCAGATTTGATTTCAGAGTAAAAGTTGTGCATTATGATAAGCATAATGATATCCTTGAATATGTCGTTTAAAGATACACCACATAAAGTAAATAATTAAATTACCTTAAACTAAGATTAGTTGATATCTTGTCGTCATTCTGCAATTAACAAATCGTGGCCTGGAAATGATGTTATTTGTTAATTTTAATATAATACGACGCAGTTTTCTACAACTGTCTCGGGCACCCTTTGATTCAACAACATAGCATACGTATATAGGAGACAATAAATGTATAAACTACAGTTATATGATAATTGACGAAACTTACTCGTTCCTTACTTTTAAAATGGTAACAAACAGACAGCGCGATAGACACGAGCTGCTTCTGTACAATACTCGTGTCAGTGATGTATTCTCTACATTACACGGTGGGTAGTAATAGTAACATTGTCGACTCAATCATATGTTTCATTTCTGCACTAGGGAGGTAAACCAGTCACGCTAGTTATATTATAGAAGTAGTGGAACCGGTCAATTAGCTCAATTGTTGAAACTTTATAATAAATATTATGTATTTGTTTTCTGCTATTTATCTGCCAGCACAGTGGCTGGTTCTGGTTGGAAACGTGCCCTATGATTCCTATAGGATCACATATAAGTGAAACTTAGTGTATAAAGATAGATATATCTATTCATGTATATTCTAGAATCTAGAGAATGTAGGATGAATTGGACACGACGTTATCATAATCCTTACATGATATCACGTATCTTAGCGCTTAAATAACCTTCTTATCTATAGTGTAGACATATTCTTCTGGCGTGATCTCGCTGACGAAGATGCGGGCGGCTTTCCCAATCTTCAGAAATAGTTCTAACTACTGAATAACCGCAATATTGTTATACGTACAGAATCTATTAGCTATACATAATAATTGACTAGGTAATAATTAATTATGGCAATTTCATTCATAAAATCTGCAGCAAATTCCTTTATTAACTAAACAAATTACAAGCTAATACTAACACTACAAAAACAGTTGATGGCCCATTAATGCCCATAGACCATTGAAGGTCTAAAGACAATCCAAATGCTCAAGCCCACTATCAGCGAACCTACCCAGCAAGCTGGCGGTATTACCACGCTGAATGACAATGCTTAAATGGTTGCCTGGAATAGATCTTTAAAAATAAATTAATCTTTATTTTTTGCGACCGGAAGCTTCGAACTTGCGCTTTATCCACTAAGCTATGGTCGTTGGTTATCGACTGTTGACCCCCAAATTTTTGAGTGAAATCTTTAACCTTAAAGTGCTAGCTTGCCTAACAGAACGAAAGAAACTACATATTTAAATCGCTCCCTCACATATTGAAATGAAAAGAGACAATTTTAATCTTTTCAGTTAGTTTAGATAATAGTACAATATAATTGGCACCAATATCAAACTTAAATAAAATAAATATTCGGGACATTTTTGCACACACGGTCATCTGACCCCAAACTAAGCAAAGCTTGTAATATGGCTGCCAGAAACTGATATACGTACATATATATTTTTTAAATACATACTTAAATAGATATTAACACCCAGACATAGAACAAACACAAATGTTCATCACACAAATGCTTGTCCTAGATGGGAATCGAACCCACGCCCCCAAGCACAGAAGATAGGTTCACTACCAACTGAGCCACCGGGGCAGAAAAGGAACCAAAACGAAAATGAGTAATTAACGAAAAATTTCAAAAATATTATACAAATTACATCCCAAATAACTAACTCTCTACTTGCTAATAATTGTTATCAATCAAAAGCGCCACAGTCACAGAAATAACTTCACACGAATAGATAGCTGCATATAGCTAGTTTCTTGTATCTAAGCACAATCCAGCGTAGGACTTTCACTTTCTTTCCGGAATATAGTTCAGATATATTATGTTCAGATAGTGTAGATATAGATAGAGGTCTCCAGGAGAGGCATGTCAAGCTATTTACCGTATCGTAAACTGCCAAAATATTTTGGACATTGTAATATATTATATATTACTATTATAGGTACTGGAGGATAATGTATTATCTCGGAACCATAACACGGTTATCTTCACTTTACAAGTGCTGGTTTAAGTGCTGCAGAAAAATAAATACATAATTTTTTATCATCCGATGTACCAAACTCATATTTTACGTAAAAGTATTCGGATTGCATCGCACGTGTATAACTGCAAATAAAGAGTAATAATACGAACACTCAAAATATGTGTGAAACGAAAAAAGATGGTGACAATGAAGAACCAGTGAACAACAAAGTGGATTTGGACACCATACTGATAAATGAGATA
This sequence comes from Agriopis marginaria, assembly GCA_932305915.1. Lineage (NCBI taxonomy): Eukaryota > Metazoa > Arthropoda > Insecta > Lepidoptera > Geometridae > Agriopis > Agriopis marginaria. The sequence goes on along the minus strand of OW029926.1, from coordinate 18,064,093 downwards.
GGTCAGTTCGGAAAATACCAGCTGAGAACACTGGCTCTGGCGACAATCGGAGTTATCTTCTCAGCCTCCAACGCCCAGTACGTGTTCACGACTGCAAGGATTCCTACTAGGTCAGTGCTGTACAAGCTTAACTTGTAATTTTTTTTTTATAAAATTTAAAGAGGAATATAAAAAAGCCTCTAAATAATTACGAAATCATATCAAATCATCTAAATCATTTGTTTATGATCTACACAACGTACAGATAAACAAAGGATTATAAACTTAATACATCTCATAAGATGTTGATCAGAATATATCCTCATATTACTCTGACTCTGTGAATCCACTTTATAGGTACTACTCGTCATTCGCTTGTTCACGTGTATGTTAAATAACAAGATAGCAAGTTATGGAACATATTTCAGAACTTTTTTCAGGGTAAGATCGCAAAATGTCATGATATGAGATCAAAAATTTATTTAAAAATGTTTTAGATGCCTAATTCCCGAGTGCGAAGGACCATCGGCGACGGAGTTTGCTCCTCCATGGCTACAGCACGCGGTCCCGACCTCAGCAGGCGGCTCCATCGACGAGTGCCAGCGGTTCAACTCCTCCCTGCCCACCGGCGGAGACTTCTGGAACGAGACCTGCCCCGCTTCTCTGTTTGACACCAGCGTGCGCCGAGACTGCGACCACCATGTCTATGAGAACACGCACACTGTGGTCTATGATGTAAGGCATCACTTTACTTTACTTTGGAAGGTGCTCATAACTGACTACAGTCTAACATTGCTAAATATGCATTGTCATGTCAGCTCAAAGGTCCTTAGCAGTACATTTTCGGTTCTAGCTCTAAAACCTTCCCATCATGCGCATTATTGTGGTTCAGTGTTTGAACTAACTCCATCCCTGCGGTGTAGCGTTGTATTATTCTTCCACTTTCTTCTTAGTTTCATTGATCAAGATACATAATGATCGAGTTTTTCCTATATCGATACTTGATGGTGGCGAACTTGCCGATAACAGTGCAATATCTAGGATGGCGTATCAACATTTGTATTAAAAGTGTGATGTATGTTACAGTTCGACCTTGGGTGCGACGAGTGGCGGCGCAGTCTGATCGGGTTTGGGCGCACGTTCGGCACGTTTGCGTCGCTGCCACTGACGGGGTACGTCTCCGACCGGTGGGGGCGGCGCACCGCGCTCGCACTCAACTGCTTCAACACGGCCTGGCTCGGGCTGCTGCGGTACTTTGCCACCACCTACACCGAATTTATGATCTCGCAGATCGTTGAAGCTATCTTCGGCTCGGGAGTCTTCTCCACTACGTATATTCTAGGTAACTACCTCTAGCGCATTGTTCTAGATAAGAGATACGTGCAGCCACCCGATGTGATACAGTACCTATTTAACAACAGTGGTTGTACCTGTAGGTGCATCAACTGTAATCTACATATTGTTGTAGCGCAGACCAGTTGGTCCTGTTCAGTTTTGATGCACAACTCGCATTGTATCGCGTCGCAACTTATTTCTTTCAATATTCCACGTAAGACCAGGAAACATACATGTATTACTCATCCTAACTAACATTATAAAAACGAAAGTAATTTTGTCTCTCTGTTTGTTTGTTAGATTTTTACGTCATATAGCTAATAGCTAACGGATAAGCAAGATGATAGTGTGCATTATGAAGAAGGGCATAATATGATATTTACCTCCAGAAAATGCGAAGAAACTGGAAAATTGCGCGCGATCCAGCCAGTAGTCACTAAACTAGATAGTTAGTTAAGACAATGATTGAGAACGAACTCCCATGTATGATCCACAGTACAACTAAGTTTGCTCATAATTATCATACTGATAGTAAATCATCATCATCAGCCAGAAGATGTCCACTGCTGAACATAGGCCTCCCCTTTTAACCTCCACACTGAACGACAGCCTGCCTTTTGCATCCACTGGATGCCAGCGTTTCTCACTATACTCGACTGATAGTAAATGCTGAAGATTAGAATATAATTATGAATTGTTACGACAGAGTAAACATATTTTTTTTATCCTATGCTTCATATCTTCAAATACTATAACAACCCGTGCATCTTGTAGGTACATGGTATTGTTGCTTTTACAATCTTTAGGTATGTTATTATAATATACGACAATTAAGTACTTCTAGAAACCATAATGATTTGCTATATTATTTAGAATAGCAGGTGCCCGCACTAAGAAATTATAATTATTGTTCGTGACAAACTTACCACATTTCATCCAAATCCGATCAGCTATTACGGTGTTGAGTGTGACTGTGGTCAAATAAAACATTGACACTGGCATATAAAATATTCACATTTAAAATATTAGTGAGATAATACTAGCCCTTGCTGTCATGTCTGCACTCAGACACTATTAGACCAGGCTCGTTCAAGGTCCACATAAGCCTGGTGATATCTCTATGATGCTTCTGTGCTTTGATATTGTCAACAGTGTTGGAGCTAGTGGGGCCAGAGTACCGCGTGATCGCAGGCGGCATCTTGTCATCCTGCTTTGCTCTCGGCAACGTACTCATGGGACTGATAGCGTGGGCCATCCCGAACTGGAGGTCCCTGACCCTGGCGCTCTACATCCCACAGCTCATCACCATTGGCTACTTCTGGCTTATCTCTGAGTCAGTTCGCTGGTACTTGAGCAAAGGACGCTACGCACAGTCTGAAGCACTACTTATAAAAGCCGCTAGAGTCAACAAAAAACAGCTTTCGGCAAAATCTCTCCACCTGCTGAGGTTAACAACCGAGGAAGAAAAGAAAAGAAAAGCAATCGAAGAAGAAGTAAAAGCCAAGGAGCCGTGGCTGATCGTGCTGGTCTTCAAACACAAGCAGGTGTTGATACGATGTCTAGTGCTGCCAGTGTGGTGGGTGACGACGACGCTCACTTACTACGGGCTGTCGATCAACGCAGTCAACATGTCGGGCAACCAGTATATCAACTACATCGCGGTCTCGGCCGTAGAGATTCCTGGCTTCTGGATGTCAGTGTTCCTATTGAGCAAAATCGGGAGGAAGCCAGTCATGATGGGCGCTTTCTGGATGTGTGCTGCGTGTCAATTTGGATACGTTTTTATGCCCACCGGTAAGTTGTCAAACTACGTGAATATTAGTGTGTGAATCATAAATTAAAAGTTAATTTGACAATAGTAACCAGTAAATGACGTGCAGGAAACCACGGATGGTAGACAGCGGTGTCTGAATCAATTTCATAAAATATGATCCTGTACTCATTAGTGAATCAGATAACAGAACATGCATTATTCAATTCAAAATTCTTTCTGTTCCTTGCCGGAAAATCTACGATGCAGCACGTTTGTTGTATTTATATATTTTAGTACTAACAGGCTTGGACTGGACGCGTTTCAATAATTGCTTACCTGGTGATGAGCGACGGTAATGCCAAGGATAGTGAACACATCTAGCAGTGATATTGTAACGACCTATTACGTGTGACGACATATTACGGTGGAACCTCTAGTGCTTCTAATTGCAGACATGTACGGGCTCTCCCTGGGCGTGTACCTGGTGGGCAAGTGTGCCATCTCGATGGTAGTGACAGCGATCTACGTGTACACCACGGAGCTGTTCCCCACACAGTACCGGCACAACCTGTTCGCGTTCGCGTCCATGATCGGCCGCATCGGATCCTTCACGGCGCCGCTCACCCCCGCTATCGTAAGCATTTAAAACAAACATATAAATTGTTTTTAAACCCCCGAATCATACATAAACTAAGAACACTCAAGATCAAATGACATTTCACGCAACAAAAAAAAAATTGGTTTAGCCGTTTCGAACAATGCTACAAAAAGACACAATTAAATACACATCTCAAATACACCTCACTGCTTGCGTCTGTTTATTTCCATAGGAACTTATACGAACACTTGACTACGTCAATAAAATAAATATAATTCAAGACAAAAAAAAAGCCTTATGTTGTGATTATGCGGTCTACGTTGGAGCACGATTGCCTTGAAGAAACCGATTACTCATGATTTGAAGACTCCCAGATTGTAACCATCGGGGAACACCCATTCAGGCAGCCCATTCCACAGACTAGCAGTTCGCACAATAAATGTGGAATCAAAGCGTTTCGTACGGTAATTGTATGTGCGTAAAAAACACTTGAACACTTTTTGTCACAAATACTTAACAAAACACAGTGAATATTCTTCAGGTACAATAGATTTATTAATGAGCTTTAGGGATAATGGCAGACGGTTAAATCAATTTGCACAAGGGCGCATCCTTCTCAAGTTGAGCAAGTTACTTGTATTCATGTGTTCAGGTACCCGTTCAGCAGTATCACAATGTATTAACGTGACACAAACAGTTCGCTGTTATACACACGCAGATAGTAGAACACCACGTCATTGGAAACTAATATTCTACTTGGTTCACAAGGTCCTGACCTGGTGACACTACTACTGGTGTACTTTATATCCAACATGCTCCGCTGCCACTTTCCAGGGAGCAGCCACATTCGAGGAGATGCCGTTCGTGCTGTTCGGTTCGTTCGCGCTGGTCTCCGGGTGTCTCGTACTCTTCACGCCGGAGACGCGTGGCACCAAGCTGCCTGACACCATGGAGGAAGCAGAGAATCTAGGAATGAAAAATTTATAAAAAATAATGGCATCCTATTAGATCTCATGTATTGATTTTCATAAAAAAGAACGGCCAGAACTTTTTCTCAGTAGTTTGGTACGTAATAATGGCATGTATCCCATTTTTTGTCATAAAAATGTAATCTATTAATTTGGTTTCTCATAATTATAATATATTTTAACGTCATAATGTTAACTAAATATGCAGTTGAGCTTTTGACCAGAAAAATTGGACAAAGGTCAAAAGTCTGTCTGTTTTTGGACCTGAAAAAGGCATATGACACCATCTCTGTACCAAACTTTATTAAAAAACTGGAGCTTGCTGAAATCAGAGGATTGCCACTAAAGTAGTGTGAAAGATACCTTAGAGAGACAAACTAGTGTGACAAAATAGGCGCTAATATTAGTGATATCCTACCTGTTCGCTTCGGAATCCTACAGGGCCAGCGTACTTGGCCCAACCTTATTTATCTTATATGACATTCATTCTTCGTGCCCCATTGAGTCTAATCTCATCTGTTACGTAGACAATATTGTCACACTGTTCTATGGAAACACGTGAAAGGCAGTTTTTGACAAGGATGAATCTGGAATAGCACATATTAAACAGTGGTTGAGTAAAATTTTCTTTCATTAACAACCTTCTTACCTCGACAAGACTAAATTCTTGTTCCACAAAACCAAAGCTTCTGAACCAGATCCATGTTAATCTCAAATTCACTCTTCCTGCAACCTACGCCACTTCAATTGCGAAATCATCTCTCAGTCATCTCCTAACTATCTAAGCCTCACAATTGATGAACAGCTTTCGTTTCAATTACATATTTTCATAGTTTCGTTGAGAGCACAACGCGCAGTGCTCAAATAAATTTTCAAGCTTCCATACCGGTACCCGACGTTAGATCAGGAGCAGGTGTGCTGAGCGTTAGGCAACTGTACATCCAGAAAGTCACTTTGGCAGTTCACCGGAAACGAGTCAGTTTTTTCTAGATGATGGTCCACAGAAAAGAAGACCTCGCCTTGTCACTGAACCCCGAGTTAAAAAGACCTTTGCTTCCCCCTAATTTTGGCCCAAATTTTTCCCTATTTACCTTCGTCACGCCATAACACTTTACCAATTTCATTCATTTTTTTAAGTTTCCTAATACTTTGTACAAAGTTCTTACAGAAATAAAAATTTAGAAAATTTCAGAAAACTTAACGATGGTTTGATCCAGCTAATTTACAATAAAATTCGCAAACAATGTGACATTAGCAATAAAACCGTAAGGGGATGTAAATACATAGTTTTCAAGTATTTATATTCTCTTAATTGTGATGAAACCAAGAACTTATAAAAAATAATTAGTTAAAGCTATCTCACAGTAATGAGGTCTCCCTGTTTCTCACACACCCGTAGTAATATTAGTCTGAAAGTCTAATAAATATAACAGAAATTCTAGAAACTTTTATTTGTTTTTTAGATTTCCGTAGTCCTACACGATACCCTTATACCCTTACATTCTGTCCATCCATAGGTGGGCTACCACAACCTCAAAAACATGATCTTACTTTGAATTTTGTCTTGCTCTCTAATGAAAAATTCAAAGTAAGATTATAAAGAGCCGAGGGAGCGAGACCAAGCTCAATGTAAGGTTATTATAAGAGTGTTTATGAGGTTGTGGTAGCCCCCCTGTACTACACCACCGAAGGATATGAAAGAAAAGGAGGCCGGAGGACGTACAAGTTCACGACATAGAGCAAACGCAGTGTTACTGGCGTAAGATCGAGAAAGAAGAGGCCTACATACACTGCAACATGGACATCGCACCGGTTAGTAAAGTACGTATCCGGACAAAATCAATATATCCTACCGTTTGTTAGTGTTCACCATTTGTTAGTGTTGTAGATAGACAATAAAATTACAAAGGGAAGTATGTTATAGGACCTATATTATATTTATCACTTTTTTTCACCGAACGCCATACCTCTGACGTAGATATTTCGTTTACGTACAAATACATACCTATACTTACCACAGACAATCAACATTGATCAATAATTATTATTTTATATAATTATATTTATTTATTTATTATTAGATAACAGTATGTGAGCCACGTGACACGGCTTACATTATCTCTTGTACAGATTCTCTGCCTCCTCCATGGTGTCCGGCAGCTTGGTGCCGAGCGTCTCTGGCGTGAGGAACACCAGGGTCCCGGAGACCAGCGCGAACGAACCGAACAAAACGAAGGGAAACTCTGCAAACGTCGCGTCACCCTGAAAACAAACATACCACGTCACATATTCACTCTACGTTGAACATGATTATTAAGGGTTGAGAAAAAACTTATGTAAATGTTTCAATCTTCAATTGCTTTTATCTTTTTGAATAGTGGAATCAATTCTAAGTGAACTCTAATTCTCTGAATAGTTTTTTTTATAGCGGTTCTCGTCCACCAACTCGCCTGTTGGTAAGCGACGATGTGGTCGAAGATAAAATACGCAGAAGATAGTACCTACATTTAGTAACCAATCAATTTGATGAGTGAATTCAATCCCGACAAAAACATTATGTAAAGAGAGGGGCCAGGTTGGGTATTTCGCGAAAAATTATTGAAATCTAACCCAAAAATGTCACGTATTACTAAATAAGTGCAGACGTTCTTTATTTTATTAAAATAAAAAAATTGTTTCTCGCTACTAACTTATGCAACATTGCAAGTTATGATTCTTAATAGGTAACTACAATAACTGGAGTGTGTGTGAATATTGTCTAGTAAGAAGTTAGTAGGAATGAACAAGTAGGTACTGTTACTTATTACTACTTCAGTGGATTTTCAAAGAATGCTGAATTGCAATAAGTTAAGTTCACAAATTTCGATTATTGCGTATAATATGTCAATGTTTAGTTTTTATCTTCTTCATTTTTATCCATCTGATTCTGTCCAGTATGTTTTTATACTAGTCGTCATTAGTCGTCATTAGACTAAGACTAGACATCATTAGACTAAACTCATTATTTTCGATGACTGTAATCAATTTCTTGTATCTATACTTACAAAAGCCGGCGTCAAAGGAGCGACAATGGACCCAATTCTTCCGACCATGGAGGTGAACGCAAACAAGGTGTGCCGGTGCTTGGTCGGGAACAGCTCGGCCGTGTATATGTATATCGTCGTGGCCACCACGGCGATGGCGTACTTCCCCAGGAGGTAAAACGTTAATGATAATCCGTAGTAGTCTGTAATACAAATAAAATAAAAAACAAAGAAGCTCTAGCAAAAACTATATTATATAGTGACTTAAAAGTTGTTGGATTCTTTCTCACCAGAAGGTATAAATATGTAAGCCACTTGACAAGCACTACAGGTCCAGAAGGCTCCGGTTAGAACAGGCTTTCTTCCGATTTTGCCTACTAGCAGCACTGCAGTCCAGAACCCTGGGATCTCGACGGCCGACACCGCCATATAGTTTAGATATCTGTTCCCAACCATGTTCACTGCGTTGATGGAGAGGCCGTAGTATATGAAAGTGTTGGTGATCCACCACACGGGAGCCACGATACATCTCAGGAGCACTTTCTTATGTCTGAACACTGTCATGATCAGCCACGGCTCGTTTGCTTTCTGCATACTTTCAAGCTGTTGCTTTTTTCTATCTTCTTCAGCTGTCTGTCTCAAAGCGTCCAAAGATTGAGAACGCAAAGTTTTTCCATTAGTTCGTGCAATTTTTTGGAGAACTGCTTCCGACTTTGCGTATCTTCCCTTGCTTATGTACCAGCGTGCGGATTCTGTCACCACCCAAAAGTAGAGGATGGTCATAAGTTGAGGTATATAGAGAGCAAGAGTGAGATTCTTCCAGTGAGGAACTCTCCACGCTATCAGGCCTAAGGTCATCTGACCTATGGCCCAGCAAGAACTCATGGCGGCTGCGGCGGCTGTTCTGTATTTTGCTCCCATGACTTCTATCACTGTGAAATTATTAATTTAAATTATTGCTGTAATATTGTTTATCTATAACAATGTATCGTTAATGATTCAGATCGGCAGACTGTTCACCATCTCAAGTGAAGGACAAGTTCTACATACATAGAATATAGGCACTGGTGAAGATTCCGGAGCCGATGGTAGACTCGACGACCTCCGAGATCATGAAGCCTACGTAAGTGTCGGCCCAATAGCGCGTGACGCCGAGCCAGGCGCAGTTAAACGCGTTGATGGTGAGCGCCACGCGCCGCCCCCACCGGTCCGAGATGTAGCCCGTGAGAGGCAGCGCCAGCAGCGTACCGATGGTGCGCATGGAGCCGATCAGTGTGCGCCGCCACTCGTCGCACGCCAGATCATACTGAAATATGCAATAGTTACCTTCACAGTAGAACTTGTGCCAAAAGTTTGAGTCACAAATCAGTTTAAGAACTTTTACGATCCTTGATTACACAATTGACCCGGGTATGTCCTAAAACTGCGACCAGAACCACCAGAAGATGGGCAGCAGCATCCTCCTAATTTAATGGTGAACCTTCTGCTATCCCCAAGCCGCCTGCCAAGCGTGGGGATTATGGCAACCCCCCCCCCCCCATGACAATTTAGTATCTTTGTTACTCATAAATAAAAAGCTGACCGTTAGCTTCAAGGCAGTAGGCAGAAGGGGTCACCCCCCAGTTTCTTAGCCAACCCACCGTTTTATACGTAGGTACTTACTAAAATATTGAACACCTTGAACGCGAAAGCGCAGAGGTAGTCTTCTACTTGTACTACCCCCCTCCCTGAAATAATTCCTAGCTACAGCCTTTCTTAGTTCTCGCACTGAACTAAATTTTTCCTAACTCTGACTAAGTCCTAATTTTTTTCAGTAAACAGTGCTGATTGATACAAGGTCCACCTAACGGATCCACGCAGCGCTATAATGATAGAATACGTTTATTTACCGAGAAGCTCATTTCAACAAGTGCTTCAAATATTATGTATTTTGTGAACTAACAAACATCAAATAAATACTCACATCATAAACAACAGTATTGGTGTTCTCGTAGACGTATTCTCGGCAGTCCTCCGTGGTGGCCTGGTCGAAGAGGCTGGCGGGGCAGACGTCGTCAGCAGCGGGCAGCGAGGAGTTGCGGGGCGCGTACCGCTGGCAGCCGTCCAGCGCGCCGGAGCCCTCGGCCGCGGGGATGGCGGCGGGCGCCCAGGCGGGGCTCCACTCCGGGGGGGAGCCGTCGCACTCCGGGATCATGCATCTGGAAATGTAAATAGATGAAGAGTCCATGAATGAACAAAAACAGCGTTCGCGGTGTTCACAAGGAACGAAATAATCTACAAAACACAGAAATTCATACAATATAAAACACTTTATTGAACCACAAATGGAATATTCATCGTCATCATCATCAAGCCTTCCTTATTACGCATAAAAACCCATACACACACCCACCCACATCCACACACAGACAACCACCCCCACCCCCCTCCCTGTGCACATACTCCTGTGACTTCTTGTGTATTGAGATGGCACATAAATGCGTACATATATATGACATTGTTTTAATACTTTTATTGTTTGATTATTAGATATATTAGACTATCGCCTTATTAAGTGTATGTATTTGATATTAAAATTTGCCTGTATCTATATAATTATATATATATATATATATATATATTTTTTTTATTATGTTTTGTATAAATTAATAACTTTTGTAAATTTTTTGTCATAACTTTTTCTTATTATTTTAGTCTATGTTTAGGCATTTAGTTAGTAACATTTAATGGGAGAGGCCATTGGCTCCCGAAACAGTATTTATTACTAGTTCGGAGCCAATGGGTTCATATATTATTTTGTCAATTTTTATAATGCCCAATAAATTAATTTGTAATTTTAATTATTTCTCTGCTGGTATATGGCTCTCTCTTGCTATGCCATCTGCCTCGGTTATGTGCTAATCGAGTCTAGATTTGAACCACGATAGTGACAATAATATCGTCGACCCATCTTGCAGCTGGACGACCAACGCTCCGCTTACCTTGCCTGGGCCACCACTCTGTTAAAACCTTACTCCACCTGTCATCACTGCGCCTAGCAACGTGTCCTGACCAGCTCCACTTTTATTTCACTACTGCGATTCAGAGGTCTCGAACCTTTGTTCTTCGTCGGATTTCAACAGGTATGGTACAAAAAGAATATGTTATAATTGTATAAAATGTACCTACTATCTATACTACGCCATCTATACTTAGGAATGTGTTAAGCCATTGTGTTAATAATTATGTACTGTAGTAATAAAGTCAGTCTGCACTGAAGAATCGACGCGTTTCCTTTAGAGAATATGAACAAAAAGTGATCTTATCGCAAAAAACTGTATTTTCCAGACAACATTTAGATGACTGACTAAAGATTGTTATCAGTGTATGGACTGTGGTGTCATACATAATATGTATATGTACATAATGATACGTAACTATCTCAATGGTATAAATGGAGAAAGAATGGTGGAGAGAGCTATGCTCGGTAATATTCTTTCCGCGATAAAATCCGAAACGTGGATATTCGCCAAAGAACCAGAGTCACCGACATAGCTGTTAAAATTTGCAAATTGAAGTGGCTATGGGCAGGCCACATCGCTCGAAGAACCGATAACCGATGGGGAAGAAAGGTTCTGGAGTGGAGACCGCGAACCGGAAGACGCAGCGTAGGCAGGCCTCCCACTAGATGGACCGACGACATAGTGAGAGTCGCGGGCATCCAGTGGATGCAAAAAGCAGGCTATTGTTCAGTGTGGAAGTTAAAGGGGGAGGCCTATTTTCAGCAGTGGACGTCTTCTGGCTGATGGTGGTGATGATGATGATCTCAATGGTAATAAAGGGCCTGGTGCATCAAGCAGTACGCGTTGCCAGTACTGCTTCAACACATGACTTCAACACACTACTTACTTACAACAAGTAAAGTGTCTAGTGTTTGGTCGTGGAAGAGAGACGCTGAGCATGGAATGGCTCGACTCGTCATGTTGTAAGTAATTCGATAAATAACAACCAAAACGCTTTGTCAATAGAAATTTTCCACGAAATCGATACCGATACATAGGCACAAAAGAATGAAATTATTTGCAAAATTGATCAGTATTTATTTTAATAATAGTATGTCTGATTCAAGGCTCAAACTCGTATTGTCTCCATCTCAGCTTCACAAATATCTCCGAACGGAAAATTATAATTAGTTCTGGGTAAGGCACGTTCAATTCAGCACAAAACTTGTAAAAGTAATTAGTATTGGCAAACATTGAATAGAAGCTGGCATAGTGACACCGCGGGTCACCCGCGGCTACATTAGGTACCTCAAGAATCGTAAACTTAGCGAAATAAAAAGTATCGTATATGACCCTCCAACTATCTCTATGTAACATCACGGCACGTCGATCCGTTGTTCTGTTGCTGCGTCAAAGTGAAACAAACAAACCAACAAACAAACACACTTCCGTATTTATATTATTAGTGTAATTACGATACTTCCGCTCACAAACGAATGTTAAGAATCAACGTATTGTACCGTATTATTTTCTTACAAATACTTATTTTATTCTAACACGAGATGATAAGGCAGAAAAACTCTATGATGGTTACGGTTTAGGTTATTAATCTGAGCATTAGATAATGTCTCGAATATTTCAGGGCTTGACCTTTGAAATATCGGTCATCATTTATTAGTAATGAAATTTAATTTTAAATTTTCGCAATTTGTTACAAATGTTTCAAATGTGTATCGGGACTTATCGCGCATTATACATCATTTATTTCGCTACTCGTGGTTACAGTTTAGGTCTTAGATATATTTTTATAGAGCGACACAATCTAACCTATTTAGCATATTATGTACGAAATTTTTAAGTAGATATTTTTTTAGGTCCGGTCCTTAAGTATTTATAGTTGATTGAATCAATCGTTACTTTGCGGAAGTCCATCTTCAAAACAGATTTTTAAGTGTTTTTAATTTAACCAAAATCCCTTATTGTACCTGAAACGACGTAGAAGCGGAATTACACTAGAGATTCGTCAGAAAACCAGTTTTTAAGTATTTATAATTTACATAATATATTGAATACTCTCTACAAAATTTCATATTAAAACATCACAATTTGTCAAATGGTACTGTATGTATGAAATATGACGTCACCTACGTTTAGACTATTACAAAGACAGCTCAAGACTTTGGAGGCAAACAGAGAAGCGACCGTAGCTTGGGACGTAAACTCGGATGCAGCAGATTCGAAATCCGCCGGTCATCACATTTTGGAATTGTAAATCCTAAAGTGTGACACAACACTTCTAATATAAAAGTAATTACATCCTGAAATATTTAATTTAATTTATTCAATGCACACATGTGAGTAAAATAGAAATTGTTTCTCCGTTCTACCGTGGATCGTTTTTCTACAATGGTAAACGTTTATAACGTATTTGAAGTAACGAACCATATTCCAAAATAACTTGCCTTGTGCTAATCCTGGCTGTAGTGAACAGATACTCTGAAGCCGCCCACGCCGCGAAGATGGCTACCACAGCACACAGCCCCATAAGCCTCCACTGGAATGGGCCGAAATGACCCAGTTCCGCCAATATTGTATCCAAGTCTACCCTGGGAGCCTTGGATGACTCTCGCCTTGGCGGCCTCTCGGACAAGTCTTCTGCAGCTCGTTCAGACGATTTCCCTCCATCGTCACCAATATTGGAGACAACACTGTCTGATGCAGCCATGATCCAAGAACACAACACTGATCCAGTAAGTCTCAACAACCGTTACTATCAAACTTATGACTTTATCTTGCGTTTATTTACGATAAATATAGATAATTTCGCATTGTATTTCTTCTGGGATCACCTATCAAATTTTTATAGTGTTTTATGGACGTTGATAACTAAATATGGAACTAATCTGTTAATTAGCAGGTTTACCTTAACGACAAATATCAAGATAACATACTATGCTAGGGACTCTGGCTTCTCTTGTGCCTTCATTTGCTCACGAACACTTCCTTATTAAAGAACGAACGTAAAACTAAACATGAAGTAAAAAAGGTTTTTATTACTGATTTTCATGTACATAACCCTTCTTAATACGTTCTCTTCTCAGATCATTTCCACGGAGTCTATGTTCTTAGAAATTGTTGTGTTTTGCAATATGAATGAATTGTTCTCGTCATTAAATAAATTTTCTGCCTCCTCCATGGTGTCCGGCAGCTTGGTGCCGAGCGTCTCCGGCGTGAGGAACATCAGGATCCCGGAGACCAGCGCAAACGAACCGAACAGCACGAAAGGAAAGGTATCAAATAATGCTGCACCCTGAAATTTCAACAACATCGTCAATAGTCAGCTTTGACTGACGGACTACTGAGCGGCTCCCAAAACCTAACTCATTCTCCCTGTCTAACCTTAGCTTAATTCTTCTTAGATTCTTGTCAATTGCATCCATTTATAACACTTCCTAATCATAATCAGGCGTCATCGTCAATATTTAAGTGTGGAGGTCTGTATATAAACTTCTGGTTCCAAATTCCAATAGGTACTTTCTCATTGTTTTTATACTTTGATTCTATGCTACAATCTTTAAATGAAATCTGCTCTGTATTCAATTCTAACTCACTAAACTTTTGTTACGGGACCAGCCATTAAAGCGTTCTGTCTGAATCTGGAAAAGCTAACATGTCAGCGCTATGATAGATGCCTTTCTTGTATAAACTCTAGCAGACAAATGAACTAATCATCTACTGTTCTAAATGATTTTGAAAGGAACTTACAAAAGCTGGCGTTAGCGGAGCAATAATAGAGCCGATTCTTCCGACCATGGAGGTGAACGAAAAAAGAGTGTTTCGATATTTGGTCGGGTACAGTTCGGCTGTGTAAATGTACAGAGATTTGAACACGACGGCAATGTAGTACTTCCCTAACAAGTAGACACACAGCAGCAAGTTGTCATAATCTGTGAAAAAAAATAGATTTAAAAAACAAGTACAATAGACGCACTTTTACGAATATTTAAAAAAATTGAGATTTGTTTACTTACTCTTAGGTATGAAGATGTAAGCCACCTGACAAGCAGCACAGAACCAATAAGCAGCAATGAGTACTGGCTTCCGTCCAACCTTGTCTATTAAGAGCACTGCAGTCCAGAATCCTGGGATCTCTACAGCAGACACCGCCACAAAGTTCAGGTAGCTGTTCCCGACCATATTCACTGCATTGATTGATAGTCCATAATAGATGAAGGTGGTCGTGATCCACCAGACGGGAGCCACTATACATCTCAGCAATACTTTTTTGTGTTTAAACACTGATACTATCAAACATGGTTCAGAGTTGTACTTTTTCTTAAGCTCTTGTTTCCTTTTTTCTTCTTTGGCTAAATGTCTCAACCCTGCTAACGACTTTGAAGTAATTGTTTTTCCGTTCATTTGAGCGATTTTTTGAAGAACTGCTTGTGATTCTCTGTATCGTCCTTTACTCAAGTACCAGCGAGCTGATTCAGGTACTATCCAAAAGTAGGTAATGCTGATAAATTGTGGTACATAGAGAGTTAAGGTGAGATCTCTCCAGTTGGGAACTGCCCATGCGATCAAGCCTAGAGCCATCATGCCCGTCGCCCAGAAAGAGATCATAGATGCTGCAGCAACTGTTCTGTATCTGGCGCCGACTGACTCTATTACTGTAACATTCAGATATTCATTACTGCCACCTGGATCTACTCGTGATTATTCACTTAAAATTATTCAGTGTATGACGATTTGAGTTGAAGCTATAGTGGTAAAGAACTGAAGAAGAAGATCTGTTATGTGCTCTACATAAATAGGAGACACGTACAAGGTAACGTTTGATTCTTTATCATAATAAAAAAAAAGTAATTATACTTACACAGGATGTAGAAACTGGTGTAGGTACTAGAACCAAAGGTGGTTTCGAGGATTCCGGAGACTATGAAGACAGTGTAAGTGTCGGCCCAGTAGCGCATTACGCCGAGGCAGGCACTGGTTACGGCGTTGATGGTGATCGCCACGCGCCGGCCCCAGTGGTCAGAGATGTAGCCCGTGATGGGCAGCGCAAGGAGCATGCCGATAGTGCGGCACGAGCCGATGAGGGTGCGCCGCCATTCGTCGCAACCTAGATCAAACTAGGACACACGTAATGAAATCAATATTTGTGTACGGTCTAACAAATTCATATTGGAATTGGTACAAACAGAAAAACAAACTAAATGCCCTTAATAATTAATTATTGACTGTATTCTAGAAGTTAGGCGACAACTCACCGAAACGAATGATATTATATTGAGTTTTACTGTAATAGATTACTTACATCATACACAATAGTATTAGTATTCTCATAAATATATTCTTGGCAGTCCTGAAGAGTAGTCTGGTCGAAGATATCAGCAGGACATGTGTGACTGGCTTCGGAACTGCTCAGCGTGAAGTTGGTGGCATAACGCTGGCAATTTTCCAGCGCATCTGGAGCCCCCGGGATAGCGTTTACCACCCATGGGGCATTAAATTCCGGTTCAGATGAATCACATTCCGGGATTCGGCATCTGGCAAATTTAGAAATTCATCACTAAGTAGGATAATATTGGGCATTCTAACCCACCTTCGTTTCACTCGGTGGTTTAGAATTCCCAATATTACTAAGATTTTCTGCTACTATTTAAATCAAGTTTTGTGATAGATTGGATGCACCTTTGCACTTCGTTCGCTGCCCGTTTCTTATAAATTCAACCTAACGTTACAACGAGACTTGAACGTTTGCTAATATTTAAATCAAGTTTTGCGTTAGATTGTATGCATTATTACCTTTATACTTCGTTCGCTGCCCGTTCCAAAAAAATCAACCTAACGTAATAACGAAACTTGAACGTTCGCTAGTATTTATTTATTTATTAGTTTTACAGGTCGTTCGCTACCCGTTTCTAAAAACTCAACCTAATTTGATGACCTATCACAACTTTATTTTTATTTGGATAAGAATTGTAATTAAAAGTTTTTAGAGAATATTTAGAAGAATTTATTTCATTGATAACACACTATACAATAAAAAATCTAAACTACTTAAAAATATAGTAAAAGAAAACTAACCAAATGAATATTATAATGCACATGAATGTTGCTCTAACTTAATCAGCTTATCAACGTAATAATGTAATTAATAATCATTTTAAAAAAAGTTATTAAAAGTATAATCTTACTACTTTGTCAAACATTTCTCGACAAATTGGACATTTATTTTGCAGGGATAGCATACATTTTCCACAGCTTAAATGACCACAAGGTATGAAGCTTATGCTCACTTCTTCATGAAGACAAATTTTGCAAGTCATGTTTTTGTAGTTAATCGTATTCATGTTGCGACTCTCAATTTCATCAACAATTTTTACGTTTTCACATTGATTGTTTTTTTTATAGTACCTATTTGATACTTTCCTTATATATTCTTCGCCTTTCACAAATAAAACGTATGAACAATCTGAAAAAAAACGGGCATGCTCTTCCCATGCTTGATCTTCAGGCTCCCAATCTTTTAAACCACCGTCACAGAAGAAACAACGAACTCTATCACCTTGTCCAGTGTAAAATAATCCTGCATCAGCCATATCTTGAGGTTTCTGAGTTAGCCCTTTAGGCCAAGAGTGAAAACTTTGCAACCGTATTGATTCAAAAGCATAAATAGGATGAGCAGGCTGCTTAAGCTGCATATTCAAAATTAAAATATTGGAAAATGTGGGAAAACAATTGACAACACAACCTACTTGTTGTATTCTACCGAGTATTATGTTACCGAGTTGAATTGCGAGAGCTTGTTATTTTAACACAATGTACTATATGAATCATCAAATGACATGACCTAAATAATTAATACAACAATATTTACTAATAAAGATTTATTAGGATAAAATACACATGAAATTTATATTAAGTACACACACAAATATTTATCATAACAAAAATTACTTTTTATCTAGTTATTTATTTCATCATATTAAATGTTTCTACATTTTTACAATACCACTTTTTAACTATTAGAACATTTTTCAATGCACAAACTTTTTTATGGAACATACAATTTAATAACGATTCATTTTCACCACCATATCTTTTATACAATTCATTGTAATTGGGACAATTTTTATCGCTTACGTCTATAACAGAACAATTATTGCTGCAAATATTTTTTACCCATTTGATTTTTTCTTTTCCTTTTACAAGCACAGTCTTATTTTCTAAGAAGGGTGAGATAATTCGCTTAAATTCTCTGTAATCAACAAACCCTTCATTCCAACGAGTACCGCGATTATGTTCTATCCACAACACATGTTTTTTCTCAACAGGCATTAATTTCGAAAATTGATATGGTGGTTTTACTAGAAATGTTTGGGTATAATCCTCTGTTGCCAAAGCAAATTCACTCACAATGAAATTATTATAGATGTCCTTGAAGCCTTGTACATCAACTATTAGCAATTTTGAATTCATGATACTTTCTTTACAATATTACTTAAAGGTTTGTACTCAACAATAGAGTCATTAAGTATTAAACAGTATGCTGCAGTGTTTTCAGGAAATTCTATGGTCGATTCAAGTTCAACGCGAACATCTATAGGTCCTGTTTTTAAAGTTTCGTTTTGACGAGAACAATCAATAACAAATAAAGGAGCTTTATTTTTAAACTCGTCACAACTCAACAATGGTTCCGATCGACGACCGTAATAAGACTGTTGAAATCGAGCGTATTGTTCGTATATTAATGCAAATTTATCATCTTGGAATGCGGTATTCATATTTTCGTAAGGAAAATAACACGAATTCAAAAACACTTTAACATTTCTTACATGACAGTGATCAAATTGAGACATGTCAGCATCAGATTTACGTCTACGATTAGTTTGTAGACCAATTATTATGTATCGAGGTTTTTCTATTTGAGAAGATGTTTTAATTGACCATGTATGTTTTGTAGTCTGTGGAAGTGACGAATACTCGTAAAGATCCCAAGTTCTAAACACTATGGTAATAGGACGATCTTTTTCTAAATTTTTAAGTAGATTAATTCTTTCGCGATCAGATACTTTAATATGTGGAACTCGCCATAATATCTGAGTAATATCTATAGTGTTGACAACTTCTCCAGTTTGTAATTTTAGCGAGTTGAGATTTGTATTACTTCGAAGTAAAATGAGTTCATGTTTGCAGTTCATAATAATTTTGTTGTAATCTTCTGCAAATCCTAATAGTTTACTAAGAGGTATTGAAACCGAAAAATTTCCTGCCTTCTTGTTAACAGAACCTTCAATGCTCCAACCCCAACTTTTTGCCATTTTAGACTCATTATCATTCATGGATAAAAATGATTTCATTGTTGTTGTAATACCTGGATTTTTTATTCTATCAATTTCTATACCATTTATTTCATATCGAATTTCTTGGAAAAAGAAAAGCATTGCATTATTTGTAAAATGCACATTGTTCACTTTGGTCTTGGGTTCGTTTTTATATACGTCAACAGTGCCCTCTAAATACAAAGTACTTGCTGAAGGTAATATATATAAATCCTGTTGGTTAATTGGTATCCGAATCTCATCATTTTGGCCAAAACTTGTTACATAGGGTTTGTATGAGTGGTATTCAATGCTTTGAATGGAATTGTCTTGGATAAGTGGCTCATTTACATTTAATACACTCATTTTAATAACCCAATTAATTTGAGAAACTTTTTATTTTCTTTTGTCAATTTAATTTTAGGTGTTTTTTTCTTGATGGTGTGCTTAGAAGTGACGCGTTTTGTGTTGATTACAGACCTTTTATTAAAATCTATCATTTTTCTTCAGGTGTAAATAAAGTTGAATCTCTTCACCTCTCAAATTAACAAGATTGTTTCTTGAATCCACAATCTTTATTGAAATAGAACTGATAGAATTTTGATTTACAGGAAAATAAATAATATTTTTGGGAATTTCAATAATTCTGTAACCTGGAGGCACGTTAGGAGTAAATTCGTGAATGATATGACTTGGTTTTCCGTCTGTGTATGATCCTCGTACTATATCACATTCGATCCTTAGCACAGTTGTTGGTAGAATGCTGACTGGGAATTGAGATTCGTTTAATATATTGGCTTTCAAGGTTTCTTCGCCAAATCCAAATAATTTAGCAAGCAATGGAGTTTTTTCTAAATGGATGTCTTTAGAACATATGATTGAAGTTCTTAGAGTGTTATTGTTAGAACTCAAATTAAAACTACAATCGATAACATTTTCCTTTAGGTAATCACTGATATCGTTGAGCTCATATGACCCTTCAGGTATTTCAACAACTTGATCATCGCCATAGCAAAATTTATTATTTTTACTATCAATGTTCGGTATGGAATTAAAAGTAGAGAAGTACAGTAACCCACATTCATATTCACCATCAAGTTGCAGAGCAGGCGAATAACTAGTGATTGATGTTGAAACGGAACTGGATATAGATAGGGTGAAAGACATACTGCTACTGATAAATAAGTAAGATTCTCACTTATTTAAACGTTTTCTCCAAAAACTTTTTAAAAACTTTATACATAGATGTCCACAGTTAACTGTATCAAAATTTTGATATTTCGTGTAGTTATATAAAATATTACTATTGTTTAAATATTTAATTAACTCTAAAGGTGGTTTTAAATCACCGAAACTATCGAAATATTCCCCATAATGTTTATCTTTTACATAAGCTACCCAGTGAGTTCCATTATTATTACTGTCATCTAAATTGATAATACCGCATTCAATATGCTTCGATGATTTCGGTAACTTGTCTCTCATATAAACTCCTCTAAAGTACGGTATGTCACTCGCATGTTCTAATATATCTAAATCAGTAAGTGCACGCCTGGGTAGCCTTCTAATTAGTTTTTTGACGTTCTCAAATACAGTCCGTTCCCTTTTTTGTATGGCTTAATGTACATGCCTTTACCTAAAGCAATAGCCTCCATAGTTCTGTTATGTCGTTCAGATTCCTGAAGACCTTTTTGTGAAGTTTTAGAGTCATTTACTGCTTTTGCTATACCAGCTGCACCTCCCGATAATGCCCCTAATGCAGATAAAGCAGCAAATATAGGTATCAAAGGTAGTATTCCACCAGTTTTAGGAATTGGTATGACCCGAGGCAAGCGAACTTTTTTGTTGAAAAATAACTTTTTAGCGACCAAATGAGCCATTTTAATAGCAGATTCATTATTTTTTGGTTTAAATTTCTTCAGATGCTTACTTATTTTTCCAATTATAGATCTAAATTTTTTCACGCCTGCACCTACTTTTACTTTGGTTTTCATCACTTTATTGACTAACCATGAAGACAACTTTTCCCCTTTACTGGCATCCTTTGCTTTCATCCTGCGCTGAGCCATATTTATAAGCTGTATATCTGCTTTGTGTCGATCTTCTAGATTTTTGTAATTGTTGTATGCTATATCGTGTTGCTTACAAGCTTCGTCCAATTCGTTGACTCCTTTGTCACCGCGTAACAAGCGTTCGCGTAACCTAGTGCCGGGTCCACAATAATTGTAACCTGGTAAATGTAGCTCAAATGGTAAACTATTAATAATTTTATTCACAAGTCCACCTCCTTCCATTAATTCAAGAATAATGATCATTTTCAGTAGAATTTATTGCTTATATAAATTTATACTAGAGCTTTTTTATCAATCCATGAATTCTCACTGTCTTTTAAACCCAACCACTTGACAAATAATTTTTCCCCGTTTTTTCTTAAGACTTTTTCCACTAAATAAACACCAGGGTGTTGGGTCCTCATGAGTTCTTGTTCATAAAATGTTCCTAGTATGTTTTCATTTCGTTGATCTTGAATGTGGTAGGTAACAGGTTTAGTATCGTTTACTTTGACAATTGTGAAAAGCTCAGTGGACCAGTTAGGAGTATATCCTTTTGCAAAAATACCCTTATATTTGCTAATTCTCACTTGATCTCCTACGTTAAATTTCACTTTTATAGACTTGGAAATTTTGTGAGATTTTAAAATATTATTTAAAACTTGCATTTCATTTGACAACTTGACTTTCGAAGGTTTGAACTTTGTAATACGATGTATTGTATAATTATACTCATCAGTTATTTTATTCAATGGCTGTCCAACCCATTTATAGTTTCCAATTAAATGAAAGTATTTATACAATTTATTCTTTAAAGTTCTGATTAAGCGTTCCACGATAGATGCTTTTTTGACTGAATATGTAGAATAATGATTTATTTTGTATTTGTTCATTAAGTTTCGGAAATAGTCATTATAAAATTCTGTTCCTAAATCTGTTTGCAAATGTTTGGGTCTGCGTCCTTTACTCAGTATTTTTTCAAATGCTGTTGTTATTTCATTTTTAGTCTTCTTTTTAACTGGAATCGTCCATGCAAACTTAGAAAACGTATCTATAACAACTAACACAAACGTAAACCCATTATTATTATTTTTCAAACTTTTTATATCAATTAAATCAGCTTGCCACAGGTCATCTATTCCTCGTAGTATTACATGACGACGACTGAAGTTTTTTCGAGCTTGTTGGTGAATTTCATTTATTATTCCTTGTTTGCTCATTTTTCTTAATAAAATGGTTTATGGTATTTTCTGGTTCGTGTTTCTTGAGAGTCTTGTTGTCTTGAAACTGATGTGTTAACGCATGTATTTGGCTTTTTATAATTTCTAACTGCATGTCTACTTCGTGCTTTGTATAAAATTCTGCAATAATCTTATCGACATACTGCTTATTTATAGCATCGTCGTTAGACAACGGTGTTTTCAATATTTTAAGACTGTCTAATTTTAAATCAAATTCACCGTTCAAAGCTTGGATCAATGTTTTGTCAAACATGTTTGACGGATTCATTGAACGCATCCGCTTGTGAACATGATGACCAAACTTATCAATGTTCATAATGTATTAGTCAGTTGATAATATAAAAAGAACTAAAAAAATATTTGTTTTACAACATATTTTATAGTTGATTAATTAACCCAGCTTCACGTAGTTCTTCTATTATGGAAATTATTTCATTATCTAGCCCAGTGTTTCCAGCATCACGTGATGCAATTAAAAGTTTCAACCTTTCAACTAATTCATTCGGATCATCCCAATATATAAAGTCTACGTTAGGTTTTACTTGTTTCATTAACGACAGTCCTGAACCTTGCACAAGGCTTTCAGTACTGGTATGTACTTTAGAATGTTTAAATAGCGGTTTGATAATATTTAGGTATTTTGTGCCTTTGTTACTTTTAATAGGTTTATTAGAATTGAAGTCTCGCCGATGAGCATTTGTTGCCGATAAAACTTGTTTATAATTATCTAAATCACAATCCGTTATCTTATTTATATCTGAGGTTTTTTTAAATAATAGTTCATATAGTCCCGGTGTTTTATCGTAAGTAGAACCACCTACCATAATTTTATCAGAAGTCACAGTTAGACGCATATTTCCTATTTTCAGTCTTCCACGATCCAACCTAGCACCGTAGGGGACATCACTGAAAACTTCTGAAGATAAAGACCAAGAACGGCTATCAGAGTCTATCGATTTAAAAGAATTCCCGCTTATGTTTTTATCTTCATTATTGTCACCACTCTCCGAATCATCAGAAACTGCTTCAACGTATTCAAATTTATCGCCAATACTTTCTTCGGATTTGCTACGTTTGACACTTTCATCAAAGTCACTTGAAGAATAATCCTCATCATTGCTCTGTCGTACTTTTTTGATTTTACTGCTTTCGTGTAGATTTTGTTTTGTTTCACTTCTTGAAGCAATTTTTTGAAGTGGTTCTGTTATCGGCTTTAGCATGGTCTTCACAGCATTACTATTATCGATTTCAATATTTCTCATTTGTTTAACTTTTCTTTTAACACTTTCAGCAGATTTAATAATTTGCTCTTTCAATTGTTTTTCAGTATTCATTTTGTTTTAAAGACTGTACTGGTTGATGTCAGCAGTAATAATGATCGTTAAAGGAACTATGCTAATCTATTAGTATCTCACACTATTCAAACATAGCAAACGTGTCAAAGTTTTTTCTATAGCATCCGCTATTTTTGTCGCAGTCTTTATTTATAACTAAAAAACTGTAAGGGGTGCTCCAAATTTCTGTACATAATTTGCGAAATTCTTTCCAAGTCATATCAGTATTTACATGCTCATCATATACATGGCGTAAATTTATATTGTCTTGTTTGAACAGAATAATGAGATTAGCATTGTCTCTAATGAGTTGTTTTGGTATTTTAGTATATGTTTGATTTAAATAGAAAGCATCAATATTTTTATGTCTTCCCATGCAAAAATAGTCTCTTATGTTATTCTGATTTTCACAAGATACGTCGTCAAAAATTATAATAGAGTTAGGTTTAGCTTTTACGGTACTTATGACCTGCTCATTTTCTTTAAATTTTGAAAATGTTACATTGGGAACCAATTTTAGCACATTTTCCAAGAAAACATAATTTGGTTGATACAATGTTTTGGAATACACATAAATATTAGTAAATTTTAAACCATTTTCGTGTATTAGAAGACCTATCAACAAATTAGTTTTGCCACAGTTAGAAGGGCCACATATCAAACATCGTATTGTATTTGGCAAAAGCTTTCCATGTTTGAGCACATCTTTTTTTTTAGTTGAAATGCAAATATTGGGTAATCGAAGTGAAACAGGTTGCTTGACAAATAACATGTTTAAGCAGTTAAAGATAACAATATAAAATAAGAGCTATTTTAAAGGTGCAGCATTTTTATAGTATTACATATTTTGACCAAATTATGTAAATTATTATTATTTTTACTGCACAAACATGAATAGCTAGCATGCAATACATAACATGCTTAAATTATTTACTAAAATGACTAAATAGGTTGTGTTTGAATTTCTGTTTATTTAATTAAATCTTGTCAATATTTATACAATTTAGAACTTATACTTATAATATTAGACTTATATCATTTATTTCATATCCAAAAAAATCATTTTACTAGTCTTCATAAAGTTTTTTAGATACTTTACTTATGAGGTTTTCGGTTAAATTCAAGACTTCATCAAGAAAAGGATTAACTACCACATGTTGCAGTTTTACAGTTTCATTATATGCATTAGTACATGTATCAAAGTCATATACTTGAAGTTTTATAATTTTTCTTCCTTTAAATGGTGATTTACTAATAATATATGAAACCATTTCCATTTTTGTCCTTTTTCGCTCTTTTTTTGAACAGGGTTTCTTTTGAGCTGCACTCGTTCCAGCAATTTCTTCGGTCTGTTTGCTGCTTTCAGCTCTTTGCTGCTTTTCAAATTCATCCCATCCTGCTAATGGGTCTTGCGCGCATTGAAATAAATATGGGTCAGAATCAAACTGACTCATTTTATTGTCTAAAATAAACATATTACAAATATTATAATTTTAAAGAAATAATTATCTATCAATTACTATAAATCATTAGTAAAAATCACACTTACCAGATAGGTAGATACAATAAACTTGTCTTTTAGAGCAGCAAAGCGGCGATGAATCCACACAACCTTCTATCTCAAACGATTACTTTGAAATAAATTAGTTTGAATTACGGTTCACCGCAAATGTATTTTTTATGTGAAGTGAAAAAGCAAGTTTGAACATGTTCTGTGTGATATTCAATTACATTTGATACAATAATATTTACTCATGAACTGAATAGTTCTCACTGCTGTCTCATGTTCAAGCAAACAAGTTCAAACTTGCTTAATGAGGTAATATTTCGAAATTACATCAGCCCAAACTAATAATCATTATTGTTTCAAACATGTGTAACCCTGATTTTTGTTAACTTTGTGGACTTCACAAAATAACACTAAAGTTAGAGTACACATAAATTTTATTTAGAACTACTATGAAAAGGTATAGGCACTACGAAATTCATTAACAAATAAAACAAAGCAATAACACACACGTAAATTTATTAAAAAATTAAAACTTATTCTACGTACACAAATTCAAAATTCAAATAATTATACTACCTTATTCTTCTAAGCATCTTAAGCCTAAATTACATTTATCAACATACCTATTTAAACAAACATAAACCTAACACAATACAGACATAATGAATGTACTTAGTAATATTATGTACTTAGTAGTTACTGGTATAAACGAGTAACACGTAGGTTTATTACGTCAAAGTTTATTGTTTACGTATCTCTATACCCTAAAAAATATTGAGCTGTTGCCCCAAGCTTTTGTAGATACTTTATCCGGAGAAATCAAACGTTTATCGTCGGTGGACGATAGTGCTATCTTCCTAACTTTATGTGTAAATATCTCATGCTTTATTGATTTAAAAAGAACATTTGTCTTTCTCACAACATGCCCTTGATACAAACTTTGATTATAGTCAGATAAATCTAGTTCCTTAACAGCATGATTCTTCACACCTTTTGCTTTTTTAATCACACTATCCGCGGTCTTAATGCAGTATAGTTTGGAACGGAGACCTATGAACTCACTTATTATCTGTCCTCCCATTTCATCCTTGAAAAGTCCTGGAACCTTTTTGTTTTTAAGAGGTAGTTCATATTCATTATTTATAGGGTAGTTACTGGTATCAAAATACGCAATGAAATTTTGTTTCAAATCTTGGAAAAAATCCTTAGTTTGAATACGATAAATGAAGCTATCTGTGTCTGTGTAACACATTTTTATACGATCATCATAGACGGGTTTAACCACCGAATAATGAAAATCGTACATATGACTTTTAGACAGCTCGAGCACAGTAAAACCGATATAGATTGGTTTGTCTAATACAATGCAATTTGGCTTCAATTGCACGGCAACCAAATTTTCTGTGAAAACGGATGCACTGTGAAAATTTGGACTCGCAATCAATTTTCCAGCCGTTGTTATTTTCTTTGTGATATTTTTACTGTCTCTCCATTTATTTACTAATTTGACTTCAACTCGTTTTTCATTATTTTCTAACGTTTTTCCGAAAATACTATTGTTTAGTAATTTAAAAAAATCTTGCTCAAACGTCGATGTTGCCTGTTGGCGTAATTGCGTATTTAAATCTATGTATTTTTTCAAGTAAGGGCTTTGTACAAATTTGATCACTCTATGTATTTTGTTTAATTTTAACCCGTGTTTCAAACATTTTTTTAAATGGACGTAATGAATAACATAAAAGTGTTTATCATATAAATTTGGTACTAGTTTTTCCGTTTTCCCGCCGGGCGGAATACATTTTTCGGGACAAAATGGAAGATCGTCATGTAAATTATGGAGCTCTTTCGGATAAGTCAAATCGACTTCAAGTATGAAACCGTATGCCGAATCATCAGGGATTTCAGTGACATTCAAAGAACTGATTTCATTTGGCTCCATAAATTCGAAGCCCGATAATGGTAAATACTGACACATACTGTGTCCATACAAATTGTTGCAGTCAATGTAAACGAGATAAGAATCTATTTTTGTCGGGTCGTGATCAGCTAGATATTTGTTGTTGGCTTTGGCATGTCTATGAGAACACATGCATATCCCCCCGCGAATGCCACTCTGAATCATTCTTAACATGATCAAATTATCTAGAATTTCAAGCCTAACATTAGATATAGATAGCATGGCGTCGAATGACAAACTCGGTGCTGTTAGATAAAAAGCGGGATCAAGATTGTAATGACGTTTGCACGTTTTCCTAAAATTTTCAAAAATATCCGTTAGTAAAAGAACATCTGTTTTCAAATACAAATCCGTATACTGTCCTAAGTTATTTATTTTGAACTCTGTCCAAACTAATTGTGCGTACTCATAATCCTCTTTGGATATGTGTTCATTTGTTAGAGAGCTGTAAAAACAGTCTTTAGAGGGAAGACATTGTTCTTCAAAACGTTCCCAGCTATCCATGTACTCATAAGGATAAACACCTTTACGCGAAAGCAGTTGGAATTTTTTATCGTCATCAAAAAAATCCCGCAAATGCTTAAGGTTGTCTTTATGTAAAGTTTTTGCTAGATTATCTAAACTAGCTCCCAAGAATTTCAACGAATCAACAAACCGAAGTTGAATGAATTCGTTTTCAGAAACAGCAATAATTTTCGTAAACGATATATAGTTTTCCTTAGTTTTTGGAATAATCTTAATGGCACCTGGAGCTTCACCTAATTTTTTTATGAACAAGTGGCAATCATAGCCTGATAAATTATGAAAAAATATCGGCACAAACGAAGGGCGTTTGAATTGCAAATTGCATTGGCTATGCGCTGCACCACGATACCGACCGGTGATATGACAGTGGTCTCGAACCTTATCTAAAAATGTAAAATGTTCGCAAATATGACAACGAGTGGCATTTTGGAAATCTATGGCATCACTTGCAGTGAAAACCATTGGAGCGGCATCATTCAAAGTCTTGTGGATTTCCCTCAAATCTTCAAATATGCATTTAATGAACTTGTCCACGCAGTCAGGGCCGCGGTGTGATACATATCGGTTTAAGTTTTCATTGTCACAACACACAATGTAATAGGCGAATGCCGCTGGCGTGTGATGATGCAATGTTGACGTGTTACTAGTAACATCACTCGGGTTTGGCTCTAATAAAGATTCGAAATCAGCATAAATTACAAAAGGAACGTTTTGCTTGCGTTCGAAATGTTTGAATTCTATTACCGAGCCTTTATCAGGTAATACAGTAACTACACCACCACAAGCATGATTATCTAGATCTTGAACCTTAGAAAAAAATACTAAGCATGTTTCGCAAAAGTATAACTTTCCGTGATGACTAGTCACTTGGCTTCTGACGAGCTTAGGCAAGCTTTTGACTAAACAATAATGTTGTGTTCCAGAACTATTTTCTAGCAACAATAAATGAATCATCTTAGTACGTTGTTTTTTATTGTCTGACTTGTACAAAGGACCCACGATCTTATTATTTTTTAATCCGTAGACAATGAAGCTTAATTCAGGATTATTGGCCTCAAATTTTTGAATGTCTGAAAACGTTACCGGAAATTGTACATCATTTACGTTCAAAACTGTACGAAAGTCGGGATATGATGAAACCCGCTCAACGTGAGACTTCGCTGGATATAAAGCCGCTGTCACACACCACATAAAACAGCAATCGTCTTTATTTTGTATATTTACACACGCTTTTTTATTTTTTATTTTTTTCGGAAGCTCAAGGTAGCTTGACCCACGCAATGGTTCATATTTGTTAATGTTGACTTCTAAATGAGCGTTATGTAAAAACGACCACCCTGAATCTTGGTGTTCAAATGACTCAACTTTTTCTTTTAACGAACTTACTATCTCTGCGAAAAATACGTCAAAATTATAATTTGTAGATACAACAGTATTTTTTGTTAAAAACGATTTAACTTCCTCCGTGTTATTTTTAAACAAAAGAAATTTCGCGAAGTATTCAAAATTTATTTTAAAACATATATATTTATCGAGACACTTGTTTAAAAGGGTCTTTATTTTGTCGCGAATCGTGTTGAAAAATGCTTCAATAGAACCAAGATCATGTTCGCTAGCTAACAACCTATAAGTGATAATACGGTTGCGAAACGCTGACGATACGATATCCACGCCTTCACTATGACGTTCAACGAAGTTATTATTTGTTTGTCTATGAGCGTTACTTCTCAAATGGCCTACCCATGATTTTGCTTGCACAGAAATACCACAAACTATGCAGTAAGGCATATTTCCAAAACAAAACAAAAAATGTTTTTAATAAGCTTGCTAGTTTAAATCTTTATAAACCACAGGGTTAGTGTCTTTGAAAACAGCATGTGTCTTGAAATTTCATAAACGCTTGTAGTTTATCCCGCGGCGTGAACCCTCTACCGCTAAAAACTTTAAGAACATCAAAGAGACCTTTTAAAAAGAGTTTGAGACCCAGCACGTCGTCATATACTTCGGTTAAAATTTTGGATAGCACTACGATCATACATATCTAGTACCTATCTATCTAGTCTAAGATAGCACTATCAGCTAATGAATATGAATATTTTACCACTATATAGGTAGTATACTTGTTAAGAGGAAGTAAAAACTTAATTAATCTTTATAAACTACAGGATCAGTGTCTTTGAAGACAGCATAAGCGTCTTCCATGAACGATTGTAATTTTTCCCACGGAGGGGAAACCTCTGTCGCTTGCAGTTTTAAAGCTACCAATGACTTTTTATACAGAGTCTGAGGGTTTCCCGTCAGCGCGTCGTTGGAATTATAAACCTTCAGATCGATGTAAAAACCGCCTTCGCCGACGGCAACTGCGCGCCGCTGTCGTCCGGATGCCACCCGGCTGGTAAAAGATGACCATAGAACCTTCTTTTCTTCCTTTTGATGGGCAGCTTTTTCTTCTGCCCTTAATATATTATTAAATATATTCTTCTTTCTGTAACAATGTAGACACAAAAATCAAAATTAAGATACGTACCTTTCTATCGATTCGAAACCCTAGGGTTGATGAGCTACAATACAAGATAGCGAGCCCAATTTTGGTAGTACATAATATATAAATAAAATTCCAAAAAATAAGGAACTCTACTTAAATTAGGAACGCTTCAGGCTATCGTAATTACAAATTAAAAATAGTTTTTTTTTTTAAAGATGATTAAGTTATGTGCGTTCAGAATTGGATCCAATATTTAACTAGTTGGTTAGATATATAGGCATCGAATATTTTGAGTAGTGAATGTCATTGAAACCTTACCCGCTTGAAGGTTGTTCAGGAGCTGGCTGTTTTTTTATTCTGGGTTTGGCAGCTGCTTTTTTCACGAGCGGTGCTGCAACTGGAGGAGAATCTACTTCGGATTCAGAAGAGGATCTGAAACAATAATTGATTTATTAGTTTCAAACTAAATAATTGCGATTGAATTTGATTATAATTTATCTGTAAAATGTATGGATACTTACTCGATTACTCTCTGCGCTTTAGCTTTTGATGTCTTCGGCGTTGCGCTATGAACGGTGACGGTGGTGGTAGAACGCTGTTTTTTTGCCTTTTTTTGCGGTGACGGTGCGCACTGGGAGTTGGTATATTCAAATTCTGAGTCAGACCTAAAAATAAATCGGAAAAAAATCAGTAAAGAAAAATGTTGAGTACAAAACAGTGTGCAATAATGTTGAATCGAAAATTAAATACTCACTAACATTTTAATTTTCGCTTTTAATGTTCCGCTGAAATCACTGGAGTTTTCGCGTCTTCACAGTTGGGACTTTCTCACAAATAATGGTAAATTACAAATAATCACCCTATTTAAATTGGCAAATTTAGCATCGTTAGCAATAAACTTTTCCAGCTGAAATCAGTTATCCATCTTTATGAAGCATGCAAATACGAACTCTGTGTGTATACAGATTAATTATAGAATTCAAACGTTTATTGATATCTGATTAGACTTGTTACAACAACAACCACAGGAAAGAAAAGGACAAATGCTAAAATTATCGATTATGCAAAATAATAGTATCTATATATATATAAATTATGTAAAACAAAGTGGTGTATGTTACACCATTTATAACTCGAGAATAATTGCACCCATTTTCATGATCTTTAATTTGTTGGATTCCTCTCCGCCCTGAATAGCAAAAAGATATATCGGAAAAATTCATGAAATAATCAGTTATGTAGAAAATAAATTTTCTCATACATATTATATGGAATGGCAAGCATTCACATTTTAGCATTATGTCTTATACATTGAAGTATATAACGCGGGTGAAACCGCGGGCCGCAGCTAGTCAATAATATGTAAAGTACAAATAAACCGCTTACTCTGCTTACTCCGCTTTCAAAGGATGAGTTCGCCGCTTCTTTGAAATCTAACCGATCGTATGCAAACGAGCGGTTAATAAACGCTTGTTCTTACTTTTATAATTAACAAGCTGCACCCCGCGGTTTCACCCGCGTGGTAATGAAAAATAATGATAATGATGATGAAAAGTATCCTAAGTTACTCCTTATAACATCAGCTATCTGCCAGTGAAAGTCCCGTCAATATCGGTTCTGCCGTTTTGAAGTCTATATGGAAACATACCTTTTATAAATAAGAAAGGAGAAGATTAAAGGGTTTTCATCAACTTGATGGAAAAATGTATAATCAAAGTACATATATTTTATGATTTCCGTTATAGAAATAGTCAATATATTTCTTATCAGTTTAACCAACTCTAATGCGTTTTTATATTAATCACTAGCAGCGTTTCACCTGCCATCCTATAAACTTTACGAATCACCTATTAACACGTATTTATTTAACGCTCGTCTGGACTGTACCCAATTATGCATGCATTGCAATCAGCGCAATTGCAATGTACTCAATAGTCAAGGAGGCGAAGTATGTTTTATTTGACTGCTCAAGAAAAATTCTAAAGTTTTTGGTGTAGGTACTAAGTATAATTATGATTATGTTTATAACTTTCTTAGAACCTCCTATAGCCTAAACGGCTCGATATGTTACATTCATTTTTATCTCATAGTCATGCATTTTTTTTTCTTCTTCTAAAGCATGTGCCTATATTTTTACATTCTTATAATATACAACTTCAAAACACATACTTATCTGCAAACGCCAGTGTGTGCAAGAAAGTTATTTTTAACAAACATTTATACATAAATAAAATATTTCAATATATTATATGTAGTACAGGGAATGTAGTTCAGTGTCTAAATCTGTAATTATGTTGTTACTAATAATTATATTCGTAATATGTTTGAACGATGGCTCCTTGACTAAATTAGTTTGTATTGCAAAGAGACATTATAGATATCTTATTTCAGTATGTGGCACAGTTACATTCTTTCTCACGCTGTGTTTAGTGTATTTTCAATAACTTAATATTTTCGATACCTAATTAATTATGTGGAAAAGATAATTAGTGCAAATAAGGAAACCCGGAATAAAAGTGAGTATTCACCAAAATTTTCTTCAAATTAAAATTAAAAATAATCAATTTATTCGTCATATTTATCAAGTAAATTGTTTTAGTTTATCGTTACAAACCGGTTAACTAAATATAATAAAGTGGGTAAAAAATGGGTTCAATGAAAATAATTAATTTGTTTAACTTTAAAAATAAAATCATTTTGTAATCAAATTAACAAAGAAATATTTAGTGTGATATAAAATTCGGTGTTTTGATACAAAACGAATAAACTCATAGCTTTGTGTTGTGAAGGTGGTCCTTAGTATGGTTACAAAAAAACTAATTATGAGTATCCTCAACCAAATAGGGTCACAATGCTTGAGTGTAAATTGTCGGAGGGCCTGATCCAAAACAAGGACGGGAAATCTAAGATTCTAAGGGTAACCTTGAACCAAATCGGGTCATATCACTTTGCACTGTTTGTGTTATGGAGGTACCTGAGCCAAAATCGTGGTTTAGAAACATGATTATTACGTATCATTGTTTTTAAGGGTTACCTCGAGCTAATCGAGCCATTTCACTTTGCAAAGCTCCATGATATGAAGGGCCTGCAGCCAAAAACGTGGTTTAGAAACTTGATTTCTAGGGGTTACCTCGAGCCAATCGGGTCGACTTGTAATACTCGTAAGCATTGTTCGGAAACCTAACTTGAAACGGGATATGAAATGTTTTTAAAGGCAACCTCGAGAAAATCTGGTCATAGCACATTGCTAAGGAGTGTTGGTTTTTATTCGAATCAAATTAATTAACTATTTTTATAAACGAACCAAATTAAGTCTATGGATTTATTTATCCATCGCCAAATGAATTTGTGTAAATAATACTTCAACACCTACATACATACGACGGTTCAATTTCCTTTATCTTGTCTTTACTATGTGCATGTTTTGATTCTATTTATAGGTGTGGATTCCGGTAGCGAACGGCGCGTAAAGCTAATAATATTGCACCCAATCTATTGAAAAACTTGATTTAAATAGTAGCAAAAAATCTCAGTAATATTGGGAATTCTAAACCACTGAGTGAAACGAAGGTGGGTTAGAATGCCCAATATTATCCTACTTCACTATTATAATTATGTTCTGTTCCCAGTGAAATTACTTCATCAATATCTTAGGGTGACGGCGCAGGCCGCAGAGTGATGCCGTCTTGTGAAGTTCTCACGTTTGCATGGTTTGTTTTGTTTTCATACACTATTATTCCAATAATTGATATGGATCCTTGATAATCTTCTATATTTATAAAAATGAATCCCTATTTAGCTTGATTACGCTATTGAGAATGACTTTGCCAATTTCATTCATCTTTTATTTTAAGTTTTCTATTACTTTGTAAAAGGTTCATACGTAAAGAAAATTTCAGAAAATTGCGCATAATAAAAATTTCATAAAACTTAACGACGATGACGATGTATCTTCGCTCGTTCGACAGTTCGCGCGGTTGATGAATGCGAATTTACCAGACAACAGTTTAGTTTTGGACATTCATATAGCTATCATAAGAAAGGACAACGTCTATCGGTTCAGCTAGTTCTCAATACAAAAAACCAACTTCAAAATAAGAGCTCTAACAAAATTATTGATATTGCTAAATCAACAGGCGCTCGAACAATATTATTCATACTAATAGAGCTGCGGCTCAATTTTTGTATCGCTCCAATGATATTTTCGTGCGAAATCATACGAGTGATTCAAAAATAGAGCCCCTGGTAAAAAAAAATACTGAGCAGAAGTCACGGAAGTTAATGTTTTTTGTGATCACTCCGAGAACTTCTTCTACATAATAACAAAAGTCATAGTAATTGGTGTACATACATACAATAACTGGCTAAGAGCGTGTCGAGACTCGCCAAAGTCATATTGTAGCAGCTGTAACACAGGTCTTCCTACAACAGCTGCTTTCGAGACACCGACAGAAAGGTACTTATACTCAAAATAAATTGTTAATTTTAGATTTTCTAAAAATGTTAGGTTAAATTATAAAATATTGGTGAATAAAAGAAATGAAATGAAATGTAATTGTGGTCACAATCATAGTTCAGAAATTGGTCACAGAAAAATTCAAAAGAGGCTTAACCAAATTTCAGAGGTGCATTATACCAACATAACATATAGTTTTAATGGTTTAGTTAAAAACAAAACTAATTGAGAAATATTATTAATTATTAGGTAGTTAAACACTGCGTATATACCGTGTAATATTTTTCGTGTAAATAAAATATCTGCAAATATTATTTGTTATGACAACTTCACAAAAAACTCAATTACCTTTGAGCTAGAACTTATTACAGTTTTATCGTTTTATCTCAAAAGTTATAATCAGAAAATAATTAAAATAATTTTGAATGATGGTTTTAATATGACCTATCAGCATGGCAAGTTACAAGTGCCTATGTCTAATGGTTTAGAATAGCAAGGGGAGCAAC
Organism: Agriopis marginaria; assembly: GCA_932305915.1. NCBI lineage: Eukaryota > Metazoa > Arthropoda > Insecta > Lepidoptera > Geometridae > Agriopis > Agriopis marginaria. Next base: position 18,029,064 of record OW029926.1, on the reverse strand, counting down.
TTTTTGCCACTTTGGCGGGTCATAGATTTCACAACACACTTACACTTTTCTTGATAAAAAGTGATGTATGAAACCTTCCAATAATTTTAAAATATCTAATCAACAATATCCCACACAAAGGGGTGCAGCGAAAAAAATTATTTAATCCCCATTTCAGATGAAATTTTGCTTACATTGTGGATATAATAGACTTTTCCTTCCAGCAGGTAGAATCGCAGGACATACCTATTGTCTCATAACTACCAAGTGTCGTAACATTTTAATTGACATCTTTTTTATGATTGACTAGACGTTTGACCACAGCTCACGTGATGTTTAGTGAACGTGTGTTTGAAGATGGTATACACCGATACCCTGGATCAGGAACTTCATAGTGTTATTCTAGTTTGGTTGTAACCTGCTGAGTCTAACCGAGTGGTGATCCTGGCCGTGGTGAACAGGTACTCCGAGAAGGTCCACGAGGCCAGTATGGACACCACAGCGCAGATCAGCATCAGTCTCCGGTGGAAGCTCCCGAACTGTCCTATCTCCGCCATTATAGTGTCCAGGTCTATTCTTTCATCGCTGTGTTCACTCCTGGCGTTATTTTCGTCTACATCAGTATTCTTCCCGACTGATGCAGCCATGGTGGAAACTAACCGTATAATATTTCGACTACGAAAAATAGGGTCGATCTAGTCTTTAGCTAATCAAACAGTCTTTGTCCCATAAACAGAGGCCGCGGTTAAATTCTCTGACTTGTTTATCTTTATTTACCATAGATAATGTTGACTGATTTCGGGTAAACGTAATTTTTTTTCTTTGTTCACTTTTATAGTCTTTAAAATAATAAAATACATATGTGAATAGACAATTTTTTTTACTTTTTACTTTTCGTGTATTTCACATACACTAAGACACTTTACATCAATCACTAAAAGTATATTTTTTTATGAATATTATTGTCATAGTTGACGAGTTGAAAATATTTGAGCCACATAACACGTCTGATCTAGTTCAGGTTCACGTGTAACTAACTCCATCCTTATCGCGTCTCTACCGGCATAAGAAGACTTGTTTTACCTGACATTACAATACGTATAATTCGACACCATAATTATGTTTACAAAGCCAACGTTAGCTACCCACATAAGTAGGTAAATAATATTAGGTGTGCCTTGCGGTTTTGTCCCCATTTATGTAACATTTAACGGCCTACTTTCCGAGTCGCGTAGGAAAGAAAACGCTCCCTCAGCCCCTGCCAAGTTATAGCGACGATGTATTTTGCCACCCAAGAGTCAGGACGCCCGCGGGGGGAGTGCAACGACAAAAACGAACATAGGTCCGACCTTGATGACGCCTGGCGCGGTACTGAACGCGGCGCGTGCAAATTCTCGCGACCTTTTTACGCTTTTAATTTCACTAATAAACGAAACTATTCACTATCAAAATTCTATTCAAATAATTTTTTTTTGAATAAAATTGCCTTTCAGTACATGCAATTTTCAGATTGTTACGAGCTTTCATTAGAGCATAAAACGAAAAAATAAACTAAATTGACTTTGTTTCAGTTTTTTTTTTGATCGAGGAATGTTTATTCTTTTGTGTTTTGAACCAAAACATAAACTCTAACACATATGTATCTGTGACATGCATTTTTTTCCAGCTCAAATATTGTAATTTAACTGAATAAAATTGATTTAAAACCGTCAAATTAGCTATAAGAGGCCGTTAAGAGCGTAGCTCTTGCCGTTGGAGTCACTTCCAGGCTTGACGGTCTGTCAGCGTTGTACCTGTGCGACTTGACATTTGCCTTCTCTTTTATTTACCCCCGACCTTTCAGAATTATCGCATTGTCGCGTCAGAATAAAAAATCTGGAAGAAAGAATAGAGAGGAGCAGGCAGGCCGACCTGTGGGCTTACTCTTGACACTCGATTTCAATCGTAATTTGGGATTGGGATCGAAAACATGCCATTTTGGTACTCTTGAATTCTAAACTAGCGCACGATTGGAACCGATAATGGTGGAATTTTATGGAACTAAATAAAATCGACTCAACTCGACGCTTTCGGTACTCTTGACGCGATTGAAGAGACAAACAAACAAATGACATGTTTTTGAACCCAATCCCAAATTACGATTAAAATCGAGTGTCAAGAGTAAGCCCACTGAGCATGAAGAATTAGTCCGGATCTGTGTTTATGATGCACAACTCCATGTCAAATATCATCAATATCGGTTCAGCCATTTATTTTTAAAATGGTAACAAACAGACAGCACGATAGACACGAGCTGCTTCTGTACAATACTCGTATCAGTGATGTATTCTCTACACTACGCGGTGGGTGCGAGATAGTGACATTGTCGACTCAATCATATGTTTCATTTCTGCACTAGGGAGGTAAACCAGTCACGCTAGTTCTAATATAGAAGTAGTGGAACCGGTCAATTAGCTCAATTATCGAAACTTTACATAATTGTATGTATTTGTTTTTTGTTATTTTTCTGCCCGGCACTGGCAGGTTGTTGTGTTTGCAAATGTAACCTATAAAAAGATACATAGTTGGATAATTTATTTCAATAACTTAAATAACAGGAAATTTACGATGACTTAAATATATAACTAAAAACTAATACTAAACTAAATAAATAGATAAAATATAAATACTCGGGACATTATTGCACACACGGTTGAACCGCGGTCCAACCAACGGGAGAGAAAGAGAAATTTCTCTTTCTGTTCCATTTTACAATGTTTTTAAGTTTCCCAAATTTTTATCTTAAAAGATAAAAATTAGAGGATGACCTTACCAACACAAGTCCTTTAGACTCTTTCGTTTATTACAACAATGCTAACAGACAGACAACTCAAGCAAATGTCAATGGAAAAACTCAGAGTCACACAGCGGGCAATGGAGAGAGCTATGCTCGGAGTTTCTTTGCGCCATAGAATCCGAAACGTGGATATTCGCCAAAGAACCAGAGTCACCGACATAGCTGTTAAAATTTGCAAGTTGAAGTGGCAATGGGCAGGCCACATCGCTCGAAGAACCGATAACCGATGGGGAAGAAAGGTTCTTGAGTGGAGACCACGAACCGGAAGACGCAGCGTAGGGAGGCCTCCCACTAGATGGGCCGACGACATTGTGAGAGTCGCGGGCATCCAGTGGATGCAAAAGGCAGGCTGTCGTTCAGTGTGGAGGTTAAAGGGGGAGGCCTTTGTTCAGCAGTGGACGTCTTCTGGCTGATGATGATGAACAGACAGACAAAAAAATATATTTTTGGGTTCTGTTATTTCTATACACTCGTATCAAATTGGTTTTGTAAAATATCTTCCCATAGTAACTAACTAACCGTAGTAACTTATTATGAGTATAGATATAGATAGATTGATGTCAGTTCTAGAGAATGTAGGATGGGTAGAGACATATTGTAGTGGGCACGATGCTTTTATAAACCTTACATAAATAATATCACATATAATTGTTAATTTGTTGTTTTTTTTATTTTAATTTTAATGTTTGGTAGTAATAGTTTTAGGGTTGATAAATTTTTTATTTTTGTTGTTGTGTGTTTGTGTTGTAATTCATGGTCACCTAAGCCAAATGATTTAAGTAAAAAAAAACACATTTTTATGTAGTGTAGATAATAATATCTTTACATTCAAACAATCTTCTTATCTATAGTGTAGATACATTTTATCTTCTGGCCTGATTACGCTGACTAAGATTCGGGCGGCTTTCTCAATCTTCATTTGTGGCCGTCTTCTGTATAACCACAACACACACACACATCAGCAGCCATTAAACGTCCACTGCTGGACAAAGGCCTCCCTCTTAGAGAGGGGTGTTGCCATGATCCCCACGCTTGGCAGGCGGCTTGGGGATCGCAGTATGTTCACCGTGTACCAATAGAACCACAACATTGTTGGGGAATCTTTTTTTCCATAAACGTGATACAAAATAATGCATTTCAGTCCAGCACCTAGATAAATGTATTGATTTTATTATTTCGTTTTAACATAATAATATATTTAAATAATATTGGCAAATCGGCAAGCATGTATATTACATTTTTAAATTAAAAGTCATTGATATTGATTCTGATGTACTATTATCTAAACTAAACTAAATTTGACAGTTCTAAAATTTAAGTAATTTATATTGTAAAAAAATTGACGACCGTCAGGATTCGAACCTGCGCCATCCGAGTTTACTCCCCGTGCGCTCTATCCACTAAGTTATGGTAGCTTTTCTGTTGACTTCCAAATTATTGAGTGAATCTAAGACTTTCTTAAACTTATAGTGCTAGCTAGCCTTTAAAAGAGTGGAACAAGGCTTCAAATATATTTTGTGCTCTAAAATTGTTGCTATATTTCTCTCACATAGTGAAATGAAAGGAGAAGCAGACAATTTTAGTCTTGTCAGATTAGTTTAATTAAAACAACAACAACAACAGAAATAAAACAACAGAATCAGCGCCAATATCAAACTTAAAAAGAAACCAAAACTAAAATGAGTGATAAACGAAAAAAATTATACAACATGACATCCCAAATATCTTGAACATAAAGGTTCACGAAAATTGACAGTTTGTACCCGAGGAGTCCGTGAATTTTTCGGTTAAATTACATTATTTTAATTAGATTACAAAACCAGTATGGTAGAATTTACATCTATTAGAGACTTCATAGCGAAGTCATTGCCCGAACTAACTCCGTGCCTGCTAATAATATTGTTATCAATCGAAGGCGCTACAAACACACAAACAACTTCACACGTTTATAAAATAGCTAGTTTCAACTAGTATAGGATTTTCACTTTCTTTCTAGAATATAGTCCATAATAGAAGGTCACCAGGAGAGGCATGTCATGCTATTTACCGTATCGGATACTGCCAAAATATTTTGTATACTTACATAAAGGTGAATTATATTTTATATTGCTATTATAGATATTGAAGGATAAAGCATTATCTCGGAACCATAACACGGTTATCTTCACTTTACAAGCGCTGGTTTAAGTGCTGCAGAGAAATAAATAGGTACATATTTTTATATCATCCAATGTACCGAACTCACATTCTACGTAAAAGTATTCAAATTGCACCGCACGTGAATAACTGCAAAGTAATAATACGAACACTCAAAATATGTGTGAAACGAAAAAAGATGGTGACAATGAAGATCCAGTGAACAACAAAGTGGATTTGGACACCATACTGATAAATGAGATAGGTCAGTTCGGAAAATACCAGCTGAGAACACTGGCTCTGGCGACAATCGGAGTTATCTTCTCAGCCTTCCACGCCGAGTACGTGTTCACGACTGCCAGGATTCCTACTAGGTTAGTGCTGTAAAAGCTTTATTTGATTAGACAAATTTTAAAAACAGCAATATCAAAAGCTTTAGTAGAATTACTTCAAAATAATATTTTTTTATACTAGTCGTTTATGATCTATACAATGCAAAGAAAAACAAAGGATTTTTAACTTACCACATCTCAAAAGATGCTGATTAGAATATTCAGAATACATTCATATACTCATCTTTCTCTGACTCTGTGCATCCACTTAATAAGTACTACAAATCAAGCATTAACAAGTAAAGCTATGGAAGTAAGTAATTCTTAAAGTTAACAAATTATGGAATTTTATATTTTAGAATTTTGTTCAGGGTAAGAACGCAAAATGTCTTAAGATCAATACTTTGTTTAAAAATGTTTTAGATGTTTAATTCCCGAGTGCGAAGGTCCATCGGCGACGGAGTTTGCTCCTCCATGGCTACAGCACGCGGTCCCGACCTCAGCAGGCGGCTCCATCGACGAGTGCCAGCGGTTCAACTCCTCCCTGCCCACCGGCGGAGACTTCTGGAACGAGACCTGCCCCGCTTCTCTGTTTGACACCAGCGTGCGCCGAGACTGCGACCACCATGTCTACGAGAACACGCACACTGTGGTCTATGATGTAAGGCATCACTTTACTTTACTTTTAAAGGTGCTTATAACTGACTACAGTCTATGTCATGTCAGCTCAAAGGTCCTTAGCAGTACATTTTTGTTTTTTTTTAGCTTTAGAAGCTTTCCATCATGCGCATAATTGTGGTTTAAACAAAATTCGTGAATTTCAAGGATTTAATCTTATTCGACCCGGGTATGTCCTAAAACTGCGACCAGAACCACCGGAGGATGGGCAGCAGCGTCTTATTAGTACACGGCAAACATACTGCGATCCCCAAGCGTGGGGATTATGGCAACACCCCTCTCTAAGAGGGAGGCCTTTGTCCAGCAGTGGACGTTTAATGGCTGCTGATGTGATGTGATGTGAAATTTATTCCATACATGGTGTGGTGTTGTAGATACAACGCCACATCACAGGTATCTTTCTTCCACTTCTTTCTTCGAATTTAAATTATGATCAAGATACTATTATCATCGAGTTTATCGATGCTCGAGGTCACCGATAATACAGTGCAGCGGCGCGCAATATCTTGGATGGCATGTCAACGTTTGTATTGAAAGTGTGATGTATGTTACAGTTCGACCTTGGGTGCGACGAGTGGCGGCGCAGTCTGATCGGGTTCGTGCGCACGTTTGGCACGTTTGCGTCGCTGCCACTGACGGGGTACGTCTCCGACCGGTGGGGGCGGCGCACCGCGCTCGCACTCAACTGCTTCAACACGGCCTGGCTCGGGCTGCTGCGGTACATGGCCACCACCTACACCGGGTTCATGATCTCGCAGATCGTTGAAGCTATCTTCGGCTCGGGAGTCTTCTCCACTACCTATATTCTAGGTAACTACCTCTCACGTATTGTTCTTGATGAGAGACACGTGCAGCCTCCCGATGCGATACAGTACTTATATAACAACAGTAGTTGCACCTGTTGGGTGCATCGACTGTAATCTACATAATATGTAGATTACAGTAGATGGCTGAGAGTCATACATGGGAGTTCGTTCTTGATCATTGTCTTAGCAACATTTAGTTTAGTGACTACTGCGGTGTTAACCGCAATTTCCCAGCATTTTTTAAGGGAACTACCACATTAAGTCCGTCCTCGTGAACCTCCTTCAAGAACTTGTTGATTGTTTTCGGGACAGAAAGTAGTCTATGTGTTAAACCAGATTATAAGCTAACCCTGATAACACATTTCATCCACATCCGATCAGCTGTGTCGACGAAGTTGAGTGTGGACAAACATACACACTTGCACATAATATTATTATGTCTGCATTCATAATATTAGTGTGATAATACTAGCTTTTACAGTCATGTCTGCCATCAGACACGACTTGACCAGGATCGTTCAAGATCCATACATGTCCGGTGCTCTCCTTGTGATGCTTCTGTGGCTTGATATTGTCAACAGTTTTGGAGCTAGTGGGGCCAGAGTATCGCGTGATCGCAGGCGGCATCTTGTCATCCTGCTTTGCTCTCGGCAGTGTACTCATGGGATTGATAGCGTGGGCCATCCCGAACTGGAAGTCCCTGACCCTCGCGCTCTATATCCCGCAATTGATCACCATTGGCTACTTTTGGCTCATTTCTGAGTCCGTTCGCTGGTACATGAGCAAAGGACGCTACGCGCAATCCGAAGCATTACTGAAAGAAGCCGCTAGAGTCAATGAAAAACAGCTTTCGGCTAAATCTCTCCACCTGCTGAGGTTAACGACCGAGGAAGAAAAGAAAAGAAAAGCAATCGAAGAAGAAGTAAAAGCCAAGGAGCCGTGGCTAATCGTGCTGGTCTTCAAACACAAGCAGGTGTTGATACGATGTCTAGTGCTGCCAGTGTGGTGGGTGACGATGACGCTCACTTACTACGGGCTGTCGATCAACGCAGTCAACATGTCGGGCAACCAGTATGTCAACTACATCGCGGTCTCTGCCGTAGAGATTCCTGGCTTCTGGATGTCAGTGTTTCTATTGAGCAGAATTGGGAGGAAGCCAGTCATGATGGGCGCTTTCTGGGTGTGCGCTGCGTGTCAATTTGGATACGTTTTTATGCCCACAGGTAAGTTGTCAAACTACGTTGTTATTAGTGTGTGAATCATACATTCAAAAAGTTAGTTTGACAACGGTGACCAGTAAATGACGTATCGGGAAACCACGGAGGGTAGACAGACAGCGGTGTATGATTCAACTACGTAAAATATAACCTTGTATTCAATAGTGAATCAGACAACAGAACAGACATTATGAATAAGTATGTTATTGTTTCTTTTGTATGAATACCTATGAAGTTCCTAAAAAGCAAAAGGTTAACTTTTTAATATCTCATTGTATCTCAGCATTTTCCAAAGAAAAAAAACTTGAATTTGAAAGCTGTCTCTTGCCGGATATAAGATCAAGCTCGTTTACCGCATTTAAATACTTTTAGTACTGACAGGTTCACATCGATCACTGCTTACCTGATGATAGGCGTCGGTCAGGTCGAAGATAGTGAACACTTCTACCTATTGTGCTTCTAATTGCAGACATGTACGGGCTCTCCCTGGGCGTGTACCTGGTGGGCAAGTGTGCCATCTCGATGGTAGTGACAGCGATCTACGTGTACACCACGGAGCTGTTCCCCACACAGTACCGGCACAACCTGTTCGCGTTCGCGTCCATGATCGGCCGCATCGGATCCTTCACGGCGCCGCTCACCCCCGCTATCGTAAGCACATAAAAACCTGTAAACATTGATTTTTTAAGCACTCGAATCATAAGCTAAGACCACTCAAGATCGAGTCACCTTTCAAACAAAAATAAAACTAATTCGCAATTGGTTTATCCGTTTAATAGCTACGATGCTACAGACAATACACAGATACAGACGTTGCACACTACACCTATGCTTGCGTCAGGGGTTCATATCTATACTGTCCCTCTCCTGGGCTAATGTCTCTCCCAAGTCCCATTTACTTCCCGACAGTGCGATCACTCGCCATATTTGACCACTGTACGTATCTGGAACGCGTAGATATCATCGCGCCAGCGTTTTCCTGCCTTGGCTCCTCCGTTCATTTTCAGGCATCTACTGCACCCTGGCCACGTGTCCCACCCAACCCCACTTTAATTTGGTAGCTTTGATGCTATCATCAATTCAGTGATTCCAGTAATTGAACTCAGCGTCGTGTTTCGGACTTGGTCCGTCTTTTAGTTTCTTAGGACGCTGCAATCCATCGCTCTTCGGCAAACCGTAAAAATAAATGGCAGACGGTGAATGATAAATGCATCTTTCTCAAGTTGCGCAAGTTACTTACATTCGTGTGTGGGGACAACACCCACTTTCTATTAAGAAAGATGAATAATTGTATGAAAATGACAATGACATTAGCTTGAGAGATGTTATCTCAAGTTAATGTCATTTTCATACAATGGCATCGATTCTGATGTACTGTAAACTAAATTAAACTAAATTTGACAGCTCTAAAATTGTTGCCATCCTTCTCTCACATATTATTTAAATAAAAAGAGGCAGATAATTTTAGTCCTGTCAGATTGGTTTAGTTTAGTGAGTGGTATGACAGAATCGACACAATTTTCATCTCTCCGTAGGCGTTAATGCCTGTCAGCATTAATGCCTACGAAAAGATGAAAATGAATCTTGTCTAACCGCCCAGGTACCCTTAGCAGTATCACAAAGTATTAACGTTACACGCCATTGGAAACTAATATTCAACTTGGGTCACAAGGTCCTGACCTGGTGACACTACTACTGGTGTACTTTATATCCAACATGCTCCGCTGCCACTTTCCAGGGAGCAGCCACATTCGAGGAGATGCCGTTCGTGCTGTTCGGTTCGTTCGCGCTGGTCTCCGGGTGTCTCGTACTCTTTACGCCGGAGACGCGTGGCACCAAGCTGCCCGATACCATGGAGGAGGCAGACAATCTAGGAAAGAAAAAAATAACAAAATAAATAAAAATAATAATAAAAACTATTTGTCATTTTTTAGACTAGCTTACTGTTGCCCGCGATTCCTTGCGCGTATATATTTTTTAAAGTTTTAAACCCCTTTTGTCCCCTTTTATTCGTCTCTATCACCAAATTCTTTCTTAGCAGATCTCTACATCCCATAAAGAATTTATCTAGGTTCCTGCCAAATCTTTTTTTGTGATGAGTCATTCTGTGAGTAAGAAGTGTTTCGCTTTTTCAGGGTTTCGTACCCAAAAGGTGCCAACGGGACTCTATTAATATGAAATTTAATTGAAATTAATTATACTCCGTTGAAATTTTCCCTGAATATGTAATTTTACGGCGGATTTACTAAGAAATAACAATAAAATCCATGAAAAATAAAACAAACGTATTTTATGTCTTTACTCTAAGTCAGTCTAATGTAAAAACGGTAAACTTAGAGAGCATAAAATATCAACCAAAACTTCCTTTAATTCCACGCATCATAAGCTTTTTAGAAAGATTTGCCCCAAAGTTTAGCTTGGCTGTGATTCAATGACATTTAAACGAGCCCGTCATGGACAAACCGTGGTCTGCATTCAAAAATCAAGGAGACTTGTCAGGACTGCAGAAACTTGTTCCGGAAGAAGCTGAAGTACAGTGCTAGCTATCCCCGCGGTCTGTTGTTGCGCTTCTATAATAATATTTATTGTAGTTATTATTTTATTAATTTATGTGTTATGTTTCTACTTATTGTATTGTATGTTATAAATGAACACTACTGTTGTGATTGTGACTAATAACTTTGAGCCTAAGACCTTTGTACACAGTTGAATAATAAAGCAGTATTCTATTTAGATGCGCTCTTGTTGCGTTCCTCGGTAAGGTTCAGGTAAGTCTGCTCCATTAATCTCACTACTCTCAGGTATCTCACTACCTACCTTTTAGTATTAACCAGTATAACGTTGCGTGCTATCATTTTCAACATTAGTATGTACTTGGGTTACATAAATAAAAGAAATGGTGAGTCAGTGAAATTACCTAGTATGACCCGCTTTGTTCGTGTCAGTGAATCATACAATAACAAAGCGTTTTGTTCCGTTCCTGGTGAAAATATCGCAGCAATACATTTTCAGTCCAGTTCACGTTGTGTTTAGCGTTTTCATACTCTTACACGTGACTTGTTTGGGAACCGCTCGTCCGATTTTGATGAAACATGGCAGATAACATTGAACTGGCAAAATCTTTTCGTAAAGTGATTTAATGAATAGTTTGAGAGATACAGTGACTAGATCAAATTAGACAATACCAGCTCTTCCCCGCGATTTCACCCACGCGGAAAAGAACCGTCAACTTTCTTGGGATAAAAGTATCCTATATGACTCTCTGGCCTACGAAATATATCCATACAAAAAAATCTCGTCGATTCATCGCTTTGTTGCTGCATGAAAGAAGGACAAACAAACGTAAAAACACACATTCTCATTTAAAATGTATGATGATATCATTCAGATATATGATATGATGAAGAATGTGAGTCCCTGACAGAGCCAGCAGTGATGATGAAGAATGTGAGTCCCTGACAGAGCCAGCAGTGATGATGAAGAATGTGAGTCCCTGACAGAGCCAGCAGTGATGATGAAGAATGTGAGTCCCTGACAGAGCCAGCAGTGATGATGAAGAATGTGAGTCCCTGACAGAGCCAGCAGTGATGATGAAGAATGTGAGTCCCTGACAGAGCCAGCAGTGATGATGCAGAATGTGAGTCCCTGACAGAGCCAGCAGTGATGATGAAGAATGTGAGTCCCTGACAGAGCCAGCAGTGATGATGAAGAATGTGAGTCCCTGACAGAGCCAGCAGTGATGATGAAGAATGTGAGTCCCTGACAGAGCCAGCAGTGATGATGAAGAATGTGAGTCCCTGACAGAGCCAGCAGTGATGATGAAGAATGTGAGTCCCTGACAGAGCCAGCAGTGATGATGAAGAATGTGAGTCCCTGACAGAGCCAGCAGTGATGATGCAGAATGTGAGTCCCTGACAGAGCCAGCAGTGATGATGAAGAATGTGAGTCCCTGACAGAGCCAGCAGTGATGATGAAGAATGTGAGTCCCTGACAGAGCCAGCAGTGATGATGAAGAATGTGAGTCCCTGACAGAGCCAGCAGTGATGATGAAGAATGTGAGTCCCTGACAGAGCCAGCAGTGATGATGAAGAATGTGAGTCCCTGACAGAGCCAGCAGTGATGATGAAGAATGTGAGTCCCTGACAGAGCCAGCAGTGATGATGAAGAATGTGAGTCCCTGACAGAGCCAGCAGTGATGATGAAGAATGTGAGTCCCTGACAGAGCCAGCAGTGATGATGCAGAATGTGAGTCCCTGACAGAGCCAGCAGTGATGATGAAGAATGTGAGTCCCTGACAGAGCCAGCAGTGACTCATATTTGACTATTCTCAGATAGGAACAGCTGTGTTAGTATGAACGCCTGGTAGCCCTACCTCCCGCAGCAGCGGCTGGTTTGTATTGTAAAGTAGCGTGTTTTCTAACCTGTTAGTACACGGTGAACGTACTGCGATCTCCAAGCCGCCTGCCCCGCTTCTCTGTTTGACACCAGCGTGCGCCGAGACTGCGACCACCATGTCTACGAGAACACGCACACTGTGGTCTATGATGTAAGGCATCACTTTACTTTACTTTGGAAGGTGACTACAGTCTAACATTACTAAATATGCATTGTCATGTCCGCTCAAAGGTCCTTAGCAGTACATTTTTGTTTTTTTTAGCTTTAGAAGCTTTCCATCATGCGCATAATTGTGGTTTAAACAAAATTCGTGAATTTCAAGGATTTAATCTTATTCGACCCGGGTATGTCCTAAAACTGCGACCAGAACCACCGGAGGATGGGCAGCAGCGTCTTATTAGTACACGGCAAACATACTGCGATCCCCAAGCGTGGGGATTATGGCAACGCCCCTCTCTAAGAGGGAGGCATTGTTCAACAGTGGACATTTAATGGCTGATGGTGTGGTGTTTTCTAACAGTAGGTACATAGTGACTAACCACACCACTTCATTGATATTTGTCCTAGCAATCTGTTATGTCTCCAATGTCTCTTGATCCTTATAAGCAATAACTGCGAGCTTCCATCTTCCACCTTTTCAACAAAATGTAGCTAAATACCATAGTTTTCGTAAAAATGCTCGGAAGAGTGTCTATTATTTGATCACATTCGTCAATAAAATCCACCCAGCCTCCGCTGCCAGCCCACTCATACTCTGCTGCCAGCCACCCCAGCCTCTGCTGCCAGCCACCCAACCTCTGCTGCCAGCCACCCAACCTCTGCTGCCAGCCACCCAACCTCTGCTGCTAGCATAGAAAGTGGTACAATAGTATCGAATTTAAATTATCTTGTTTTATACCTATACTAATAATTAAGTAATAATTTGTAAATTAAGTAATAATTTGTAATTAACAAAGTGACATTACCCAATTGGTAACATATGAAACTAAATACATTACGAGAAACTTACTACTGAATTACAATGCTTAAAAATGAAACGGCAATTTAGAATGAAAATGATTTCATCTTTCACTGGCAGATAGCTGATGTTATGAGGAGTAACTTTATCCCGGATACAACGCGAGCAAAACCGCGGGGCGCAGCTATTGCGACCAGTTATACAAAAACATTCGATCTTCATATTCCGATAGTTGCGGCCGATTGATAAGTCAAGTATTAGAGAGATGGTTATAATTTGGGCTTCCATGCCTCATCCAAAACATAAACTACAGCGAATTCACTGAAGCGAATTTGACAACCAGAATTTCAGATACATTTTTTCAGAGAAAGCTAATGTATTCGTGTGTGTAGTTGACTACATCTCACGTCCGAAGCTCTCGTGTGTTCACATCTGTACAGCAAGCAGGTAGGTACTGTTGGTCGCCGTTACAAGCGACGTGCGTGTTATACGCTCTCAGTGCGCGCGAGATCGCGTCCGCAACCGTCTGCGTTTGCGCACTATTCCACAGACGCGGCGACAAGGGCGCCACTACCCACCCTTTACCACCACGGAGGTTCTAGTTTTCCACCTCTTTACTTCTGCAATAAATAAACAAACATCGCACTCGTTTAAAAAAAGAACACGCTCGCCTGTTCGTTTAAATAATATTTGAAAAAGGAACTGTGCTAAAAGTTTGTTGTGTTTTTGGTGGAGTGCTCGTGTTGTTATTGTTGTGAAGATGAGAAACGTAAGTTTTTTAATTTTATTGTGTGACATTTCTAAAATTAAAGAACGCGGTTATTTTTCGACACGAAATTTCAATTCAAAAACGTTACAGTAGCAAAACGTCCATCATTCAAACCTACGATATAATTATTATGCACTACAATAATGCATTGTGTACCCTGTAAACTGAAAAGTATTCAAATTCAAAATTCATTTATTTTTCAGGCTTAACCCATATTAGTACAGAAAATTAATCATTATCGAAGTTAAGCAATTTGTAAATAAAATAACAATTAATTAAAAAAAAAATATACAACTATAGTTTATATCAGGTACTAGTAGTCCGCCCCGGCTCCGCACGGGTATAGTTATATAGCCTATTAAAATAGCCTATATTAATCAGTGATAATGTAGCATTCAAATGGCGAAAGAATTTTTAAAATTGGTCCAGGGGCCTTACGGACAACAGCCAATTGCGGCACCTAATGCGCTCAGTTGGAAAATCACGCGAACGTGAACCTTATCGCGCCCAGATACGGTTTGCGGTCGCAATTAGCTGTTGTCCGTAAGGCCCCAGTACTTTTGACTGCCCCGGTGGCTCAGTTGGTAGTGAACCTATCTTCTGTGCTTGGGGGCGTGGGTTCGATTCCCATCTAGGACAAACATTTGTGTGATGAACATTTGTGTTTGTTCTATGTCTGGGTGTTAATATCTATTTAAGTATGTATTTAAAAAATATATATGTACGTATATCAGTTTCTGGCAGCCATATTACAAGCTTTGCTTAGTTTGGGGTCAGATGACCGTGTGTGCAAAAATGTCCCAGATATGTCCCAGATATTTTTGAGCCAATTCGTTACAAACACACATACAAATATTTCCTCTTTATAATATTGTATAGATATACCTACGTATCGGTATATTTAAAATTTTATTTCCCATCGGCTGGGTTGAATTAAAATTAAGCACTTATTTGAGATCATAAAACATCTATTTCGATAGAATTGATCTCGCAAATGGAATAAAGGTATGGGCTCAGTTATTGATGCTTCTGAACTTTGATCTTTTGAAGCTGCAAAATTCAGACCTATCACCTCGCTACTAACACGAGCACCACCACGGGAGGGTGAAGAGTATTGACAGCTCCTGAGGTTTTATTACGTGGTAGTGTTTATTTCGAATCTTTTGTTGATTTTTACATGGAAGAATAAATATAATCCGTTAGCAGGTAGGGTATATAAAAATACTTCGTAAAATATAAACCTAACTAACAATAAAATAAATATATATCTAGCTTAAGAACATTTGCACGTCTGCATGCAGATTGAATACTATGTACCGAAAATAATTTTAAGACCTCAATGTAATTCTATGTATTCTAGCAAATAAATGATTTGATTGATTGTAAGGCCCCATTGTAAGTGAATCTTTACAAAATAAACAGTTTCGTTCTACATAACACAGATATTTAAAACCTAAAACTATTACTACCAAACATTAAAATTAAAATTAAATAAAAAAACAACAAATTAAAACCTAACTATCACTCTATTAAACCGCTACCAGTGGGGACTGTTTCCGACATGTTGAAATGAAATCAGTATTTTATATACCTACTGTAATAGTCAGCCAGTGAAATAGGCCGCGTTTACATCAATATCGTGTAAGTTTCATTATAATCATGTACTACCCTGTCATGTCACAATATAAAATTATAAAAAATTGTATTTGTAAATTGTATAAAAATATAAAATTCGTTCTTGTCTCTAAACACGGATATCTCATAGGTACCTGTGGGCTTACTCTTGACACTCGATTTCAATCGAATTTGGGATTGGGATCGAAAACATGCCATTTTGGTACTCTTGAATTCTAAACTAGCGCACGATTGGAACCGATAATGGTGGAATTTTATGGAACTAAATAAAATCGACTCAACTCGACGCTTTCGGTACTCTTGACGCGATTGAAGAGTAACAAATGGCGTGTTTACGATCCCAATCCCAAATTACGATTGAAATCGAGCGTCAAGAGTAAGCCACTGATCATGTGCCGGCTAGACCGACGTAACACAAAATAAATAAATACAGAAAGCCGGTGGGCTATGTTGGTAACTTTCGTTCGTCTACAGATCTCCTCATTTCTGAATCTATATGGTAGAGAAACCCCGAGCATACTTTTAGTTTCTTCCAAGCCAAGGAATGGGACATTCTGCTTCCTTATTTCCGGAGAGATATAATGTAGGAATTTCCAAGATCAGAGTGAATAAGTATCTTCTAAGTCAGCGTGCTTCATCTTCGACCACATCGTCACTTACAACAGGCTAGTGTTGTAGTTCAAACGACTTATACGCGAAAAAAAATCTTATCGTACAAAATCCTAACTTACTTTTTTAAAGTTTTTCTACAGTTATTTTATAATCTGTAACACGTATCAGACCTCCGACCTTTGTCCCGAAAACTAAAGAGCAATGACTGGTCCATATCTTATTATAATTAATTAGGCGAGAAAACGCCGATTCATTGCAAAACTAGACTTTTTACGAGAAGATGAAATTATTATGTGTTATTGTACCGGTTCGAACGTGGTGCACAGATAACACGGCCAGGGAGTGAAGTGAAAATATTTGCGTGCATAAATTTGTATCGAACTCAATAGAAATTTAAATTTTGTAATTCACAATTTGTATGGAAATCGGCACGTATTATACTGTAATAGTAAGCCGGTGAAATAGGACGCGTTTACATCAATATCGTGTAAGTTTCATTATTATCAAGTACTAGCCTGTCATGTCACAATATAAATAAATTGTTTGAGCTATCATATGGTCTAGAATTCACGCAAAAATATCATAAAAAAATAACAAGTAATTTTTCCCCGAATTCGCCAATTTTCAGGGCATATTTTCAAATGTTTCTTTCCCTTAAAACTTTATTCAGGCTAGATCATTAAAAAAACAGCCATTCTTACCAGTAAACAGCGTTTAAGGCGAAATTTTTCTACTTTTAAGCAACGCTTATTAGGTACGACAGATGACTATAAGGCTTAAGGGGCCGGTATACCCTCTGCAGCTTTCTCTCTCGCACATTTTCACATTATTGAAGATATAAAATCAATGAGTGTGAATATCCAAAAAGTAACAAAATCATGTCATGGTGTCTATCGTAACATTACAAAAAAAGAAATTGTCAATTTGATATATTTTAATTTGACACAGTAAAATGGTAACAAGTGATTTTTATTTCTCGTGTCATGTTATTCCGTCAAATTACAAGATATCGAAGCAAACATTTCTTTGTTTGTAATGTTACGATAGACACCATGACATGATTTTGTTACTTTTTGGAAATTCACACTCATTGATTTTATATCTTCAATAATGTGAAAATGTGCGAGCGAGAGAGCTGCAGCGGGTATACAGGACCCTTAATGTATTGTATTAAAGTCGCATTTAGTGGAGCAAAACCATGGCCTTTACGTGTGTTTCGCTACGTCTACGTGTGTGTTTTGAGGTTTTTCTCATATTTTTAACCGACTTCAGGAGGAGGTTATCAATTCGACTGTATGTTTTTTTTTGTATTCTAAAGTATAGCTGTTATGTAAAATTTACCTTTGCGGTTTCTTCCATAATTACGAAATCTGTATTTGTATCTGTGTGCGAAGTAGCCTATAGGTTTTGATTCCCTTATGAAATCGCAATATATGCAAAAATATGCAACATAACTTACAAGTTTGATTTTTTCACAACTGAAATATACCATAAACCAAAGTATTTTATATAAATTTCAATTCGATACCTTTACGTGTTTTTGAGAAAAAAGTGTCTCGTCAGACGGACAGACGGACAACAAAGTGATCTTATAAGTTTTCCGTTTTTTCCTTTTGCTATAAGGAACCCTAAAAAGACAAAAGACAAACTTCCAGGTGACAATTAATCTTGTTCTGGATTATGTTATCTGTATCTCTTCCAAAACACATTAAACCTTGGTCCAAAGGCCTCTGTAGCCAGACCAAAAACACAAAAAAAAAAACATTAAACCTAATGTTGACTAATCTAAGGTCCAATGTACCGAGGTTCTCTACATACACAAGTTGCGCCGCCTCGGGCTGCGGCTCCGAGCTGCTGATAAAGGAGACGGCAGCTGCAGGTCACCGGGTCGTCAGCTCCTGCCCTAAATACCCATTTACTCAGGATTAATCGACAGTTACCAAGTAAACAAGCGATTAATCCATGATCTAACTGGAGCGGACCGGTTTCGTGTTTGTTTGGTAAACGAGGAATCGGGGCGGCCGTGGGTCACTGCAGTGTGCACACTGCGGGATTAGTACCCACTGTACTGGACCATGGAGTAGGTATGTACTGCATTGTATTATTTAACTTCTCTTTAATTATCATCTACTTACTGAAGTAGCTCGAAAGTTTACGATGAATATTTCACGTAACTACATAATATCACAGAAACGAGGCATTTTTGTAAGAAATTTGTTGTAGCCAGTTGCACCCATATAAACGAAACGTCAACCATTCGAAATCAGTTAGCAACTGTGATGCGGAGTTCGACGCGTTGATCTAAATAAGAATGTTCAATGTAGGTTCTGATTTTCCTTCTTATTTCCATTCTATTTACTTCTCTTTTCTGTGCATAATATTATATGGTCACAAAAAAAAATAATGCACACTAAGGTCAGAGTTACGATAATTTAATTAATAATTAATCGCAAATTATTATGGACTAGTAACCCGCCCGCCCGGTTTCGCACGGGATGTGATGATGCATGGTGGCAGGGCATAGCCCTATCGCCGGGGCAATAGAATACGGCATTTGTGTCTCCCTATAAGAAAAGGCTAATAACCCCATCCCCGGATACCTCAGGGCTCGGGATGATCAGAGGTGGCTCTTTAACCATTTACCCAAACGAGCCCTAGGAGAGACGACAACGTGGAGTGACCGACGTTGTCACCTTGCCTTCAACTAAACAAAATACAAGCTAACTCGCGAAACCGCAAGCAATTGACTTAAAAAACCGACGGTACGAGAATTTATTATTTGACCTATTGAATTTGCGATAAATTTATTCAGGGCCGTGGCTGTGGTCCACCTGGGTGGACCATGGAGACTTTTCCTGTCTGTAGTCCACCTCAGTTTACCTGGGTGGACTCATTAATTGACTGTCACCAGACTTATTACTCAGCCCAGGTATTAAGTATACTTCTCTAGCAGCGCTTCGGAGTTTTATTCGTTATCCAACACAAACCTTAGTTTTTGAAATAAAAAGTATCCTGTGCAAAGCCACTTGACCAGTAGAAACAGGGTAGTTCGTTATGTATGCACCTAACTTTTTTAACTGTTCGACCGACCACCCGCATTCTTCAGTCTTCCCGTGAACATGGTGCATGTAACTGCGCCGAAATATCGGGAGCTCATTCCACAAGCTTCATCATCATCATCCTCATCAGCCAGAAGACGTCCACTGCTGAACATAGGCCTCCCCCTTTAACCTCCACACTGAACGACAGCCAGCCTTTTGCATCCACCGGATGCCCGCGACTCTCACAATGTCGTCGGTCCATCTAGTGGGAGGCCTCCCTACGCTGCGTCTTCCAGTTCGTGGTCTCCACTCCAGAACCTTTCTTCCCCATCGGTTATCGGTTCTTCGAGCGATGTGGCCTGCCCATTGCCACTTCAACTTGCAAATTTTAACAGCTATGTCGGTGACTCTGGTTCTTTGGCGAATATCCACGTTTCGGGTTTTATCGCGCAAAGAAACTCCGAGCATAGCTCTCTCCATTGCCCGCTGTATGACTCTGAGTTTTTCCAAAAGGCCAACAGTTAAGGACCACGTCTCAGTACCATATGTCATCACTGGCAACACACACTGGTCAAAGACCTTCGTCTT
This sequence comes from Agriopis marginaria, assembly GCA_932305915.1. Classification (NCBI taxonomy): domain Eukaryota; kingdom Metazoa; phylum Arthropoda; class Insecta; order Lepidoptera; family Geometridae; genus Agriopis; species Agriopis marginaria. The sequence goes on along the minus strand of OW029926.1, from coordinate 18,009,082 downwards.
GAGGCACTGTGGTATCTTGGACGAGAAGATGTCACGCAATTTCCCGAACGCTGCCCATCCGAGTTGGATTCTTCGGGCGACCTCTTTGCCTAAGTTGGACTTACCTAACTGAACAATCTGTCCAAGATAGGTGTAATTGTCAACAACTTCGAGAGTATCGTTCCCAACGACTACTGGCACGGGTTCAACATGGACATTGGACATAATTTTTGTCTTGTCCATGTTCATTTTAAGACCCACCTGTTGGGAACAACCTTACCACGGTAAATATCCCGTTAATAATCATATAACTTTAGTGAACAACCGCGATAGTTTAAAACAGTGTTTTAAAAACCTAACCAGTTTAGATAGGGCCCCAATTTTTTTTTTGCTCCAGGGCTTTTTCTTACCTGGCTACACCACTGCTCACAGTGCGACAGTATGACGCAGTCCACACCACGATGTACGTCAGTTTGTTGCCAACTCTACAAGCAACATATTCATAATACTAGCATGAGTTAGCATAAATGTACGATTTTCTATTGTTTATAGGAACAAGTTTGACGAATGTCCATTATTTAATTTTCTTGTTACAAACGAGCCGCGTCTGCTGCAGTGTGAACAATCTGTTGGTTATGTTACCTGACAATACTATCTCTGTTAGGTATATGCTTATGGGTATATATTGTGTATCTAGAATAAATATTTGCAACTATATCGTTGCATTTATCAGTAATTTTTTCATTGTTCCATATTACATTCGTTGGGTACTTTTATTTACTTTTACTATTAATTGCATAAACAAAAGTATAATTATTGTTAAAAAAAAAACAATATTTTGTCTGTGTAATAAAATTTACATCCATAGTTCAACCAGAATTTAGAAACTTTCTTCAAATTTGACAAATTCGTAGAGGGTCTACGCGACTGCTACGAATCACAGAGTCATTTGTGTGTTTTCATAAGATACTAGCTGCGCGCTGCGGTTTTACCCGCGTAGATTACTTCTTTTATCATCAGCTATCTGCAAGTGAAAGTACCGAATGTAAGTTTAGTTTTAGGATGAAGTACAAGAAGCATTTGTTGGAGTTACAGAAGGCAAATATCTTCTAACCTCATCTCAGTAAATGCTTCTAGTATTTCCCATCCTCCATGATAATTAGTTTATTTTATTTTTTATTCCTCCAGCATAGTGTCATCTTCTATAATTATAATACCTTTGTTCGCACTCCACTCTATCTAGTCTAACATAATTATAACATTAATATACATAAAATATTATTTATCTTTCTCTACGTGCTTATATACATAATATACTTCCCCTCGTGTTTTGTTTATTTATGGTTAGTTATGTTATTTGTGTGTTTATTGTATGTACTTCATATTACGAAAAGAGAGTGAGTGGAGCCAGTAGTCGACAGAGATGTTTTGTGCCGGCTGCGGACGCGCCGGCTACTCTCTCTCTCTCTCTCTCGATACCAAAATATATGCTTATTTTGTAACCAATATTTGCCAATAGTGACTAGTTGCCATGCCTCACGATATCACCCGCTACTCTATAGGAACCGTACTTGTTTTCCGCACAAAAAGTAGCATTATAAGAATAAGATATATTTATTGCTAAAAAACAAAAACAATGAACATGTAGTTAAGTTTTGGGAGCACTTTGTTTTAAAACTAGAAATAAAAATACGTGTAGCCGATTTGGAGGCTTTAATGCTAATGAATCAAAATCTTAATACTAACTTAAAACGACACGGTGGCCTGGGAGGCCTTACTCAGCATTACCAAGAAATACATTGTGATATGCTGAGTAGTCTGTCTGCTAATCTAATACAGACGGATGGCGAGGATGCATAACTCCTCCCTCCCTAAGTGAGAAATTATCGGGATGTTCGATTTGAGGACTTTTCCGACAATTTCGTAAAAACGGGATAACCCTAAAATAAAAAGCATACACAAAAGTTATACATAAACTTAAAATTACGAGGCCTAATGTGGCGTAACCTAAAACACTGATGCTAATAGAGTCCGTTTCTCTTTTAGTAACACTTTCAAACACTTCACTATTTTTTAACGCAAACGACAAATATTTTACTTCATCCAAGCCGATCTCGTGCATGTTAAGTGCTTGTGCACTTGACAAACTCGCGTTCGTACGAAGTTGCGGTAGATTGATGATAGGCATCGGTGTCGCCTTATCTATCTCGGTGTAAGTACGATGGTAACGGATCTTGATTTCGTTAATCTCGACGTCACATGGCTCGTCGAGTGTCATGATGTAAGTCCCGTGTACTGGGTATTTGGAAATTTCATCACCACATCGTTTGGTAAGCAGTGTTTCCAATCTCGTAAAAAGTATCCAATTGTCGTCGGTAATTTTCTGAAGTTTTACGTCTTCTAGGTAGACAGGATATCGTTTGCAGCCGGTGAGATTTTTCTCATATTTCAAAAGTTGCTCTTCACAGGTAGGCCCACTGTACAAGGCTCTGTTGTCATCATTGCATAGGTAATGGTCTCCAGCGCCAAGAGGGTGGCAAGGCTTTACGATCGGTAAGTATTTCATCCCGTTCGCCAATAGGTAAGGGTATTTAGGAAATATAGCAAAGGTTTGGTTTTCAGGTTCGTGGAAAACTGGGAGTGCGTACATTTTAAAATAGTTATAGGTACAATTATCAGTTAGAGGAATTTCCATAATGAACGTGATCTGGTTTTTCTTAATATATGATTTTACAGTAATAGTTTCTTCAATTCTGACTAAATTTGATTCGGTAGGTTCATATACCAAATTTCCAACATTTGATATTAATTGCAAATGGTGCAAAAGTTCAGTAGAGTTTACAATAGACTGGTGTAAGATAGAGCTTTTACTTAGTGCTAATGCGGTCTCGATTTCGCTTAATTTAATAAATATAGTACGGAAGTTACTTATAAATAAACTATACAATCCTAAAACATAAGAGGACACAGCTAAATTGTTTTCTTTAGTTAACGTTTCTTTCAAAGAGGTTTCGACCATTTTTAGGCGTGTATCAAGAGTTAACGAATCTTGGTGGATTAACTCAGTAATATTTATGAGGCTGTTCAACATTTTGGAGACGACAGTAACTTTCTTTGAAACAATAATTTGGTCGTGGTTAGTTTCGGAAATTAATTTATCGTATTTAAGTGCGTCATCATGATCTAGATTTCCTGTTATAACTTTTATAATAGAGCCTAGTGGATTGAAAATGCCTCTCTTAAATCGATTTGGAATTAGTTGACGATATTTATCAACGGTTATGTCGCGTAGATGCTCTGCGTGCATTAATATACCGATAAATTCATGGGGAAACTTTTTGTTTAGAGAAATCAATTTCTGATACTCGGTGAATTTTGCTATGACAATATTCAAATCAGTATAAACATTATCTAAATTCAGGGTTTTTATAATTGTCCAATTATCTATTTCCACATATGCTTGGCCTTCTTTTACTGGCAGGACTCCTGGATTACCTTCCAGTGATTGCAGATGAAGAGCAGCAGCCGATGTTGCTAGCGCCAGGATACAGCACCTGCGGAGGGCGTTTTATATTTTTAATCGGAGCCTTTGTGTCTCCTTTTGCTGTTTCTACTTTAATAGGGGCAACGTTTCTTTCAGTCACACCTATGACTTTCGCCTTTTTATATCTAGCCTTATCTTTACTTTTCCTTTTATTGATGTCTTTCACGAAGACAGTCTCTTCTTGTAGAAGTTTAATGTTAGTCTCACCACCTCGTTTTTCCCTAATTAGTTCCTTATTAGCCACTATATTTTTTGCCAATTGCTTGTACAAGAATTTCGTGCGCTTCTCATGATCTTTTACTAGTTGCTGGGTATATGTTTTTTCAAATTCTACGTTAAATGGATTGTCTGTATCTGTATGACCGAAAACGACTTCAAATGGGGTTAGACCTGTCGTTGTGTGTATAGTATGATTATATGCCATAACTGAGTACGTCATAATAGACGCAGCGTCGGTGCATTTCTGTTCATATTTTCCTAATCGGTATATTTCAATAATTGTTGAATGGAACCGTTCGATTAGTCCCATTGAGTTCGGATTATTGACTGTCCCTATATGACGTTCTATTTTGTGGAGGCTAAGGAATTCTTTCATTAACTCGTTATTGAATTCCATGCCAGGATCTGAACTTATCCTTTTGGGAATCCCATAAAAAGAAAAGTACTTCATTAGGGCTCTTACAACTTCCGGTGTTGATTTGTTTGGTATTTCAATGGCTTGCCCTAATTTACTGAATGCATCGATTAGAGTTAAGTAGTATTTGCCTTCCATGGAAAACAGATCGATGAATAACTCCTGGAACGGTGCATCTTGTGTTTGTGTTAATTGCAAGACGGGTTTTAGGGGCTTCCTGTCGTACTTCATCTTCCTGCATGCTTCACAGGCATTTATGATTGCTGCTACTGTCTCTTCCATTTTACTCCAAAAATAATTTCTTCGAATCCTGACTAATGTTTCCTTAATACCACGATGGCACGTTTTTCCTTCATGATATTTCAGAACTATCTCTTTCTGTTCACTTTCTTCTTCAACATATACAACTCGTTCTGTGCACTCATACAGGTTAATCATATCCTTTTTAAATAGTCCAACAACTATATTACTAAACTGTCGGCGATGTTCATTTTCCTCGAAATAAATAAAATACTTAATTTTTGGCCTGATGTACTCTTTGAGAAATGTTTTCACTAATTCTGGGTTGTTTGTAGGCATGAAAACTTCTAAAATTTTTTGTTTTTCGCGAGAAAGGTCTTTTACATGTAATTCATTTTTAAGCCATGAAAATACTAAAATTTGGTTAGGCTTGTTGTCAATAGCCTCGTGTAAAATGGGTATTCCTGTTGATTCTAAATCGGCGGCCGAATGAATAGTTTGTGAATGACTACTTTCAGGTGCTGATTGGATAACCGGGCGTTCAATCTGGTGTTCAGAAAACAGTACAACGGTATCTGAAGAGTCTGAAATATTGCTACGACTAGCAGAAATTGTTTTACTCAAGTCTGATATCGTAACAGTTGATGAATCGTGTCGTTCCCTTTTACCACCTGACAATTGTATGATGTTTTGAACTACCTCGTCCATTTCTTTCTGTAATTTACGTTCTTTTCTGTCCAAGTTTACTGCCATTGAGTTTCCTTCATCGTCCGAATCTAAAGCATTAACCTTAATCCTACTTAGGGCGTCTGCATTCGTGTTTTGTTTGCCATTTTTGTATATAATTTCAAAGTCAAAGTCTTGAAGGCGTAGCCTCCAACGTGTGAGTTTACTATTTGGATCCTTAAGGGAGTTTAGCCAGGCTAATGGTCGATGATCGGTGTATATGTAGAATTTTTTTCCATACAAATATGGTCGAAAATGTTTAGTCGCCCAGATAATAGCGAGTAGCTCTCGTTCTATAGTGCTATAACGAGTCTCTGTATCACTCAAGGTTCGGCTGGCGTAAGCTATCGGTTTGTCGCTGCCAACCTGTCCTTGTGAGAGCACCGCCCCTAAAGCTACATTTGAAGCATCTGTTGTTAAAATGAATGGTTTCTCGTAGTCAGGGTATTGCAAAAGCGGTGCGTGAGTCAGGAGTTCCTTGCATTTATTAAATGCGTCAATATAATTTTGATCTATGATGATTTTATTGCGTTTTTTCAAACAGGCAGTCAATGGTTGGGTTATCTTTGCAAAGTTGGGAATAAAACGTCTATAATATCCAACAAGTCCAAGGAAACTTTTAATTTCTGTCGTGGTTTTTGGTATTGGGAAGTTCATTACAGCTTTAATTTTGTCGTCATTAGGTTTCAACCCGTTTTTTGTAATGGTATGTCCAAGATACAATACTTCTTTTCGCAAAAATTCTGATTTGTCAAGCTGTACCTTGAGGTTAGTTTCTCTGAGTCTATCAAAAACTAGCCGTAGTTTTTGGATATGCTCTTCGAGGCTGGATGAAAAAATGATGACGTCATCAAGATACACCATACAGTGTAAACCTTGTAGTCCTCGAAGTACATGGTCCATAGTACGCTGAAAAGTCGCGGGAGCTGTCTTTAAACCGAACGGCATCCTCAAAAATTCAAAATGGCCGTTCTGCGAGCTAAAAGCTGTCTTCTGTCTATCCTGTTCCTCAACTTCAATCTGATGGTAACCGCTCGCTAAATCTATTGTACTGAAGTAAACACTTTTACCCAATTTGTCAAACAAGTCGTTAATATTTGGTAAGGGGTATTTGTCGTCGATGGTAATTTCATTTAGGCGTCTGTAGTCTATAACCATACGAAACTTTTGCTCTCCAGATGCATCGATTTTTTTCGGCACTAGGTGCACCGGAGCATTCCACGGGGAATGGGACTCTTGGATAACATTATCTTGTAACATTTTCTGTACTTGACGATTTATTTCATTTGCTTGTGTCGGAGCCTGTCTATATGGTTTCACAAAAATCGGGTCTTCATTTTTGGTACGAATTTTATGTTTTACTTGGTTGGTAAAAGTTAAAGGCAACAGGTCACAGTGGAAAATATCTTTGTATTCTCTACAGAGCTTAGAAATTTTTTTTCGTTCCTCGCAGTTAGTATGGTCCAATCTGAGTTTATTTAAATTTTCTTCAAGTATTTTGTCCGTTTGTACGCTTGTCAAGTTTGTAGAAAAAGAGAGGTCAGAATCTGTATTTAAATAATTCAAAACTTGCAAGGGTTGTTTAACTGTGAGAATTACTCTTTCGTCAGAAGCGTTTTGGATAACTGTAGTAGCGTATCCGTTGATACAATTCACTATTGCACTTGGCATTCGTACGCCGGGGCCAAATTCTCTATAGTCAATTATAGCTTCGCCTGAATGTTGGTCTGTAGGCACTTTGACGCGTTGTTCTGACCGCGGTTGAAGTTCAATTACATAGTTCAGATTTGTGTTAATTATTGGAATGCATGTGGTTTTTGTTTTTAAAACTGAGTGTTTGAGATCAATTACTGCATCCAGTTGTCTCAACAAGTCATTTCCGATTAAACCATCGTAGCGCGAGTCGACATCGTACAAATAAAATTTGTGAAAATCATCACTGTTGAATGTCGGTAACAGTGGAATTTCGATAACTTCACTGTGTCTACTCGACGCATGAGTACTGACAATTTGGAAGGGTTCATACCTGATATTGTAGTAAAAGAACTGGTACGCCTTTTGAGGGCTCAAGAATGACCTTGTACTACCAGTGTCGATCATCATTTTTGCATCTATTTCCGGGATATAAATGTGAGGTAATTTAAGCGTGGGGTCACAATTTAATTCTACGACTTCTTCTCTATTATGGAGGCCGGTATAGGAAAATTTTCAGTTAATTGTTCCTGGGGCAATTCTGTCTCGTTATTGTATACTTCATGTTCAACGTCGTCCGTGTATTCGTACTTACCGTAGTCAAACTCGTTATCATCGTAATATTCGTGATACTGTTCGTCGTCATATCCGGTCATCTCGTTGAGCTTAAAACCTTCGCGTGGCAATGGAACGGCTGTCCTCATAGTTACGTCTGAGGTTTGCAAGCGTGGCGGCTGGACTTGGGGTGGTCTGTATCCGAATTGTTGGGGTGTCATCCCAACATTAGGGGTTGGTCTAAAGCCTAATGGTTGCAGCTGATTGTTACCAAATTGTGGGCGGTAGCCTAACTGTGGTCTGTAACCGAACTGTGGTGGACGATACCCAAGCTGAGGCCGGTAGCCGAAGTTTTGCGGTTGACCTTGAGGCATCCTAAATGGTGTGGGTTGAATGCCGAAATTAAATTTAGGCGTTGCATCATTATTTGGTAATAGAGCAGGGAATCTAAATCCACTGGGTTGCGGGTTCACGCCAAATTTAAAACCTAAACCAGGATTTTGCGGTAAAGTCGGCCTTGACACTGAACTGTTACTATTAATACCGTGCATACGTTTTCGCATGTTATACTGGTCGTGAAAGTTTACTTCTTCAAGCACTACACTCAGAGCATCTTCCAAGGTCGCTGGGCATTTTAACCTTACTATGCGCACCATATCCTCGGGCAAGTTGTAAAGAAATACGTTTAATGACATGTTATTATAAATAGTTGTTTTTGCGCGTTTTAAGGTAACATCATCTAACATATTCACTTTGGAAATCAATAATGACCGAACACTTTGAATTCGACTACAAAAATCCAAATAACTTTCACCGGATTTAATTTTCATTGATTCAAGTTCAATATTTATGCATTGTTCACTGCGCGGATCTCCAAAATGTTGTTTCAGTAATTCTTTTAACTGGGTCCAAGTCGTAACATCTTCGCGTTCAGATAATAAAGCAGCCGCTTTATCATTAAGTCGACTTGTTACAGATTGATACACAAATAAATCCTGAGCAGCATTGCCTCTATACCTGCTAATTACATATTCACATTTTCTAATGTACAAATTTAATGTGCCCTTGTCTCCTCCATAAATAGGAACAAGGTTCAAAATTTCGCGTGGAATCGGTACGACCTCTTCTACTTGGGCCATTTTTTCGTAGAGTAATGAGCAGGTTAGAGAATACAAAAATTTAATTCTAAAATATTAATTGAGTAAGATGTCACTACACATTTACTCCACTCTATAAGGTTTTTTTCAGAATTCTTATAAGTATAGAGTACTAAGCAGGTTACAGCTTACAGCATGCAAAAATTCAATTTTAAAATACTTATTGTCTACAATGTCTCTACATTTACTCTACTCTATAAAGTTTTCTCAGAATGCTTATCACTAACGGTGAACTAAACAAAGTTTTATATTGAGTCACCAGACACGTTATAATGAGCGAAGTCTTATCTCAATAATAACAATATTCGTGGAAGGTTAGGATTTGGAAAGGATGGCGAAAAGTTTTACTCACCAACCGACCGCTTCCATCCTGCGTGTCCCGTTCATAACAAATTTATTTGGTTTGAAGATTCACTCTCGCCGCATTTCCGCGATCAGGTAAATTTGGATACCCGGATAATCACACGAAAACTAGTGCAGCGATATACGAGCGAATCCTACCGGCTGCGCCAGTTAAGTTTTGGGAGCACTTTGTTTTAAAACTAGAAATAAAAATACGTGTAGCCGATTTGGAGGCTTTAATGCTAATGAATCAAAATCTTAATACTAACTTAAAACGACACGGTGGCCTGGGAGGCCTTACTCAGCATTACCAAGAAATACATTGTGATATGCTGAGTAGTCTGTCTGCTAATCTAATACAGACGGATGGCGAGGATGCATAACTACTATAAGAAACTGTTGTGATGTGAGTGAAACCAGCGAGTGCAAGACAACAACTGATTTATTACGATCTACCTACGAGTAGAATCGAATAGCTTAATCAATACATCTTCCCAAATAACTAGTTTCTTATAATCCTATGCCCACTCCCTTAAAATTAACACTTTCACATAAACAGATTAACTTAGTTTACAATATTAAATAAATAAATATTCGGGACATTTTTGAACACACGGTCATCTGACCCCAAACTAAGCAAAGCTTGTGATATGGCTGCCAGAGACTGATATATATACATATATAGGTTTAAATACATACTTAAATAGATATTAACACCCAGATATAGAACAAACACAAATGTCCATCACATAAATGTTTGTCCTAGGTGGGAATCGAACCCACGCCCCCAAGCTCAGAAGGCAGGTTCACTACCAACTGCACCAACGGGCTATCAAGTATTAGAACAAGTATTAAATTTAAATAAGTAAATTTAGTCAATCTTATCTTAGTGATGTTATGAATATAATTATTTTTTACTAAGCTTCTCCTGAGCCGCTATTTTAGCTTTACGAACAGGTTTACGTGTTGGCAATGGGGATGTGGATTTTTCTGAAGTGTTGGAACTGTCTTTGGATCTGTCATACTCACTACAAACATCTTCTTTATAATCCCCATCCTCACTCGTCATCATCATCAGCCAGAAGACGTCCACTGCTGAACATAGGCCTCCCCCTTTAACCTCCACACTGAACGACAGCCTGCCTTTTGCATCCACTGGATGCCAGCGACTCCATCCTCACTCGCTTCACTATAATTATCACCTGATGCGATGTGATCGTCTTGTGATGCATCACTTCCTGTTGCACATTTTATTAGGTGTCGCCGATTGCGTCTATACCTAGCGCCTACTTTGTTTTGTACAATGTAGGAACGTGGAGTATCAGCATGAATCACTGTGGCTCTTCCTCTAGTTTTCCCATCAACATATATAACTGAGTCACCTTTATTTAGGTTAGGTAAAACCTTACAATGTTTGTCATACATCATTTTTGACTTGTTTTGCTTTTCAATCATAGTTTTATGATAAAGATAAAGATAAAGATTATTTATTCGCACAAAACACGAGTAAATCATACACACATTTAAAAACGCATGCACAATAGGTGGGTTAAAATATTAGTCACTTTGTATCATGTTTTGCCTAGTTTGTAGGCGTACAAATCTAGAGAGATGGTGTAAAAATACCGTAAGAATTATTTATATAAATTATATAATTAAAATAACTGTCGAAATAATTTCAAAAGTTCAAGTATGATGTTATTAATTTAAATAGTCAACAGATAGACATTACTATAATTGTATGATAAACAAATTGACTGCAGTCATTACTAAAATTTATCATTTATAAAATCACTAACTTTGTAATAACATTTCTCGACTAAAAGTTTTTTTAGTTTTGTTTTAAATTGACTATATTTTAGATCCCTTATTGAAATTGGTATAGTATGGTATAGAAATTGGTATATATGCTTTAACGGGTTGATAGGGCGTGGCTCTAAAAGTTTCTCCTGTACTGGCAGCTGACAACGCAGCCTTCGGCCCATCAGTAGTAGCGCAGGAGAACTCAACCCGTCCCGTGGAGTGTTACGAAAATTGAGTAACGCTACATTAAAGTCTTCGTTACTTTTTGTTGATTTTAATAGTAACTTTTTGACAGTTTGTACCGTACGTTCACTTTTGCCATTGGCCTGGGGATAATTTGGCGATGACGTCACGTGATCGAATCCCCATTCCTGTGCAAATCGCTTAAACATGCGACTGGTGTATTGAGTTCCGTTGTCACTTATGAAGGTTTTTGGAATTCCGTGTCGTGCAAACACCTCTTTAGATTTTTCTATAACCGTCTCTGTAGTTATGTTGTTTAATTTACATACTTCTACATAGTTAGAATAATAATCCACAATTATTAGGAGATATTTTCTCTTGTATTCGATTGACAATATGATATAAGGAGAAACAGTGTTTGGCAATAGAGGTAAGCTCAGCGCTGTACTCCCGTCCCTGTGTGTCCCGAAGGGTCACGCAGGGCTGGTTGTCAGCATACCCCTTTGCTCAGAAAAAAGATGGTAGGTGAGCACTAGGCGACGGCGGGTATTACAATATCAACTAATAATATCTGTCGTAATAATAACTAATAATAATGTTATCTAGATACCTTCAAGCAATCGTAGATCGCATCATCGATTACCGGCGGTGGTGGCGGTCAATCGCTAACCTATTTACGAATAAAAATATATCGAAATCTCTACATAGTATAAATTAAAGTCGCTTTCCGCGTCTGTCTGTCTGTATGGCCGCTAACTCCTCCCTAACCACGCAACGGATTTTGATGTTGTTTTCATCATCAGTTAGATACGTTTTCAAGGAAGGTTTATATAATATATAACTAGCGACCCGCCCGGCTTCGCCCGTAAATTACACCCGTGCGAAGCCGGGCGGGCGGGTCGCTAGTAAAATTTAAAATTTTGATAGAATCAACTTAGTATTCGTAATTTTTTGAGTTTGATCGATAAAACTCAAATAACCCTACTCGCCCCGTGACACAAGAGGTGAAGGATCACCGCTTGTTTCACTTATCCATTTCGTTTCGAGTTACTATATTATGACCATTAGATGAAAGAAACTGAGGAAAGTGATGCCTTTGTGATGCCTCTGGTGTTACAAGTATCCATAGGCGACGGTGACTGCTTTCCATCAGGCAGCCTGTCTGCTTGTTTGCCACCTATGGCATAGAAAAAAGTAAAAATAAAAGTATCAGTATATCTCGCAAAAAAAACCTATATACGTAATTACGTATTGTTTGCAACACATTTTATAATTAATTAAATTTATAAGTGTTAAAAAATGTGTAGAAAATAACAACATAGTTATTCAGTAGAACACATCGCGGTTATAATATAATTATTACTTACTCGTGCATTATAAACACACTACGTTACTTGTTATTACACAAATTATACAAAACAATCCAATGGGAAAATACAGTCGTAAACAGTTAGGATACTTCCGATGTTCGGCGGAATACTCAAACGGATTTCCTGACGAGTCATATAGATATCATGACATACTTAATAGCTCGTTGGTCCAGTTGGTAGTGAACCTACCTTCTGAGCTTGGGGACGTGGTTCGATTCCCAACTAGGACAAACATTTATGTGATGAACATTTGTGTTTGTTCTATATCTGGTTGTTAATATCTATTTAAAACTATAAATGTATGTATATCAGTCTCTGGCAGCCATATCACAAGCTTTGCTTAGTTTGGGGTCAGATGACCGTCTGTGCAAAAATGTCCCGATTTTTATTATTTTTCTTATTTTGAAGTTTCCTGCTTAATTCCGGTATACAGTTACATCTGTACCCCGTAACTACGTTATTTGAACCGTCATTGACGAGGTCACTAGTTTTGTCCCTTACATAGATTGACCACCATTGTTATCTCGGCCAAGACAAAGGTCTTATTTCAAACACTTCAGAAACATATTCACAAGAGAAGTGTAGTACTTATCTGATAGGTATGTATGTGTGACTCACAATGACATTTTTCTTTTTGAAAACAAGCCGAAGCGCGGCTAATCGGCTTCATGCATTTTCGAATCAGTTCGTTTTGTTTAAGTTTGTCTCTGCATGAATGCGAGAAGGTATTTCTCTTATAGCACGTGAGGGGCGCGATATCGTATTGCAGAATTATATAAATAACGTTTAGGATATTCTGATACTTGTCCTTTAAGGTGGTTCGTTGCACAAATGGCGGGAAATTCAAATTTCAAACAGTTTTCTTGTCCTTGTAGCTAGGCCGGGTAATTATTGTAAACAACCATGATGTTTGCGCAGATTGATTATTATTCTTTACAAAATCATGTAAAGCTATTTATCTCTAATGCACATTATTACTTACATTTGTGAATAAACAAATTTTCGCTGTTTCAAACAGTTTATTCACAAATGTAAGTAATATGGTGCGTTACTGTTAAATAATTGTACATTATAATGTAAAGAACAGCCAACATTTTGCGCAAACACTGTGTTATTTAAAAATAATTACCTGGCCTGGCTACTAGGACCAAAAAACTGTTTAAAATTTATATTTCCCGCCATAGGTGAATCGAACCACCTTAAGTTGATAATGATAACCTGCTGCCTACATCCGAAAACCTTTTTTCCCCATCGGTTATCGGTTCTTCGAGCGATGTGACCATCAGACGCTACAGCTGAAGTAAAAAGACACCGTATGTGTTGTGATGGTTAAATGTACAATATAGAGTTTAGAAATATTCCGAGGCACAGAATTTCTCGAATTCTAGGTTGGCGGCAAGCTGCTAGAACCAATTTGGCACTTAACTCCCCTACACAAAGATTATGTCGCACCTATAATGAAGTTAACGTTTCCTTGAGTGATCTGGATGTATTTAATGATTCTTTATATGTTTTCAAAAACAAAATAGTAAAGTCTCTAACTAGAGACAAATAATATTAAGAATATCATATAATTATGTTATTTGATTATATAGTTTTAGTGTCTAACCACTTTTTTGGCGAATGTTGTATACGCCTGTAAAAGGTGTTCATATCAGATCTATGTATGCATAAATTTTTTGTATTTTTTAAGAATGTGCAATATTCACTGTTGGCGTATCTCTATCAATAAATAAATAAATAAAATATTTCTTCGGATTTTTGGTTAATTTAGTCAGCTGAAAAACCGAAGTTCACTTTATTGGCATATCTTTCAGGGCTATGCCCAGCTGTGGAGTGATGTGGTCTGATGGTGGTAATGATATCAGCCAGTCTTTTACCTGTGACATTGTGTTCAGGAACACAATACCAAATATGTACTTGTGCAGGAGCGTCCGTTTGTAGCTGTGACTCAGGAAAGTGCACTCGTTTCTATTAGTTTCCGGTCACATTATATTGTTTCAATAAAGTCCTACTGTTGCGTTCTTTATCACAGCATTGCAAATACGTAGGCAGCGCACTGTGGAGGGACTCCAGTGTGTTCTTAGCCTTGTCCTTACACTGTGAAATCCACAAGACGTGATTTTCCCACATTATATGGTTTAGGTTGGTTAACTTAACTGTCATGGTCGTAGGCCTCTGCAGGTTAGTCATCATCATCAGCCAGAAGACGTCCACTGCTGAACATAGGCCTCCCCCTTTAACCTCCACACTGAACGACAGCCTGCCTTTTGCATCCACTGGATGCCAGCGTAGTTGGTGGACCTGGGTACGTCCTAAAACTGCTACCAGAACCACCAGAGGAGGGGCAGCAGCATCCTCCTACTTCCCCAAGCCGCCTGCCAAGCGTGGTGATTATGGCAACCCTCCCCCCCTCCCATGACAGAAAAAATATTATCATGGCCCCCAGTCCCCAGTTTAGTCATGCGAGTAGCATCCCATGCATAACCTAAAGCTAGATGGATTAGCAGAGGTATAAATAGATACATTAATTAGAACCTAAACCTATTCCAAAACCATATTCTTCTTAACAACCAACCCAAAAACCATTCAAGTGACAGAACCGAGTAGAAATACAACGAACGACAATGAAAGAGTTTTTATGACGACCTGCAATCACTTCAAGAGACATAATCAAATAATATGGCAGTAGCGTGAGGTTTTTCAGTTTCAGTTGTTTCAGTTTTAGGACCCGGGTATGTCATAAAACTGCGACCAGAACCACCGGAGGATGGGCAGCAGCATCCTGTTAGTACACGGTGAACGTACTGCGATCTCCAAGCCGCCTGCCAAGCGTGGGGATTATGGCAACACCCCTCTTTAAGAGGGATGCCTTTGTCCAGTAGTGGACGTTTGATGGCTGCTGATGTGTGATGGTATAGAATTGGTAAAAAAATATGCCCGCGATGTGTATTTAGTTTAAGTACTTGTTCTAATTGTATATTATCTGTTCTTCATGCACGAAAATGAGGACCTGCGAACTCTATTGTCTACATAATATTAAGAACTAATTGCTTTCACAGAAATCCTGCAATCAATTACCTAATTTATTGTAAAAATATGACGGCAGAGCTTTTCCTTGTTTAGTTGACTCTGTACTTTCATTGTGATTCAGCAGGAAATCGATTTTTGTGCAGTTCTAAAGTTAGTTGCATATCTAAGTAAATTAAGCATTTCATCAGTGGAAAATATGAAAACTTTGTATAATCTGCTGTATAACTGTATAATTTGTAGCATAGTGTTAGGGTTGTTATAAAAACCTCAAACATCACATCACATCATCAGCCATTAAATGTCCACTGCTGAACAAGGCCTCCCTCTTAGAGGGGTGTTGCCATAATCCCCACGCTTGGCAGGCGGCTTGGAGATCGCAATACGTTCACCGTATACTAACAGGACGCTGCTGCCCATCCTCCGGTGGTTCTGGTCGCAGTTTTAGGACATACCCGGGTCCTAAAACTGAAACAACTGAAACTGAAAAACCTCACGCTACTGCCATATTATTTGATTATGTCTCTTGAAGTGATTGCAGGTCGTCATAAAAACTCTTTCATTGTCGTTCGTTGTATTTCTACTCGGTTCTGTCACTTGAATGGTTTTTGGGTTGGTTGTTAAGAAGAATATGGTTTTGGAATAGGTTTAGGTTCTAATTAAAGAAACAAATACCTACTATATTGGTAAAACATATTTACAGGTCAATTTCTAGTAATATTAGATACACTATAGATACTTATGGGTTATCTATAGTATTTTTTTAACTGATAGTATAATTCGGCTAATAGCAATCATTTCAATTTCTTATAAAAATACTAGCGACCCGCCCGCCCGGCTTCGCACGGGTGTAATTTACGTGCGAAGCCGGGGCGGATGGCTAGTTATATATATAAACCTTCCTTGAAAATGTATCTAACTGATGGTGAAAACCGCATCAAAATCCGTTGCGTGGTTTAGGAGGAGTTAGCGGCCATACAGACATACAGACAGACAGACGCGTAGAGATGTAGATATTAGTTACAGCTGCATTTTGGACGGAGACGTCAAGCGGTTGTTCAATTACTTACTACCTACAATTACATGCATTGACTTTACATACAGATATGGTGTTTTCAATCTGTCCTTATGTTTGGTGCTATGACTGCATGTAGGGTCGTTCCACCTGGATGTTATGTTTCCATGATAAGAAATGATACAGGTCCCTACGGCACTGCGCTCACGTACTGCAAGTGTCTCATGCAGCCCAATGCGCGGCGAGTGGCGCACAATACGGTGTTATGTAACCAACAGTAGGTTGACAATTACCTAAAGCATTAATTGTAATGCTCAATACAAATGTCCATATGTCTAATGTATCATCCTTGAAGTATATAAAGTCGTACGAGGGTGGAGCTGGTCTCAGTTCACGACTGGACACATCTGGAAGAGCTCTACAATTCATTACAATTTTAAATGAGATTAACAAACATAATTTTTTGACATAAAATTGGACCTTTCGACTGGATCTATAAACAAGGTGTGTACCTCGTGTCATACGTTTATATTAGCAGTTTTAATATCTGGTTTAGCTGAAGATTCCACAACGACAACATATCTTTGAAATACTAAATAATAGTTACCTTCTTATTTTTACTACTTTATTTTTACTAACAAAGTGTTTTGCAATTATAATTATTTCAATTCTTAATCAAAATCGTCAGGGTGCGGACCAAGCTACAACAACTAAAACCAATTCAGTAAAAATTGATTTGATGGTTTTCTACTACAGTGTTATTTGGGGTTACATAAAAAAAACTGGGGATTCTTTTAGACTACTGATATTATTATTATTCTAGGATAACATTGTACCCATCGTTGTAAACAACTTTTACTTTGGGATCAACCCTGATATTGCAATCAGCTGTTCCATGCATTTTGTTGAGTGTTAAAATATTTTTTTCTGTCATGAATTAATTAAGCATTGCCATTCAATGTGGTAATACCGCCAGCATGCTGGTTACGCTGCCAACTGGTAGTGGGCTTGAGCATTTGGATTGTCTTTAGACCTTCAACGGTCTATGGGCAGTCTAACTGTATTTGTAGTTTTAGTTTTAGCTTGTATTTTGTTTAGTTAATAAAGGCGCTAGCCCAGGAAAAAAAAATTAATGTTAAAATCATCTTTCTGTCTTTCTTTCAATTAATTATATTTTTGCGATCTGGTTTGTTCTCTTAACAAAAGTTATTTATAATGATGGTACAATGATGTCTTTAAATATTCCCTTCGTCTAGAAATACTTAATTATTAATTTAAAAACTTCCTTTTTCGTCAATAATATTTTTTTTCCTTTATTCATATGAAGTATAATTATTTCAGCATTATTGTTAATTGGGTTTAGAAAATGTTGTTACTCATATTTTATTATTTCCTTTTATTTTGTTTCAGAAACAATGAAAATAGCTGGATCTAGCAGAATATTATCATAAACGGTACAGCATTCAGCAAAATGTCGAAAGAAGCCAGTGTTAAAGTAAGTTCTTTGGTATTATTTGTGTAAGCAAATATAAATTCCTACAATAAGAAGTAAATATTAATTATCAAATCCAAACTAAATAAATACTGACAAAACAACATTTCTCGAACTGGTCTTACTAACATTTTATAAATTTTTGGGCTCAGTAATTTTTAACCAGTTCTAATAATATAAATCATTTTGTTCGACCTCTTACTAATTGTTAAATTAGATTTTTAATTTGATAATTATTTAAATTTAAAGTTAATTTTATAGGCATCATGCTCCATCATGGGCAGAAATCCATTTAAAGCACAAGTTGCCACTTACTGTCACTGGGTCGCACTAGCTTCTTGTCTTAAGTTTTTTTTATCTGTATGTAACTTTTATTTTTGGCACAATAAAGAGTTTCTACCTATCTCATCATCATTATCAGCCTATCATATATTCTTTCGACTTAAGGCACTCTCTAAGATGGCCATTCACCATGCTTGCCTGGTGTATGCAGGTGAATGTTATATTTCTTTGAACTCTTGAGGTTAAAAGACATACCACTATCATCTATCTATCTTTACATATTTATTAACAGTATTACTAATTTATCCCACCATTTCGTCCAGGTACCGGAGGAGAGTAAAGAAGAGGGCCAGTTCAACCTGGAGGGCATCTTGAGCGAGCTGGGCAGCTTCGGCAAGTACCAGCTAGTGCTGCTGCTCCTGCTGGCCTTCCGCGACTCCTTCCTGGCCATGTGCAACTTCAACTACGTGTTCACGGCGGCCGAGGTCGGCTACAGGTGAGTCCATCGTCAGCTCAATGAGCTTTTTTTACATCGGACTATGCTAACGTTTGACCGCGATCTCGCCTGGTGGAAAGCGATGAAGCGGTCGAAGATGGAGCACGTTTGCCTAGTAATAACCCATCAACCCTAGACTTTAACACTCTAAAATTTTAATGCTGCGAAAACACAGACAGAGGCAAGGAAAAATGCTTGGTGCGAATGAATAGCATTTCGACCAAGTGAGGGTGACGCTTTGACGTTTGTCTGGACGTCCGGTAATGAAAAGGTGATGGGGGAACAATTTTGTTAAGTTCCGTTGCACACTCTCCGTGGAAAATCCTATGAAAAATGTAAAACAGTAGTTGCATGATCAGTTTATCCTATCACAACTGACTCCTACACCTATCCTCCCGGCGGTTGAGGAACATTGTGATTACTGAAACAAATACGAATATGAGGTGTCTTTCCTGAATTATATATATTTGGAGTTTATTTATTATTCAAAATTATTTATAACGCCATAAAAAATATAAAGGCGATGCTATAGGTTATTAGAGCAAATTAAATCTATCCCAATATATAAACAGAACATATATTTATATCTATTTTTGTGTAGTTGGTTTGCTTCAATAAATAGGTAGTATCATATTGATGTAGAGCTTAGGTTTGGTGCTAAGCTGGGCAGTAGACTCCGTCAGCATTAAATCCTCGCTGGTCTGATTGAGACTAATGCTGAACCTATGTCTGAGAGCTATGACTTGGCTTCAACTGACCTGCAAATTCTGACATAATAGCTTATACAAAGGGGAAAATGCGTGGGAAGTTATAAACGGGTACATCACCAGGAAAAGAATCAGCTATTGAAATCGGCTTATCTGATGAAATATGTTTATTATCAGTCTAAACTAAAAGTATTACATCGTCTGACCTTGAGTTCGTATTCTCCAGCTGCGGAAACTCGGGTCGGCGCAATCTTGAACAATAAAATGTTTATCGTACTTTATGCAATACTGCAGCCAAGCGCTTCACGTGCGTAACATAATATCAATAAAATAAGTTGAAAACTGACCATTCATTTCTCCCATGAACATGCATAATATGGTAAGTACGAAGAAGTGGCATGAAATTTTCATAGAAACCGAGTTTATTTTGCACGCATAGGTTACTACTGCAGACACACTGAATGTATGAACCTAACATACAATGTTACAAATGGTTGGCTCTGTGTAATGGCTGGTCGCCGCTTTGTCGAATTTTAGCACAAAGGCTTTTTTATAATTAAGGCAGGTCATGTGTTTGATCACATGTGCTCCATTGTAGACCGCATCATCGCTTAACAGCAGGCAAAAGGGCGGCCAAACGCAAGCCTATAAAAAAACTTAAACTTGATCTTGAGGTCTTGCACTCGTAGTCTGAAATGGAAACTAACTCGTCAAAGAAACCAAGTTAAGATCTTTATTCCGATGGGTGGACTATCCTTCATCTTGGCAAAAGTAAGATTCTTGTTAAGTAGTGGGTGGAACCAGCAGACACGGCGAGTACCATGAGTTATAGAATTAGCAGTTGTAATGGAAATGGGTGTGTTTACTTATCTGCACGCATGAGCGCCGGCGTGACTTGCCATGTCGTATCGTGTCGCGGGCCGGAAGTAACGATTACCTGCTGTTTATTTACTGCAAGTATCACGTGTACACCTCGTGGAGGAGCTCCACTCGCTAGTCTCACCATATCACGGATATTGAGCTACTTTCGTCCAGCCCGTGTTGGATACCTTGATTACACATTCACTCGTACAATTACTGAAAGCTTTAAGCACGTTGTAATTCAGATTCTGTTTGTTTTGCTTTAGAAAAACAATCGACGATTTGTTTCGTTCATCATTATTTTCGTCGTAATCAACCTATACTAGTCCACTGCTGGACATAGGCCTCTCCAAAGGCTTGCTACTCAGCCCGATCTTTTCTCTGCCAACCACTGTTAGCCTGTCGTATATTGTCTCTCAAGGGTATCCTACACTACGTTTGCCAACTGGTGGTCTTCACTCTAGAAAACGTCTAACCCAGCGGTTATCGGTTCCGGTATTGACAGATATAACCAGCCCACTGTCACTTTAACTGCTTAACCTACACAAGCTTAGCTACTTAGTGCCTTTTGCTGCAGGTGTCAAGTGCCAGAGTGCGAGAGTACAGGCGTGTACAACGCCTCCTGGACGCCATTCACGCAGTACAACGGCACGGACAAGTGCCTCCGGATGGCGCCACTGAACGACACATACTCTGTGAATCCCTGGAGTGACACCTGCTCGCCTGAACACTTCTCGAGGAACCTGACCACGCCGTGCGAGAGTAGACTCTATGATGACTACAACAGTATTGTTGCTGAGGTATTTCATCTTTGAGTTGATTTTTATGGTCCAGGCAGAGTCTCTAAGAGAGGTTACCGTCGGTTGCAGTGAATGGATATTTTATAGACTTGAATCCTCTGTTAACAGTCACTAGGTTATCAATAAGCTAGTTGGTGAATTCACTTACTTATATACAAAAAAAGTAGGCATTAACTATGACGAAGCTTAGCTGATAAGAACGACAGAAATAAAGAAATATAAATTATTTGCACAAAATACTAAAAAATATACACACATTAAGAAAGGCTTTTCCACTTTGTGTCATGTTTTGTAGTATCAACTTACCTGAATAACAAATATTTTGATACATTTTCTAACGCCACTAACAGTATGACCTGATGGTTTAGATCTCCATCTATATTACATCACTCTTAACGGTCCATTGTTAATCCGACAGATTTTGAAGTAGAGTAATAACCATCCATTACATAGAAAGTGCGCGAATATTCCACTATCGACAAATTCAAACATCAACTGAAAAATTACATCATCATCATCATCAGCCAGAAGACGTCCACTGCTGAACATAGGCCTCCCCCTTTAACCTCCACACTGAACGACAGCCTGCCTTTTGCATACACTGGATGCCAGCGACTCTAACTATGTCGTCGGTCCATCTAGTGGGAGGCCTACCTACGCTGCGTCTTCCGGTTCGTGGTCTCTACTCAAGAACCTTTCTTCCCCATCGGTTATCGGTTCTTCGAACGATGTGGCCTGCCCATTGCCACTTCAACTTGCAAATTTTAACAGCTATGTCGGTGACTCTGGTTCTTTGGGGAATATCCACGTTTCGGATTTAAAAAAATTACATAACCTATATGAATTATACTGTAATATTGACAACACGGCCGCACAACGCAGTTGGCATCCATTGTCATGGTCGATAGATGAATAGCCTGCGTGAGCACAGAATAAACTGTATTTACTTCGCATGACGTCGGACATTATGATCATGTCATCTGAACAGTTGAAGTTCATGGTGATGGGGGCTGTCTCGTGAAGGGATACAACAACGTAAGCATGGTTGATACTTTTAAGAATAAAGATTATAGTGTTTAGAACCGCTGTGACAGAACGTGACGAGGCATGATGGAGGCTGATTACAGTGGTTGATGATCATTTGGTAGGAGGCACCGCATCTACCGTTAGCACAATCTTTTAAACCAATCTATTAAGGTGGTACGTTTCATCTATGGCGGGAAATTCAAGCTTAAAAAAAATGTCCTTGTAGCTAGGCAGGATTTTAAAAAGACACAGTATTTGGGCAATTCGTTAGTTGTTTTTTAACTACTTACTTATATGTGTCAATAAACCGTTTGAAACAGAAAAAATCTGTTGTTGACAAATGTAAGCAATAATGTGCATTAGAGATAAATAGCTTTACATGATTTTGTAAATAATAATAATCAATTTGCGCAAACATGATCGTTTACAATAATTACGCGGCCTAGCTACAAGGACAAGAAAACTGTTTGAAATTTTAATTTCCCGCCATAAGTGAAACGTACCACCATAAATACGGTCACAAAAAATACTATAGGCAATTTTTCGTGATAAAAGGAAATTCTCTCTGCCCTCAAATTTGTGATTACCGTTTGATGGATTGTTTGAACGAATAATAAGTATAACTACTTACTGTGCGCTGTTAGATCTACAATTCTGTACTAGAGATCGGTTTGTTGGTGGTTTTATATCTAACGTTCTAGAAGTCTGCCGTCCGCCGCCCTTAGAAGCCGCTGCCTCTGATAGCTAAGTCTTGCATCAAGGGCAGACTGAGAACACCCTTCTCACGCACTTACAAGATCCACTAAATCAGTATATATAGGTGGCGCTAGTATATACTACCATCTGCCGGGGAACGTGATAGATGCAGCTTCCGACAACATATTTAAGACTGTTTTAAACTATCACGGTTGTTCACTAAAGTTAAATGACCATTTACGGGATATTTACCGTGGTAAGGTTGTGGAATGAGCTCCCGATATTTCGGCGCAGTTACGTGTTCATGTCTTCCCGTGAACATGGTGCATGTAACTGCGCCGAAATATCGGGAGCTCATTCCACAACCTTACCACGGTAAATATCCCGTTAATAGTCATTTAACTTTAACATATTTAAGGCCAAATTAAGACAACTATTGATTGTTATAGCATATTACTCTGTCAAAGAGTATATTAATGACAAATTATAATTGTATATATAAGTACCTAGATGTACCTTATAACTTACTGATGTGTAAATTAAAAAAATTATAAATAATAATAATAATAAATAATAGATACATATTTTATAATAATAATTATAAAATATGTATCTGTATCATGTAGCGCTTATCTACAAAACTGCGTAAAGAGAAACGTTAAGATCTGCCAGCCTTTGGGTTGGCGATCGTGAGTGGCATTTCCAACTGGCCGATACCGTGCGTCTGATGACAATTTGCTATGGTCAGCTGTAAAGCCATGTCAGAGTCCTTTGAGTTGCCTATCGATATAGAGCATGGTCGCTTTGTGTCCGCCTCTATGAATTGACTCAGCTTGTTTTTATGAGTAGTTAATCCAGGCTGTACGTTATTTAGACTAAGACAGTGATTGGTTGTGTTTTCAGTTTGACCTGGGCTGCCAGCCATGGAAGCGCACCATGATCGGCACCGTCCACAACCTGGGGCTGGTGTTCTCTTACGTTATCTCCGGATTCATCTCCGACAAGTGAGTGATCACAACTTCTACACAACTTTCTGCTGTCGCTTTGCAGATGCAGATTAGGTACGATGTGTTGGCTACTAAAAACGTAACCCTACCATATTTATTTATTTATTTATTTAGTTTATTGGCACACAAAACAAAATATGGTCAAAACAATCTAAACTTAGAGTAGACTACAAAATTTTAAACTAAACCATATTCCTAAATATGCATACACAAGATGTTTCTTTTTAATGCAGTAATTGGTAAAGTATTACAAACTAATTTAGATACAAAAATATTAACTACTTTTATTATGGACCGTAAAAACAATATATCGTACATCTTTTTTAAATTTCAATAGTTTTTTGTTAAAGATATCAATAGAGTCATGGTGGTTTTCCAAAATTTCATATGCGTGTCTCGAGTCTCGACACGCTCTAAGCTAGTTATTTTTTGTATGACACTTTTCTAACTGTACTTGCTATGCAAAAATATTTCATTATAATTTAAATCGGTGCAATCAGGCTCTGCTTAGTTATAATAAAACCTCTAATGTAGATTAAGAAGTTTATTGTAGACTAGCGGTCCGCCCCAGCTTCGCACGGGTATAGATTATATTATATTATAGCCTATGTCACCCGGGGATAGTGTAGCTTCCCGTCGGTGAAAGAATTTTTCAAATCGATTCAGTAGTTTCGGAGCCTATTCAATGCAAACAAACAAACAAACAATCAAATCTTTCCTCTTTATAATATTAGTATAGATTTAGAAATGACTCTACCTCACTTTCTTAATAATAATATTTATACATTGTGATAACCATATTTGGGTCCTCGGTGTCACTTATTCGCACGTTTTCTACAAACAATCAGACCGACAAACTAATCTGCAGAGGTGGTCAAAGTGGCGGTTTTGGAAATAGACAAGTTAGGAAGAAGACTAGTTAGGAAGTTGACAAGTTTGGAAATGGATACGTTCGGACGTGAAAAATCTTGACCGGAAGGAAATCAGGGAACTAACAACATGCAACAGAACACTATCAGCTTTATTTAGGAACTATACGATGAAGGCGGCCTTTCAACTTGGCTGATAGGTTTGTCAATCTGTGCAGCACCTAACTGTCATCGACCTGACATCAGTGTCCTCGACATTGCTGGTTATGTCATGTATTCTGTGATTATGCGTCGTTTGCGAATTTGTTCTGCAGATTAGCGCGCGCTCTGTAATGGGACGGTAAACGGACATAGTGATTTTATATAGCTCTATTGTCACTAGTGCCGATTATTACACGCCTGTACAGAAATACAATACATGTTTATCTAGGTACACGTAGGGTAATTGTTATAATAACTGCCTACAACAATCTTTCCAATTTTACGTGTTTACTGAACAAAAACCATTAGATGTTCTTAACCTGCCGAGAACGACCCTTTCATATCCGATACATATAATGTACTTGTAGGCTTCTACCAAAATAAAATGAATGGAATTGGACGGGAAGGAGCGCATTTTTGAAGGTTATAAAATGAGCGCCGGCGCTCAGTTCGTTTCAGTCGGTCTCTAGCCGTAGGAAGTGCGACACGCGTCTATTGTTACATGATAACGAAACATCTGACAAAATTATACCTTCGTGTGCTTTCCCGAAGTGTAAAAACACAACAAAAAACCGCTATCTGTTTTTTGTAACAAATGTACTGTACATGGTTTTAATTAGGTGTCGAAGTATGATATGTCCAACGGTTTTGACTCTTTTTTACTGAGCAAATTCAATGGTTATGGCCCGTCCAATAATTTTATTTTGGTCCAAGTTTGTAGGTATACTACGCAGGATTGTATCATCCTCAGTCATTAAGCGCATGTGGATAGAGGTATAGTCATCATCATCATCATCATCAGCCAGAAGACGTCCACTGCTGAACATAGGCCTCCCCCTTTAACCTCCACACTGAACGACAGCCTGCCTTTTGCATCCACTGGATGCCAGCGACTCACTCGACTCACTTGAGTCGCTGGCATCCAGAGGTATAGTGGTATAGACTAATAGGTAACAGTTTCATAGTGTTTGGTAAGAATAAATACACGACTACGTAATGAATTCAGCTGCACGCAGAAGACATACGATTGCTCACCGCCTCCTCAGATTTGAGTTCGATAGAGACACGTTTTTATACATAGATAGATAAATACCACACACAGACATATAAGACAAATAACAGACACCGATATATGGTTGATATTCCGAGAACTCGTACGAAGCGCTTTAATTCCACATTTATTGTGCGAACTGCTAGTCTGTGGAATCCGCTGCCTGAGTCGGTGTTCCCCGATAGTTACAATATTGGTGTCTTCAAGTTGAGAGTGATTAGGGTTCTTCTAGGCAAACGTGCTCCATCGTAGTCCGCATCATCGCGTTGGCGGCCAAGCCAACTATTTATAATTAAAAAAAAATCAAAAAAAAAAATGGGACATTTTTGCACACACGGTCATCTGACCCCAAACTAAGCAAAGCTTGTGATATGGCTGCCAGATACTGATATACATACATATATAATTTTAAATACATACTTAAATAGATATTAACAACCAGATGTAGAACAAACACAAATGTTCATCACATAAATGTTTTTCCTAGGTGGGAATCGAACCCACGCCCCCAAGCTCAGAAGGCATCAGTACCAACTGGACCAACGGGCTATCTAAATGATTGTGCTCGTACACGACATGGGTGTACCTACGTACATAGCGCTCCAGTCAGGTAGCTAGTAACAAGTAGAGGCTCGTGTCCAGTATCCGTTACAGGAACGTGTGATGCAAGTACTCACTTGACTGCTATCCGACGGAACTAGAAATTACTGATGTTAATAGAAATAAATAGGAATTCATTAATGGCAGGGTTGTATTACCTTCCACGTACAAATGACTTGTTTCAGGTCAAATAAAACAATTTTAAGTATAGCAAAAAACCATTTACGCGTTAGACATTCGATTAATATTTTGAGGTTTATTCAAATACTATAATTTGATAATGTATAATGTGATAATAATTTTTCAATATTTAGTTAATTTTTCCTCAGATCCTAAAGTTTTGTTTGCATGCCGAAAGGTCGATTATGGCACTCATTTACTGTAAATTTTCCATCTTCTGTGTACCCACACATACGCAATAAATGAAATATGAATATGAATATATCAAGCACGAATTTGCCGTACCATGTTGGCGATTATATTATTACAAATATAGCCTGCATAAAATATTTATTACCAAACTAGCATTATTGCTCGAGCATATTAGCAAGCTGAAGTAGTGACTGTGGGTCGTTAATATCTGTCGCAGAACCGATAACCGTTGGGGTAGACGTATTCTGTGCGTAGAGACCACGAATCGGAAAACGTAACTTAGGACCCCCAGAGGCAATGGAGTGCTGATATACGTAAGACAGGCTGTGGTTGGAAGCAAAAAGACAGAGATTAGGTTGAGTGTCGTGCCTTGGGAGATGTCTATGTCCCGCAGTGAGCTAATGTAGACTGACATTGATGATGGTGATTGTAAATAATTGTAGATACGGTCGCAAGGTGGTGATAGTGGTGACGCCGCTGGTGGTGGGCGTGGCGGGGCTGGTCAAGTCGTTCTCCGTCAACTACTGGATGCTGCTGGTGCTGGAGTTCCTGGAGACTGCGCTCGGCTACGGGAACGCTTCCATGGTGTTGTGTGAGTTACACATCTTACTGTTTGTATTTATTCCATTAAGTAGGTATGGTCGAGGGTTTATCCGAGCTCGGGAGGCTTAAAAAAGATTGTCGGCACTGGCCTAAGACAGAGACCTTGCCCAGCAGTGGAACAAAACAGGATAACATAAAAAGTAGGTATGATTAATCAATACGATATACACTCTGAAATAGTCAATAAATATAATTGCCAACAATTGTTGTTACTAACTTAATTAGATTATTTATCTATTTCAGATAAATGCACAGACAAAATATTATTTCACAAAAAGTAAAAACTTTTTGTGAGATAAAAATTTGCATTATTGATGCGTACTTTTTCAATTAGCTCACAATATGTCCTTGATTGTGTAAACTAACTAGTAGGATAACAAAATGAAACAAAAAACACATTACAAATTTTGGTGAAACAAATTTGAGTGATCTTTTAGCAGTGTTTACTGAGAGAAAAACAAGCACCTGATGGTAAATGTATCGTCTATATTATCTAACATTTATGCAGTGCTAGTTCGGCTCATTTTATCTATTCTCGCATTTATTCACCTGAACAAAACTGATAGAAACACGGCTTCCACCACCAATGATGCACACGTGTGCTCTGATGTAGAAAATATCGATTATGCAATGCCACCATACAATAAAATAAAAAGGTTTCACTTTTATTATGCGAACTGGTAGTCTGTAAATGCGCTTCCTGAATGGGTGTTCCCCGGCAGTTACAATTTGGGTGTCTTCAAATCACGAGTGAATCGGTTTCTTCTAGACAAGCGTGCTCCACCGTAGACCGCATCATCGCTTAACATCAAGTGAGAAGGCGGTCAAACGCAAGCCTATTATTAAATAAAAATAAATAAAGGTATGTGTGTTCATATTGTGCTATAAAGTTCGGAATTAGCGTGTCAAGGTTTTACAAACGTTGATAAAGATGACAAAGAGGTTTGGGTACTAGGTATCAAGGTATCATGCAAAGAGGTCAGAACCTACTTTTGAGTACTGTACAGCGTCACACAGCGCTCCCTTCGTAGTAAGGATGTACGTCACTAAGTATGTCGTGTCCCGTTTGTCTGAACTTGACACGACAAATTTTTAGAATTGGAATTATTTGTTATTGGGGTTATTATATTCGATGCTAACCGAAGCACGAGGAGGTTCTATCTGATCGTGTGTGTTTTATGTATCTTCCATATCATCTATCAACTATTTGTGTAAAAAACAAGTAAAAATAATAATTTTGAAATTGAAGATTATATTTTTCTTAATATTCTTGCTACAGAATTTAATAAATTTACAATGAACTGTTATTTATTGCACTTACAATGATTCAATATTGGACCAAAGTTTGCCCTTATCTCATTGATCTTGCCTTATCTGGTTATTATTAAAATTCAATTTGCACTACGAACGTATTGCTATACCATATCAATAACACTTGAAGTCCTAGTGTACCTTGACGATAATCACTAGTGAATGATACGTTTCAAATTAAGGCGTTTGAAGTCGGTCGGTAGTACAAAGTTTAGTGGAAACATTCTCGTAACATAGCTGTTAAAATTTGCAAGTTGAAGTGGCAATGACACATCGCTCGAAGAACCGATAACCGATGGGGATGAAAGGTTCTTGAGTGACGACCACGAGCCGGAAGACGCAGCGTAGGTGAGCCTCTCACTAGATGGACCGACGACATAGTGAGAGTCGCGGGCATCCAGTGGATGCAAAAGGCAGACTGTCGTTCAGTGTGGAGGTTAAAAGGGGAGGCCTATGTTCAGCAGTGGACGTCTTCTGGCTGATGATGATGGTGATGATTATGATTCTAGTAACATTGTTGTTCAGCTCTGGAGACGGTGAGCCACAAGCGGCGAGTGGTGTTCTCCTGCATCTCTGACATCCTGGCGAGCCTGGGCACCGCGTTCTTCGGGCTGATCGCGTGGAAGGTGCCCTACTGGCGGCACATGGTGCGCGCCATATACGCGCCGCTGCTGGTCGTCGTCTTCTACATATTCCTCATGGATGAGGGGGTCAGGTATATCCACTGTCACCTCCTATTGTTTTAGTAAGTATATGGAGAAGTTACAAAGCACCGTACGTTTTTTTTTGTGACCATTCTATGAGCTTAACCCTTTTAGTGCATGGGTCATCAAAAATAATTCCAACTGTGTTGGTGACGAGACCGACAACAATAATATTGACCAGACCTTACGGTCAACTCCTTACACAGTCTCAAACTAGCGTTAAAACAGCGCAGTTCGGAAATCACGCGAACGTGAACCCCAGATACAAGTACAAGTGGTGTTACAAGTTTAGAATCCATAGGCGACGGTGACCGCTTACCATCAGGCAGCCCGTCTGCTTGTTTGCCAACTATGGCATTAAAAAAAAGATACGCTTTGCGGTCGCGCAACTTTTTTCATCACCTAAACTGGATTGCTTAAAACAGCTAGCCGTAAGGCCCCTGTACTGTCTTAGCTGCTACCAAAGAGCTTCTCAATCTTGATCAAACTCGTTTTAGATATCAACATAGAGTTTCCATAAATAATTCCAAATGTTAATTTGTGAAGATGGCTGCTGGCCCACAACAAGAAGCACGAGGCGGTGCGCGTGCTGAACAAGGTGGCGAAGATCAACAAAATCACGCTCTCAAATAAAGCGAGGGCCATGCTGGACAAGATCAGCGAGGAGAGGAGGTCACAGGAGGTCAGTTTGAGATTTTATTTTGTAGCCTTGTTCATAATATTGTGAACAATCCCGTAGCTGTTGTCAATATGTTCCTTGGGGTGCAATGTTAGTAAGTGGTTGAGTTAAGAGTGGTTGTAAAGTCACATATTGTGCAGGTAACCTGACGGTCTCTGACATGACCTTACGATTGCTGTTTACAAATAACCAGGCTCTAAAGTTAAATTTCTGAAAAAGTACACTTACGTAAGCTTACTTAACCACTTACAAAGACAGCCTTACAAAGACAGACATCTGAATTCAAACATTAGGCTGGCAGCATCGATGTAAATATATATAAACAGTTTTCACGTCGCTGGCTGGTAGGCTGGCGGTAATCTACCATATCGCTGGAGGTAAGTGATAAGAGATGAAAATGAGAAGAAAATGAGGTATTGGAAAGTGTGTTTGTACCTCAATACCATGGTACCCTAGTCTGGTATCTCTATATAGCTTGTGATTATGATTTCGTTGTGATCGAAGTGCCATTAGCAACTGGTTACGACAAATTTTACTCACATATTTGATCGTAAGATTTGCGTGCGCCGTCGGAAACACGGATCGTACTGTTGTTTGTAAAACCTTTTAGATCTGGTCTAAGTGTAATACAATTTGTGGAGTGCTAAAAAATTATGTATGTCCATAGAAGCATAGGTAAATAGTGACTTAGTGACATAGTAATGGGATCCGGCCCAGTAACCGATACTGGAACGCAATATTTGGTGTTCGATAATGAGTTTCTTGTGGATTTACCTAATGTTACCTACTTCTATTTGTTATCTGATTTTGTTCTCATTGTTTGAATCAGGAATTACTTTGCGGAAGTTTCTTGGAAAAATATCAATTGTATTTCCGCTTCAACGTCTAAAATTATCATCGTTGTAGATTTTGTTGTATTATCTGCCTTAAAGCTTCACAAAATAAATTGTTTAATAAAAACGATGCTTTAAGTGACTCACGGTGAGGTAACAGACAGGAGAACATGGTCGACACGCTTTTCCCGCTTGATGACTCTGCCAGCCTGAGTCTGGTCCTCATCAGATCAGTTCCAGGGTACCAACGTATTGTATCGTCATCTGAATTACACATACTTCCTAAGTTTTAAATCGATACGACATTTAAGAAGTAGGTTGAATAAAATTTCTAACATTTGATTGCATTATTGGTTAGTTAAAAGTAAATTAATAAAGCTAATATAAAGCTTTAAATAATAATTTTAGATTTTTTTTGTATATATTTCAATATTGCCAACGTTTTAATTCGTAGCACTAGTTCCTATCATCACATTTACTTTAAGAGCCTTTCCTTCAAAATCTGGCATCAAACTAATCATCTGCTCTGTTTTCCATGAATCCATTAATGATAATTTCAATATTTTATGTTTTTCTCTTCTTGTATTTTTTTGTGGAATGTTATAATTACTAATCGAAACATGATGTGAATGTTCCAGACGGGCGGCAGGCAGTCAGACAGTGCGGCTATTCTGTCGGTGCTCCGGTCGCGCGCCATCGTGTTCCGCGTGACCGTGATAGCGGCCTGCTTCGTCTGCTGCACCTTCGTGTACAGCGGCTCCATCATCAACTCGGTCTCCATCGCCGGCAACAAGTACCTCAACTTCTCGGCGCTGCTGCTGCTCTCCATCCCCACGAGGGTGGTGACAGCGCTCACGCTCACCAGGTTCGGTCGGAAGACGCCGATCTGTGTCGCCTACACTCTGTGTGCCGTCTTCTTTATTGCGTCTGCTTTTGTGCCGAAATGTAAGTTTGTGTTGGGATTTGTAGCTTTATTGCGAAACTGATAGGGTAGGTGTTTCACCGCAGCTCGCCTGAAACTAGCCAGGAATGGAATCTAGCACTCAGGTGAGGTTGCCTGAACAGAACTTTTCTTAGGTACCTACACTCGATAGATTTCCGGGTTTTTCCTGTCTTGCCTTACTTACTTTTTTATGCAACTGAGTTACGAGACGAGCAAGTTAGTCGCCTGTGTTTTTAACCAACTTCAAAAAAAGAGTGTCCAAATGTTTTTTTTTAATTTTACCTCAGAAATTCGTCACTTATAAACGTTTATTGTATTATTTTATTGTATTTATTTCATTAGTAGTTTGGTTTTTAAATCAACACAAAAATAACTGGAAAAGATATGTCATCCAAGTAAACGAAATTACGTATTTACTTATTTAGAAATCCGATTATTTTTACCAACCATCCGAATTAAGAATCTCTCCCTTAAATTTTTTGAGGTGGGTTAAAAAGGAGGTTTTCAACTGGATTTCTTTGTTTTTTTTTGTCTTTTTTAGGCGATATCTTTCCCTATCGTGAACTTTTTGAATGTTTTTATTCAATAGGCTGTATCTTGAGGGTTGTCCCATTTAAATTTCAAGAAAATATTCCACCTCTGTTTAATTAGGGGGTAACTCCTGTTTATTGAACTTCCCGTGATGTTGTTTTCTTTTTTAAACATGTAGGTATTATTATGAACATTAGATGTATGTACGTGTTGTGTGTATTATAGCGGCATGGTGGGCATCCCTGCTGCTGTACCTGGCGGGCAAGATGTGCTCCAGCTACGGCATGTTCAGCTTGTACGTGGTGGCCATGGAGGTGTTCCCCACCACCTCGCGCAACTCGCTCACCAACCTCGCCAACACGGTCGGCCGGCTCGGCTCCGTGCTGGCGCCGCAAGCACCGCTCCTGGTCAGTACACCCCTCACTGCTACTCCTGCCACTCGTGACCAACCTTGCAAACACAGTCGGCTGGTTTGGCTTCTCGCTGACACCGTGCAATCAACCTTGCCAACACGGTCGGTTGGCTCGGGGCCGTGCTGACGTCACAAACACCGCTCCTGCTCAGTCCACCCCCCTACTACCTACTCCTGCCACTCGCAACCAACCTCGCCAACACGGTCGGCTGGCTCGGCTCCGTAGTGGTGACGCTACTGCTCAGTGATCGAGCCTCCCTTACTTCACTGCTGGTGAACCTCTGTCTGTTGTTCTCTGGGCTAGTCAGATTAACTATTCTAGTCAGCCTGATATCAGAGTTATCAATGAGTGTGATTGTTGTAATCTTCAGGAGCAATACATGCCGGGGCTGCCCAGCGTGGTGTTCGGGCTGGTGGCTCTCGGGCCGGCCATGCTGGCGCTGCTGCTCCCGGACACGAGCCGCGCGCCGCTGCCGGACGACCTCGCCGCCGCCGAGAACCTGGACCACGCGCCCGACCGGGACGAGCCAGCCCCGACCCGGGATGCACCACACACAGTGGTGCTCACGCAGACGCATAAGGGAAACTGATGATCTTAATCACAGGTTCTTGTCTCTGGACTATATTGTGCAATATATGCATGTAGATGTGTTATGGTAGGTAGGTACATTACTGCAGCGACCGCCAACAG
Source organism: Agriopis marginaria (assembly GCA_932305915.1). Classification (NCBI taxonomy): domain Eukaryota; kingdom Metazoa; phylum Arthropoda; class Insecta; order Lepidoptera; family Geometridae; genus Agriopis; species Agriopis marginaria. Next base: position 17,975,645 of record OW029926.1, on the reverse strand, counting down.
CAGCCTTTATCGACGAACGTGAACATGTGGGACAAGCGTAGCCGAGGACAGCATATCCATAAATGCTCACCTGCCGCCGAGGCTTGTTTTGTACTTTTCTCAAAAATTGCGTGGAGCATCACGTCAAAATATAAATAAATGTTTTGGGATAATTTTCGCTCTCTAAAACGTTGCTAGGAATAAAATTTTGAAATTAAAAAAACTTTAGAGATGTCGATGGCTTATAATATAAGCCAGTCACTGCACATCTTCAGCTAAAGTAAATTGTTTCTGTCTGTAAATTCTACCATAACTTCTGTGCATTCGCTTCGTTATCGTGGAAACACAAAACTTATTTGCACATTGAAGTATTATATACGCGTAGCGCGTAATACTCGTACTACTAGTAAAAGATAATCAGAAGAAACGTAAAATAGCCACCAATTTGTGCATCGGCTGAGGCGTTAAAGTCCAATTTTGTCACCATGAATGATAAAAGGATCGCAAAGAATACTTGAGGATATCTCATTGCAATACGTTTATCCCTCCTCCCCCTTTCTTTTGACCAAGCTTCGAATGACTGGACTTAGACTAAGCTTTGTAATTTATTGTTATTTTAAGTATATCTTTATTGTAAGTTTTAATATCCAAGATTTGCATGGAATTAGAAACTAGGTTCGCAATAACTAAGGACATTTTAATTTATAGTATGTTTGGTTTTTTCAATGGTCTCTATTATTTTTAAGTTTTTGTCTTGTGAACTTGAATATTGCGAACTTGTTTCCTTCACCATGTTCTGTTATACATAAATATGTCATTATTTATTATTGTAGGTACTCGTAGGTACACTGGGTACTTGAGAGATCTATAGGTACATTCATATTGTTCGCTGAAGGAATTTGATCTATAATTTTGATAAGATTATAAGTTTAAGTAATCTCAAGACAAAAGTGATATTATTTTTATGATTGATATTAGTTAATTACGAGTAGGTACTAAATCATCAAGAGATAAGATTATACCGAAGTGAACCTACCTACTGTCATGTGGTAGGTAGGAGGTACCACATAACAACGAGTGGAAGGAGTGGATCCATACTAAACTTTAATCGTGTGCATTTATAATAAAACAATTTTCTATTAAATTTTAATTCTTATTTTGTTTTATTTACTTATAAAATGCTATATTTTCGATATTTGATATTTTTTAAGTCGATTAGCTCCAAATTGTTTGCGTCTGGTGGTTCGCTAAGACGACTGCGAAATTTTCTACCCACTGCCACCAAAGTTGCGCTTGCACAGTCTCTTCTTCTTTCCATCCTAGATTACGCTGACGCCTGCTTTCTTGATCTCACTGAGGACCAGCTAGATAAACTTGAGCGCCTCCAAAATTACTGTATAAGATTTATATTTGGTTTACGCAAATATGATCACGTTTCTCAATTTCGTGCAAAACTCAAGTGGCTACCTATTCGACTTCGCCGGAATGCTCACATACTATCTCTTCTCTATAACATCCTATTTAATCCTTCTACCCCAAAATACTTAAAAGAACTCTTTACTTTCTGGCACACCTTTCATTCTCGTCCTCTTAGATCAAAGGATACCCTGTCCCTTAAGTCCCCTTCAGCGCGTACCGAAACTTTTTATGGCAAATCATTTGCATTTCAGGCTGTTCAATTGTGGAACGCGTTGCCCGTGCATATTAGACACGCTCCATCGCTCGCTGTTTATAAAGACCTTGTAAAGCAATTTTATTTGTCGCAATTGCCACCTTGTTAGCGCTGTTGTTGTTTATTTAACTGCTCATGTTAATAGATTTTATATTTTATGTATTAGTATATTATCGTAATTTTAAGTAATATAAGTATTAGAATGTATTGTTATTAGAATGTACGGTTTATATTATAACTATATCACATTATTTAATATTGCACGCCCCGCCTTCTACCTCCTGTATAAATCCTCTCCATCCTAAGGTTGCCTGGAAGAGATCGCTCTTAGCGATAAGGCCGCCGATTGTTGCACTAGTTTTTAAGCTGTTTTATCATGTGTACGAAATGTGTGGTGTGAACAATAAAGAGTTTATCTATCTATCTATCTATCTATTTTTTGTAAATTATAATACATTACACTTACCTACTATTTATACATCATTTTTAACTTATTGTTTCCTTCCCGTAAGATATATTCATTCATATTCTTCACGATGACATTTTGCCAATAAATAATAATAAAAATAAAACACTCTAATGATTCGTGCCCTTCATAGAAATAGAGGATTTGTGTTAGAACATCTTTTTCTTATATTTTAAGTCCCTATTCTTTTAGTAGTTGAACATAAGCATTGTTATCTATTAACTTGTAAATTTTGCATTTTTTTATACTTTTTTTTACCTGTAACAAAGTAAGCACTAACCTTCGAATTATTTTATTAAAAGTAATTTGAAGATTATTTTAAAATTTCTTTAAAAGATCTATCAGCAACTTCGACTAAACCAAACTGTTCAGTGGAAGCCTTACAAGCCTAGCGAGTATCTTGCGAGCATTTGTGGTCAGCTGTCCTGCACGATCTTGGACTGTGGAGAGCCGAGCGCCTCGGCCTCCGCTAACGTGTCGGGCATCTTGGTGCCGAGAGTCTCGGGCTGCGTGAGCACCAACACGCCGGATAGGACTCCCATGGCACCGAACATGATGGACGGGAGCCCGTCGTAGTAGTCGTTCTACAATAAGGAAGTCAAAAGCATTATCATCACAACACCTTCATTACCTTCACTTCTAACTCATAGTACGTTAGAGTTTTGTGATGGTTCTAGTTATTATTTAAAGTATCTAGGCGATATTTCTAGAAGAATGTGAAAGTTAAACGTGGCCCATCGCTGCATCGGAGCGTACAACTCGCCATCATCGTTATCTGCAAGTACGCTTTGCATGAATCATCGCTTAAGTATGGGAAATGTTCGTCAGAACTCAGCTAGCCTGGCTTCTCAGAGGATCCTGTTAAACTTTACTTTATCAAAGAAGTGTAGCGCGCAACCAGCGCATACTGCAAATAGTTCTCGAGAATGGCAAAACATTCAGTGTCAGTATCTTGTAATATCATAGTTAAGTATGTGACTTTTTTTTTAAATATAATAGTAGACGACGAATCAAGCGACGGGCCACCTGATGGTAAGTAGTCACCGTCACCTATGGACACCTACAATAACCGGGGCATTGCCTACGTTTGAGGACTCTAATCACTCTTCGCTTGAAGCAATTAAGGTTAATTTTGGAAGAAAAACCGAAATAGGTAAGCCATTCCACAACTTACAGGTGCGTGGCAGAAACAATCGATCAAATGAAATAGTGCGAGACTTCCACGCATCTATAATGAGGATGGCTTTTTTTGGTACATAGTAGTACACGTACCAAGACAGGTGTGAGTGGAGCCGTGATGGATCCAATGCGCCCGATCATAGAAGAGAAAGCCAGCAGGCTGTGCCGGTACTGCGTGGGGTACAGCTCCGATGTGAACAGGTAGAGAGACGTGAACACCACCGAGATGCCGAACTTGCCCAGCAGGAACAGAACCAGTCGCAGCGTCGTTAGATCTGCACACAGCACCAACAGAACACTCGTGAGCCATGATCACAGGGTTCATCGATTATATACTATATAATCGATATTATACTTAGGTGATATTATTCAAAATGATAAGATCTACAATATTTTTTATAATAGATGTAATGTTAAAAGAAATACATTTGATTAGGAATTAACATCAGCTTCATTGAGCAATTCAAAATAACTTGCTTTTAAGTTTTTTATTTTTGGCTTTTCTCTCGCAGCTACTGCCAGTTACCAGTAATCGGGCTACTTGATGTTGCAGACAAACAAGGTAGATAATTTTACTATGGTAACATAGTGTGACGTGTGCGAATGCATTAGGCTTAAATCTTAGACTTGAAGTTTTTAGTCAAACTCACACTACAGACGACCTTGCCACCCTTTTTTTGGACGTGGTCTATTAGTTAGTTCATTGGTGTCGCTGCAGGTCTCTTAGTGAGCATAAACATTTGTTTGTGAGGTTGTTATTTACAACATACTTTCCAAAAAAAAAAATGAATTTAAGCTCACACTTAGGATCATAAATAAGAAATTAATAGAACCCTAATAAAGATTAAGTTAATATTTATCTACATTGTTTGTTTCGTATTTTATAGTAATTTATCGATTGAGTTACAATCTATGGCGTATTTTATTCCGCAAAAATATTGACATTCCGTTCAAATCAGCGATAACATAATTCAATCAACTGATAAAGGCAGGATGATCCACGTTATCAAATAATTAGGATTGTGATAACTATTTAATTGTAAATTATGTTACAGTAATTGCTGAAGGTCAGCCTAATATTCATGGTCAAATTCTTCAATTATTGTAGACTTATTATACATATACTTTAAAATCATTTTAACGCACGTCTCGTGAATTATATTCCTATACCTACTTCAACAACAGTAGGTACGCCTTGAACAGGTTTAAATATAACATCTACTGCTAATAATAACAAACGAGGTAAAACCTAATAAAAACTCCATAAATTCCAATAAACGTAATAAACAGGATCGCGTAAAAATAACCATAAAGTTCCGAGATAACAAAATGATTATATTATTATTATTATGGGTATTGGCAAGGAGATTAACTCACCGTTTTCAATGAAAGCGAAGGCGAGGTTGCACGCGGCGCTGAATAAGAAGCCAATAGACAGGGTGGCCTTCCTTCCGATCCTGTTAAGCACCAGCACCGCAGTGAAGAACCCAGGGATCTCGATGGCACATGTGAGGATGTAGTTCAGATACATGGTGTCGGAGAGGCTGGTGGAGTTGATGGACAGGCCGTAGTACACGAAGGTGGTGGTGATCCACCAGATGGGAGTCGTACACACGCGACGAAGAAGCACGCGGGATTTGAAGATGGTAGTGAACACACTCGGAACTACCTCCTGGAACAGACATCGTGATAGAACACAAAATACCCGTTCTTTTGAAATCCTTAGATTGAAAATGTAATTAGGCAAGCTTCGTAATAGATTTCACTAAAATCCGTTCAGCAATCCTTGTTCTGAGTGGGACATGTTGAGTTAACTTAAGCATACTAAACTCAAAACTTGTAAAAACTAAACTCACTAATTGAAGATAGTTTATATACTATCTATAAGCAACGAAGGCCTATAACTAGTTCAAATGATCTTTAATTTCAGGCAAAGTTTTCAAAATGCTGGCCGCTTTGCCTTGCTTGATTACGAAGCTAACTTTCTGACCAAAATACATAATTTTTCCAGCGTTTTGACACAGATTTTTACCGCATTTATTATCGGACACCCTGCATTTTACAGCGTTCTTATTCATATTTATAAAACCGTATGTATCAGGGGTAAAAAGTATTTAGTGTAATGTTAGGATAGTTATCTCACCGTCGATGGTGGAGGAGGATTCATTAGTGCTTCCAGTGACTTCTCACTGATCTGCTTCTTGTTGACTCTGGCCACCTTTTCCAGCACTTCTTTGGCCTCCTGCCACTTTTGCTTGGAGAGCAGCCAGCGCACGCTCTCAGACAGCAGCCAGTAGTAGGCAATGATAAGGAAGCAGGGAATGTGGAGGGCCATGATCATGTACCTGATAAAAAAAGACAATGGTCACCTATTAAATCTGACTAGATTCAATGCAATGAAAAAAAACGGATTATTAGACCTAATTTTCAATTGGAAATGCATTCGTGTAGAACTTGCGTGAACTTATATCGATTGAGATTTAATTGTAAACTATGTGAACATACCTCCAGGGCTGCACCACCCAGGCGACGCCTCCGAGGATCACTTGTCCCACGGCAAACATGGATGAGCTGAAGGCGCTCGTCACGACACGATACTTGGGACCCACCAGCTCCGCAGCTAAACCATAAAGTTTCAGTTAATCTTGTAGACGTCGTTAGTGAAACATGAATATCTATTACGAAAGACACAACAGCTAGGCTACTGAAGATATATTTTCATATAATATTTAAGTAGGTAACACGATAGAATAAACAAAGTCAAAGAGCGTGTCGAGACACGTAAATGATAGCGTTCCTTTATAACAGATAGTACGTTAGAATGTATCCTTACGGAAGCCACATCAGCCAGGCCACTGAAAGCAAAAACGCTCCACGATATGAAAGACATAATGGAACGAAACTATAATCGGTCTATGGTGACTGAACTATAAAGCTCAGAAGCAAGTTGTGGGACGAAAACGAAAAAAAATATCCAAAAAGCCAAGAGATTTGACATTTGGGTCGCAATTTAATTATGATACGAAATTGCTTACTCACCAAAAATATATGAAGAACTGAAGGTACCAGCTCCAAGCGTAGTCTGCAAGATCTGCAGCGCGAGGTACATTCCGTAGTTGACAGAGAAAGCTCTGATCAGCCCAACCAGAGCCAAATTGAAGACACTGATGACCAACGCAACTCGACGCCCGAAGCGGTCAGAGACGAAGCCAACGAAGGGTAGTACGATGAGAGTTCCGACGCTGCTGAGGGTTCCAGCTAGAGCTCGGAGCCAGTCTTGGCAGCCTAAGTCAAACTGAAAGAAGAAGAGTTATTAGTATGACGAAGATTTGTAAGAAAGTTTATGGAGACTTGGTACAATATTGTTGATAAAACAACATCCACCTCATAATCCAAGCAAAGATCACAAGTATTAGCAATACACTTCTGATTCTATTTAACTAGCAAGTCCATGATGTTCATCAGATAGGTAGTTTTTAGTCATCATCATCAGCCAAAAGACGTCCACTGCTGAACATAGGCCACCTCCTTAGAACGCCACACTGAACGACAGCCTGCCATCTGCGTTCACTGGATGCCCATGACTCTCACGATGTTGTCGGTCCACCTAGTTGGCTTATCAACGCTGCGTCTTCCGGTCATCCGTGGTCTCCACTCAATGACATTTCTTCCCCATCGGTTACCGGTTTATAATGTGGCCCCGGCGGGCTCGCTTTCATTAATTGCCATTCAAACTTGCAAATCTGAGCAGCTATGTCGGTGACTATGTTTTTTTACGAATATCTTTGTTCCGGTGTTTACCGTGCAAACAAACTGAGCATAGCTCGCTCATTGCCCGATGTCCAACTCATCAAGTTTTTAATCACTAACAAAATTTTGGAAAATCTCTGAGACATGTGGGAACTCTTAAAGGAAGATCATCAACATTGATTGACTCACATCATAGACAACAGAGTTGTCTCTATCGTACACAAATCCGTCGCACTCTACAGTGTTGTTGACGAAGATGTAAGCGGGGCAATAGTCGAGGGTTCCGGAGGCGCCGGGGGCGGCCTCGTAACGCTCGCAGCTGGCGAATCCACCACCTTGCACCGAGGGGATGGCGTTCATCACCCACTCTGGCTCGTACGGGTGGTCTTTTGTCGTCTCGCCACATTCCGGGATCTGGCACCTGAGAACAATTTTCAATAATTTCCGTCTCATCGCTTGCGCTGTATACTTACTGCAATAACAAGACATAATATATGTCTTTTGCATCCACTGGATGCCAGCGACTCTCACTACGTCGTCGGTTCATCTAGTGGGAGGCCTACCTGCGCTGCATCCAGTGGCATCCAGTCGATGCAAAAGGCAGGCTGCCGTTCAGTGTGGAGGTTAAAGGGGGAGGCCTATGTTCAGCAGTGGACGTCTTCTGGCTGATGATGATGATGAATATATGTCTATAAGTTACTACCTACAGTTTAGAGGATCGCTTATAGCTTCAGATGAGTTTATCAGTTCTTATTATAAGTTAACAAGTATTTGGTAAGCACTTAAATTGATCATAGCCTTGTTCTCGCGGAATATTCTTTTATATTTCAACATTCACAGGAATTGCAGATTGTGCGATTTGCCGTCACTGCAGGGGGTAATATCACTGATAAACATATTGTGTTTAATGTTCAATTATATTATCATCGTGAACTAATTAAGGTGATTAAATGCTTACTACTTAATTCTAGCACTTTGCGGCAAGTGGGTACTCCGGGTGATCATGGCGATTAACCATAAATCGGTATAAGTATAATATACATTTTATTATAAGATATAAATACTTACGTGTATTAACATTAAGTACTTATGAATTTTTTTGATAGCTGCGTCATTTTTGAATTTATTTATTCTACCAATTCTACTAAGTCAAGCTTGAGCGTTTGTATTGTCTTTAGGCCTTCAACGGTCTATGGACAGTCTAATTGTATTTGCAATGTTAATATTAGCTTGTATTTTGTAAAGTTAATAAAGGAACTTGCCCAGTAAAAATAAATAATAGAAAAAGTATAACAAGTGTGACATTAGAGGAAAATGGAAACAAAAGAAAATTTTATATTTACGTGCTAAATACTCACTAGCACTTGTTATTATGTATTACCTCAGCTTCAAATATCTACGTAAATATAATATTTTTTACTGTCTATTTTTCGTGTAGACATAAGTTACATACAATACAAGTAAGAATAAACACCGGCCAAGTCGGACTCGCGCACCGAGGGTTCCGATCACATAAGTGGGGGTGGCTTATATTCAGTTTGGGATCTTTTAACGCACGCCCGACTCGCACTCGGCCTGTAGGTATTTATCATTTAATGTTTTGCTATGAAGTGTATACTAATCACACCAAATTAGACGCTTGTAAGTAGGAATTGCCGTTTTTATACTAAACCAAAGACAAAAATACGTTTGATGTATTTAGGTTTTATTTTGGAATAACGAAAAAATTCAACAAAAAATTTTGTTGTATGGGCCAACCTTAATTTTTTCATTTGATTATATTTTTTTAGTTAATTCGCCGTAAAAATACCATATTCTGCAAAAACTTCACTCGGTATCTATTACGATTCGAACGATACAGACGTTAAAAGGTAGTATAGCATAGGCAAATAGCTACTTAGTCCAAACGCTTATTTGAAAAATTTTAAATGGCATTTTGGCACACCGCTTAGGTACGCAGCAAGCAAACGGACGTGAATAGTTTTGGGTATTAACAACGTATTTTATCTGTTTTCCTTTGGAATATTTCGACAACATAGGCTACATATCTTGTTCCATGTAATGACATATTAATAAGTATTTACCTAGTATTTTATAATGCATCTCACCTGTGCGGGATGGCGGCGGCAGAGAAGATGTACTCGCTCATGAAGGCCGACATTATGATGGGGAGCGCCACGAGGAGGATGTTGTTCAGCTGGAAGCGGCCGAACTGACCCAGCTCGTTGACCAACACATCGTCTAGGTCTAGAGCTTTGGGAGGCGCCACGCTGCCTTTCCTGCCGGCCATGTCTCCTTTCCTGTCGGACACGCTGGCTCCTTCCTCCGCTGTGCTGCCCTTCCTGCTGCCTCCTTCCTCCACCGTGCTGCCCTTCCTGGTGTCGGCCATGTTTGTGCGAGGGCGCGTCGTCCGCGGCGGGCCCCGAGCGAGTGAGCCCACCACCGACCGTTCAGCACCGAACACAGTTCGACCGTATCAGATAATACTCTATTGTAACTTATTTATTTACTAGCGACCCGCCCGCCCGGCACTTCGCACGGGTGTAATTTACGTGCGAATCCGGGGCGGGTCGCTAGTTATATATATAAACCTTCTTTGAAAATGTATCTAACTGATGGTGAAAACCGCATCAAAATCCGTTGCGTGGTTTAGGAGGAGTTAGCGGCCATACAGTCATACAGACAGACGCGGAAAGCGACTTCAATTTATACTATGTAGAGATAGAGATAAAGATTAAGATAAATTGTTATAATTCAATTGCGATAGGAATTCGATAATTCCATTTAAAAAAAATGGCTTTCGTTTGACCGCCATTTAATAAATGTAATTATGAACCTTATCTTCCTACAGTAGGTGTATAAATTGTTAAATTAACCTATATATCTGTGGGAACTAAGTGGCTCTATGTAGGTATGTACGTAGTTGTCATGAAGGCTTTATCCCATGGAAATGATAAGATATCTTCAGGTGTTTAAAATATTTACAATGTCTATAGATAAGTATGTTGAGAACTAAACTAGGTAGGTAGGTACATACTGAGGTAAATATCAAATGTTTCTATAAGTAAGTCGGTACTAACTTGTTAAGATAGTTGAAAGAGCATTTGGCTAATACACCTACCTATATATTCATCTAATCATCATCATCATTTCAGCCGTAGGACGTCCACTGCTGGACATAGGCCTCCCCCATCGCCAAAAGGGCCTGCATCCAGTGTTTCCCTGCGGAACCCCCCCCCCTCCCAAATATGATTAATCTAATACCTACTTATATAATTATAAATCGATGTTTTTATGTATGTATGTGTTGGTATGTTCCCTATGGACTCTTAAACGGCTGGGCCTATTTTGACGGGACTTTCACTCGGCAGATAGTTGATGTTTTAAGGAGTAACTAATGCTACTTTTATCCAGGATATAACGCGGGTGAAACCGTGAGTTGCAGTTAATATATTATTATTATAAGTAGGGATAGTTACCTACGTATATATACTATGTGTATATATGTATCGTACTGAGACGTGGTCCTTAACTGTTGGCCTTTTGGAAAAACTCAGTCACACAGCGGGCAATGGAGAGAGCTATGCTCGGAGTTTCTTTGCGCGATAAAATCCGAAACGTGGATATTCGCCAAAGAACCTGAGTCACCGACATAGCTGTTAAAATTTGCAAGTTGAAGTGGCAATGGGCAGGCCACATCGCTCGAAGAACCGATAATCGATGGGGAAGAAAGGTTCTGGAGTGAAGACCACGAACCGGAAGACGCAGCGTAGGGAGACCTCCCACTAGATGGACCGACGACATTGTGAGAGTCGCGGGCATCCAGTGGATGCAGATGGCAGGCTGTCGTTCAGTGTGGAGGTTAAAGGGGGAGGCATATGTTCAGCAGTGGACGTCTTCTGGCTGATGATGATGATATACTATGTAGGTACCTATATGTTCTGTGTGTGAGAAGACAAGAGAAGCTACCCGATTCATAATATTTCAACATAAAAAATTCGTTACACATTGTGAGTTACACAAGAACATTTTATACCTTTTAGGGTATAAAACCCTAAAGTATCTGTATGGGTATAAAACGGATAAGGTTTAGGTAAGGGCTTTGAATTTTTACAAAAAAATGAACTTCATTCAAAATACGTTTATTGAAATCTTAAATGTAAAACTATGTCAAATAATAAATAATACCAATAATTTAAAAAAAACTAGGATTGGTGGCACCTACTCTAATTAGAAATTCAAAATAATCGTTGACGCATCCACAGATACTTACTTATAGTAGTTATAGTACTCTTTTCTACAATTAAATATGAAAAAATAGATTACGTAAATTATGTTTTATTACAAACAAACAGATAGTAATGAATTATAATTTAAAATGACAACGGGTATAATAGCAGTAATTGCCTATCTGTTTCTTACTTTCGTACACGACTAAACGGCTGCACTGATATTGACGTAATTTAACGAGGCATCACGCAAATAAAAATAACAACATTTTAAACTGTGATTTACCTCCAATCACATGTAAAGACGCATGCACAGTTAGCATTTTATTAACATACAGAAGTTAGATGTGCCAAAATATAAGTTATAGCAAGGAAGAAAGACTAAGAGGAAAGACAATTTGAGGTAATTTGAGCGTGCTATAGGTTGTCTCGAACTTCCGTAAGCGCTGCAGTCAGATAGCGTACGAAAGGGTTCTACAAATTACCGTAGCGCTAGTATCGCAGTCAAGTTTCGCAATATTTCAAGAGAAGCGCAACTCATACCAATTACCAGTAGATGGCGCTTTTCTTTATTCGCTTGTAATATTGCGAAACTTGAATGCGATACTAGCGCTACGGTAATTTGTAGAACCCTTTTGTACGCTATCTGACTGCAGCGCTTACGGAAGTTCGAGACAACCTATAGCACGCTCAAATTACGGTGTCATCTAAGTTTTTAGGCAAATTTCCGAGCTACGCTCTAATGTTCCGCTATTGTCTTTCCTCTTAGTCTATCTTCCTTGGTTATAGTGACCAGGATATAATCAAAATCAAAGAATTCACAAATGAATAATTACTTGCTGTTTCGCTTCTTTGAAGACATTTAAAGACCAATCTCAGTTGATAACAAGGAGTCTGAATTACGTTTACCGGCTTGCTTGTGGTATCCATTATGACAGCAGTGGTCATAGTAAAAGAGTCACTGGAAGCTCTGTCATGATACCTCACAGGCATTGTTATAATTCCTGGGAGTACAGTCATGTCGGGTAAATAAATAGACACCTTGTTATTAAAAATCTTAACACAACCTAAGTACTGAGGTAGCTAATTGTAGTTAATACTATTGTTAACAACATTTAAATCAATTTTGTAAAATTTCTGGTTGAAATCTTGAATAGGTAACCATTTTATGTTTAACTAAGTATTATCTATATTAAAATTATGGCAACATTGTTCATATATATCTACACAAAAACTAGACTCTAAAGACAACATTACAAAAGCTATCTAGATTTCTTTACAGACACTCATAAAAAATAACTTATTTACAAACATCCTAAATCCTACAGCTCTATTAACTATATACAGGGTTATCGCTAAATAACAAAGCGCACGCGCTCTCCCAGACAGCTTGCCTACATCATTCTTAATAACTTTGTTATTTTCTCTACCGCGACTTTTTAGAAAACTTTATACATTTCCAAGAAGATTCTTTAAATACGGATTTTGTAAGTTTTGTTTTAAACTATCACGGTTGTTCACAAAAATTTTATGATTATTTACGGGATATTTACCGTACCCGCATTCTTCAGTCTTCCCGTGAACATGGTGCATGTAACTGCGCCGCAATATCGGGAGCTCATTCCACAACCTTACCACGGTAAATATCTCGTTAATAATCATAATAACTTTTGTAAGTTTTGTTTATAAACTAAATGCTTAGAGTCTGTTCTTAAACTTGGGCGGGGCCCCCGCGTTTTCATTTAATTGGAACCGTGTTAAGTTATGACCATTTCGAGCCCTCTAAATATAAGGTACCTTTCTAAGTCTACGTGCTTCATCCTTGACCACATCGTCGCTTACCAACAGGCGAGTCGGTGTCAAACGCGGACTTATATGCGTAAAAAAATGATTTCGTTAGGGGAAAAAATGAATTCAGTATTTAATAATCGTAGAACTAAAATTGTTAGCTACTATGTAGACAAGCTGCCTGCGACAAGGTTGTTAGCTTGTTACCGGTAAACCTGTATAATACGACTATCTCATAACTTACCTGTGTCTATCGCATATTTATGCAGACGCAGATTCGTTTTAATATTATTATTTTAATCTGTACCTAAAACTCAGATGTTTCACTTAGATCAAGACGTACCATTTCCTTCTAAAGCCAATAACATTAAGAAAGCCTTTTGTCAAGTCAAACACGGTTTCAATTTCAAGATTTACAAGAAATAATTTGAATATATTTTGCATTTTTTTCTTCAAACATGCTCGCTTTTGCGTCCATAATTGACGTGGTATTATTGTAATTAACATTGATATGTTCGAGAAACGTAATATTTGAGGCAATATTAAGATAGTCTCACATTACATGAGCTCGGTACTTCAAACCACATTTTTTTCATTCGTCCATAAAATTGCGTGCCGCGGCTGTAGACACCGTCTAGTTTATTAACTGGTAAGTACTGGTAAGTAACCCTGTATAGTTACTAAGTTATACTTACTTACAGTAAGCATCCTCTTAAGCGGCTTCAGCTCGTCAAAACAAACAACTTTTGTTCTACGACTTATCAAAATTTGCGAAAAAAATCTGCTATTTCATATATTTTGTCGGGAGTGAATGATTTATTTGTATGGAACGGCCGATTTTTTTTCCGCCTATTTCGAAGTGTAACAAAAGTTGTTTGTTTTGATGTACTGAGGCCGCCCTTGAGAGGATGCTGATTACCAGTAACCCTGTATAGAAATACTTTTGGTTCTATATAAGCAATAAGCATTCATTGTACTTAGTTCGTTCGATCTCGCGTCTTTAGTGTACAATGTACTCAGCAGCTGCAGCTGCAGCATCTAGTCGACGATGATGTCGGTCCGCTTCCTGGCCCGCGGCGCGACCACAATGTTCTCCGCCTGAATCACAATATAAATACGTTTTATAAATGTGTTACTTACATCAACTATATAGGAAACATAATTATAGTAAGTATATAGACATTGACATCTTTTATTTGTGGCAAAAAAAAAAACCTTTAATTATAATGGTAAAAAAATACTTTAAATTTAAACAAATTTTGGAGCTTATTATATTTTTTGTCACAAACCAGCTCCAACTCAGCAAGATGCCGGTCGAAAACAACCGGCGCTGGTCTTCCATTGGGACCGGCTGGTGACGTCACGTACAAACGTACCACACGGCACGCGCACAAGCTATGGTTTGCAATAGTTGTTATGTAGCATAGATATTTTGTCTGTGGTCAGGTCTGTTGCCAGCCACAACATGAATGATTGCTACACCATTAATCTATAACAAGTATATTTTTTTGAACCCCGGTAAAAGAGATTTAGATCTAAGATCTCGAACAAATCACCTTTCAAACAAAAAAAAAACCGGACAAGTACGAGTAGGACTCGTGCTCTGAGGGTTCCGTTGGACAGAACCCTCAGAGCGCGAGTCCAAAAAAACCTAAAGTTGAAATATTGAAAGACAAGCTTAACTTTGTAGTTGACTATAAGGTTCTTCTATACATTCCAACTACAAAATGTAAGTTTGTAATAGCAAAATAATAATTTTTAAATGATAACTTAAAATTGTTAACTTTCAGATTTATTCCTATATACGTGCTATAAGACCTTGCCTTTTACCAAATTTCATGATTCTAGGTCAACGGGAAGTACCCTATAGGTTTTGATTCCCCTGTGAAATCGTAAAATATGCGACATAAATGTTCATATCTTTTGATTGCGTTGACTTACAACTTTTATTTTTTTACAGCCGAAAGAAACCGTAGACCCAAGTATTTAGTATAAATTTCAACTTGATACCTTTACGCGTTCTTGAGTAAAAGGGTCTTGACGGACGGACAGACGGACAGACGGACAACGAAGTGATCCTATAAGGGTTCCGTTTTTTCCTTTTGAGGTACGGAACCCTAAAAATATACTAAATCAAAATTGGTCCATCCGTCTGGGAGCTACGATGCCACAGACATACAGACATACACAGATACACACGTGAAACTTAATAATACCCATCTTTTTAAAAAACAAGAAAGCGTACATAATATTCGCAATATTTGCCGAAGTGCAAGTGGTCGATTCAGTGAAACTTTAAAAAAATTGTTTTCATTTAGCTTTTTACTTTACTGCAGCTGTCAAATTGCTTTTTAATGTTGGGTCTACTGGAATAAGTTGATTATTTTGTAAGAATTGAAAATACTTATAAAATAACTAACTAACAAAAGGAAATACTTGGCCAGGACTCGCTCAGAATGAGAAAAACTGACATCCACTGAGGGAGGAGACTTATACCCTGCAGTGGGCGGCAACGAATACAAGCTCAGAACCTCGTGAACGAGGAAACGAGCTGATGATGTAGGGAATGAGGTACCTGTGCCACGGTGTCGGGCAGCCTGATGCGGAGCGTCTCCGGCGTGAGCAGCATCAGCAGGCCGGAGGTGGCCGCCATCACGCCGAACAGTAGGTACGGCAGCGCTTCCATGTACTCCATCTGTGGGCGGGACAGTGGGACTTGAGCGACGGCGGGCATGGCGGCTCGGAGACGTGACGGCCCAGCATCAGGGACGGAACAACACAACTTGTTTATGTACAACGAGTTCCCAAGTAACACAAACACTTCGATTTTGATGTAACATTTTATAGCTAACCTTGTCTGTTCCATAAAAT
The DNA here is from genome assembly GCA_932305915.1 of Agriopis marginaria. Lineage (NCBI taxonomy): Eukaryota > Metazoa > Arthropoda > Insecta > Lepidoptera > Geometridae > Agriopis > Agriopis marginaria. The sequence goes on along the minus strand of OW029926.1, from coordinate 17,959,711 downwards.
TATTCATCTTTGTTGCAATACGTAAGTTATCTAAGGTAAGTTATTGGGACAACTATTGGTAATTTTATCAGCAGTAAATTTTATTTATTATTTATTTATTTAGTTTGACATAAACAAGGAAAATCTACAAAGCCGATTATGCTGAACTGTGATTACATAACCTCTGAACTATGTTTATTGATAAAGAAACTGTTGCCCGCGACTTCGTACGCTAGGTAGCTGAATTATGGGAAGCAAATAGTGCCTTTTCGCAAAATTCAAAATCTTAGCGGACCTTTCTACCTGGAGTGGAGGCGTGCGACAGGAAAAGTAGCATACACACTAAGGCCAACTACTGCTAACTGCACACTACAGTGACCGACCGACCGACCAACAGCGGCGTCTGCGGCGCAGACATGGAGCCGACCCGGCCCAGCATGGAGCAGCAACCCATGCAGGAGTGGCGCGCCTCCGTCGGGAACAGCTCGATGGTGTAGATGTAGATGGAGGCGAACACCATGCTGATAGACAGCTTGCCCACGAGAGACAGCGGGGTGTTCCACTCTGGATAAATACGGATAACATTTGCACGATACATGCCACAGCACGCATACCAGGTCAGTTGGAGCTCTAAGGTGATCATCTGATCGACCAATCTATCTTCCCCTGCAGGTAAAATGAGAAGAAAAAATATTATTACCCAAGACAGAAACTCAAGAAATGTCTACGAGCTCTATTTCCAAAATATTTCATAGAAATAGAAAATGGTTTTCCTCTAGCTCCTTTCGAACATCACTGTTCACAATAAATGGTAAATAGTAAAAGTACAGACCAGTAGGGGCGTCTGCGGCGCGAGCAGCGAGCCCACGCGGCCGAACATGGAGCAAGCGCCGAGCAGGCTGTGCCGCGCCTCCGTCGGGAACAGCTCCGACGTGTAGATGTAGATGGAACTGAACGCCATGCTGATGGACAGCTTGCCGACCATGTTCAGCGTGATCTGCAGCCAGTTCAGCTCTGGAAGGAACGCTACGCTCTACAAGCTGCCTACGCTACTCTCACTACATTTACATTTATATATTTAGACAATGACTCTACGTAGGTTTGTTCTGTTGCTGTCACTAATTTGTAAACATTTCCTTCCTTAAAAGGCATGAAGTTAAAATTTTCGTTTTTATTTTATGCGAACTTAAAGGAAACTACTGTTTATTCTTACGATACATGATGCAAATCATGGAATTACAATAAGCTGAATTCAAATAATACAACGTAAATATGAAATGGTGTCCATAACATCTTCAGAAAAAGCATCTACGCAGGTCAGTACTAATGTTGCAGTGACAGAAGGACCTCACCTACTGGTACAAAAGGTAGAGCGATCAGAGCGATCCCGCAGATGAAGAACGCCGTGATGATGGAGCTCTTCCTTCCGAAACGATCCAGGGTCAGGAAACTCAGGAAGTACCCCGGGATCTCGACCAGCGAGGTCAGGATGAAGTTCACGTACATGTTCCCCGCTAACGTGACCGAGTTGATGGAGAGTCCGTAGTAGATGAACGTCAGAGTGATCCACCAGAAGGAGACGATGAACACTCGGGCCACTAGAGTCTTCGACTTGATGACTTGCATGAACACTGACGGCTGGGCCGGCTCCTGTGCAGAGCTCCCTGCGTCGGACGTCCGTTTGTCAGGTTCCGGTTCATCAGTTAGCAATTTGATCGAAGCAGGAGACAATTTCTTGTTATTTATTTCGGCAGCTCTGAAGATGATCCTGGCTGCTTCCTTCTTCCGACCCTTGCTGAGCAGCCAGCGCACGCTTTCTTCCACGACGAAGTAGTAAAGGACGAACAGCAGGACCGGAGAGTAAATGACGAGGGTCAGATGCCGCCAGTAGGGGAATGCCCAGGCAACCAGGGCGACCACCACCTGGCCGATAGCAAATGTGCTGGAAATTATGTTGCCGCCGAGGACACGCCGTTTTAGCCCGACCATTTCTAGAGCTGTAATAGAGGTTATAGAAACGGTCAGAGTGTATGATTTTGATGATGATGGAATATTTTCTAGCGCGGGATATATTAATTAATAATGAGGAGCTTGATTTCTTTACGTAGAACTATAGTGTAGTTTGAGATCCGCACAATCAACTCAATACATATACGGGGTGTAAGGGGAACACTCTCGAAGCCAAAAGAAGGTAATTGTACTCATCATTATGAACAACTTTTACTATGGGACCAGCACGGAAATCGCGAAAAAAGTATCAACTGTTCTATAGAAAACGGTCATTGACACTCGACAAAATGTATGGAACAGCTGATTTTATTTTCGCGATTTCAGGGTTGTTCCCATACTAAGTGGTTCATAATGATGAGTACAATTACCTTCTTTTGGCTTCGAGAGTGTTCTCCTTACAACCTGTATAGGTACTGGGCTGGCCTCAATTTAGGTCTTTCTTGGATAAATAAGGTTCGAACTATAATTTCCTCAGAAATTTCTTTACATTTTGTAATCAGCGTTCAAACGATCTTTGAAGCATCTTTACCAGATAGAAACAAGAGATACTCGTAGTGGATTAGTTATGCAAGTTACCGAGTATGAAGCCCGTGCTGTAGACGCCGGCGCCCACGGTGGCGTCCATGAACTCCAGGAACAGGTACACTGGGTAAGAGTTGACGAACGCACGGATGATTCCTACCACGCCTGACGACACTGCCGTACATATGAACGCGGTCTTACGGCCGTATCTGCAACATGTTTTAATAATGATTATTGATTTGTTTTACATGGACCCGGGTATGTCCTAAAACTGCGACCAGAACCACCGGAGGATGGGCAGCAGCGTCCTGTTAGTACACGGTGAACGTACTGCGATCTCCAAGCCGCCTGCCAAGCGTGGGGATTATGGCAACACCCCTCTCTGAGAGGGAGGTCTTGTTCAGTAGTGGACATTTAATGGCTGATGATGTGTGTGTGATGTGTTTACAAGGAACAAATTCATTTTATAATATACGAAGCAAACATAAAAATGCCTTAAATATTACTAATTTACTATTATTATATAAATGTGTGTGTGTTGTGTGTTATTGACTATTAGACAAAAATCAAACCAAATCCTAAAATTTGGAACATCACTTAAATAAAAAAATATGCAGTTCTGGTATGGAATTTCAATAATTAGAAGGAAAGAAGTAAGCTTACGTGTCAGAAACGAGGGCCGTGATAGCGAGTGCCGCGAACACTCCAGCGTTGTGCACAGTGCCCACCAGGGTGCGCTTCCACTCCTGGCACGCCAGACCGAACTGAAATATAGCAGGCACTTAATTACAAGTGAACATTTGATAAGAGCGTGTACGTTCATATAAGCTAAATGTCCAGCCCTAACATCAGTTTGTCGGAGCCTGTAGGCCGAACAAGATGCTATAGTGACTCCATAAGTGAGGAAGAGTTATGCTCGGCTTTTCTCTGAGAGTTCGCATCCGGGACGAAGTTATTCGCCAGAGAACCAAAGTCGCCGACATAGCTCAGCGTATTAGCAAACTGAAGTGGCAGCGGGCCGGTACCATAACCCCCACGCTTGGCAAGCGGCTTGAGGATCGCAGTACGTTCACCGCGTACGTACTAATAGGACACTGTTGACCATCCTTCGACAGCCGCAAAACTGATGACAGCGGGCCGGTTATATTATAACGATGATGATGATGATGATGAAGAATCCTTAGAAGGCTAGGCCTCATGAAGTGACAATGTAACGTATACGTAACTGCGGTAGTAGCTAGAAGTGAAAAGCTGAAGAGGGCTGAGTGGTGTCTTAAGAGAGGCCTATGTCCAGTGGACTAGGATAGGCTGATTATGATGATGAGTGAGTCCATAGATCCCCAGGTAATGTTTGTTCAACTTGGATAAGTTGTGAGCCTTTGAAATACTTTCGGATGATTGTATTACAAAGTGCAGATGCACACGCACCACGGTAGAATGATTTGAGTTGTGTACGATGGTGTGGTGTTGTAGATTGTACTAGTCTTCTTCCCTCACCTCAGCAACGATTGTGTGGTCGGACTCGTAGACCCAGGCGGTGCAGGGCTGGCTCACATTGGTGCTGAAGCTGGTCGCTGAACAGCCTCCGTCTACGGACACCATCCGCTCGCACCGCCCCTCGGACGGGAGGGCCCACTGCCCCCATGCACCAGGGATGAACTCGGTAGTATTTATGGACTCGCACTCCGGCACTATGCATCTGGAATATAGAAAAAAGGGAAACTCATTCACTTGAACTTGATTTGTCTCATATCAACAATATTGTGGTGTATTCACGGATAGATGTCTTTGTGGATGGAAAAGAGATTGCTACAATTAATGCGTTAGGGGTTTTTGCGCCGTGGACCGCATTCATTATGTCCTATTCTCTTTAAATTATATGAGTGTTCCTCACAGAAGATTAAGCCACTACTACTACTGCTAGCTTCGACTATAGGTTCAATATAGTATCATTGCCAATAATTATCCATGCATTATACCAGTATTGTTCAACCAGAATCTGAAGAACACATCATGGGATCGCAACCAATTTTGCTGACCTCCAAACTTTCTTATGAAGATGGCACTTGATGATGATGACGTTTTGTAACTTTTGAGGGTCTAATAACATTATCTTTGATGTGTCAGTGTGTTTGTTTATCTGGCATGCGAAGCTCGCTCTAATATTGTTTTAAAATCAACCGCAAGTTGGTGACAAACCCAGGTTAGGTTCCTCAACAACTTAGTTTTCTCCATGAATAAATGACATGCTAAAATACCTGGGTGCAGGTATGTCCTAAATCTGCGACCAGAACCACCGAAGGATGGTCAACAGTGACCTATATATATATATAGCGGTAAACGTACTGCGATCATCAAGCCGCCTGCCAAGCGTGGGGGTTATGGCAACACCTCTCTCTAAGAGAGAGATCTTTGTTCTGCAGTAGACGTTTACTAGCTGATGATGTGTATAAATACGTACGTACGTACGAACGTACGTGTACGTATGCGAGAAATTGTTATGTACCGCAACTATCGTACCTATTTGTAAAGAAACGAAATAAGTATACACACTGACTACACTGACATTGTATAAAATGTAATTTTACGATAAGAAAACATAAGCACAGACAGGTACAGACAAGTAAGTAGGTACTTATTGCAGTAAATCCCACACAATACATACAACTATGAAAATGTATTTTTATCTGAAAATCGTGTTCAGTAGACATAAATATAAAACAAGCCATAAAATTTCATGACGTAGGAATTTACATCGTTGCCCAGTTATAACTAAATAATGCACTAATCTTGGAAGAATATCGCTTTGTCATTTATAGACTGTTAATTTAATTCAAAAAGTTAATTGCACCGCTGCCACTAACGCCTTCTATTTGTAGGAGTTTTGATAGATAGACAGTGTGACAAGACAGTGTGTTACTAAATCTAGGATAATAGGATAGGATAATCTAGCACAGGATCTACTGACCTGACCCAATAAACTCGGTCGGTGTGAGTGAAAGGAGGAGTCTAAATAATACGACCAATCATTCTACGGCAAGATTTATATCTAGCTCGAGCGTTGTCATCATCATCATCAGCCTTGAGTGACCCACTGCTGGGTATAGGTCTCCCTTTGTTTATGCCACTCTCCCCGGTCTCTCGCTATTCGCATCCACTCGTTCCCGACAGTATTTCTGATGTCGTCAGTCCACCTCTCGACAGCTCGAGCGTTGTCTAGTAACCAGAAAATTTTTGATAATAATTCATCATGACGAAATAATTTTCAACAATAAGCTGTTGTTTAATTGTAACTTCTCTGAAAGAAACATTTATCTTTAAAATACTCGCGTCACAGCAAAGGAGATAATAATACATTAAATAACAATAATATATATAAAGACAATAAATAAGGTAAGTAAGGACACAGGGACAGGTAATGATAGTTAAAAAAACACGCTAATGTAAAAAGTACGTCTGTCGTTAAAATGAATCAAAAGAGCCTAAACTCGAGAGGTTTGCTGGTAGCTATCGAATAATAACACCTTCTGGCTTCATCATAAGATCAGTGGGCTTACTCTTGACACTCGATTTCAATCGTAATTTGGGATTGGGATCGAAAACATGCCATTTGGTACTCTTCAATCGCGTCAGGAGTGCCGAAAGCGTCGAGTTGAGTCGATTTTATTTAGTTCCATAAAATTCCACCATAATCGGTTCCAATCGTGCACTAGTTTAGAATTCAAGAGTACCAAAATGGCATGTTTTCGATCCCAATCCCAAATTCGATTAAAATCGAGTGTCAGGAGTAAGCCCACAGGTAGGTATAGATTTGAAACATTGTAAGTACAATGTAATCTGGATGGCAATACGATATTTTGGTACAATTGAACTGGGGGCGTACCACAATCTAAACAACATTTTTATTTTAATCTTACATTGAGTTTTGCCCTCTCATTAGCCGAGAGATCGCGACAAAGCTCACTGCGGGATTGTGGTACACCCCCAGTTCAATTGTACCAAATAATTATTAATTGTCATTCAGATTACGTTGTACTGGCAATCTTTCAAATCGATATCAACGTCTAATTAAAAGTAGGTTAAAATCAACTTTCAAGATTTGTTTACATTGTTATTAAGTAGAGATAATATTATGGCAAAGTAGGTTTATATGAAGGGCTTTGATACCGAATGTCTTTGTGGTGTGGACCCTCAGACAATAACACACTTGATGGACTGTGCAGCGTGTCCTACAACCTGCACACTAGACGACCTGAATGAAGCCATGGAGAGGGCCATTTGGGTGGCAATTTTTTTGCCTGAAACTTAATTTGAAAATAAAATAATAATCTACGAAACATCGACTCCAAAGAAGAAGAAGAGATGTGTATAATCAAAGGTAGAGATAATAAAGGCGTGTTGAGTAGTTTTGTACCTATTGTCTGGTCCCGAGCGCCGTCGCTAGCAAAATAGCACCAATGTTCGACAGCACGCGACCAATAACCATACTCGCAACATCTACCTATTCTTAGGTAGGTGTAGCAACAACGTTACTATGTATGTAACATTGTTGAAAACCAAGGTAAAGAGGAAACCGCCATACTTTTCAGCCCTCAGAACAACCAGACTCAAAGTCCTCAGCCGTCAGATTAGGGAGATATGCCTTACTGAAATTATCGTTCGTGTTCAAATGTCGCCACTATTCATACCTACTATTTTTTTCACTATACCGCTAAACTATAAGTAAGTCTACACTAAGAAACTTCTATGACAGCAATGAACTAACTAGTAGTCCACATGCAAATAAAAGGGCAACAAGGTCGTCTGCTGGTGAGTTCGGCTACAGGCATTTTAAAGCCTGCGATTTAGGTCAGATGTATTTGCACCCACTACGCTACCTTACCACATCTCCCTTGTTTGTCTGATCTGAGCCTCAGCCACACACTGTCGGAGAGCTCGTCTAGACGCCGCAGAATGGTAAGATATGATGTGAGCAGGATGTTGCCACTTTTAGTAATCTCAGACGATACTCTTCATTCTGAGTACTTCTTTGTGGCTAATTTATCTTGCGCGATCTAAGCAGGTCAAAACAGTAGGTAGGCAATATGAGAAACTTTTCTTTCCCAAATCTGTAGTTCATCATCATCAGCCAGAAGCCGTCCAATGCTGAACATAGGCCTCATAGGCCTAACGGAAGATTTTTTTTGAGATTATGGTAACCCACCTGATAATCCTAATACATAACCGTTAATTAAGTTAAGACTACCCCGAGAAACAAAAAAATTGCACTTTTAGAACTCCCCATGCCTCTCATCATCATCATCATCAGCCAGAAGACGTCCACAGCTGAACATAGGCCTCCCCCTTTAACCTCCACACTGAACGACATGCCTTTTGCATCCACTGGATGCCCGCGACTCAAAATCTTGCGAATCTGTAGTTATCAAGTTTCGAAAAGATCAAAAGCTTTTTCGTAGTCTAAATGAAAAATTTGAATGTACCGCAATCACAGGAACACGGATTTAGATTATTTTTACTGTAGATAGGTATATTTGCTTACGACATGTACTTAACTATTTCTTTAGCCACTCATTAATCCGATAACGGAGTTAAAAACTTTGATACAAAACCGCGACGCGCGCTGGTAGCTATGATAAACAACTATACTCATATAATAAGATTATTGTACTAAATACATTGAGGTATTTGAGGTAAGTAGGTATATACTTAGCCTTAGGTTAGTTTAAGCCGTGGTAGCCCATTTGGGAGACCGCTAGACTAGAAAGCGTGAGGTCGTAGGTTCAAACCCCGGGCCCGTACCAATGAGCTCTTTGGAGCTTATGTACGGATTTTCATACCACTGGCTTTTCGGTGAAGGAAAACATCGTGAGGTAACCTGCATACGTACGGAGAATGAATTCAATGGCGTATGTGAATCCACCAATCCGCACTGGGCCAGCGTGGTGGATATGGCCCAATCACCCTTTCGGGGTAGGATAAAAGTCCAGCAGTGGACTGTTAAAAGGCTGACTATGATGATGATATGATGAGGTATATACTTGCCTACTAATGTAAATAATCCTTATAGGAATTTAACTTTTATCCGAAGTAGATGAAGTGAGCAGTAAGCCTGGACCTAAATCACAAATCCCTAAAGAATATAAATTATTGGGTTATCTTTTTATGATGCGAATAGCACCTATCTCCTACGACATAATATTATAATTAATTCTATTGTAACATGTGCGTGTTCAGATGGATTGCCCAATTCAGTCGAGGCAACGAATTAGCATGTGCAAAACTAACCATCAACCTGTTGTTGTGTAAGTCTGTGTTTTGATGTGGATAGTGGCGTCGATTCTGTGATACTAAACTAAACCAATCTGACAGGGCTAAAATTGTCTGCCTCTCTTTTCTTTTCGATATGTGAGAGAAGTATGGCAATAATTTTAGAGCTGTCAAATTTAGTTTAGTTTAGAGTACATCAGAATCGATTCCACTATGATCCTAATACATTTTGTTAATGTCAACTGTGTACTAGGGTCTTACGGACAACAGCTAATTGCGGCACGTAATCCGCTCAGTTGGAAAATCACGCGAACGTGAACCTTATCGCGCCCAGATACGGTTTGCGTGATTTTCCAACTGAGCGGATTACGTGCCGTAATTAGATATTTCTTAGTAAAATTATTGTTTATGTTCAACTTTGAATTTGAATTTTTTGAGGAATAGTAAGTATGTGTACTGTATACGCGTAGATTCTTTAATTTAATATCAGGGAGTTTGTAACATCATAGATACCTATTGTCATTCAGAAGTTCTAGACCTCCGTGCTTCACGACAAGGAAAACTCTGGGAAGTACGTTTTTTTTTTTTTTTTTTTTATAAATAATAGACATGCGTTTGACCGCCATCACTGCGATGATGCGGTCTACGTTGGAACACGCTTGCCTAGAAGGAACCGATTCACCCGTGATTTGAAGACGCCCAGATTGTAACCATCGGGGAACACCCATTCAGGCAGCGAATTCCACAGACTAGAAGTTCGCATAATAAATGTGGAATCAAAGCGCTTCGTACGGGTTTTCGGAATATCAACCATAAAGCGGTGACGATTTTTCGTGCCCGCTCTGGCAGTCCGATAGAAAAATGTGCAGGAGGGAATTAGATCGTGCAGATCCGATGCACACTCTCCGAAATGTATCCGATAAAAAACCGATAGACTAGCAACTTTACGTCGATGCTCAAGACTAAGAAGCTTAGCCCGAACTAAGGATTCATTGCTGATGAGCTTCTTGGCCCGTTTCTCTATAGATTCCACGTGTTCTATCCTCACCGGTAGAGAACAGCCCCGGCGTTGAACATGTACTGAGTGCGGTGCAGAGCGCAGGTGAAGCAAGAGAGCAGCACGTACGTGAACACGCGGCACTGATACCGTCCGAACTGGCCCAGCTCATCTAGGATTGAGTCGAGGTTTAGTACTTCATTCCGCATGTGATCTCCCGCCCAGGCCTGGTACAGCCCGGCCAGCGAAGCCCTTAGGGCTCCGTGCGGCGCAACACTTGTATCATTTCAAACGTTTCATCGCCTCTTGGTTCTTCAAAGGGTATTTTAAACTAAAGTTATAAACAATACAGGCAGTGTACCAACGTGATTTCGTTATGATCAAAGATAATATAAATCAAGGAACATTATTACTCCTGCCGGAGACATACATGATTACAAAAGCTCAGTGACAGTAAAATAAATGACAATTACATGACGAGCTGATGTGTACACTTATAATATTACTCTTTGGTGTACACATTCCGAATCATACCAACAGCGCCAACGGCTTCGACAGCGCTAATGAGAACTAAAACGACACAAAGAATTTTTTGCATGCCGCACTGCTGCTGGCCGCTTAACAATGCAAAAACAAAATGCATGCGCTTGTCTCGATTGAGACGTGTTTGATCTTCACGGATTAGCAAGGTCAAGTGGCAGTGGCCAGGGCACATAGCACGCAGAACAGATCGCAGATGGGGCCGAAAGGTTCTCGAATGGAGACCACGGACTGGTAAACGCAGCGTAGGACGTCCACCTACAATATGGACAGACGACCTAAGAGACCGCAGGGAAACGCTAGATGCAGGACGCTTCCAGCCGGCCCTTTTGGAGATCAATGGGGGAGGCCTTTGCCCAGCAGTGGACGTCCCACGGCTGAAGTGATGATGATATATTACGACATTGCATAACTAAGATGTGGCTAAGAAGAAGAGCCCCTGTAGGCTGTAAAGATTTTGGTATCAAAGGTTTCATCAGTGATGTTCATTTTAATACAACCTCGACCTATTGGCAATCTCCCTGCCAGGGTCGGTGTCAGACCGGTTGAACAACCGGCGGCGCAGCACTGGGCGACACATGCATGAATTATGCACCCATCATGATATACTAAGACCAATTTTGAACGAGCTGATTGTGATAAAAGATGGTAGCACGCCTAGCATAGGTTCATAAGCGAGTCTGCCGGAACACATGGTCAGGTGTTTGGAGACATATTTTTGTTTTTCTACCATGCTATGGTCTCTTCAAAATGTCACGACGTTTCTTTGTGAGTAGGTACAGGAACAGGGAAAAATCGTTAATTCAGCTGCATTAAGAGATTGATAGGTATACTTACCTATACAATACACTTTCAATATCTTTAATTACCAAATTGTAAAAAAAAAACAAAGACCCAGGTATTACCTATTTGCAGATAATTTCCTTGCGTTACCATTTCGTCCATTATTCAAATAGGTAGGTAATTAGTTATGCGGAGTAAGTAACTACTATGGCATTGCATTTAACAACGGCAATGAGTTTCGCGTTAAGTTCATGATTTCTTTCGTTTTCCTTGTAGGTATTGTTTACAAAAAAGCAAGCCAAGGTTTCTCGGAGCGAATCAGTTTCTTGATTAATGAGATTTGAATTGAGAGCTACTGTATGTCCCGGGTATGTCCTAAAAATGATACCAGAACCACCGGAGGATGGGCAGCAGCGTCCTATCAGTACACGGTGAACGTACTGCGATCCCCAAGCCGCCTGCCCAGCGTGGCAACACCCCTCTCTAAGAGGGATGACTTTGTTTAGCAGTGGACGTTTACTGGCTGATCATGTGCATGTAAGAGGACCTAATGGTTGGAGAAAAATATATTTTGATCTAAATAAAGTTTTTAAAAAGCCGCTGGTGGTATGAGACCTGGCTTATTCCTCGCGCAGATTTTTTTTTGGCAATTAAACGCGGGAATACAGCCAGCGTCTTTGCACTTTATCACACGGACAACATCTTGTTTTTAATTTTTGTTTATATTAGTGATAATTAGTAATACTTTTTTATTTACTTCATTTGATATACCTTTGTACTTAAATATAAGTACTGTATAGATATAAGTACTGTAGTCTTTACCTACTGTGTTTGACCAATATTTGTACGAGTGGGTTCAGTAGTAGATAATATATAGCTTCATTGTGAAGCCTCGCGGATTATCCGGATCTATTCAAGTGTTATTGTACACATTATTAGGCGACTAGATGAAGGATTAGATATGCGATAATATTGGGCATGACTTATCGTATTTTTTGGAAAACGCAAACGACGCGATTGGGGTGGGAGGGTAGGATAATCAGTAAGTTTACGCATGTCGTGTGCTTCCACGTGGAATTACTAGAATGGGATATATTATAATATGATATTTTACCGGGCCCGGGTATGTCCTAAAACTGCGACCAGAACCACCGGAGGATGGGCAGCAGCGTCCTGTTAGTACACGGTGAACGTACTGCGATCTCCAAGCTGCCTGCCAAGCGTGGGGATTATGGCAACACCCCTCTCTAAGAGGGAGGCCTTGTTCAGCAGTGGACGTTTAATGGCTGATGATGTGATGTGATGTGATATGATATTTTTAGAGTTCCGCAGTACTCCAAGGAACCTTTATAAGGTCGTTCTGTCCGTCCTAATAGATCTCAATTTTTTAATTATAAAAATATAGAATTTTAGATTGGGAACTCTAGTATAGGTACATGTAAAATCGCTGCTCGCCGTCATGGGCACCTCAGTGCCTTAAGATGAAAGACTTCGACCAGTGTGTATTGCCAGTGATGACATACGGCATTGAAACGTGGTCTCTCACTATGTGCCTCATAAGCAAGCTCAACGTCGCATAACATGCTATGGACAGGGCTATGCTCGGGGTTTCTCTAACCGATCGATCAGAATCTGAAGACGAGCGAAAGTTACCGACATAGCCCACAGGATTAGCAAGTTGAAGTGGCAGTGGGCAGGGCACATAGCACGCAGAACAAATGGCCGATGGGGTTGAAAGGTTCTCGAATGGAGACCACGGACCGGTAAGCGCAGCGTATAGGACGTCCACCCACTAGGTGGACAGATGACCTAAAAGAGACCGCAGGGAAACGCTAGATGCAAGCCGCTTCCAATCGGCCATTTTGGAGATCGATGGGGGAGGCCTATGTCCAACAGTGGACGTCCTATGCAGCTATGGCTGTATGGCTAATGACCTCGTCGTGTTACCTTTTGAAATAAAGGTAACGTAATCAGCTAATGTCCATAATTACATTAACGCACCAATAGAGCCGTTCAGAAGTATTCGATTGGACAAATTCACTAGCAGTTTGTAAAAAGCATAGCGAGAGCTAAAATAACGACTCATATACTCCAAGACCTTTCCATTGCCTCAAGCGACCTGGATTAAGATTCCACTGATTAATCATTCGTAAGTAAGTACTGGATTAATTCATGCGATTACAGCAAGATAACAGGTTTCCGTAGCCTATCGATTAATAGATTTTTATGATGAATTTTACATGTCGTAAGTATTGTTATCGACGTCACTTATCACTTTCGATTATAATAAAGTACTTTAGGAGGAGTGTTTCTTTTAATGCCATAGAATTACTGCACAATATTTTATCCGATTATACCTATAAGGTTGGCGGAACCCAGGCCGACCGAGGATGAGGTGGACTGATGACATACAGAATTCCTGACAGAAATACTGTCGGGAACGAGTGGATGCGAATAACGAGAGGCCGGGGAGAGTGGCATAAACAAAGAGAGGCCTATACTCAGCAGTGGGTCACTCAGGGCTGATGATTATGATGATGATACCTAAGACGAGTTTATATAAAAACGAAGAGTGCAATTTCTTTGGTTTGGATATCTTTTAGAAAATTGGGAACTGATGCCTTATTAGGATGATTCGGATCGTGATCGCGATCACGTGCCATCTCACTCACGCACGTGGTGCGAGTAAATAGATGCGAACGGGACGGCATGCAATCTCGATCACAATCAAACTTATATAATAAGGCCTCTGTTTAGATTATTGGAATTAAAATAATATGATAGGCCTACGGTATGTCCTAAAACTGCGACCAGAACCACCGGGGGATGGGCAGCAGCGTCCTGTTAGTACACGGTGAACTTACTGCGATCCCCAAGCCACCTGCGTAGCGTGGGGATTATGGCAACAGCCTCATTAGAGGGAGGCGTTTGTTCAGCAGTAGAAGTCTAGTAGCTAATGATGTGTGATGTGGTAGGCCTAGGTAATTACACGATGATTGTCAAGGTCTCGAACGATGACTTAATTATATTAATTAGCAATTTTTATTCACACAACTGATTGGAGATTAATTATCAGGCTTCTGGTGTGATAAAGGATACCTAAATAATTTAAAAAATGCGTTTCTTTACATTGATTTTTGTTAGTAAATGCGTTTTATAAATTGGGTTTCCTTTTGGTACTCGTACTGGAAACGGCGAAGTTGGCAAAATCACACGAACGTGAACCTTAACGAGCCGACATACGGTTTGCGGACGGAATTAATGGGGGCGCCACTATTGCAAATATTTCTAAATACTAAAAACCCTGTAGTACATCCGAGGAAGATGATTGGATGAAATTATTCCACTGAAGTGTTTTCCACAGTAGTATTATCATAAGAAAAAAGTTTTGGTTTCAAGATTTCTTCACCAAGCTGTAACTTGTCGCAGTCACCTAAATTTAATCGCGTTTAAGAGCTCACGGTACGGCCATTGTAGGTAGTTAAACGCTTAATCTGTCAGAAATAAAAATAATACCAATAAATAACTTGCTTGCTTATAAATTGCTTGCAAGATGTTTTAAATCACAATTCTTTGGAGTAGTTTGAGAATGAATACATGAAATTCTTATATATTTTTTTTACAAAATAGTGGATTACTTTAGAAACAACTCCTAGGGATGAGTCTAGATGTTCGCTCAGTTTCATTAGATGAAGTCGAAAATGTTCACACCCCAGGAATCTCTACCTTGTCAAGTAGATTCAATGTCCATCGTACCTATAGTAACACAAGTAAAGAATAGAGAGATCCGTGATGAAACGGAGACGAGGAATGGGATCACGACATCTTCGGAGAATTCTTAATAGGGGCTAGAACAAAACAACGACAAGCTGTTATTCAATCAAAGTAAATGTCGGTATTATATTCGAAACTGCAGCTGTGTTTGCGTCAAATAATTTGCAATTTAAAATGGAAATTCGTTTTTCCACGATATCAACCGTAGTTGAATAGCTACGGTTGAAGACTCGCTGGCAATCCTTGAGAGAAGCATTGTGATATTTTACAAAAGTCGCTAATTATGCAAATTATTAGCATAATAAGTAATGTTTAAAGTAAACTGCATTATACACTGACACTCTATACAAAGGACTGCAGACACTTTTAATACAATTTAAACAACTTATAGATTGCAATAAAAAAGAACGAACACAATAATATAAACAAATTCAGCTAAATAATGTTTTTATTCGTGTAACACCAGGACCGATAGTAAATAAACAAAGCACCAACCACTCACCTATAGTCTACTGCACCTGCTGCGAAGATGTATTGGCTTGCGAATATGGCACTGAACATGATGGGGAGCTGGATGAAGGCGTACGTCATCATCTGGTACCGGCCGAAGGAGCCCAGCTCCGCCAGGATGGAGTCCAGGTCCAGGGGTTCCTCCTTGCGCTTCGACATGGTGGTCACAGGTGAGAACGCAGTGTGGGTGGGACGACAGGCGCGTTCCGCGGCGGCCAGGCGTCTGCTTATCGCCAGATATCGCGACACTTTTCAACACTATTGGGCTGAGTCTTCTCGGGTTTTGCAACACCGAGCTCGCTGATGAGTAACTCGCTTGTCTATCTGCGGGCGCACGTTACGAGTGTACTCGTGTTTTGAATGAAGTAAAGTACGTAGCCAAATTTGAAAAAGAACTCGGTTGAGGACATTGATAAGGGTTAATGACATTATTAGCGGTTCATTGAAGGTAGATATCGCTATTTTAGTAACGCGTTTGCTATGAAATGTGTGTAGGCAACTAAATATTGTGAGGTTATTGAGCGCCTGGTTAGTGCGACGTTTGACCAAAATGCTGGCGTGTTTCTGGCTCAACGCATAAGCATTGCCATTCAGCGTGGTAATGCCGCCAGCATGCTGGGTACGCTGCCAACTGGTAGTGGGCTTGAGCATTTGTATTGTCTTAAGACCTTCAACGGTCTATGTTTTGTAGGTAACGGTCTGTATTTTGTAGTGTTAGTATTAGCTTATCTTTATCTCTACATAGTATAAATTGAAGTCGCTTTCGGCGTCTGTATGTCTGTATGGCCGCTAACTCTTCCTAAACCACGCAACGGATTTTGATGCGGTTTTCACCATCAGTTAGATACATTTTCAAGGAAGGTTTATATAACTAGCGACTCCCCGGCTTCGCACGTAAATTATTATTACACCCGTGCGAAGCCGGGCAGGCGGGTCGCTAGTAGGTATATAAAAGGTGATGTGTGTATGTATAAATTGTGTATATTCCCCATATGGACTCCATAACGGCTGAACCGATTTTGATGGGACTATCACTGGCAGATAGCTGATGTTATAAGGAGCAATCCACGCAGGGCGCAGCTAATTGTGTGTAAAACCCATGTTTGTCAGCATGTTCGCCTTCTATGCGTACGCGCATCATTGACATAGATCCGATCGATCTGAAGCGTCATGGCGAGGCCGTCAGGTCGAGGCATGGTGTTTCTACCGCGGGCACGCGCCCATAGCTGCAGATAAAGCTCATTTGCAATAAAAATCTTTGATGCAACATTAGCAGCAAAACCGGAAATATTGAAAATAAAATAAATTTGACAAAACCCTAAAAAACATATTGCTAGCAAAATGTTACTATAGCTTAAACGAGTATATAAAAGACAAATCAATTATGGAATAAATCGATCCGCTCCGAACTATATTGCCATACCCAATCAGGGTTATTGTTATGTATTACCTAATTTAAACATGCTACCTAACATCTGTATGTGAACTTCATAATAATTATGCAATAAATGATTGAGTATTGAGTATTTAATGAATTCAGAGTCAACAAAAATTCAAAAACATTCTCATATGTCAGTTATATTTCAATGCTAAATAGCCATTCAACATAATTTTCCTGTAGTATGACCATAGTCGGTAGTTCCGGTAGCTGCAGTGAAGGATACCGTCACAGACACCACTGTGTTTATGTATTGAGGTAAAACCGGGCACGACGGTCATCTTCGAGGATATACTCATCATTATAAACAACTTTTAGGTATTATGAGACCAACGATATATATTATATCGTTGAGTGTGAATGAATAGCTGATTTTTATCAGATTCTCATAGTAAAAAAATTTGCTGTTCCATACATGTATGGAACAGCAAATTTGTTGGCCTTTTGGAAAAACTCAGAGTCACTCAGCGGGCAATGGAGAGAGCTATGCTCGGAGTTTCTTTGCGCGATAAAATCCGCAACGTGGATATTCGCCAAAGAACCAGAGTCACCGACATAGCTGTTAAAATTTGCAAGTTGAAGTGGCAATGGGCAGGCCACATCGCTCGAAGAACCGATTGGAATATTAGATATCGATAAAATTTCAAAATACGTTCCATCTTTGTATCCAAAAATCTTAAAGAAAACAAATGTTTTCAACAGAAGTGAATACATTTAACGCAAAGACATAATAATAAGTACATACCTACAAGTAAATAAAGAAACAATACGAGAACTCGAAATAGGTACCTACTTTTTAATTTATTTTTAGTAGTTAGGACTGAAATTGTTTTTCTCTGTACACACTTTTACCTGTTATTTTAAATAAAACTCTGTATACATAGTACCTACATGTTGAACTACCCACTGAAATCATTGATTATATAGGTATCTACCTGAAAGTGCAACAGTGAAACATTCAGCAGTACATTGGGCGGCCTTATCGTCTTGATTTTAAGTGAATTATTATAATTATTTAAGATGTTTAGTCTTACCTCAGAAGTCTTCGACCAGTGTGTGTTACCAGTGATGACATACGGCACTGAAACGTGGTCTCTCACTATGGGCCTCATAAGCAAGCTCAAAGTAGCACAACGAGCTATGGAGAGGGCTATGCTCGGGGTTTCCCTACGAGATCAAATCCGAAATGAGGAGATCCGTAGACGAACGAAAGTCACCGTCATAGCCCACCGGACTATATAGCAAGTTGAAGTGGCAGTGGGCAGGGCACATATCACGCAGAACAGATGGCCGATGGGGCCGAAAGGTTCTGGAATGGAGACCACGGACTGGTAAGCGCAGCGTAGGACGTCTACCCATTAGATGGACAGACGACCTAAGAGAGACCGCAGGGAAACGTTGGATGCAGGCCGCTTCCAACCGGCCCTTTTGGAGATCGATGGGGGAGGCTTATGTCCAGCAGTGGACGTCCTATGGCTGAAATGATGATGATGATGAATGATGATTATTTAAGATATGACGTGTTAGAAATATAAAATTGCTGCACCCTACCAGGGTCTTTGTACCGACGTGTAGTTTGATAAGAGCCTCATGTATCGTGTACATTGCCAAATACATTTCTACAAAGCAACCTCTGGAAGTACGGGACTGTATAAATATCACTCACTCACCGATAGTCGACTGCACCCGCTGCGAAGATGTACTGACTCAAAAATATGGCACTGAACATGATGGGGAGCTGGATGTACGCGTACGTCATCATCTGGTACCGGCCGAAGGAGCCCAGCTCCGCCAGGATTGGGTCCGGGTCCAGAGGTTCCTGCTTGCGCTTCATCATGGTGACTCACAGCTCACAGGACAGGTGTGACAACACGGGAGTCCGCCGACAGTCCCCTGCGGCCAGGCGTCAGCTTCAACGAGATCCGTCTCAATGTATCTTCATTGTGCACTGACTGTACTTGAATGCCGTTTCAGTTATACTAGCCGTAATAATAGATATGGTTTTTGGTTAATAAACGATATCAATATCTTCGACGTCGTAAACGAGATTACAAGATTGCTCTTTTATAATACGCAAGTAGCTTTATTATTTATGTGGTAGGTAGGTACAGGTTCACTGAAGACAGTCTGTAGATACGAACCGAACACTTGGGACTACGTCGGTAGTTGAATTACAAAAGTAATCGAGTACAATGACAAGGATTGTTGACTATTAGCGGACTATTGAAGGATCTACCTTCAATTGAAATGGAAATTGTTGTAAAGCGTTTGCAATGCGGGTAGAGAAGGCAACAATGCTTTTGTTTTGACCGATAGCTCACGGCAAATTAATTAATATCGTCTTAATATGCACGTCCGCAGCCATTAAACGTCCACTGCTGGACAAAGACCTCCCTCTCAGAAAAGGGTGTTGCCATAATCCCCACGCTTGGCAGGCGGCTTGGGGATCGCAGTATGTTTTCGATCGCGCAATTTGGGGATCGTCACCGTGTACTAGCAGGACGCTGCTGCCCATCCTCCGGTGGTTCTGGTCGCAATTTTAGGACAAACCCGGGTCCCGCTATTACACTATTGTCCTCTAGTATAAATGTGTTCTGTGCATTATTGGGATTCGGTGAATATTCGCGCTGTCGCAACAGGTCTGATCAGAAATTGTGATGTATTCGAACCTCAGATCAGAGAAACAAGGGAGATATACCTTGTAGTCTAGAGCATTGGTGTCGCAACAATACAATCTTCTTAGCATAGGTACCTACATACGTGAAAATTTGTAAGTAGGTACCTAAGTGAGGCGACATAGCCCACCGGATTAGCAAGTTGAAGTGGCAGTGGGCAGGGCACACACATATCACGCAGAACAAATGACCGTTTGGCCTAAATGTTCTGGAATGGAGACCACGGACCAGTAAGCGCAGCGTAGGACGTCCACCCACAAGATGGACAGACGACCTAAAAGAGACCGCAGGGAAGCGCTGGATGCAGGCCGCTTCCAACCGGCCCTTTTGGAGATCAATGGGGGAAGCCTATGTCCAGCAGTGGACGTCCTACGGCTGAAATGATGATGATGAGGCGTTGTACCTATATCTACAGTTATTGCGTTAAGCGGTTAATAATATCATACCCTACCTACCTATACCTGGCTTCAAGCCTAATAAATAAACTTATTTTATTTGGTACAATAAGGAAATGAGAACAAATCACATTCAAAACACGTAAAAAGATTGACGTTGGTTGTTAGGTGAGTTAGATTATTTAAATGTAAGCCTGTCCATTGGCGGATCCAGGGGGGGGATGGGGGCCATGCCCCCCCCCCCCCAAAACACCTAGCAATTCCATACATTCGACTCAATTTTTCGATTTGATTCCTCTGAACCTTGACCAGAAATGTCAGAATGCCCCCCCCCCCCTCTCCCCAAAATGAAATCCTGGATCCGCCACTGAGCCTGTCGAGGCATAATTGAAACCATTTTCCTGCAGGTATGGTTCCGGTAGCCCTGAGAAGGTAATACTACTTCTATGGCTGTTGAGGAAAACAACAAGCACCGGTGGCGTGCTCGTATCTACCTGGAACTCTACATGTGATAAACAAGCTACCTAACCGTAGCCATCAGCTAATCGCACACAAGGCGACACAACAAACAATCAGTAAGGTACAGTAAAGGCTGATTTACATGTAGCGAGTTAACTTGCGACTTTCAACGATTTAGTAATTTGTGTCCAAAGATACAGGCGAGTTTAGCTATAGATGCCCTTTTAGTAGTAGTAGGTAGGTACTGGGGCCTTACGGACAACTGTATTGCGGCATCAAACTAACGATAATCCGGTCAGTTAAAAAATCACGCGAACGTGAACCTACGCGAGGGTGAATAGAGTCCTCAAAGGTAGGCAACGCACTGACAATGCCCCGGGTATTGTAGGTGTCATAGGCAGCAGTGACCACTTACCATCAGGTGGCCCGTAGCTGGTTTGCCACTAATTCTATTTAAAAAAAACCTTAACGCGCTCAGATACGGTTTGCGGTCGCGTGATTTTCCAGCTGAGCCGTTAGTTTGGTGCCGCAATAGCAGTTGTCCGTAAGGCCCCTGGTGTTTGTTTGTTACGCGATATCTTCACTAAAAGTCAACAGATTTTTATAAATATATTTTTTATGATCTCTAGAATAGTCTATTTTAATTTGAAGAAAATATTTCGCTGTTTATTGAAGTTTAATTACTTCACGCTATGAAATAAAACATAAAAAGATAATTATAAGTAATACCTTCTAGAAATAACCATCCATGACAAAACCGAACTGAATTATCGAGCTAGTTGAGAAGTCCAAACGTATAAGTAGATACATATCTACAATTTCAACATTCACCTAAATTACTATTGAAGTACCAACTCACTGTAAAGTCGAGTTTATCTATCGATGACGTTACAAGTGGCTCGTGGTTTACACATACCTACATAATATTAGCTCGTTCTAATATGTTTTACATAGATAAATAAAAAATAACGAAATAAATTAAATAATAGATGTTTTTTAAAACAAATATACAATGGATAAAATTTTCCATTTGGTCAATTAATCGCAGATTTTCTGCAATGACTTATTTGGAAGTCAATTAACCCAGGTTCCAGTGCAAGTTGTCCGACAGAATGTGGGCAAATGGGGTCTAGCTGGTCCCTGGTGGGACTGTGTGAATGTTTTTTTTTTAAATTACAAATAGGCTTGCGCTTGGCCGCCATCTCGCCTTATGTTAAGCGATGATGCGGTAGTATGTAATGCTACCTCCTAGACCATGGAGCATGTGCTTGGGTACCCATACCATGTCTTCTGTGCCCATACACTGGGCAACCTTTGAAACCGTTCTAAGTCAGAAATAATATAGGTAGGTAACTAAGTACCTACTACATAATCAAATGCCTAACTCGAAAAGAAGACTGACTTTGGCTATTGCCTTGGTTTTTGTAGCGAATCATAGATGAAGAGTACAATGGTAATAAGTAACCATATTACTCCGTCAAATTAAAAATAAAGAAACAAAAAAAATTGTAATGCCATGGATATCATTGGTAATGCTTATGATAGTTAGCAAGAGGTCAAGTTATTGTCACTTTTTGCAAATTCATACTCTGTGATTTTATTTCCGAAAATACGCGAGCGAGAGAGTTGCAGAAGGTATACGTACAGGCCCTTTAAAAAAAAACGCAAAAAAGCAACAGATACGTACGGTCGTACGTATCCATAGAAGTAAGAAAGGCATATCTTGGATGGCAGTAGGTACTCTTGCACCGAGACTCGCGCGTGGACGGACTTGATAGTGACGTGCACCAGACAACCTACACAGCATATAAAGAACCGACAACAAGAACAAGTACAAACAGATAAAGAACCGCTATCTGATGCCCAATGTTATTATTTGTACTGTAGGTTATTGACCACGAATTTTCTACTATAGAAACTGACGTGGTTTTCACACATTTTCAGGAACGCATTCATCTCGAAAAAGACCGCCTAATACGGTTGAAACTATAATCAGAGTGACCGGTTTAATCTTACGTGAGTAATTCCCGTGTAATATAAACAAAACGAATTTTCTACTTTCCTATTGTTTTTTTAACTATATAGTAATATTTCGCCTCCGGATCCATACAAGTTTCTTTCATTTTCATTTCTACAACTGCCCATTGTATGATTTTTATGTACAATAAAGGCACTTAATTGCTGTTTTAAAACACATTGTGTTCTAATTGCGAATGTTTAAAAACCCTTTTGTAATACCAAATAGTAATATTACAATACACTTGTCAGATTAATATGTAACTACAGCGAATAATTAAGATAAAAATAGGCCTCTCCCTTAACCTCCACACTGAACTAAAAGCCTACCATCTGCGTCCACTGGGGGAGGCCTATGTTCAGCAGTGAACGTCTGGCTGATGATGAAGATAAAAAAAATTACATTCCAGAAATGAAACTACGTCACTATGTAACATAATAATTATAATATATTTAATATCCTTAAACGTTTTATGTACACCAACATCCGCAGAAACAACAGAGCTATATAGTGCTATAGACTATAGAGCTATATAGTGCTAGCGCAGCTTCATATAACCCAATGGTATTTATAATATACATCTGCCAAGAGTATTGTAGTATACATTTATATTCATACAATAGTATATATAGTAGGTACAGAAGTCAACAAGTGATAGGTACAAGTTTCTCTAAAGATTATCTAAAAGGGCTACTTCCATCTTTGCCACTGAACTGAAACAGACACAACAACTCTTAAGGGTCCTGTATACCCTCTGCAGCTCTCTCGCTCGCACATTTTCACATTATTGAAGATATAAAATCAATGAGTGTAAATTTCCAAAAAGTAACAAAATCATGTCATGGTGTCTATCGTAACATTACAAACAAAGAAATTGTCAATTTGATATATTTTAATTTGACACAGTAAAATGGTAACAAGTGATTTTTATATCTCGTGTCATTTTATTCCGTCAAATTACAAGATATCGAAGCAAACATTTCTTTGTTTGTAATGTTACGATAGACACCATGACATGATTTTGTTACTTTTTGGAAATTCACACTCGTTGATTTTATATCTTCAATAATGTGAAAATGTGCGAGCGAGAGAGCTGCAGAAGGTATACAGGACCCTTAACGATTATTGTAACCCTAACATTTGATACAGTTGCATCGAGATAAAATTCCTATAGAGTCACAATCTCTCAGTAAAAACAGTCAAAAAACATCCGAGCGTCATTGTATATACATTGTATCAAAAAAAATGAAAAAAAAATGTGTGTATTGTGTTGTTGTGTTGTGTAGTTTCAAATCGATACGAGCGACGATTAATAGAAGGTTACAATCTACTTCAAAGATTTGTTTACAATGTTTAAATTACAAAACACACACAATGCCACATTTACTCCAATACGTTATGTCGCTTGCATAGTGTTCAACGTTAGTTGTCCGCTATGTCATCGTAGCTCTGGCATCGCGCGGCGTTGTACTCGGTTCGCGGTTACCTTGTAACTAACCAAAAAGTCTGCGCAATTCGTAGCGTGCGCCGAGTTTTGATTCGTTTTTTTTTGGCACGATTGTGACTCTATATATATTGTATCTCGATGTACAGTTGTCAGAATTGAGAAACCTGAGAATGCGTCACATTTATAATTTAATTTGCATTTCAAATTACATTTTTGCAACAGTAGAGAAATGTTAATAAAACTTTTATATGGTTTTAAAACGAGTAATAATAAATGCGAAAGTATGTTTATTATTCAGGGGCCTAAATAACACTCATTCGATTCTCACATAGGATTGGCCCGCTCGAAAAAGATAATGCAGAAAATGTACCGTTTCATAGCACGGGGTAAAGGATGAGCAGTCAAGTGTTGTAGTAGTAAGTGTATCATCATAGTTGTTAAATTTTTCTTTCGAAAAATATTACGGTTCCTCTACAGGAACCGTAATATTTTTAACCCCACGGTTTCACCCGCCATCCTACGATGGCGGGTGAAACCGTGGGGCGCCGCTAGTTCTACTATAACATATCTGTAAGAAGTAGTTGCGAATCAGTCAGTGGCAAAGACGGACACTATGACGTACCGACGTCACACGTTGGTCAATATATATGTACGGAGTAAGCTGTCCTACACGCACAGTATCAATATATTATATACAAGGAAGGGTATATATAAAATCCTTGATTATATACTATACATTATTATAATTATATATTATCCATCCGTGAACACTATGAAGTTATAGTTTTGAAGGCTTCAGTTGACAAGTTACATAGAATTATTCTGTTTAAGAATTGAATATTTTTGAGTTTTTGTCGGTTTAATTTAGTCCTATCATATAAAACCTTCAAAATAGACAATAGATTTTGTCTTTATATTTTTTTATACAAATTCAATGGACATAGTAATTAGTGTGGACAGCACCAACACTCTCCGTCCTTTTTCTTCTACAAATATTAGATAAGGATACCAACAGCGAGTGCTGTCTCATTCAAATACGTCCGTCATCAAAAACTCGATGACGAACTTTTGACAAATACATTTTGAAATGTGTTAAAAAAAAAATTGTTAAGAGGTAACTGTGATAATAATCTTTATTGACATGAATTATAATTTGTGAAATATAAATTATATGAAATGATAACGCTTATCGTAGGGTACATTGGCACACGCCCAGCGCTGCCCGAACTTGCAGAGCAACGAGTGATGGCCATTCACACATAGTTACTACTGGAAATCATATATCGCCAAAAATACTTCAGTACCCTTAGTACAAGTTTTGATAGTATTCGAAAACTTTTTCGTTTTCTGTTCCATACATTTCTGGGCTAAAAGGTATTCGAAAACTATTTCGTATTAGAGTGAAGCAATCTATACCGCCGATTATTACCTATTTTAGTTCCTCCACGTTTCCGATAGAGGCGCTTTACTAAAATGTATAAATAAATAAATATTTCGGGACATTTTTGCACACACGGTCATCTGACCCCAAACTAAGCAAAGCTTGTGATATGGCTGCCAGAGACTGATATACATACATATATAGTTTTAAATACATACTTAAATAGATATTAACAACCAGATATAGAACAAACACAAACATTCATCACATAAATGTTTGTCCTAGGTGGGAATTGAACCCACGCCCCCAAGCACAGAAGGCAGGTTCACTACCAACTGGACCAACGGGCTATCTGTATGGAACAATAAGTAACCGAAAAAAGTTTTACGAAAACTATCAAATCTGGGACTAAGGGTAATGATAACCACCAGACTAATTCAGGTCTGGCTGACTTGGAAATTGAACTTTAAGTTGAGCCTAATAGGTCATTATTTGCACGAACAAATTATGAACTCGCGATCAGCATCTTAACAATATGTGTCCTTAGATCCATTGAATCTTATTTGGACGTGACCGCAATCAGTTCCGCGTCATTTGTTTGCGCCAGCGATGTAAGTTAGGACGCCGACCTACAGTTACTTTGTGGAATGATAAGGCAGTCTATACGTTACTGTACGTCAACATCTTTAAGAGCCTCTTATACCAAATTTGACGGTTTTAAATCAATTTTTTTCAGTTAAATTACAATATTTTAGCTGGAAAAAAATACAAGTCACAGATACATCTGTGTTAGAGTCTGTGATTTGGTTCAAAACACGATAGAATAAACTTTCGTCGATCAAAAAAAAAATCTGAAACAAAGTCGATTCAGTTTTTTTTTTCGTTTTATGCTCTAATGAAAGTTTGTAACAACCTGGAAATTGCATGTTCAGAAAGGCAATTTTATTCAACATTGTTTTATTTGGATAGATTTTTGATAGTGAATAGTGTCGTTTTTTAGTGAAATTAAAACCGTAAAAAGGTCGCGAGAATTTTGGCGCGCCGCGTTCAGTGCCGCGCCAGGCGTCATCGAGGTCGGACCTATGTTCGTTTTTGTCGTTGCACTCCCCCCGCGGGCGTCCTGACTCTAGCATGGCGTCGCTATAACTTGGCGGGGGCTGAGGGAGCGTTTTGTTGCCTACGCGACTCGGATAACCGCCCGTTAACGTGATTCAAGTAAGGGGACCGCGGGAAATTATGTGTACGTGAACATTACCGCGCTGAAATAAATTTCGAAGAGTGTGCGTAAGAACATGCGATCTTATTTCACCCTACCCCTTTTACTACAGGACATGTAGAAAGACTACACACTACCACTCCTTCCTCGTGGAAATTACACTGAACGATTTGAGTCGTCTTTTATAATACGTACTGTCCAAGAATGGCACTCCCTGCCGTCCTTGTTTCCTGAGAACTACAATCTAGGCATCTTCAAGGCTAGTGTTAAAAAAAACTGTAAATTTACATACTTTTTTTTTACATAATTAACTACTGTAAAAAAACATAAAAACCAAACTAAAATTATGAGAAATTACAGAAAATCTGTGATTCTGTCCTATTTTTCGGCTTACGAGCTTATGGCTTTTTACATAAACGTCCATGGAACAAAACAGGAAAAATAACATAACTACCGGGAAATAAATAAATAAATGTAAAATTACATAAAGCTGTGAAATTACGTCTTTTTGGGGGCAACGAGAGTTGCCCCAACTTTTTTTTGTAATTTTCCATGATTTTTTTTAACAGTGTAGAGTGAATAGATTTCTTCTAGATCAACGTGTCCCATTCTCGGCCGTACCGGCGCTTACTATCAGGCGAGTTGGTGACTATACTATGTAAAAAAAACACAGACAACATACCGAGATACGATTTACGATCGTCGCAGTCACTTATGTTGAGTCGCGTTTAAAACTCGTGGTACAGCCCTGCACTGTAGGTAGGTACAGGTACTTGGTAGCTTCTTGTACGCTGTAGTCGCCGCGAGTAATACAGGACTATCACTAAAACTGTCTCATTACCAAGAAACATCAATCACATTCAAGGTTTTATTAAACTCTATTTGAATGCACAAACGTCACGTTCACGTCAATTATTGCCAGGGAAGAATCACAATTTTCAAATTAAATAAATATCACTGGTCAGATACAAAGAGAAGGCGGTGCATAGCTTTTAAATTTTTCGTGGCAATTTTGTATGACAATAATTGAGGAGGTGAAGAACAAAACCTCACTTTTCCACTTTTGAAAAAAAAAATAAAAAAAAAAACTTTGGGCAAAAAATGATAAACTGATTGAAGCATGTAAGTAAAACTTTTTCAAAAACACCTCTTTTCCTATATAAATTTCATTTGAAATCGAGAGTTTCGAACAAAACCACACTTTTCCGTTTAAAAAGAGAAATTCCGTCGAGACATTTTTATGTATTCTCTAAAATTTGAAAAACTGGATATGTGAGGTTTTGTTCTTCACCTCCTCAATTGTCTTTTTCCAAATACAAAATTGTACAATAAAGCCGAGTAACGCCCCCCCCTCACCCGCGCAGTGACTCGCATCACTGCTGTGAAGAAAATGTTGTTAAGGTGGTTCGATTCACCAATGGCGGGATATTCAAATTTTAAACAGTTTTTTGGTCCTAGTAGCCAGGCCAGGTAATTATTTTTAAATAACACAGTGTTTGCGCAAAATGTTGGCTGTTCTTTACATTATAATGTACAATTATTTAACAGTAACACACAGCAAAAATTTGTTTATTCACAAATGTAAGTAATAATGTGCATTAGAGATAAATAACTTTACATGATTTTGTAAAGAATTATAATCAATTTGCGCAAAAATTATGGTTGTTTACAATAATTACCCGGCCTAGCTACAAGGACAATAAAATTGTTTGAAATTTGAATTTCCCGCCATTTGTGAAACGAACCACCTTAAGCCTTCTCTTTGTATTTGCTTCATGAGGAACACCATGTTGAATGATCACGTGATATTGCCATGATTTACAAATATGTACCACTAGATGGCGCCACTAACATCACATTTGTTTAGACCAAATCTAAGGTACATATAGATATTGTTGGTGCTTGTTCGAGTAATACATAACATAAAATGTACTAATAACAGATTAACTTGTGTATGTGCCTTACGTGGTCACATGTCCATATCACTGGATCACTATGAACATGGCAATTCAAACATAAAAATACTTTACAACACATTTATATTCTAACACACTACAGTGCCACCAACTTAGCTGTTCAGGTGGACAAAATTGGCACTACAGTTTTTTCTTGGTGAATTTCTTAGGTGGTAATACTAAACTCTCCACTAGCGACGCTGTTAACTGAACAGCTAAGATGGTGGGACTGTACGTGCTAGGGAATGGACGCAGACTGTGGTACTTATTGTAATTATATACTTTTATCAATAACAACAAATTTTATACATAAAAACGAGATGTTTTAGACTTGGTACTAAAATTAATGTGGAATATTCACAAATACAGGGGTCTTACGGCTAACCCTAAACGCGTACTCAAGTTACCGCTGCAACAGTGCTGTACGGAAAATCACGCGAACGTGAACCTTAACGCGCCGAGATACGGTTAGCGGTCGTGCAAATTTTCTCATCACCTA
The DNA here is from genome assembly GCA_932305915.1 of Agriopis marginaria. NCBI lineage: Eukaryota > Metazoa > Arthropoda > Insecta > Lepidoptera > Geometridae > Agriopis > Agriopis marginaria. Next base: position 17,930,847 of record OW029926.1, on the reverse strand, counting down.
AACAGAATCGCTTAAAACAGACAGCCGTAAGGCCCTAGGTCAATTATATAAATCTGGCGCTATTCCGTTTACTTGCACACACACAACGGCAGTTCCATGTTACTACTACACCAGCAGTATTAATGATACAAGCTCGGTCCAAGCACTTGTTTGCTCTGACAGCTGTAATTACATTGTAAAAGAGCTGAAATACAAAACTTTTTTTATATATTTCTCTGGTGTATATCGGGTACCTGCTACAGTATTTTCAAAAACCTAGCGCAAGCGATGAGATTTCGTGGTTTTCATTCGCTTTTTACAAATTTATTGCAGCTGTCGGAGTAAATAAATGCTTGGACTGAGTTTAATCATCTTCATTCAAACAGGAATACTATACATACATAATTATCAATTTAGAAAACCGACTTCAAAATTAAGAATAATAAGAATAAGATATATTTATTGCCAAAAAAAAAAACAATGAACATGTACTATAAGAAACATCAGGAGAAACAGTGTTTGGCAATAGGGGTGGTTTGGGAGTGTATTTTTTAATTAATACGCAATTTTGTTTACATATATGACGTGTTTTTCCCAGCTATTTTGATATAAAAATCAAACTACTGAACCAAGTTCGATGAAATTTCTATGGGACCAATCTTAAAGTATATCTATTCAAATAAAAATAAAAAAACTGAATATAAATCACGGAGTTCTGAGGTAACAAACAATAAAAATCTAACGTATGCTGTATTGACAGACGCAACAGATGCTATCTGTAAATACTCCATCTGTACAATATTTACGTATAACATTTACACTATAAGTACATACTATTAGTAAAGAACATTCACGTTTACAAAAAATTAAAAAGTCGTTAGTAGAAGAAATATTATTCGAAACCATCGAGATAATTGCCCATAGTCACAATCTCCAGGGAAAATAGTAAAAAAATGTCCGAGAGTCATTGTACATACATTGTATCAATTATAAACTTCACAATGACACATTTACTCTAATTTAGACGTTATGTCGCTTGCATAGTGTTCAACGTTAGTTGTCCGCTATGTCATCGTAGCTCTGGCATCGCGCGGCGTTGTACTCGGAGCGCGGTTACCTTGTAACTAACCAAAAAGTCTGCGCAATTCGTAGCGTGCGCCGAGTTTTTGTTCAGTTTTTTTTTGCATGATTGTGACTTTATTGATCTCGATGTTTGAAACTGACTAAATTAATAACTCGTAGACACCATCACAATAAATACAATGTTATACAATATTTATAATTTAAAACGCACCCGTTCCTTCCCTAAGTACTAAATGTTTACTAAACCCTCTCCGATTTGTTATAAATATAACCATGATTTAAATCTAACGTTTGTGGAATATAAGTCACACGAAGGGCATTTCTCTCAGCATCTCTGTAGCAGAGAGAGATACAAACCAGCAGCAGAACAAGTTGCCGGTCATTAGCAACCACCATCGGGCAACTGGTCAATCTACTATAAAATACTGGCATAAAATATATAGGTACAGAAGGCCTACTCCATACAACGAGCTTTATCAGGCTCACGCACGCAAAGATGCGTAAATACAGCGGTCTCGGATCAAGTCGGTCGAACGCCAGTCACGAGTGCCCGCGCTTTGGCAATACACGTTATTATATTTTTTTGTGATAATATTCATATTTCACAATGATTTTTCTGGTATATTGTGGAAAACCTTTATTTAAGACGCCTTTTTGAACCTTTATTTTATATTAAATACCTTTCGTATAAGCCGTAATCAACGAAAGTACTTTTCGATAACCAATTTATAGAGTTTTGTTTCGTTACCCTCTTCCATTAAAAATAAATGCGTTACAAAGTAACATATAACTGATAAATTGTTTTTTTATTGAAACTCCCAAATCTAAACCAGAACATTAATATTGATGTGCAGACCTAGTGCTGCGGTGGCGCGTAGGTTATAAATGTCAAGGTCAGGCGAAGCCTTCTGTACCTTTTTATTTTGTGATACTAATTGTAACTCAATTACGATAAAAACCTATACCACATTGGGTACAATGCAAAATTATCTATTTCCACAAGAAATGGGGACATAAAACTTTTATTTTAAGGATGCTGTTTATAAGTTTTCACACAGATTTCAGCATAGACACGAGATAAAACTATATTTATTCTCGTTCGGGAGTTAGCTTTCGTAGAAATACAATTTTAGAAAACGCTACGCAATAAAAATGTCATCGTAGGTTACGTAACTCGTATCTCATATTGTCATTTAAATATTAGCCGTATAATATTTTCATTTACCCCAGTGAACACAGCCTGTGATAAGGATGTACAGTAGAATTCATATATAACGACTTCGCTTATAACGACTAACCTGTTTTAACGACGATATTGTTTACTCAAATTAGGTTTCATAATAAATGTACTCAAGAAATAATCCTGCCGTTTTGTGCGTCATCCGGTTAGTACGACATAGTATTGCCGGTCCCTTGAAGGTCGTTCTATCCAGATTCTACTGTAGTTAGATGGCAAATCGTTCTTGGACAGATATTAGTGGAACAGAGACAAAACTAATATTGCGAGACTCCGCGCTGAAACAGCGCAGTGCGGAATATCACGCGAACGTGAACCTTAACGCGCCGAAATACGGTTTGTGGTCGCGCAACAGAATCGCTTAAAACAGACAGCCGTAAGGACTAGAAGACTAGCCCTTGAGAAATGCAGCACCATACAAAATGTATAGATTCTACTCTAACGAAATCACGACTAACAGACAATATCATCCTTTTAAGTAGTGATGAACCGAACTCAAAACAACATTATAGTTTATTTTCTTATTCACAAGTTAATTGATTCAGTTAATTTTTTTTTTTTTTTTTTACATACACACAGTAATTATAAATTCTGTCATTTTCGTTTAATTTTAATGAATGCACAATTATTTAATGAAATATAGAACACAGACTTAATCCAGTTCCATCATCTGTGATAAGGAAGTCGGGGTTATTTACAAAGTGGGCTCAGATATAATCATTCTGCAAATAAATGAAATATATATTTTTAGTGTTCCCAAATAACTACAACTACAAATAACTCAAGTTGTAAAGAGGTTCAGCCATAGTTATGTAGATGGCGCTGTCGGTATAAGCTCACCGCTTGTAGGTCAATGACCTTTCACACTTGAAAAGTTCACTGACCCTTCAGTAACTGGCGAGAGAATGTGGCTGGAAACAGAATGACAGTTAGCTCCACCTCTGTCGTGTAAATGGTTTTTATCAGTTGTATAGTACAGTAACCTTTCGCAGTCTAAATGTTGTTAACCTGTCTCGGTGTTGTGAAGCCAAATCTTGGCTTATTATTTGTATCGCAACGCGGGGTATCCAGTATCCACCACAATAGTGAAGTAGCCAGTATTCACACGTAGATGGCGTCGTCACTTATTGATCACTAAATAGTTCGTCACGTCGGGCAGCACGGCCGCGCGGAGTGAGTCACAGATGTCGCCACCGGACACGCACCGGCCAGGTGGCATAAGTTGCCAGTGCAGTAACGCAGATGTCGCCACCAGACTTGCACCGGCAGGTGGCGCAGGTTGCCAGTGCAGTAACGCAGATGTCGCGATCAGCACGCACGTACCGGGAGCCAGTTCGTATATCATAGGTTGTGCAGCGCGGGCGTGGCGTGGTGCAGCTGCAGCGCGGCGGCGGCTGCGTCCGCGGCGGCGGCGGAGTCCCCGCGCGCCGCCAGCACGTGCGCCAGCCGCCGCCACGTGTCCGCGTGCGCGGGCTCCAGCGCGGCCGCGGCTCGCAGCGCGCGCTCCGCCAGCCCCAGCCACCCCAGGTTGTAGTACGCAGCACCTGCACGATATCCTTCCATCAGCCGGCTCATACCACTTACAACACTTTTGCAAAGGATTTTCTACCGGGCCATACATCACACTGTAGCGACACATTTATTGCATTTGCATACTAATTCCTGACTCCAGCGATTGCAATGCATGACGCGTGTGGAGTACATCAGTCGTCACCCTCCGGGCACGTTAGGTAGCCGCGTTAATTAATTGGCAATAATTATAATTTGATAAACCAGTGTTAAATACAAGTACCAGTGACTTTTATTGAAGGACTAGAGAATATCATACCTTATAGGAAATACTATTGGCCTAGGACATTAAATACGATAAAAGACAAAAGAAAGACAAAAAAAATGACGACCAAAAAGACGATGGGAAGATATATAAACAAAGATGTGAACCAGACTGGATGAGAAAATTGAAAGACAGAAACGCATGGAAAATACTGGGGGAGGCCTACGCCAAAGAGGCGACTACCACAAATTAACAAAGCTAAGCAACAGCGGCTAGTGACATACATGAATAATTTTAATTTCTTACCTACATAATTATTATTGTGACATTTTAAATTTTACATTTTAAATTGTAGTATTTATTATATTGATGAACATTGCTAGTTTTGTTTTTGCTGGAATCACGGTTTGTCTGTAGTACAGACGTATTTACTAGCTCATCTCCCCTGTGTTTTGTGGATAAATTTTGCGGATGCCTCTCTGTAACGGTTACATTACTAGTTGGAGACTCACCGAGCTGCACGAGGCTGTCCAGATGCGTGGGATGTATCGCGAGTGCGTTCTGGAAGCACTGTCGCGCTTCCTCCCACTCCGTGCTCGCCGCGTGCACCATGCCTCTCTGTAGCGGTTACATTACTACATGGATACTTTATGTTATGTACGTTCTTTGTAAAAAAAATAAGAATTCATTTATTTGACACCAAATAAATATTTACATAATGGGTACATATCAAGGAAGATATACTAAGAGGAAAGACAATAGCGGAACATTAGAGCGTAGCTCGGAAATTTGCCTAAAAACTGTGTAAACTTAGATGGCGTCGTAATTTGAGCGTGCTATAGGTTGTCTCGAACTTTCGTAAGCGCTGCAGTCAGATAATGTACGAAAGGGTTCTACAAATTACCGTAGCGCTAGTATCGCAGTCAAGTTTCGCAACATTTCAAGGAAATAAAGAAAGGCGCCATCTATTGGTATGAGTTGAGCTTCTCTTCAAATGTTGCGTAACTTGACTGCAATACTAGCGCTACGGTAATTTGTCGAACCCTTTCGTACGCTATCTGACTGCAGCGCTTACGGAAGTTCGAGACAACCTATAGCAAGCTCAAATTACGGCGTCATCTAAGTTCATACTGTTTTTAGGCAAATTTCCGAACTACGCTCTAATGTTCCGCTATTGTCTTTCCTCTTAGTATATCTTCCTTGGTACATATGTATACATTGGGTCCCAGATTAGATTACTGTTGTATATACATGGTTACGCCAAAAGGGTGTACTATGCCGAAAAGGGTCCTTTATACTCGTCGTTATGAACTACTTTTTCTATGGGACCAACCCTAAAATAGCAATAAAAATAACCAGTTGTTCCATACATTTTGTCGTGTCAATGACCGTTTTCCATGGAACAGCTGATATAAAAAAAAAGTTGTTTATAATTATGGGTGCTATGAACCCCTTTCGGTTTAGTACACCCTTTCCGTGTAACCCAGTATAAAGTACGAGAACCAGTTAAATAAACTAGCGTGCATATGATTCTGTAGTTGTCACTCAGTCTCGTCCAATATTTTTATTTATTACGATTTAGCAATGCTCAGTGTAGAGGAAGGTATATTCTAAGCATCAATAGTAGTAATAGTTTGGATCAAAACACTGTTAAACACTTGCCCGGCGAAGTGTGTGTAATGTAAATGAGTGCCCGTGTCAACTGACCGTGTATAGCACCAGATGACTGAAGGGAGTCAAAGCCGCAGCCTCCGACACGCAGCCCGCCGCCGCACTCACTCGGTCGAGTCTGGAACAACAAACAGTTCAAAATGTACGGGCTTTCTCTATACGACATCACACATTTCTTTCTGGAATAAGCCGATTTTGTTGATTTCTATTTTATTTACATGGAAACTGTAACTGTTACATTGAGAGATGGTAGCGGGGCGAGTTAATAATGTAATTTACTGAAACGCAAGAGAGTTGTCACACTGTGGGCGAGACGGGTCAAAGTTAAAGTCAAAGTCAAAAATTTTATTTGCTTGCCAATGGGTATAAAAGGTCTTAAAATATTACATGTTCATTCATTAACAGCCCTAAGGGTAAGGGCGTGCAAAATTATATTAATTTACAAATATGTCAAAAGTATTAATAATTAGTCGCTGTGAGGCACAGTGAGTCGCTGGCATTCTGTGGATGCAAAAGGCAGGCTGTCGTTCAGTGTGGAGGTTAAAGGGGGAGGCCTATGTTCAGCAGTGGACGTCTTCTGGCTGATGATGATGATTAATAATTAATTAAAAACTACATATAAATTTATCAACAAGCATCATACGCATAAAAACGACATGCCGTTATCTTCAGACGGTTCTTCAGACGGAGAGACGGTTCAGTATATTAATCCGCACGCCACACCCTGCCTGCATTCGCGGTGTGTCTCGTCATATTTAGTCAGCTGTCACAGCGACCCGGAGTGGATGTTGGCCTCCGACTCACCAGTCAGCGTCTCGCGTTCTACAGAACTGACCTGAGACAAGCCAGCGCCAGCAGCAGCCACGCCTGCGCCTTGTGCGCGGCGAGCGGCGCGCGCGTGCGCTGTGTTGACAGCGAGGACGCACCCTCTGACAGGGCGCGTTCGATCCGGTACACGCCCGCCGACTCCGCGCGGATCGACGCTGGAACATACAAGCACCAACTTTTGTATTCTATACATCTCGGATGTAAGGTTGTAATGTAGTAAAATTGTACGAATGTTGCGATGATGAAACTTTGTGTGAGTGTACTCACAAGAGTGAACTGTCAAGAGAATGCAACCCATACCAGTAGATGGCGCTTTTCTTTATTATCTTGCAATGTTGCGAAACTTAACTGCGATACTAGCGCTACGGTAATTTGTAGAACCCTTTCGTACGCTATCTGACTGCAGCGCTTACGGAAGTTCGGGACAACCTATAAGCACACTCAAATTACGGCGCCATCTAAGTTTATACAGTTTTTAGGCAAATTTCCGAACTACGCTCTAATGTTCCGCTATTGTCTTCCCTCTTAGTCTATCTTCCTTGTTAACACACAGCCTATGGACGGTCATGATTAACACCACCTACGAACATGATATAATACTCAACTCATACATCAGTCACCACCACAGTGGTCAAAATCAGTCAGATACCACAGTGCCTCAAGACGAGGGTTTTTGACCAGTGTGTGTTGCCAGTGATGACATATGGTACTGAGACGTGGTCCTTAACTGTTGGCCTTTTGGAAAAACTCAGAGTCACTCAGCGGGCAATGGAGAGAGGTATGCTCGGAGTTTCTTTGCGCGATAAAATCTGAAACGTGGATATTCGCCAAAGAACCAGAGTCACCGACATAGCTGTTAAAATTTGCAAGTTGAAGTGGCAATGGGCAGGCGACATCGCTCAAAGAACCGATAACCGATGGGGAAGAAAGGTTTTGAGTGGAGACCACGAACCGGAAGACGCAGCGTAGGTAGGCCTCCCACTAGATGGACCGACGACATGGTGAGAGTTGCTGGCATCCAGTGGATGCAAAAGGCAGGCTGTCATTCAGTGTGAAGGTTAAAGGGGGAGGGCTATGTTCAGCAGTGGACGTCTTCTGGCTGATGATGATGATGACATCAGTCAGGGTAAGTACAGATTGAAATAGACCGATTTGATTGTGCTCTGGGTGAACAGACGAAGATAAATTTAACCGTCTTATTACAAAACACGGTTTAACTTTAGTACTGGGATTAGTACCAGGTTTAAGCCATGGACTAAAATAAACGTTATAATAAAACGAAGTTTTTCACTAAATCACGGATTATCTATGGTACTAAAGTTAGACCGCCGAGACCCCTAGTTTAACTATGAACTAACTTCGGTACTAATAGAATTTGAGATTTTTTTATTTAGCGATTTTGTTATTTACAAATCTTTTAAAATGGATTGAAACATGATGGATTTAGAAGATTTGGACATGCTGGAGGCATCGCGACGATCTGGACCTTGTCATCGTGTGAATCCTTTCGAATTGAGTGACGACTAATTCCGATATATGGTATGGAATTTTGGAATGTTGTGCGTAGTGTAGTGAAAGAGAAACGTATCGAAGTGCACCATATGTCCATACGAGTGAGGAGGACTCACCGGCGTCCCTGGTGCTGTGCGTGTCGTCGTGCAGCGAGTCGGACAGCGCGTCCAGCTCCGCGTACCCGTTGTGTTCCGCCTCCGCCTCCATCTCCGTGCTGTTCAGCAGCGACAGCAGCTCCTTGCCGGTCGCTAGCGCCGCCTGCACGTGTCACAACATAACTACTGTCAGCTGCTCGCGTATATAACATCATCATCATCATCAGCCAGATGGGGAAGAAAGGTTCTTGAGTGGAGACCACGAACCGGAAGACGCAGCGTAGGTAGGCCTCCCACTAGATGGACCGACGACATAGTGAGAGTCGCTGGCATCCAGTGAATGCAAAATGCAGAGTGCCGTTCAGTGTGGAGGCCTCTAAGGGGGAGGCCTATGTTCAGCAGTGGTATATAAAGCGTATTCGCGCGACCCAGTGACGTGTAGCGACACATTCTTGTGCTTGGGTCAGAACATAAGTTATCTATAGAGCGCGTGCTCCCCGTACGCCCGCGCACGCGCACGACCACAGTGTGTAGCCCTAGGGCCTTACGGCTACCTGTTTTAAGCGGTTATGAGAAAAGTTGCGCGACCGCAAACCTTATCTCGGCGCGTTAAGGTTCATGTTCGCATGAATTTCCGAACTGCGCTGTTTCAACGCTATTCGAACCCGCATTAAGAGTTACAACCACCAACCCGCACTGGGCCAGCGTGGTGGATATGGCCCAATCACCCTTTCGGGGTAGGCTAAAAGTTCAGCAGTGGAATGTTAAAAGGCTGATTATGATGATGATGATTAAGAATTACAATACAATACAATAACTCTTTATTAAAATACCACAAAACAAGGATAACATAAACATTACAACAAAAAAATATTATCTAGGCCTAAATATTACAATATAATATTTCTTTATTACACACTGAAAATACAAAAGAAACTTAAACTAACATAGAAAACAAATATACGGCAGTATAATGGGCGGCCTTATCGCCTAAAGCGATTTCTTCCAGGCAACCTTTGGATGGACAGAACTAAAGAAGTTGAAAAACGGTGGGTGGTGCATAAAATATAAATAAATATAAACATACATATTATATACATTCATATATACACTAAATACGCAATGCTGCATACATATCATAAATATTATAAATAAAATACATAATATATATACGTACCAATTAACACGAAGAAAGATAATGTGTATAGACTTGATTCTTAAAAATAGGAAGAGATTTATTATCTAGGGGCTTTAAGCCTAGAGCCTAGGCCTTAGAGTTAGTCGTAAGGTGATTGCAGTGAGAGCATACCTCCCCGGTCTCCCAGGCTATCTGCAGGCTGGCGAGCGCGGCGAGCGGCCACTCGGCGGCCGGGTAGTGATCCCGCGCCAGCCGCGCCGCGTGCAGCGCGCGTGCTCCCCGCGCGCCCGCGCACGCGCACGACCACAGCGCCGTGGCCACGCGCAGCCCGCCACTGCACTCCGCTCGCGCGTTCAGGCACGCGCGCGTCGCGTCCTGGACACATGTGTACATCGGTTAACATGATGTTCATTTTAAGTTTAGCGCAGAACAGTGGGCTTACTCTTGACACTCGATTTCAATCGTAATTTGGGATTGGGATCGAAAACATGCCATTTGGTACTCTTCAATCGCGTCAAGAGTACCGAAAGCGTCGCGTTGAGTCGATTTTATTTAGTTCCATAAAATTCCACCATTATCGGTTCCAATCGTGCGCTAGTTTAGAATTCAAGAGTACCAAAATGGCATGTTTTCGATCCCAATCCCAAATTACGATTGAAATCGAGTGTCAAGAGTAAGCCCACTGATGGCCGATGGGGCCAAACGGTTCTCGAATGGAGACCACGGACCGGTAAGCGCAGCGTAGGACGTCTACCCTCAAAATGGACAGACGACCTAAAAGAGACGCAGGGAAACGCTGGATGCAGGCCGCTTCCAACCGGACTTTTTGGAGACCGATGCGAGGCCTATATCCAGCAGTGGACGTCCTATGGCTGAAATGATGATGATGAATTTTAAATAGAGAAGTATACGGGATGTATGGGAAACGTTTTACGTACATACGTATCCAGTAACTATTTGCTTTAAATACTTGTTGTTATCGTGATTTAAAATATTGCGAACCAGATATGTAAAGCAAACAAACGTGCGCGCGATGCAGGTCGTTCGTTCACCATACTTCACTCTCTTCTCTTAACTAACATACTCGTAGCACACGGCACAGTGTCAGATACTTCAGTGACTCACCGAGCTGCATTGCTTTGCTTACCTACTTTCCATGGCTCTATAAACATCACCTTCTGCGCTCACCATCGTCTGTTCATCTCACTATCGTCTCGTCCACTCACCATCGCCTCGTCCACACATCATCTTCTCGTCGACTCACCATCGTCTCGTCCACTCACCATCCGCCTCGTCCACTCTTGTCTCGTCCACACATCATCTTCTCGTCGACTCACCATCGCCTCGTCCACTCACCATCCACCTCGTCCACTCTTGTCTCGTCCACTCACCATCCGCCTCGTCCACTCTTGTCTCGTCCACACATCATCTTCTCGTCGACTCACCATCGTCTCGTCCACTCACCATCCGCCTCGTCCACTCTTGTCTCGTCCACACATCATCTTCTCGTCGACTCACCATCGCCTCGTCCACTCACCATCCGCCTCGTCCACTCTTGTCTCGTTCACACATCATCGGCTCGTCCAAAAACAATCGTTTCAAACAAAAAAAAAACGAGATGACGACATCTCGTTTTATTTTTATTGTTTTTATTTGATTTTGGCTTTCTTTTGACCGCCAACTCGCCTGATGTAAAGCAATGATGCGGTCTACGGTGGAGCACGTTTGCCTATAAGAAACCAATACACTCGTGATTTGAAGACACCCAGACTGTAACCATCGGGAAACACCCATTCAGGCAGCGCATTCCACAGACTAGCAGTTCGCATAATAAAAGTAGAATCAAAGCGCTTCGTACGGGTTTTCGGAATACCAACCATAAAGCGGTGTCATCCACTCACCATCGTCTTATCCATTCATCATCGTCTCGTCCTCTCACCATCGCTTCGTCTACTTACCATCGGCTCATTCACACATTACGTCTTGCCCACTCACCACCGTTTTGTCTCGTCCACACATCATCGTCTCGCCCATTCCCCTTATCTCGTCCCCACACCCCAGTCTCGTACACTCACCACCGTCTTGTCTCGTCCACACATCATCGTCTCGTACACTCACCACCGTCTTGTCTCGTCCACACATCATCGTCTCGTCCCCACACCCCAGTCTCGTCCACTCACCACCGTCTTGCCTCGTCCACACATCATCGTCTCGTCCCCACACCCCAGTCTCGTCCACTCACCACCGTCTTGTCTCGTCCACACATCATCGTCTCGTCCTCACACCCCAGTCTCGTCCACTCACCACCGTCTTGCCTCGTCCACACATCATCGTCTCGTCCCCACACCCCAGTCTCGTCCACTCACCATCGCCTCGTTGAGCATCCCCACATGCATGTACTGCAGCGCCAGGTAGTAGAACGCCAGGTGATCGTTGTCGTCCAGTTCTACTGATTTCGTTAAGTGCTTTAGTGCTGTTTCGTTTGCCGCGTCTTTGTCTATTCGGGAATTCGTTTTCTGGAAAAAATTACAATATGCATTAACTAGCTGAAACCCGCTACTTCGTACGCGTAGAGCTCGGCCTTCGACCTCGCTGCTACAACCCGTCATAGCCTATATGTTATTCTAATGTATAAGCTATGTTCAGTTCTAAACCGTCTGGTTTGACGGCCGCGGCGGACCGCCGCGGGAAGCACATGAGGCGCGGGGGCGGCCCATGCGCTCATGTACAAGCTATATTATTGTAAACTTTCATTAAAATCCATTCGGTAGTTTTTGCGTGAAAGAGGAACAAACATCCATACATACAAACTTTCGCATTTGTAATATTAGTAGGATATTGCATACAGCTGACTTTTGATCTTCCTAATTCTGTGTGACCCGGGTACGTCCTAAAACTGAAACCAGAACCACCAGAGAATGGGCAACAGCATCCTCCTACTTGAATGGTGGAACCTCCTGCGATGCCCAAGCCACCTGCCAAGCGTGGGGATTATGGCAATATGGAGACCACGAACCGGAAGACGCAGCATAGGTAGGCCTCCCACTAGATGGACTGACGACATTGTGAGAGTCGCCGGCATCCAGTGGATGCAAAAGGCAGGCTGCAGATGATGATGATGATGAATTCTGTGTGACATTGAACTGTTGTAAGCAAACGTTACGTTTACCATCAGGCAAATGACTCGATCGTCTCCTCACTCAATTGTCTCACACATGTTTGTCAAGGTCATACCTGCGCCTTCATTTGGTACCCGATGCCTGTGAAGAGATGGCAGCGCGCCAGCATGAACCCCTCGTCTTCTTCTTCTATCGCGAGCGCCTCTTCCGACGCCTCGATGCCTTCTTCTATCTGCGGACAAGGCCAGGACTTTACATGGAGTGTGCGTCATTCACTTCATACCCTATATTATTGTATTTCTTACACTAGAATTTTTATTGACAAACTTTGAGCGTCAAGAGTTCAACGCTTCGTAACTACGAAGCTCTGACGCTAGGCAAAAAAAAACCTAGTTAACCTAGTTCTTCGACCAAAAATCACGTTAAATTTTTTTTTTAAGAATTAAAGAAGTTTCAACTTCTTATCTTAGTTTAAGTAATTTGTATTTTGAATCGGAAAACTAGATGGTAAAACACCGAACAGCATCTTCAAAGCTAGATTAAATATATTTCTTGTAGATTAACATGATCCACCCTTGGCCACACTGTCGCTTACCATCAGGCGAGTTAGTGGCAAGATTCTATCTCATAAAAATTTAAAATCTCTTATTGAAAACTAAGTCAACAAAAATAACAGAGAACAACCTGTGAGAATTGATATTTCTATGGAAAATGACACCTTTTTACTAATGTTGTAATGCCCAAACAGACAACACTTCGAGCATTGGATAGTTAATTCCCCATACAATGTTGTGTTGGTTTCGGTTATTGTGAGAATCGGAATGTCTGTTCGTCACAGTCCACAGCAGTGCAAGGTGTCCGTGACTCACCCAGCCCATGTGGTAGCAGGTGTTGGCGCCGACGAGCCGCAGCGGCGCGTCCCGCGGCGCGAGCGGAGCCGCGTGCCGCAGCACGCCGCGCGCGCGCACGCCCGCCGTCCACGCCGCGGAGCCTGCGAGTTACATATACCTACATTACACACACCTGTTATTCTTTTCTTTGAGTTAAGCGAAACCGACCGATAGAACGAATACGGACGGTGACCGTCCAATAAACACTGCCTTATTAGCTTACATTTTGCGACCGATCGCGCTACGAAACACAGTCATGTTTGCACACTACTGCTTGTCAATTGAATAACTAGCGAAGGAATGGTACTTCCACAGAACAACTACCAAAAAATCCCCGGTTGTTTAATAGGCTTGCATTGGGTGGTGATGGAAAGCTCGGCGGAGGGGTAGATACGTACCTGGCTTGACGTGCGAGGAGTGGTGCAGGGTACGTACCTGGCTTGACGTGCGAGGAGTGGTGCAGGGTACGTACCTGGCTTGACGGGCGAGGAGTGGTGCAGGGTACGTACCTGGCTTGACGTGCGAGGAGTGGTGCAGGGTATGTACCTGGCTTGACATGCGAGGAGTGGTGCAGGGTACGTACCTGGCTTGACGTGCGAGGAGTGGTGCAGGGTACGTACCTGGCTTGACGTGCGAGGAGTGGTGCAGGGTACGTACCTGGCTTGACGTGCGAGGAGTGGTGCAGCGCGGTGGGCGCGGCGGCCGCGGTGGCGAGCGCGCGCTGTCTCCACACGTGCCGCGACCCGAACGAGAACTTCATGGCGCGCTCCAGGGACTGCAAACACAGTTTTTTTTAATGGAATAGTTAGACAAACAAGTTGAAGTGGCAGTGGGCAGCGCACATATCACGCAGAACAGATGGCCAATGGGGCCGAAAGGTTCTGGAATGGAGACCACAGACCGGTAAGCGCAGCGTAGGACGTCCACCCACAAGATGGACTGACACTCTTCTCGGGCCGCTTCCGGCCCTTTTGGAAATCGATGGGGGAGGCCTCTGTTCAGCAGTGGACGTCCTATGGCTGAAATTATGCCAAACAAGCTGCGAGCCACTCCTTTATTTACAAAGCTAAGCAAATTTTGATAAGTCGTAAAACAAAAGTTGTTTTTTGTTGATGTACAGATAAGCCGTCCATAAGAGGGTGCTTACTGATTACCAGAAGGCCTGTATATATTTGTTACTGACCTCGAGCACCAAACACAGCTGTCCCCACCTGGTGGCGGCCACGGCCAGCAGGTCGATGACCGCCACAGCGTTGGCGAGGGAGTGCGCACGCGCCGGCCCGAACTCTGCGCTCTGCGAGAGCACCGCGTCTCGCACCGCCATCGCCTCCCCCACCAGCAGCAGCAGGAGGACCTCCTCGAACTCGTTGCGGGGGACGAACTGAGGACGAACACACACCACGCTAACAGCACAACGTTCTGTGGAAACTTTGGAAAGTGCAGTCTATTTCACTATTATACAGGGTGTAAGGGGAACACTCTCGAAGCCAAAAGAAGGTAATTGTACTCATCATTATGAACAACTTTTACTATGGGACCAGCACTGAAAACGCGAAAAAAATATCGCGGAAATCTTTCATAATTTTTCTTTGCATAAAAACATTTATTTATTAGTTTATTTAGTTATTTTGAAACAAAAAACTGCCAAATCGGTACAGCCGGTCTCAAGTGATGCGCTTACCCTAGATAATTGTCTCAATACTTTTTCTTATCGTGTATGAGTCCGAGTTTGACCACTACTCGCCTGTTGGTAAGCGACGATGTGGTCGAAGATGAAGCACGCAGACTAAGAAGATATACCTATTCGCTTGGACTTGAAAATACCTAGATTGTATCTCTCTGGTATCGCTTTAAATGGGGAGGACGGCACAGACCAAGTATAACGGGGAGGATGGCAATGCTTTTACGTGTTAATGGGCTATTTCATTGGTTTTTAATGTAAATTTGCACGTCTGTTTATAATAATTACCTGATTAATTCCAGCGTATTTCTTCGGTTTCCACGGACCTTCCGACACGTGTTCCTCTCTCCGCCGCGTGAGCGTGCCGTGCACAGGTGGCGCCACTACCGTTTCTGGAGCTTTGTACACCTAATTACAGTTTCAAGTTAATATAAGTATTATTTAATTGGTAGGTCATCTCGTCCCGCGTTGCTGTACTGAAACTCAGTCTGGAATGCTTCACAACGTCGAGATAAGCCGAGCGAGAGAGCACGAAGCGCATTTTTGTCTCCTCTAATATCTTGTAGGTATGTGCGTTTTTTTATTGGTTAATAAGCTTTCTCTAAAAAGCCGTGGTAGCCTATTTGGGAGACCGCTAGACTTGAAAGCGTGAGGTCGCGGGTTCAAACCCCGGGCCCGTACCAATGAGCTCTTTGGAGTTTATGTGCGGATATTCATACCACTGGCTTTTCGGTGAAGGAAAACATCGTGAGGAAACCTGCATACGTACGGAGAAGGAATTCAATGGCGTATCTGAATCCACCAACCCGCAACTGGGCCAGCGTGGTGGATATGGCCCAATCACTCTTTCGTGGGTAGGCTAAAAGTCCAGCAGTGGACTGTTAAAAGGCTGATTATGTTGAAGTTTTCTCTCGACCGGCACCTCGCCTGATGTTAAGCGATGATGCGGTCTAAGTTTTCAATGTGTAAAGAGGTTTTTTTTAAGAGGTTGTTGAATTTACAGAAAAAAAAAATGTTGTTTTTATCATCATCATCAGCGTCACCATTTTTCATCACTACGCGGGTGAAACCGCGGGGCGCAGCTAGTTATTTATGAAAAAAAAAAAGTTGTTGCTCTTTTTTTTGTGTAGTCATACCTGTCCCGTGACTCCCCGCATGAGCACCTCAGCGAGCTGCCTGGCCAGCGTGAGCCGCAGCGCCTGCGTGGCCGCGGCCTCCACTGCGCACAGCATGGCGCGGTACCTGCAGACCAGGCACGTGCGTGAGGTGCTACCGTAGCTACCGAGCCACGGTCACTAGCGTGGCCGTAGCCAGGTTTTAATTCAGAGTGGGGCAAAAAAACAAATCTAGAGTAGGTACCGAAAATTTCTTTAGGAAAACAATAATCATGTCCTAACATCCAACGAGATCGAGATCTATCACTTTTGTAAAGAAACTGCTAATCCAGGAACGACAGTTTCCGGGGATGGGCACGCGCTGCAGCGCCGTCTCCAGCGTGGGCCCGGCGCGCTGCAGGTACAGCTCAGTCCTGTCAGCTGCTAGTGGTGTACCTGTCGATGGCCTGGTGCAGCCGCTGTGCGCGGATGTGCAGGATGGGCACGCGCTGCAGCGCCGTCTCCAGCGTGGGTCCGGCGCGCACCGCCGCCGCCGCGCGCTGCAGGTACAGCAGCGTCAGCTCCGACGCCAGCTCGAAACTGCGGATCTGTTCGTTTACATGTCCAGTTTTATTATACATCTCTGTGTAAGGTGTAAGTCCCTGTTTCTAAATGTGTGAGTAAATGAATGACGAGCATTTATAAACAACACCTAAAATATTTTGATTAAGAATCATTATCAGCTAGAAAACATCCACAGTTGAACATAGGCTTCCCCCTTAGACGTCGGTCCATCTAGTTCTAGTGGGATGCCTACCTTTGCTGCGTCTAAGAGTTCGTGGTCTCCACTCAAGAACCTTTCTTCCCCATCGGTTATAGGTTCATCGACCGATGTGGCCTACCCATTGCCTCTTCAACTTGCAAATAATAGTTATGTTGGTGACTCTGGTTCTTTGGCAAATATCCACATTCCGGATTCTATCGCGCAAAGAAACTTCGAGCATAGTTCTCTCCATTATCGCTGTACGACTCTGAACCTTGTCTCATTACCATATAATGTACTAGTAGGCCACCCCTGCTTCGCATTGGCGAAGCCGGGATATATAGCCTATGTCAACCGGGAATAGTGCAGCATCCCAACAGTGAAAAAATTTTTCAAATCGGTTCAGTATTTTCGGAGTCTATTCAATGCAAACAAACAAACAAACAATCAAATCTTTCCTCTTTATAATATTAGTATTAGATGTCATCACAGTCGAATCCCACTTCTGAATTTTACAATCAGTAACCACTATGTGAAAAATCAGTTTGGCTTCAGTTCAGTGCATGTACTGACGTCAACCGTAGCTCGGAGATTATACTCGGTCTACGTTTTCTTAGCTCTGACAGCTGCAATAAAATTGCAATGTAAATGCAATTAAATAATAAAAGTAAATGTCATCAGTAAATGGTTGTCATACTTTTATTACAATGCAGCTGTCAGACCTAAAAAACCTTGATTAGAGTATAGGTACTGTAATGCGTTGACAAGCACTCACGGTCTCAGCCTCCCGCTCGGCCTGCTTGTATCGACTCGTGGAGGTGGGCACCGCATTCTGTTCCAGGCACAGTCCTTTGATGGCGTACGACTCGGCCACGATGCGGAGACTTCGCCTGCAAGTATTACCATACAGTTATAATAAGGAATAACAGGTACAACTGATAATCTTCAAACGGTTGAACAGATTTTCTTGAAGTTGTTTACGCTGCGAGGCTCTTTGTGTTACACAATGGCATCGATTCTGGTGTTCTCTAAACTGAACTAAACTAAATTTGACAGCTCTAAAATTGTTGCTATCCTTCTCTCACATATTAAAATGAAAAGAGAGGCAGATAATTTTAGTCCTGTCAGATGTCAGACTGTCAGATGTATGCCAGAATCGACGCCAATAGCTCTGTTATAATTATTATGTTTCTCTTTGTGACCCAATCCGATCTAAAGAAGCCTTTTATATTAGTAATTCCAACTGATAACAAGTGAAACTTTGGTACCTACCAAGAAGCTATTGGACAGGTGTTTAATATGTTAAAAATAGCAGGTTTCGTTAAAAATATAACTAAATGTAATGCTTATGCTGAATAAATTGTTTTATAAAATTCTGGTGGGTTACCATAATCTCAAAAAACATTCTTATAATAACCTTACATTGAGTTTTGTCTCACTCTCTCGGCTAATGAGAGAGCTTGACAGAAGATTTTTTTTGAGATTATGGTAACCCACCTGATAATCCTCATACATAACCGTTAATTAAGTTAAGACTACCTCGAGAAACTTAAAAAATCGCACTTTCAGAACTCCCCATGCCTCTCATCATCATCAGCCAGAAGACGTCCACTGCTGAACATAGGCCTCCCCCTTTAACGTCCACACTGAACGACAGCCTGCCATCTGCATCCTCTGGATGCCCGTGACTCTCACAATGTCGTCGGTCCATCTAGTGGGAGACCTCCCTACGCTGCGTCTTCCGGTTCGTGGTCTCCACTCAAGAACCTTTCTTCCCCATCGGTTATCGGTTCTTCGAGCGATGTGGCCTGCCCATTGCCACTTCAACTTGCAAATTTTATCTGCTATGTCGGTGACTCTGGTTCTTTGGCGAATATCCACGTTCCCCATGCCTCTGTTCGTACCAAATTCGCTCAAAACTTCCTAACTTTCTGATTCCATTGAATTGAATTTGAATTTGCAACAAAATTGTTAAAACGCTAGATGTCAAATATTTTTCGGTTAACCAGGCAAAGCGCATTGTTCAAAAGTGGCTTCTGTCCTTATCTTATGATGATACTGAAAAGCTTCTTAAAATTATTTCTTAATTTTATGTTAATCTAGTTTTTTATTACTCGTGAGCTCTTGTCGTAGTTTCGTCGAATATAAGTATATCTTTATAGTTAATTTGTTTTATGGCCTCCACGAGACAGGCTTTGTCCTAGTGTGGCGACCAACAGTAAATTATTATTTTTAATGTGTTACTTTTTAAGCAATAAAAAAATCTTTAAATCTTTAATTACCAAAGTAATAGTGTACATGAAATGGAATGCTATTTATAGTATAACAGTGCAGGAAACTGTAATATCACGAGTGAAGCCACGGGGCGCAGCTAGTAAGTCTATAAAACCTAGTAATGATGTGCGTACATAAACTAAAATCAAAGCATGTATGAGATCAATACAACCCATGACATCATACTCGCGAACAAGTGACTCAGCCAACACAAACAACTTCCCTTGCCAACTCTGCTCCATTGTTTACTCTCTCACTGCTCTAAACTCGGTACAAGCACTTATTGTGCTCTGTATCATCTCTTCTGTACATAGTATAAATTGAAGTCGCTTTCCGCGTCTGTCTGTCTGTATGTCTGTATGGCCGCCATCTCCTCCTAAACCATGCAACGGATTTTGATGCGGTTTTCAACATCAGTTAGATAAATTTTCACGGAAGGTTTATATCTCTACATAGTATAAATTAAAGTCGCTTTCCGCGTCTGTCTGTCTGTATGGCTGCTAACTCCTCCTAAACCACGCAACGGATTTTGATGCGGTATTCACCATCAGTTAGATACATTTTCACGGAAGGTTTATGTATATAACTAGCGACCCACCTCGGCTTCACACGTAAATTACACCCATGCGAAGCCGGACGGGCGGGTCACTAGTAAATAATATAAAAATCTAGTGAAATAGAATAAAGTTCAAAGCTTGGTTCCAAGGTGTCTCTACCTAACAATGATCTCTGTAAGTATCAGAGAGACTAGTATTCACAGTGCAGGGATTCTTAAATAGCTAAAATTAAGCAACATTACAAAAACTGATCAGTCCTGGGAATGGTGACCGCAAGTGGCATTTACAACTAAAAGTTACCAGATATCACATTCAATTATTATAGATCCCGGTTGTTTATCTTGTAACAACTACAGTTAAGCCATGTTCCAACATGGCTTAACTGTAGTTGGCTTCAGGGAAAATTTGAAAGAATTCCTATCAGCAATTTTTTTTTGCAATTCATACCTAGTCCCTGCCAGGTTGAGTAGATAGATCAACATATTTTGCCCATTCATCTTTCATCAGAATCTCCTTTAGCATATAAGACACAACATTCTATGGATTTGTACCGATCATTGCTTAATATCAGGCGAGTTGGCAGTCAAACGCAAGCTTTATTTAAAGAAGTTTCATTTCAATTAATACTTACACAGGCAACTCTTTCTCTGTCAAGGTGCTCAGCTCAGCCAGTTTATAATGCTTCAAGGCATCATCATATGCCCCGCATGCATAGTTCAGCTTCCCCAGCAGTAGATGGGCATCCAGCGCTACGCCGGCTTTCGTTCCTGCTTCATCTGTAGCGAGGGTGAGGTAGCCACGAGCATCGGAGAGCTCTCGCTGGGCTCTCTCGATGTTCTCCTTCACCGGGGGCCATTCGTCTAGGTGTGCTTCTAGCTTGCCTTCACCGATTAGGAAGTGGGCGAGGCTTTCTGGGAATTCAATATTTGACTATTAAGTAATGCTCAAAACTCACACATTTCCAATTAGGGTTCTGTGACAAAATGAACCTTAATAATTTCGCAATTTATACAAAGACTAATAAGGACTTATTCTAATTCGAGAGAGATGATGGGTCATGACCTGAGGTCCCACTCGTGGTATATTTGTGTAATAATATGTAGTAAAATTATGTACGTTTAATATAATTTTGTATTGATATATAATTTAGATTAGATTCATATTTATTGTAATTTGTTGTTATGTATATTATCTTGTAAAACTTTGATCTTTCTGTTTATTTCTTTTTGTCTTTTATAAGGTGTTTTTAATGCACGCCTACATACTATTTGTTCCAACCTGGTGGATGACTGGTAGAAGATGTTGCATTAAGTCCTCCAATTGTACATGTATACTTAATTTGTAAGTGTGCAATAAAGTATTAAATAAATAAATAAATATTGGGCATTATCTTTAACCAGCATCTACTCAATGTAACCCAGCTCCATAATATAGCAAAGCGAGACTGTGGGGAGCTGGCACATTTGCTTAAGTAAAGTAGATGGGAACATAGATGATAATAAGAAGCCATTAAGCTATTGGGGTGAAATGGATGATGACGAAGCTGCCTCAAGCCCGGTAGCGATTTTAGTTTCTTATGTGGCTTCAGAATGCCACATCACATGTATTGTCTACAGTTTCGTTCTCCTTCATGAAGCCAGGACACAGCGGACTGTCTATATATATATATAGAACTGTCCATAGTTACTAGTTTACACAAGTGACTATTCATGTTGCAACAGCTGTAGTACGGTAAATAAGACCTACTTAATAGGCAAATGTTTTGTCATTGAACCCAGGTATGTCCTAAAACTGCGACCAGAACCACTGGAGGATGGGCAGCAGCGTCCTGTTAGTACACGGTGAACGTACTGCGATCCCCAAGCCGCCTGCCAATCGTGAGGATTATGGCAACACCCCTCTCTCAGAGGGAGGCCTTGTTCAGCAGTGGACATTTAATAGCTGATGATGTATGTATGGGTTTTGTCATTGTAATTTAAGTAGATTGTTAGTGATCTTCCTGTTATGGGTTAGGAAAGTGGCCTAGCATGCTTAGAGCCAGCATGCCATTAGGTTTCAGCAGTGGTAACAGTGTCAGATTCACTTTAACTGGATTAGCTGGGACCAAAACGCTTTACTAAGAGCTGGGTAAGATGTAAGAAGCCAGTTTGTTCCTTATTCGACTAAAGTAGTCAAAGTAAGCTCTCTATAGAACCTTTATGCAGGATTTGGTAGCGTTGTTAAATGCTCTCTTCTGATGTAAATCTTTCGCTTTATAGTGTTGAGCATTGGCTCTAATTTAAACTAAGACGCTGGCGTATCGATCACGCGTTTTATGATTTTAATGAATTGGTGAACCCTGACGGTAAAAAAATCTAATTTGTATAATATTTTGTACTGGTATTTACATTATATAATTTTATTTATATTTTAAATGTTGTGTATTATGTATACATTCTTATATAACAATATTACAATTGCCTGACCTGTAAACATAATGTTTATTAATAAATTACTTTGACTTTGACTTTGCATATTTCAAGATAACTACACTGAGGCTCAAACCATAATCTTCTGGACAGTGGTACGTCAGAGTAAGGAGTGTACTGCATTACCTATCACAGCATCTTTGGGCCTTGTATGCTTTGTAAATAATGTGACGGGTTCTATGCTCTTTATTGCTTGTGGTTGTAACAAATTACTAGAGACCTGTAAAAGACTTCAAAGGCTACGTACTATTTGACAGAAAGCCTGTTATGGTTTGTAATCACGTGAGAGTTTCCTTGCTCTTTGTAGTGCTGAAATAACTGACACCATGTATAACATGTAGATTTAATATTGTATGATGTACTTGGAGCGTCCGAACGTGAGGGACTTCAGTTTGTAACATCACAATGTACCACGTTTGCTACAATAAATAATTTTTCATTTCATTTCATTTTCATCCGCGCAGGAATCAGAATAAAAGGACATTGACTGCCAAGGTTAAGATGCAAAGAAAGATAGCATCTCATCCCAATCCACTGATTTGTATCGCCGCACCCGCCGAATGCCTTTAAGGCTGAGATTGGGCAGGGAGTAGAAGACATAGAATACTTCCCAGAGGTGAAGAAACTGACACTGAGATACCCGATGCAGCATAATAGTGCATGGCAGGACGGTCTTGCAGCCATGAAGTAACTGTTCTGCCCTGTTTACTCTAATGGTGTAACTGGCAACATAATGCGGCACTGGGCAACATGGCTTGGTCCGCTGGGTGGTTACTAGCAACAGACAAAACCTACCACCAGTATATTGTCACCTGATTAGAACCACCCGGGGACCACTTGTGGGGTTTCGGAATTTACGGGTGCCTTTCCATGGACAAGGTCCCCCTTGGCTTTTTCCTATGTTGTAATGATCAAATAAATATTTATGTTACTTACTATTATTTTCATTATTATTTATTAAAACTAGCTATTTCTTTATAAATGCATATCAACTCAAGACCATTGATTTTCTAGGCCTTGAATGAAGTCATGTGCGGCCTTGAACTATAGCAACCTTAACTGGCCATAATTAAAGGTAATATACCTACCTATAAATTTAATAAAGCTATAATAAGTATTATTATATCAGTACATACTTAGTTATTAAACAAGGTCGCGCAATGTTTACCCTTACAGGCTATTAAAGTAAAGAGCATGGAGTATACATTAATTTAATTTATTGGTGACCTTAGAGTTAAGCATAGGCAGTTTCAGTAGCTGCTAACTATCTATAGGTGTTATTGAATAGATGTGGATGTTGTCATCTAAAGGATAAACAAATAGAGGAAACTATACATAGATAAACATGATTCATTATGCATAGCATGACAGATCTAGGGTGTTACACAAAAACATGACTGTAAGTTAGCAAGCTTGTAGTAAGCTTAACTGGGTGAAATGTTGCGTTTGGCGCTAATTACGTCAGAGGGAGATCACTGACCGTGTTGTGGCGACCTGGCCTTCAGCTGCTGAGCTAGTTCCACTGCCTTCTTCCAGTTTGACTCCTCCCGACTTTTCTCGATCTCTGTTTCGTACACCCGCACAGCATTCTTGCTTCGCGAGGTCATCTTACTGTACACAGGAACTCACACTTGTATGTCACAACATGGATTTTAATTTACGATTATCTCACATTGCAAAACCTTTTGGTATTGCAAAAATCCCTTGATTTCGGCTAGCAAGCGATTTGATTGAAGGCCAAATCTAAAAGTGACAGTGACAGGCAGATGGCATGACAACTGACAACCAGTCACTATGCATTTACGAAGACAGACGAGATTATAATGAAAATTATAAAGTTAGGTTATAGTGATTAGCATTCACTTCTGTCTACGCATTCACTGCAGGCTAGCTAAAAGTAAAATAATCATCAATAATACGACTACCTTGTCCATTACACATCAAGTATCAAAACAAAATCTTAATATTGTAGTCTTTGTAAACTTAGTTTTGGTACATTCCTGATTTTTGATTTGACTGACATTATGGCGCCAGATGGCGCTAGTTGCATTAATTTTTAGACGTGTTCGTTCAGTTTTCTATCTGCTTCGCTAGATGGCAAAAACTTCCAATCGCCTATCACATCTGCAGAATTAAAAATAAACCGGCAAGTGCGAGTTGGGCTTGCGCACTGAGGGTTCCGTTCCGTACAACTACAAAATACAAAAAGTAGTACAAAAATACAACATCACGGCGGTCACCCATCCAAGTACCTAATGACCGCGCCCAATGAAATTTCTCACCGACACGCACTTGGCCATTAGTTATTTTTGTTATTTTACTTTAGAGTACCTACGTAGTTACTTTATGCATGCCAAGTTTGATGTAGGTAGGTTTATGACTACCGTTTTTAGAGTTCCGTATCCAAAGGGTGTAAACAGACCCTATTAGGTACCTAACTAAGTCTACGCTGTCTGTATGTTTGTACGTCTGTATGTCTGTCCTACTTATTAACGGCTGTATCTTTCGTACCATAATAGATAGCCAGTTGAAATTTTCACAGAATATGTAATGTTACGGCGGATTAATAGAGAAATAATAAAAAAGTAAAACTAAGGGTCCATACCTATAGGTACCTACAACAAACGTATTTTTTACATATTTTTGTATTAGCTCTAATGTAAAAACGGTAATACGTACGTACAAGCGTCAAACTTGGCATGATTATAGTACACGCTCTAAAGTATAACAATAAAAATAATAAATGATGACCAAGTGCAAGTCGGTGTCAAATTTCTGTTTACCCCCGGTTCTCGTGCGATCACCAAAGTGAAGCAACGTCGGGCGCGGCCGGTACTTGGATGGGTGAACGCCTGGGCGTTGATGGGATGTTGTCTTTTTGCACTACTTTTTTTTAACTTTAGTAGGTTACCTACTTAGCTAACAAGTTACGGTTGTGTGTTAGTTAGTGGTGGTAACCCTCAGTGCACAAGGCCGACTCACACTTGACCGATTTTTTATAGATAGTTGTGGCATTGGCAGAGAGGCAGAGGCAGTCCTGGATTTGTCAATAGGCCGTATAGGCCGCGGCCTAGGGGCGGCAGCGACCAAGGGGCGGCCGATTTCAGAGGACACTCACTCTATTTCAGATGATAAAATTCAAACAAGTTCACTGGTTTTCTCATGTACCTTCATGGTCGTATTTTGGAATGGTATTTTGGAAAGGATAAATAGAGTGAGATTCAGGGCTCATCTCTTGATGTATTAACGGTATCTGATCTCTAGTAGAGTTCACAATAGCAGAGCGAGAAAATTTTGACTATTTCGAAGAAAAAGCAACTGAGATGAGCGCACTTAAGCAATATCAAGGTGAAATAAAGAGGCAACCTAAAATAAATTTTTTTTCGGATGAAACATCGAAGAACCTAACATACCCTCCGCCTCCAGAGATTATTTCAGAGTGAACACCTTTTTGGTCATCCTTGATAGACTGAGGGCTGAAATACAGAGAAGGCATAATGCTTACTTAAACTTTAAATATATTTTTTTTTCATTTTTAACTAAGTATGCCTGAACTTTCAACACAAAGAGTTACAGAAAAAGCCCAGTCTCTCGTGAAATACGATACCAATCAATTTAGAGGACGATTTGGTTCAAGAATGTGTGCATTTTCACAGTCACATTTCCTCTAATAAAACTGGAGAATGTGCAGTGAAGCGTCGATCAAACTCGCTAATCAGTCTCTCAACGTTTTTGAGAAATGAATCTCTATATAATGTTTACCCAAACTTGGATATAGCTCTCCGCATCGCTCTTTCCACTCCGGCTACAAATTGTTCTGGGGAAAGGAGATTTTCCTGTTTAAAACGCGTGAAAAATTACCAAAGGTCTTCATTGTCTCACGAAAAAATTAATGCATTAGCTCTTCTCTACATAGAAGCAGAGATAATGAACACCATAAACTATGATGATATTATAGAAAATTTTGCTATTAAAATCTCGGAAAAAATAGTAATTCTTGTTTCTTTTTTACGCTCTTCTCAATGGCTTCAGTCGTTTATTTAAGTTTAGTGCCTTCCTTACTACAAATCGAAAATTATTATTTTACAAAAGTTAAATGGGGCGGCGTAAATATAGCGGCCTACCCTCATAAAAAATATAAATCCGGCACTGGGCAGAGGGCTGTCAGCTCCGCGCCGGCCCTGAACGGGCAGCGGTCCCCAGCTCCCACGCCTCTCCATGCGCCGCTGTGGATAACTATTATCGCCAAGTAGATTCGCTTAGCATAATAAAAGCTTCAGCATTGCAGATGAAACCGCTGCGAACAGCCAACTCGCATTATATCCACTATTGTTGACGGTGCGCCAAGAACCTAAACTATTTGGATGCCTAGTGAGGTACAACCTACCTACAGCCATACTTTAGGGCAGGGCTTCCCAAACTTATTTTGTCTACTGCCCACTTTGAGAATAAATAATTTTTTAGCGCCCCCATTTTTTCACCTACTTAAAAACCACTATAACTTCAAATTAAATTAATCAATTATTGTGAGCTATATTAGCGGTGATGTTCACAAGTTGTAGAGTCGAGAGCTCATGCAGTCGGTGTCTAAGAGGCCTCCTAGCTAAATGAAATTACAAATCACCCTCCAAGCCTCTACACAACGCCCCCATTTTTTTTCTGGGTCTCTTACCGCCCCCCTTTAGGCCTGCAGCGCCCACAAGGGGGCGTTATCGCCCACTTTGGGAAAGGCTGCTTTAGGGGATGGTTGAAGCGACTTGTGCGCTTCAGATTATAATATTATTACTCGTATATTTATTATATTACGGCAAACGTAAAGTAGTGCCCTGCAGCCAGGTGGAGTGACGACCTGCGAAAGACGGCTGGTACGCCCCCAAGCGTGAAGGCAGGTTCACTACCAACTGGTCCATGGGCTACAGCATCGTGCCTACTTGTACAACTAACCTAGCCTGGTAACATTTTTAGTTCAGTGCCGCCGCCGCCCACCCGATCACGGTACAGACAGATGTACCAGTTTTTCCTATTTATAGTTATACTACTAAGATTCTAAGATTGGTTAGGGTGGGTAAACAATCATCATCATCATCATTTCACCCGTAGGACGTCCACTGCTGGACATAGGCCTCCCCCATCGATCTCCAACAGGGCCGGTTGGAAGCGGCCTGCATCCAGCGTTTCCCGGTCTCTTTTAAGTTGTATGTTCATCTTGTGGGTGGAAGTTCTAAACACTACAGTAAACTAACTATAAAGAAGTAATTATCAGTTGGTATCACTGCACCAAGCACAAATTCACATCTAACAGATACACACGAAACAGCATCCGTCCATAACACTTAACGAGTACATCAATAAGTGTGCAATTTCCGGTCTGAGTAGCGATATCCGGTGCAGCGGGCGGCTCGAGGGCGGGCGGGGCATGAATGACGCACCTGTGCAGAGGCGCAGTGCGGGTCAATGTCGGGGCACGAACCCCCCGCCCCGCCGCTGCCTGCCCCCTGCTCGGGACCTCTGCATCGAGCCATCGCATTTCGAATATCACCCTAATTTAAATTAGAAAGTAGATATTCACGGGATATTGAACATTTTGTTGGATTTGGTTTGAATATTAATTTTGGAGTTTATGTATGGATTTTTCATATCTGGCATACGTACGGAGAAGGAATTCAATGGCGTATGTGAATCCATCAACCCGCACTGGGCCAGCGTGGTGGATATGGCCCAATCACCCTTTCGGGGGTAGGCTAAAAGTCCAGCAATGGACTGTTAAAAGGCTGTTTAATGTTTATGATGATGATGATTAATATCCCGAAGAAAACATGTTTGAAACGATGATTACGATTTCACATAGTGATCTACACTGTAGGTTGACGCAAAGTGAGTCTTGGCCTGCGAATCTGCGATAGAATAGTCAGAGAGTAGTTATCCTAGCAGGAGACACCGCTCGGTACATGAGACCAATCAGAGAAACACCCTACTGCAGGCCTAGCATGGGCTGTGGATAAATAGTCTTTCCACTGTTTTTATCCACGCCTAGACGCGACAAAGCTAGAATATGGATACGTTTGTCTTTTTCTCGCGGGATAAAAACGGTGGAAAGACAATATGTCCACGGCCCGTGCTAGGCCTGCAGGACTCCAAGTCGTCCCATGCCAGGAGCTGCACATGACGCTAAGGTCTATAGATCATCTTCAACATTTCAGCCTTTCATGTTTCTACTGCTAGGACTCAGACTCTCAGAGAGAGAGAGAGAGAGAGAGAGAGAGAGAGAGAGAGAGAGAGAGAGAGAGGGTGTGCACTAATTCACTATGCTGTCCAGTGCATGTCATATGTATTTGAACTGAGGTTCTTGGACATACCAGTTTCCTCACGATGTGTTCTTTCAGCGTTGTTGAACGATGGCATCGAGACTGGACATAATTTGTTTAAATACTAAATAAGTGATTAGTGCAGGGCCGAAGATCGAACCGGGTGCCGTCAGCATTGTAAATCGCATATGCTACCGCTCAGCCATGCACCATCGCTCAAGGGGCTCCATTTTTGAATCGCTCGTATGATATTTCGCACGAAAATATCATACGAAATGACTTACTTTCGAACGAAATCCCAAAGAAAAGTCGCATTTTTTAAATAATCATATAACCATTACTCGCAAAGAGTGGTTCGAATCGTTCGAATTTGTTTTCTATCTATAGATTTTTTTATTTCGCATGATAATTATAATAACCTATGGCTACATTATTTATCTGCCTCTAAGTACCACTATGTTGTGCATATTTTCGTGATTGTGCTCACCAATTTCAAAGAAAACCACTTAAAATTTCGCACGAAGTCGGTCGCTCAAATTGGTTTACCTTTTATGGCGATCAGCAAATATGATGCGATATAATGGTCCGTTTTCAATAGACTCGGCGATCAAATGTAAGCGACGAGGGCCGCGCTTATTGGATCAGACATGCGAGGCCGTCAGTGAATACGCAACGTTAGTACAAATTGAAATAGGCAAGTTGTTATATTGTATGGTGGAGTTAACATCAGCGAGAACTTCCACAAGCTAATTCACTTGCAGTTCGCAGCAAGTATATAGCACCCGGGTATGTCCTAAAACTGCGACCAGAACCTCAGGAGGTTGTGCAGCTGCGTCCTGTTAGTACACGGTGAACGTACTGCGATCCTCAAGCCGCCTGCCAAGCGTGGGGATTATGGCAACACCCCTCTCTAAGAGGGAGGCCTTTGTCCAGCAGTGGACGTTTAATGGCTGCTTATGTGTATGTATATAGGACAAACGAGGGAGATATGCCTTGGTACAATTGTTTTTCGTGTTCAAATGTGTCTCCGTTTTTCATCCACTTTTTCACCATACCGCTAAAACTGTACCTAAGTAAAGTAAAAAGCCTTTGTCTACTGCAATTTGCTTAAAAAACTATGTACGAAATAATATTAAATTATAAACTATTATCTAATATTTTAAATAATATAGAATTATGTAATATGTTTAAATTGGGGTAATATTCATGTAAATATGTTGATTAGTTAACAAAATAGCCATATTATCATGGAGGTAAAGTGTATGTAAGCAGCGTAGGTAGGCCTCGCACTACTACTGTCACAGTCGCGGGCATCCCGTGGATGCAGATGGCAGCCTGTCGTTCAGTGTGGAGTTCTAAGGGGGAGGCTTATGTTCAGCAGTGGACGTCTTCTGGCTGATGAAGATGATGACGTTTTATGTATTGTGTACAGTTTGAGGTACTCATTTTAAAACCTAGAATAAAGTTGGCTTACAATGTAATAATATGAGACATAAATACGATACGATTCTCATTCGGCTGAAAAAAGGTTTCAACAAAAGTTTTTCTTTATTCATTTACGTTGCCGCTGGGAAATTATGCTGTGCCTAATTTGAACTGCGTAAATTGGTTTCGCAGTGAAGTAAAAATAAATCACATTTATTTTACTGTTCAGCTTAATTTTACTGTTTTAGAGAGGAAAAAAGTATGTGATGAATTTAAATGAACTGATTTTATGTTGGCAAGGACAATATAAATGACTGCAAGTGTTTGTTTGTCCTTCTTTCACGCAGGAACATATCAACGGAACGACGTGTTTTTTTGCTCAGGACGACCACCCACAAGATGGATAGACGACCTAAAAGAGACCGCAGGAAAACGCTGGATGCAGGCCGCTTCCAACCGGCCCTTTTGAAGATCGATGGGGTTCTATGTCCAGCAGTAGACGTCCTACGGCAGAAATGATGATGATAATGATGAAACCGTATCTCTGCGCGTAAGAGCGGTTTCGCACTACGTCCGATCCGAATCCGTGAAAATACGTTCCGAAGATGTCGTACAATTATTTGTGTGGTAGGTTACGCACTAGATCTGATTTCCGTCATCCGAATTATCTTCGTCATCCGTAAATTTCCATTTCGGAATAGATTCGGAAGTTGACGTCGATTGAAAGGACTCATGATCAACGACGTGAACACTCTGCTGTGGCTCCGCCTAAAATGATTGCTTGGATTTGTATCAGAGATCGGACTAGTGCGTACGCAATATCCGAATTCGGTCCGAGTTTTCTAGACCCATATTTTCACGGATTCGGATCGGACGTAGTGCGAAACCGCTCTTAAGGTTCACGTTCGCATGATTTTCCGCACTGCGCTGTTTCAGTAAGGCTGTAGGATTGCTGGTGTAACCGCTGGGCGCTGCTAATACTGATTTTATGTAATAAGTCCACGAGTGAAATCAATACCCTCAATTCTCTATCAAATACCGCGAGTTGTAATACCAGGATGTAGTATGGCGTGTATTGCAGCGTGACGTCACCGGCGGGCGCCCTTGGCCCGGTTTTGGCCTCCTACTAGCGCTGTTGGTTCCTGGCACCGCCATTTTATTACGGAAAATTATTTACTAGAACCACAGCGGATTACGAACATGTCATTGTAGCATCTTATAGTGCTAACAGACGCACGAACGCGGCTGACGGACCGCCGTCCAACCAACGGGAGAGAAAGAGTGAGAATATCATAATATATTTCCCTCTCTTTCTCTCCCATTGGTCAGACGGCGGTTGAGGTCAGCCGCGGTCGAGCGTCTGTTAGCACTATTAGCAAACATGTTTCGTAGCGCCGTAGCTTCATGGCATCGTAGCATTCGTAGCCGACGTAGCACTTTACAAGTTTTGTTGTAGTTTTCGACGTAGACATTAAACCTTTTCTACAAATCGGTGACAAGTCGAGCAAGTCGCTCGCCTGATGGTAAGCGTCATGTTTGCTCAGTTTTCAGTGGCATCCAGACGTGAACTTCAACAGTTCAAGACCCTGTGCGGCAATGAACTGCGCTCCTCACACAGATATTACACGTTAAATCTATTTATTCCAGTTATTTCACGCAAACATAGAAACGGTACCTTATATTTATCTATAATTGTGTTCGTACCTACTAACACCATGCCTTCATATCATCGGTCCCTTCTAGGCAAGCGTGCTCCAACGTAGACCGCATCATCGCTTAACATCAGGCGTGATGGTGGTCAAACGCAAGCCTATTATTTATTTTAAAAAAAATGTAGCCACCAATTTTTTTTTCTATTTTTATATTTTCGAGAATCTATGATTGTAGCAATTATAAGTTGTATAAAGTAACTTGGTTTACGTTGTACACGATGCAAGTAATCTGCTCAACTGAGAACAAATACCACGTGCGAGAGCAGGTGCCGTGTGTGATGATACGTGCGTTCTTCTCAGCCTGCGCAAGATGGATGTAAGTGTACAAGACTATTTTTTTTTTTGTTCCAACATTTCATATTAAAATATACTTAGTAGCACCACTAATAGCTTTGTAGAACCGTAACGTCCACCAATAATTAATACATTTTTACATCATCATCATCATCCACAGCCTTCCTTATCCCACTGCTAGGCCTCTCTCTTGCTATAATAATAATAATAATATTCATTTATTTCAGACAATGTCCATATGTTAAAATTACAAATTAAAATTAAAATTACAAAATTATGTATCATTATTCAATTCAATTAAAATTTTCAAATTATAATACAATAAATAAACAAAAATTTAATTATCTTAACCTAAACTTCGGTTTGGACCCGGAGTGCTCGATGTGCACACTTGTCCAGTGCTGCATTATCGGGCAGTCCAGATCCATCCGCCAGGCGAACAGCTGCAGGTAGCTGTTGGAGCTGCCCCGCACCCGGCGCATCAGGGACGCGATTCGCTTGCGCATGATCGCTGCAAATCCATCTATTTGCGCGTCCGCGAACATCCCCGATGCGCTGCAGTGGCGCGGCAGCCACATCAGCGCCCTTAAGGCGCCCTATGCCATCATTTACATTATTACAACAAACAAAAAAACTAATTTTCGTTAACTTCAATAAACGGGATTCATCTCGTTTTCCACACTAGGAGGTATAAGAGTAAAAGAGAAGGGAAAAGAAGGCAGGGCAGAGGAAGTAGAGGTCAAGCGGCCAAGCGCAAGCCTATTTATAATAAAAAAAAGAGGTAGAGTAGGAGTAGTAGTATTTTCTTCAAATCTAAACGACGCTTTAGATATAAGCCTATTTAACAGCAATAAAAAAATATCAATACACTTGGGTCCCAATCGTGATATCGAATAGTATACATAAAAAACAGGAGGTTCCCAATTCGCTTCGTGTTTTGAAGTCGGTTGAAAATTAAGAAAAATATAGACCAATAGAATTATACGAAATGATGATGACGTCACGTATATTTTGTGCACTTCTCTTGGCAACATTCCGCCGCTCCGCTGGATTCAGTGTAGGTGGATACCGAGCCGGTTCTGTGTACAAATAGGGCAGTATTGACCGCAGCCGGGCCCCGGGACGCAGCACCCCTGCTATCTATTCTGTGACGCAGCCTTGGCCTCCCGCGGCTTACAGGATTTCAGCTGCAGGCGAAATGGAAATGGACATTGAATATTTTAGAAGGTCTTCTAGAATAATAATAGAGGCGAAATAGAAAATGAACATACAATTATCTGTGTGATTTCCAGGAAGGCAGAGATTGGACTTTGTATTTTTAGTTTGTAAAAGTCTGTGGCTGATCCAGGATTTCGGTTTTTGGGGGGGGGGGGGGCTGAGGCTTGCCCCAGCTGAGGGTAGGCTTTGTAGGATAATGATGTAAATTACTAAACTCACTAAACTAAACCAATCCGACAGGACCAAAATGATCTGCCTCTCTTTTCATTTTAATATGTGAGAGAAGGATGGCTACAATTTTAGAGCTGTCAAATTTAGTTTAGAGTACATCAGAATCGATGTTGTAACGTTCCATGATCGTTACCTACTCCCAAATTCATGGCAAATGGCACATACGCTAGAAGCCAAACTTAACGAATAAAAAAGGTCACTACTATGACATAAACATTGTTGACAGAATGAAGGTGATTGACGTAATGTCAGTCAGTTTCATTCCGCTATGCAAAAAACAATTTTGTTCTAAGACAAAGGAATTACAGAGTCAGTTTTAAAGATTCGGGTATATAAATATCGTATTCTTTCTAGAAGGAATAGCCTATATATAGGACTCGAAATAAAAACTGGGTCATACGTGCAGATGTACCCAGTGAGAAAGTCGCTCAGAACTTAACCTTATATTTTACAATCAACTTGTTAGCCCGTCTTCAATCGGGTAAGTTATTCCGTGAGATGCCTTTTAAATGTGTTAATTGTGAAATCTGTCTCGACAAATAATGCTAATCGTTATTTGTCAATTGAATTATCATCAGGCCACCTGTGTTCTAAAACGCAGTGCAAGTGCGTTTCATATCCGTACTATCTGCGGATGTGGACGCGCGCCGTACTTACATTCTAATATAATTGTGTTCTAAGCTCTTAAAGCATTCTGTAATCTTGGATCCTTCCGATCAAAAACTGTGTTTTAACGCCGGTACCACGTCATGTGAGGCGGGGCCTAGTCCGATCTGCCATTATCTTCGGGGTCTCACACGACGTGGCCGTGCGGCTCTTGAGTACTGATCCTCATGCGTAGTTTCTTCGACGCATTTCAGGCTCCTACCCTCTACGCCAATTCTCCGACCACGTACGAGTCGCCACGCTGTCGTGACGCTACGTCTACTTCCCTTCTACTACGTCGGTCGTACTCCGGCCACGCACAAACTACTGGAACTACTACGCGCAGACCGCACTCCGGTCACGCCTGAAAAGCTCACGAAGCCTCTCGTCGCTGCGCTGCCTGCTGACATCCTACGTGCCACGAGCCGCGTCGAGCCACGCGGCGATCGGCGCCCCAGCTCTTCAAGCTAAGTCTCAAAACAAGGGACCAACACGTTTTTTTATCGCCATCACCTTCCGAGTTCACACGACCCTCAGTCTCCTGTAAATTCATTCTTGCTTAATTAAATCTTAACTTATACTATCTTAAACTCTTTCTTTTGAAACTCCTACCCACTGCTAGGTAGAACTTCACCAAGCTTCACTTGGTGAACGTTTCAGTGGCGCCCAGGTATTAAGCAGGAAGGTGGATAAAAAAGTGTTGATCTCTCTGGCGTGGTATATTCACGGCTCTTTCTCTGTAACCTTGTGTCCGTCTGTAGGTTGTATGGTAAAAACCGCCCTGTGCTGGTGCGGGAGCTTATTTGTCAGAATACCCAGCTGTAGTCTCCATGCATGTCGTAAGAGGCGACTAAGGTAGACAAAGGTTACACCTACAGAAGTAACGCCTTCTGTCCGCGTCTTAAACGCACTATAATATTTTTTTTACTCGAATTTTTTTTATTATAGTAGAATTAAAATCTTTCAGTACTTTTATACTCGCACTATCTTAAAATCTTGTTCTTTAAACTCAAACTTATTTACAAAACTTACCACCCAACCTACACTCGGAACATCTAACTTGTATATGTAAAACTTGCTCTCACGGAAACTCACCCGATATCTCTCTAAAAATCCAGATCAAAACTCTCTTTGACGGATATCTCTCTAAAAACTAAAATCTAAACTCTTTTTGACGTAGGTATATAAAATGGCGTACCCCATATATAACTATTTGTCCTTACAAAAAGCCGAACTTGCATATGAGGTCGCCCTTCGTGGTGGTTCCTCGGATGACTCTGTGCAAGACTTACGGAAACAAATAATGAAACTAGCAAAAGACTTGCCCGCAGAAGCAATATTAGAATCACATTTAGACACGGATACAGACCTAAAAGAACTAAAAGATTCAGTTATAAAATCATATAACAATTTAACCTCGCTAAAAACAAAATATGAGAAAAACCTATACCAGAGAACAGAAGTTCTACTAAATCATATTCAACATAGACTATCTAGGATAAATGCATCGGATAAAGAACTTCACAAAACATGCTCAGTAAATATAGCATCACAATTAAAAGACCTTGACCAACTAAGACCCTATTCAGAAACAGTACAGGTATCAAATCCTACCAACAAAGGCGATGCTCCTTCAGAGCCAAAAGTAGTCTCGGTGACTTGTGAGAAGGCATTCAGAAATTTACAAACTTAAATATAACGGAAAAACTTGCGTAAGAGCTTTTATACAAAAAATTGAAGAATTCGTAAAGTCTCGCGGAATAACTTTTGAAAAAATTATATCATTCTCATACGAGATATTTACTGACGAGGCACTCCACTGGTATCGCAATGTAAAGGACAGTATCACCACCTGGAATGACCTAACTAAATTACTAAAAGCGGACTTCAGCCATAGTGACTATGACTATAGGTTACTTAACGAGATACGCTCGCGAACACAAGGGGAACTTGAGAACATTTCAATTTATATCGCGATAATGCATGGCATGTTTTCCAGACTTACCGAACCACTTACTGAAAGCAGTCAACTAGAAATACTGTTACACAATGTTAGACCGATTTACGCTAGTACATTAGCGGCTTCACCGCACATAGACACTATTGAAGCTCTTAAAGCGCTATGTAGGAACTACGAAAACATACAATCTCGCTTAACTCAATTCCGTGAGCCACCACAGGTCACATCTCAAACTTTAGCACCGGAATTTGCATACACTAAACCAGGTAGCTCAGGAACTTACCAAAACCGAACTCCAACATTTAATAAAGGACAACAAAATACAAGGTATACTAATAACTACAGGAATTTTAATAGGGTGTCAGCTGTCACTCAACAATCAGTACAAAACAGATACCCATTCGCATGTCCTAGGTGTAGGTCAAACACTCATGAACTTCTCTATTGCAAAGAACCAAGAAAGATCATTTGTTTCAAATGCGGCAAGAAGGACTTCCGCTCTCCGGAATGTCCAGATTGCAACACCAACAATAGTTATAATACTCAAAAAAACTAATAGGAAAGGATTGTAGAGCCCGTGTAAAGACAAACCACACCAATCAGCCAGACTGGGTCGACTGGTTAAAAACGGTATCAAAATTCTTTTCCTGCTACACAGTCTCTTCAATCCGTACTAAACCAAACACTGCACGACCGTATGTGTCAGTTAAAATAAACACCCACGATATAGTAGGCCTTCTAGATACAGGATCTAGCATCTCGATCTTAGGAAATAACTCGCACAAAAAAATTCTAGATCTACACTACCAAACTTACAATGCTAAGCCCACACAACTTATAGCAGCGGGAGGTCAAGAGATGACAACCCTAGGCGTCATACAACTACCAATTACTTTTCAAAATCAATGTCACATTTTAGCGGTTCATATTGTCCCGGAAGTACAGAATGAATTGATACTAGGCATGGATTTTTGGAAACTTTTCGGATTGTTTCCAAAATATCTTGAGAGTATAGTACTACAACGCCCAGATGAAATGCAACTAGCCAACGTTAAGCTTGACGATAAACATCTCAGTTCATATGACCATCTTTCCGCTGATCAAAAAATAACCGCAGATGCTATAATTACACAATTTCGTGCTATCTCATATGAGGAAAAAGGATTAGGTAAAACAACTTTAATAACCCACGCTATAGACACCGGAGACGTTACTCCTATACGACAAAGGTACTATAGAATGTCCCCTGTAAAACAAAAAATTCTTAGTGAGCAAATAGATGAGATGCTAGCAGACGACGTTGTTGAACTATGTGAGAGCCCATGGTCTTCTCCAGTACTACTGACCCCTAAAAAGAACGGTGAAATGCGTTTCTGTCTTGATAGTAGGAAACTTAATGCGGTAACAAAAAAAGATGCTTATAGTCTACCATACATCACAGAAATCTTAGATAACCTAAGGGACTCTAAATACCTATCAAGTATAGATTTATCCAAAAGTTTTTGGCAAATTATGATTAGACCAGAGGACCGCTGTAAGACTGCGTTCTACATCCCGACACGAGGAACTTACCAATTTAAGCGAATGGCTTTCGGATTAACAAATGCTCCAGCAACTCAACAGAGACTGGTTGACTCATTGTTCTACGGGCCAGAATTCGAGAATAGGGTATTCGTCTTCGTGGATGACGTTATTATCGTAGCACCCTCATATAAACAGCATATCTCCCTACTTACCAAAGTCCTCGATAAACTAAAAAATGCAGGTCTTACCATAAACTTTGGAAAAAGCAAATTTTTTAGGGAAAAACTAAAATATCTCGGATACATTGTAGATTCAGAAGGTCTACATGCCGACCCTGAAAAGGTTGAATCTATTGTAAACTATCCATGCCCCACGAATAAGAAGGAGGTTCGTAGATTCTTGGGCACAGCTTCCTGGTACCGTAGGTTCATACCAAACTTCAGCTCCTTAGCAGCACCTCTTAATAAATTGACTTCGCAAGGCAAGAAGGTACCTCCCTTTACTTGGACAGAAGAAGCCAATATATCCTTTCAAAAACTCAAGGACTGCTTAATTTCATCACCAGTCTTGTCTTGTCCGGACTATACACAGCCGTTCCAAATTCATACTGACGCTTCGGATACTGGAACCGGTTCTGTACTCACACAACTCCTCGCTGGAGAGGAGAAGGTCATAGCCTATATGAGTAAATCACTCTCTGCCCAAGAGCGTAACTACAGCACTACAGAAAGGGAAGCGTTGGCTGTTCTACAAGCTATAGAACACTGGCGTTGTTACTTAGATAACGGACTAAAATTCATAATTTATACTGATCATTCATCTCTCAAGTGGTTTCTAAACCTGAATAACCCAACTGGTAGACTAGCCAGATGGGGTGTGCGACTCTCAGCATTTAATTTTGAAATAAAACACAGGCGTGGCAAGGATAATATTGTACCAGATTTCTTATCGCGTGCATACCCGGTTTCTGCTATCTCGAGCACAGACCAAGCTATTCCTGTAACATCAGACCCTTGGTATCTCAATATCTACAACGGCTGTCAGGTGTCCCCTACATCTTATCTCAATTACAAGGTAACAAACAACAAATTATATCGATACATAAAAGACCTAAACCCATTAATACGGGAATTTGAATGGAAAGAGGTCGTTCCTAGCGAATCTAGGCGGGACATCATAATAGAAAACCATTCAGACCCAAAAGCGGCGCACTTAGGTATTTTCAAAACCAACAGACGAATAATGCAAAAATATTTCTGGCCGGCTATGATAAAAGATATCACAAACTTTGTAAACAACTGCGATGATTGTATCTCCCATAAACATGCAAATCATAGTACTCTAGGTTTTATGGGCCGTCCTAAAAACTGCAACCGTCCTTTTTCCATGATATCTACGGACCTCATTGGTCCCCTTCCGATGTCATCAAAGCAAAACACCATGATCCTAGTAGTAACATGTTGCTTCTCAAAGTATTGTCTGTTATTTCCTATACGCCGAGCAACGGCAGAAGTAATTACACGAATAATGGAGGAGCGTGTCTTTCTAGTACACGGAGTACCTACCACTGTCATAATGGATAACGGAAAACAATTCATAAGTCAAAAACTACAGCAACTATATTCGAAATATAAAGTTCCTAATGTTCGATACACCCCAAAGTATACCCCACAGGTCAACTCAGTAGAACGCTACAATAAAACAATCATGATAGCTGTCTCAACATTTATCGAAGACGACCACCGGGCCTGGGATGTAAACCTACCAAAAATACAATTCGCACTAAATACAGCGGTTAGTGAGGTTACAGGCTATACACCATCATTCCTGGTATTCGGTAGGGAATTAGTAACATGTGGTTCTCATTACGTTGATCCTGATCTTACTGACAAATTAATATTCTCACCTAGAGATGAATACGCAGAAAATGTAGGCAACTTAAGGAAAATCTTCGATCAAGTGCAAAGCTCTCTCATCAAATCACATTCTAGAAACTCAAGACTTTACAACCTACGCCGTAAGAACGTTGAATTTAATGCAGGTGACATCATATGGAAAAAAACTTATTATCAAAGTGACAAGGACAAACGGTTCTCAAAGAAACTAGCACCGAAATTTATTAAATGTACTATTAAAACAAAACTATCACCTCTAGTATACGAACTTACGGACATGCAGGGTAAAAATATAGGCTCTTGGCATGTCAAAGACTTCAAAATAACAAACTATACATCCTAACTACATACAAAAAAATAAATAAACAATAAAATTAAAAAAATAAAAAAATAAAAAAAAAAACAAAAAAAAAAAAAAAAACCCGTCAACTTTACTAAATACAAAAAATAAATATTTTACCACTATGGCTTCCCTCTGAAGAAAATCTAATTAATCTTGCATCTAAAACTTGATATTAACATCTAAAAATTAAAAAATACCTGACTTGAAAAAAAAAAAAAAAAAAACTTAGAAATATTTTTATTTACATATATCGTATAATATCTATTTATGTATGTCTATTAATATCAGAAATAGGGCGGTTAGTGTACTCTAAAACTGAAAGCCTTCACACTAAGAGCGGTTATTGCAAACTCTTTAAAAAAAAAGCCTCTAAATTGCTAGGAGCGGTACTCGTGAACTCCATAAAAAAAGCCCAAAACACGAATATTAATTAAAATAACCTTTTGTATACTAGGTAATTCAAGTCAGTCGTCAATATAGCTATAGCAAACTAAACACTTATAGTTACCTTGATTTAACTCGATCGATACATTGATAACTTATCAAAAGTCACCTAGACTACAATCGCTACCTACAAATCTCTTGGTCCTAAACCAGTATACCACTACTTACTCTCTTTGACGTACTAACTAGCAAAATAGTTCCTTATTTTGTTAGCTTTTCTTTTATTTTGCTGCTTTTAAGTATTGTATCTAACATTCTTAACAGCAAAATGGAGAACCCACCGGTATTCTTGCCGTCTGTATAGGTGCTACTAAAGCATTTATACAGCGATACCGGACTCTTCACAGTACGCCACAAGTCTTATTGGGAACTTCAGACCATAGCATCCTGATTAAATTAATTTTACACTCGAGCCTACTTAATGTTAACATATTAGACTCAACCCTGGACGGGGAAGGTGTAAATTATAACTAGGATGCTAGAGAGGTCAGCGAATTTTCTTGAGCAAAAATTCTTAACTGAAAAAGGGGGTATGTAACGTTCCATGATCGTTACCTACTCCCAAATTCATGGCAAATGGCACATACGCTAGAAGCCAAACTTAACGAATAAAAAAGGTCACTACTATGACATAAACATTGTTGACAGAATGAAGGTGATTGACGTAATGTCAGTCAGTTTCATTCCGCTATGCAAAAAACAATTTTGTTCTAAGACAAAGGAATTACAGAGTCAGTTTTAAAGATTCGGGTATATAAATATCGTATTCTTTCTAGAAGGAATAGCCTATATATAGGACTCGAAATAAAAACTGGGTCATACGTGCAGATGTACCCAGTGAGAAAGTCGCTCAGAACTTAACCTTATATCTTACAATCAACTTGTTAGCCCGTCTTCAATCGGGTAAGTTATTCCGTGAGATGCCTTTTAAATGTGTTAATTGTGAAATCTGTCTCGACAAATAATGCTAATCGTTATTTGTCAATTGAATTATCATCAGGCCACCTGTGTTCTAAAACGCAGTGCAAGTGCGTTTCATATCCGTACTATCTGCGGATGTGGACGCGCGCCGTACTTACATTCTAATATAATTGTGTTCTAAGCTCTTAAAGCATTCTGTAATCTTGGATCCTTCCGATCAAAAACTGTGTTTTAACGCCGGTACCACGTCATGTGAGGCGGGGCCTAGTCCGATCTGCCATTATCTTCGGGGTCTCACACGACGTGGCCGTGCGGCTCTTGAGTACTGATCCTCATGCGTAGTTTCTTCGACGCATTTCAGGCTCCTACCCTCTACGCCAATTCTCCGACCACGTACGAGTCGCCACGCTGTCGTGACGCTACGTCTACTTCCCTTCTACTACGTCGGTCGTACTCCGGCCACGCACAAACTTCTGGAACTACTACGCGCAGACCGCACTCCGGTCACGCCTGAAAAGCTCACGAAGCCTCTCGTCGCTGCGCTGCCTGCTGACATCCTACGTGCCACGAGCCGCGTCGAGCCACGCGGCGATCGGCGCCCCAGCTCTTCAAGCTAAGTCTCAAAACAAGGGACCAACACGTTTTTTTATCGCCATCACCTTCCGAGTTCACACGACCCTCAGTCTCCTGTAAATTCATTCTTGCTTAATTAAATCTTAACTTATACTATCTTAAACTCTTTCTTTTGAAACTCCTACCCACTGCTAGGTAGAACTTCACCAAGCTTCACTTGGTGAACGTTTCAATGTCACTAGTTTAATTTGACATTTGTCAGCGGTGGACACAGATACTTGGGGGGGGGGGTCTAGTAACTTAGAATACTTGGTCCAGCTACAACGAGCCCGCCTGCACCGCCGGCGGCGGCTGACCCCGCGTGTTCCAGGGGCGGGCTACCGGTTATTGCCTCTTTGTGTAACGCAAATAGCTATATTTGAAACAGCCTTTATTGTTCTGATCATTGTTGGAAAAGGGAACAATTATTAATTGCTTCCGCTGTTTATTTTCAGAAGGTACCTAAGTAAGTAAATGTTGGATATTTCATCAGAGGGTTCTTAATCTTTTTTGTTTGCAAAAAAATTTCGTTTGTAAATCTCTACGATGTTGATTTCACTTGAAAGTGACGCGGCGCATTATTTATTTATTTGATGATAGGCGAGCATTAGGTTACTATTTAGCTTTGATTAAGGTTAAGCTGATTAGACATACAAGGGAGCTATGCCTTAGTAGTTTATCGGTCGTGTTCAAATGTCTCATTTTTGTTAATTTTTTGCACTTTACCGGTAAACCGTTTAACGCAAAATTTGTGAGTATAGCTGACTAACAAATTCACCAACACTTAAGTAACTAGTAACAAAACCATAATTAACTAATAGTCCACATGTAAAAAAAAATTCGACTTGTTGTCTGATGGGTGAGTTCGACAAAACGCGTTTAGCCCGATTTAGGCCGGATGCGTTCGCTTAAAAAAAAGGGGACCTATCCTATCTCACATTTTTAAATCTATACTAATATTATAAAGAGGAAAGATTTGTTTGTTTGTTTGTTTGTTTGCATTGAATAGGCTCGGAAACTACTGAACCGATTCGAAAAATTCTTTCACTGTTGGGAAGCTACACTATCCCCGGTTGACATAGGCTATATATCCCGACTTCGCCCGGGCGAAGCAGGGGCGGCCTACTAGTCTTTATATAAAGTGCTTTTTCGCAATGCTAAAATGTCGCACTATAACACTGTCACACTTCATTTGAGCACCTTAATTTATTTGAACCTGGCATATTTACTATCCCGGTGTCAAACGAGGCTTGATCTATTTGTCAAGCCGGATTTAATCATGGCTAGAACCCTTTTTGTTGTTTCTGCGGTAGCTTCTGTCGGTTCTTATTGGGCCAAATAAGAGTTGTATAATCCAACGGAATTGTCGCTAAATAATAGGCGTCTTGTTGCTTCATTCCGAACACACTCCATCAAAATATGGTAGGCGTCCTCCACTCTCAAGCAGTCGGCACAAAGTGGCGACTCAATATCTCCCTTGCTTGTCTGATCTAAGGGGTTAAGTAACCGTGAAGTTCTAATTCTTCCGCATTTTCTAACATAGCATTTAATTTCCATGTTCATGTCGTCACTAATAGGCCGTTAGCCAACAACGCATCGTACGTTTGCGTCGTTGCCAGACACTGGGTGGAATGAGTTCACTCAAGCTAATTAACTTGTGTTTGTCGCCACACAGACGTCAGTAAAACGTATCTGAGGTAGATGAGAGTTTATTATACAGGGGGCAAGGGGAACACTCTCGAAGCCAAAGAAGGTAATTGTACTCATCATTATGAACCACTTTTAGTATAGGACCAACGCTGAAACCGCGAAAAAAAAACAGCTGTTCCATACATAATTTCGAGTGTCACGAACAGTTTTCTATAGAACTGCTGATAGTTTTTTCGCGATTTCAGGGCTGGTTCCATAGTAAAAGTTGTTCATAATTATTTGTACAATTACCTTCTTTTGGCTTCGAGAGTGTTCCCCTAACACCCCGTACAACATCATTGGGTAACACCATCGATATTAGATGTATAGCTTTAGGGCCTGTCTGTATAAACCCATTTTTATGATTTACAAACTGTAATTCGCGGTGATAATCCCCAGCAGACGCCGCGCCTCCCGGCCCGGCCCGTCGGCCGTCGCGGGAAGCCCTTTGTATGACTCACTCACACTAATTGCTGTTCAGTAGCTCTGGTTGTATGCTGTACTGTGTAGTGTAACGTGTGCTAAGTTAACATTTTTAGAAAAGATAGTAACAAAGAATACCTTCTACCCTACAAAGGCAATAAAGATTTGTTACTAGCGTTTTGCATGCATACCGTTTTCTATGGAACTGTTGCAATTTTTTTCACGATTTCAGGGTTGGTCCCATAGTAAAAGTTGTCCTTATGAGTACAATGACCTTCTTTCGGAATAACATACCCATTCCTTATAGCCCTGTATTGTCGCATTATGTAGAAAT
Organism: Agriopis marginaria; assembly: GCA_932305915.1. Classification (NCBI taxonomy): domain Eukaryota; kingdom Metazoa; phylum Arthropoda; class Insecta; order Lepidoptera; family Geometridae; genus Agriopis; species Agriopis marginaria. The sequence goes on along the minus strand of OW029926.1, from coordinate 17,886,709 downwards.
AGACCGCAGCCTCAGCGCCGCAGAGCGAGGCAAGTTATTAAAATGAAAACTGCTCGTAAACATGATAGAGTCAATACCGAGGCTCAATATTCAACTAAATTATAACCTCGGCCAGCCGTTTACGACGCCGACGTCATAAAACCAGCGGCCTTATTATAGAAGTTTGATTGTGATCGAGATTGCATGCCGTCCCGTTCGCATCTACTTACTCGCACCACGTGCGTAAGTGAGATGGCACGCGATCGCGATCACAATCCGAATCATGATAAGACATCTATAATAAGGCATCTGGTTTCATAATCGGCTACTCTAATATAATTTAAAGTCATATAATTTTTATTTTTATCAGCCGGTGCTATTCGTGTGGTGATTTTAGAAACGCCACCAAAAATTATGTTGTTCTCGTGGTGTACCACGATCCTACCCACGACTCTCGGTACTCCTAAAAGAAAAGATAAACATTTCGTTCAGTCTCCAGGTAGGTGACCACGAGTGGCATTTATAACTGAGCATGGGAGAGATGAAGCGTTAATTAGAGATCCCCAAATTGCCCCAAACTGTGGTTACAATCTGGGTGTTTCCAAGTCGCGAGTGAATCGGTTTCTTCTAGACAAGCGTGCTCCATCGTAGACCGCAACATCGCATCAGTTGAAATGGGGATCAAGCGCAAGTCTATTAATCTATACTAATATTATAAAGGGGAAAGATTTGATTGTTTGTTTGTTTGTATTGAATAGGCTCTGAAACTACTGAACCGATTTGAAAAAACCTTTCACAGTTGGGAAGCTACACTATCCTCTACATAGGCTATATTATATATTTAAAAAAATTGGGTTCCTTACTAAAACTCCAATAATACTCGTGCGAAGTCGGAGCGGACCGCTAGTCAATGATAAAAAATACATAAATGAAAAATATATATAACTACAAAATACTTGAGCTATAAGGAAAAACATTACCACCATCTTTTTAAACGATTTACAACCATTTAGAGAATAAGTGCGTATAAAAATGTAGTTCCATCAAATAGAAGCGATTGCAGGCCGATATGGCGCGCGGGATGTGCCGTTAATGTTGTATAACAGCCCTATAAAAGACAGTAGAGTTCTGTCATTAATCTATTGAAATGCATTAATGACGTACTTTTGTTATAGTATAAGGAAATGTCAAGGACTACCGTCCAATGACATCACAAAAAAGAAATTTTACTTTTCAGTTAATGACACAAAACTTGTGATCATCACACTGGCAAAAATAGCTCTTCGGATACCGTCCGTTCAACCATCCATCCGTCCATCCATCGGAACCATGCATCGGAAATAACACGTATAGTATATAGGAATAATTACATCTGAAAAGATAAAGATAATTTGTATGCACTAAACTAGGGTAAATTACCATCATAAATCATAATCGCCTTTTAACAGTACACTCCGGGACTTGAAGCCTACCCGCGAAAGGGTGATTGGGCCATATCCACCACGCTGGCCCAGTGCGAGTTCGTGGATTCACATACGCCATTGAATTCCTTCTCCGTACGTATGCAGATTTCCTCACGATGTTTTCCTTCACCAAAAAGCCAGTGGTATGAAAATCCGTACATAAGCTTCAAAGAGCTCATTGGTACGGGCCCGGGGTTTGAACCCGTGACCTCACGCTTTCAAGTCTAGCGGTCTCCCAAATGGGCTACCACGGCTTTCACGGGTAAATTATACACACATTTAAAAAGAGCATGCACAATAGGTGATTATACTATATAGTCACTTTGTATCATGTAATGCCTATAGAAGTAAGAGATGGCATAATATTAGTATATGTATAACCTACCACAAAATAATAAAAAAATCAACTACAATAAAAAAATCTTTTTTTGAAATTTTAATCTATACTTATCTATACTAATATTATAAAGAGGAAAGATTTGATTGTTTGTTTGTTTGTTTGCATTGAATAGGCTCCGAAACTACTGAACCGATTTGAAAAATTATTTCACTGACGGGAAGCTGCACTATCCCCGGGTGACAAAGGCTATAATTTATACCCGTGCGAACCTGGGGCGGACCGCTAGTATAGAATAAATCTACGTTACGTTACGCTACGTTTAAACTAGAAGGTAAGTATGCAAATCGTCAATTTTACATTGAAGTTACGTATCATAGAAAACGGTCATTGTTTCCCGACAAAATGTATGGAAGAGCTGCTTTTTTTTCGTGATTTCAGAGTTGATCCCATAGTAAAAAAAACGTATTGATGAGTTACATGCATACCCTTCAGTACCACACCTTTTTGTTACACGTTGTATAGACCAAAGAAATGTTAAATCGTTATTGTCATACTTATAGATATATTTCTTATTTATAGGTTCGTGATTTGTGTGTATATGTGGTATTATGTCGTTAGCATTATGTTATTGTGCGTGTAGTGAGGGCATGAGCCCTAATGCTCTCATTCCTCCGTTTCTCGTTATACGTTTACAATTACTATACAGCCTTGTAGTAAAAACATCGCCTACATCTCTAATACGTATAGCTGTAACCATTGTAAGGTACGACCACTTTACCCGTACAGTTGACTAGAGGAGCCACCATCGTTGTTTCTAAGCAAAACTGACAGCTTTCCGTGGAAAGTGTTTGTTCGTTTATTTATCCAACTGTACGGATAAGTTTGTATGTACGTTCTAGGCTCTCGCCATCCATCAGGCAAAACTGACTCGACAGTTACATAAATCAAACAGCTCTCAGACATTATTCACCGAGATTTGCAACAAGGAAAAACTCCTACCAACATATTCTTACTTTATATACGTAGGGGAATATTTTAGAGTAGGTAGTATCATCTTTAGAATTAACAGAAAAATGAAAAATCACGCGACCGCAAACCATAACTGGGCGCGATAAGGTTCACGTTCTCGTGATTTTCCAACTGAGCGGATTAGGTGCCGCAATTAGCTGTGGTCCGTAGGGCCCCTTTCATTTTGAGTATTTTTCGAGATTTCGTGAGGAGTCAGTCAGTAAATGAGTAATAATTGTGTTTTGATTTTACCTATTATACCGGGTACATCTCTAGACGACGAAAATATTTGAAGAAATCATTGTACCTACCCATCATTAGAAACAACTTTTACTTTGAGATTAGTCAGCCCTGTGGGCTTACTCTTGACACTCGATTTCAATCGAATTTGGGATTGGGTTCGAAAACATGCCATTTTGGTACTCTTGAATTCTAAACTAGCGCACGATTGGAACCGATAATGGTGGAATTTTATGGAACTAAATAAAATCGACTCAACTCGACGCTTTCGGTACTCTTGACGCGATTGGAGAGTACCAAATGGCATGTTTTCGTTCCCAATCCCAAATTACGATTGAAATCGAGTGTCAAGAGTAAGCCCACTGATATCGCGGAAAATCATCTGTTCCATACACTTGGTAGAGTGCAAATGAGCTTTTTCTATATTCATAGGATATTCAGGGTTGGTCCCAAAGTAAAAATTGTTTATAATAATATCCTTGAATATGTCCGTCGTCTAGAGATACATATTATGTGTAATATGTGTATACACACATCTTTATAACAGACCCACATACCATGTCTGTGTGAAGTAGTATCCACGTCCTAAAAAGCCGCAATAACCAGAGTAGCTCGTCCTTCGAGGGCTTGCTGGAGTTGCGGGAACGGACTAAGTGCCTCCGCAAATATTACAAAGCTAATGTTTACAGTTGAAACACAAATTCCGAGGCCGAGTCTCGGGCGGGGTGTTTGCTGCGACGTAAATAATGGCTTTATTGTTAAGGGTAGCGCGAAGCCCTTTGAATATCGCACTCATTTCATTCTGTATGTATACTTTAAATTGTTGATGTTTTGTGTATGTAACTTAATAGGAAAGGTTTAGTTAATATGTGATGTACGTAAGCAGAATTAAGTGACCTTAAAAACTTAGTTATAATTATCATGCTAGCTCCGAGCATTTTACTTCAGAGCTTTAGAACTACTCCTCGTACCCATGGAATTAATCAACATGATTACCATATCTGCAGACTTAGGACGTATGCTACGAAAAAAAGTCTACTCTTTTATGTAATCCGCCAAGAAAACAGACGTACCGACCTATATATTTGTAGGTTGTCAAGTTTTACTATGATAAAAAAAGTCAACATCTGAATTGACTGCGGCCAATTCGGCAGAGCAGGACTAGTGGCGCAAATATGCTAACCTCGGCAGTGGTTACATATTTGAGCCGTTTGGGGTTGACATATTGGACCCTTGGGATTTCTACTTATATAAAAAAAATAGGGCACCTTGACCAATACAAAATGCTGGCGTGTTTCTGGCTCAACGCATAAGCATTGCCATTCAACGTGGTAATGCCGCCAGCATGCTGGGTACGCTGCCAACTGGTAGTGGGCTTGAGCATTTGGATTGTCTTTAGACCTTCAACGGTCTATGGGCAGTCTAACTGTATTTGTAGTTTTAGTTTTAGCTTGTATTTTGTTTTGTTAATAAAGGCGCTTGCCCGTAAAAAAAAAACAACAATTCGGAATAGTAGATTGTAACATAAGGGAGCTACGCTGGGTACGCTGCCATTATTCTGTATGAAAAATATGTATTGAATTTTACTTCAAAATTTCAAAATCTGTGTGAAGGTCGATACGCATTTTACGAATGTATCGAACATTCGTATTTCGCCCACTGTTGATAGATATCAACTTTTTAATGGGCAAGCGCCTTTATTAACTAAACAAAATACAAGCTAAAACTAAAACTACAAACACAGTTAGACTGCCCATAGACCGTTGAAGGTCTAAAGACAATCCAAATGCTCAAGCCCACTACCAGTTGGCAGCGTACCCAGCATGCTGGCGGCATTACCACGTTGAATGGCAATGCTTATGCGTTGAGCCAGAAACACGCCAGCATTTTGGTCACGCGTCGCATTAACCAGGCGCTCTGAAAGATTTTTGAAAATTTCTGAAGCACTATATCAACTTGTAGAATATTTTTATCGTGATCTCTATAAGAAAACTTGTAATACCGAGTGAGTCCGACGAACACAGCTTGTTCTATTTACGCGGGTTATATTTTGAAAGGATCGGAGCTCATATTTAGGTAACTAAGCGTAATATAGCACCGTTTGTGAGCACTAGACGGCCGAGAGGGACTTTGTTGACAAAGGATAATAATTTATGTAGTGTAGTGAAGTAAACACCATTAGGTCTAAATACATTAGACTCATCATCTTAATCAGCCAGGAGACGTCCACTGCTGAACACAGGCCTCCCACTTAGACCTCCACACTGATCGATAACATGTACAATTACATGATACACTTTTTTTTTTTTTAAGATACAAAATACAAGCTAATGCTATAACTAAAGTCAAAGTCAAAGTACTACAAATACAGTTAGACTGCCCATAGACCGTTGAAGGTCTGAAGACAAACCAAATGCTCAAGCCCACTACCAGTTGGCAGCGTACCCAGCATGATACATTAGACTACTTGCCAGATATATCACTTGAGTGCTTTAGAAGTATAATGTTATGTTGACCAAAATATTGAACCAGTAAATTTTAAACTTAATGTTAACACAATTTCCATCAATTATCAATTCATCATCATCATTATCAGCCAGAAGACGTCCACTAAAAATCAATCGTCAATTATCAATTATGAACACATAATTTGATGATACCTACCTATAAAATTGTCAAGACACGTACAACTAAATTTTTAAAACTAGTGGTAATTTTTTTATTTCTTCATTTCAGAAAAATAAAACATATCTAATAAATATTTAGATTTAAGCTTTTAGTATATATGGAAAGATGAAGTGGGTAAAGATCTACAGAAACTGGACGTCCATGACTGGCGTGAACTTGCAAGATAGAGAAGAAGGGCGTCTTTTAGTATCGGAGGCCAACACATTTTGGGTCGCTGCGTCAACATAAGTTAGTAGTAGTAAGAAACATCAAAGTTTGAAGGATTTCCATACTCAAAATAAAAACTTAAGACATATTATTCAACAGTGGTCAGTTGTTTTTACGGTGAGCGTGTTTTGTCGGGACTTAGGTTCGAGTTCGAGTTCCAATGATAACCGTAGCAAAAACCTAAAAAAGAGGGTAGATCGTTTTGTCTGCACCTAACTTTTTAACTGTTCCACCAACCACCCGCATTCTTCAGTCTGCCCGTGAACATGGTGCATGTAACTGCGCCGAAATATCGGGAGCTCATTCCACAACCTTACCACGGTAAATATCCCGTAAATAATCATATAAAATCATATAATTATACTAGCGGTCCGCCCCAGCTTTGCACGAGTATAGATTATACCCTATGTCACCCGGGGATAGTGTAGATTCCCGTCAGTGAAAGAATTTTTCAAATCGGTTCAGTAGTTTTGGAGCCTATTCAATGCAAACAAACATCAAATATTTCCTCTTTATAATATTAGTATAGATATAGACAAGTTTCATAGTTTCTCCGTTTCTCTCTTTGAGCGTGGGTAAGTAATGGTTGCGCCACAGTATATAGCGCAGTGCTTGCAGTAAGTAAACGCAATCGCATTAACCTACTTGTATAATGAACAAGGTAAATCAGACTGGCTCGCTCGCATACCTGCCTACTTAGGTAATGAACGGGTCATGCGGGGTCACTAGCATTATTATTCATTTCTGAAACAAAGAAAAATGTTTGCTAGCTTATAGCTCAATAACTGTTGATTTGAAACGCGACTGAAAAGCCAGGGGGTTAGACAAGACCCACGTTCTGTTAGCGTTAACGCCTGCGGAAAGATGAAATTGTATGAAAATGACATTGACAATGACATTAGCTTGAGAGATGTTATCTCAAGGTAATGTAATTTTCATACAATTTCATCTTTCCACAGGCTTTAACGCTATCAGAAAGTGGGTCTTGTCTAACCCACAAGGGCAGCGTCATATTTCTATAATTTTAACAATTTTATATTATTATTGCATTTTTAACTATGATCTATTTTTAATTTTCTTTTGTAACTGTAACAAATGTGTAACAATCTGGGTTCCATGCCTGATTTTTTTTTTTTATATATTATTTTTTTTATATTCTCAGTATAGTATCGAGAATGGTTGGGAATTCCTTCCATCTCAAAAATGATTAATATCTCACCATCCTCAACGTGATCAACTCGTTTGTCCTTTGCAAACGGGTTAACTAATTAGTCCTTTACTAATTTGCAGGTAGGCGCGAGCGGGCGGAGTGGACCGACCGGCGGGGAGAGTAAAAGGTTTGTTAGCTACCAGTTGCACGACTAGTCGCTCTGCCGGTTGCTAAAAGTGCTCTCTCCTTAGCGCGGGTGTTTAATAGAGGAGTTTAGGAGAGTACTGCACACTTAGGTACTCATTTTTCACGCACACTAAGAAACTTGCAGCAACACCAATGTACTCTAACTACTAGTCCACATGCAAAAATAAGCAGGAAGGTTGTTTGCAGGGTGATTTTAACTAAAGGCATCAAGCCTGATTTAGACCAGATGCGTTCGCACCCACCATGTCACCTATCCATATCTACCTATTTGTCTGATCTGAAGTGTAGTTTTATGTGTTGATCGACTAGCAGTGGACTATTTCAGATGGGTGACCACGTATAAGCAACTAAGTTCAGCCATGTTTCAAGAGACTTTTTAAATGATAGACCCTGCTTGTTGGATCTAGAACAACAAGAAGCCTTGCCTTCTGATCACCTCAAACCTTTCAAGTAACAAATGATGTTAACAAAACTTTAAATTCATATTGTGATTTTTACACTAATGTATGGTGAATTACCCGTCCTGTAGTTTACTGGTTTCAAATTTATGTTCTATACGCATCCTCATAGACGCCTTGTAGCAAGATTAGTGGAAAAAAGGTTGGGAAAAAATTACACCCTACCAGCACTCAATTTGCGTTTGTTGCCCGTGTTACTGTTCATACTACCAGTAGTTATACGGGTTGTTCTATCCTTTACCTTTGTAACTACCACAGTTGTAAGATGGGAAATTAAAAAAATACCATTTAGTACTTTCTTTATAATTCTGACGGTAATGTTACATTCGCAGAATATCCCGATGGCGAAAAAACGTCCCGTTCGCGAAATGTCCTGTCTCCAAAATGTCCTTCGTTTAAATTGAGGAAAACAAAACAACGGTTCTCATTCGTTCTTCTATATTCGTTTGGACAACAAATGCCAATTTAGAATAGCGGAATTAAAAAGAGCCTCATGCTTGCGGCATAAATAATGTTTATAAATAAAAAACAAAAGTATCGCCTATAAAATAAATGTTTATGTCAATTTTATGTTCGCCAATAACATCCAACTAGGAACGTCCGCTCGCTCTCCCGCTATTTACGACGACGGTGCTATAACTGCAGAGTAGTACATTACAACAGAAATACAACTTTTGCAAGTACTCATTTGACTACACGTAAGAACGAGTACATCCAAGTATCGACTTGAGCCTATGGCATTGCAGCGTAGAGCTGTAAGAATCGTCAATGATTCCAAGCTCACCGAACACCTAGAGCCGCTCAGCATGCGCAGAGACGTTGGGTCTCTTTGTATCTTTTATCGCATTTACAACGGGGAGTGTTCTGAAGAACTGTTTGATCTGATGCCGGCGTCGCGGTTTTACCATCGCACTAGCCGCTACCGCCTGAAATTTCATTCATTCGGTGTTTCCGAGAAGCTACAACATGGGGTTCTTCAAAAGGCGAGTTAATAGACTCCTTAAGGGTCGGCAACGTATTTGTGATGCCTCTGGTGTTACAAGTATCGCGGCGCGCACGTGATGTCAACGGCAGCTGATCGGGTGCGGGGGTCGGTGCGTAGAGAAACACGGGGGAAAACTATAGTAGTAACTATACTATAGTCGGAGTGACTGGCTTAATCTTACGTGAGTAATTCCCGTGTAATATACTCGGTTCCCGTGTATAAAATACTCGGGTATGTTATAAAAACGCCGAAAACGGTAGCAACTATAGTCGGAGTAACTAGCTTTATCTTACGTGAGTAACTAACCTATAATAAGAAAAACTTAAATAAAAAAAAAAAATTGTCTATATCTATACCTATACTAATATTATAAAGAGGAAAGATTTGATTGTTTGTTTGTTTGTTTGCATTGAATAGGCTCCGAAACTACTGAACCGATTTGAAAAATTCTTTCACTGACGGGAAGCTACACTATCCCCGGATGACATAGGCTATAATCTATACCCGTGCGAAGCTGGGGTGGACCGCTAGTCTCCTATAAAAGAGCAGATGATCTTCAAATGGCTGCACAGATTTTCTTGGTTTTCTAGCTTTCGATGACAACACTATTTAACAAAAAAAATATTATGATATAATCGGGTTATCCGTTTGAAAGCTACAATGTCACACACGTTAAACTTATAAAATGCTTCTCTTTGCGTCGTGGGCTGAAATAAGTAACGATTATAAGACGACGAGCAAATCGGTTCCTTCTAGGCAAGCGTGCTCCACCGTAGACCGCACCATCGCACATCAGGCGAGTTGGCGGTCAAGCGCAAACCTAATATATATATATATTTATAAATAAAAAAAGTATATTCTTCTCACTGGTTAAAATATTGATCTGTGTAACGAAATAACAGTATTACCTATTTTTTTTTTTTTTTTTTTTATATAGAATAAGTGGCAAACAAGCTACGGGCCACCTGATGGTAAGTGGTCACCGCTGCCTATAGACACCTACAATACCCGGGGCATTGTCAGTGCGATGCCTACCTTTGAGGACTCTATTCACCCTTCGTTTGAAGCAATCCAAATTATACTTCGGAGGAAAAACCGAAGGTGGTAAGCCATTCCACAACTTACAGGTGCGTGGCAGAAACAAACGATCAAATCGAACAGTGCGAGACTTCCACGCATCTATAATGTGCTATTAACACATGCGTTACGGTCCTCGTTACGTCGCGCTGAGCCCTCATTTGTATCCGTGTCGTGTAACACCCGACACATGACGTAACACATGAGTCGGCAGCCACCAGAACGGCACCGAGTTGTCTTTTTAATTTATGAGAATTTGCATTTTAACCTAACAAAGAGCCTTTATATCCCTTCATCTAGCTGCGCCCCGCGGTTTCACCCAGTGATGAAAAATGGTGATGATAATGATAAAAAGTAGCCTATGTCACTCTCTGGCTCTTGAACTATACCCATGCAAGAAATCAGGTCGAACCGTTGTTCCGCTGCAGCGTGATAGAGGAACAAACATCTATACATACAAACATTCGCGTTTATAATATTAGTAGGACTAACTGACCCAACAGACGTCCTGTCCAAATTTAAATAAATTATGCGCTAACCAAATAACAGCATTTAAAAAAACAGTCTTGCGTTTGACCGTCAACCCGCCTGATATTAGGCGATGAAGTGGTCTACAATGGAGTATACTTCATCATCATCATCATCATCATTTCAGCCGTAGGACGTCCACTGCTGGACATAGGCCTCCTCCATCGATCTCCAAAAGGGTCGGTTGGAAGCGGCCTCTCAGTGAGTGGTATTTCGCTTTTATATATATTATAGATGGTGATGGGTACAGTTGTAATAGTAGGTGATATTATAATCTCTATCTCTTCTCTTCTCTATCTCTACATAGCATAAATTGTAGTCGCTTTCCGCGTCTGTCTGTCTGTCTGTATGGCCGCTAACTCCTCCTAAACCACGCAACGGATTTTGATGCGGTTTTTACCATTAGTTAGATACATTTTCAAAGAAGGTTTATACATATAACTAGCGACCTGCCCCAGCTTCGCACGTAAATTACACCCGTGCGAAGCCGGGCGGGCGGGTCGTTAGTTTTGTATAAAAATTTAAACTTCGCTCCGGCCGGTCTGTGGCTGCCCTTAGTACAATCCCCACGTGACGTAACTTTAATTCCAGTAACACCGGCGCGGCGTCTACACAACCACTAATAGTATTAGTCGCGATGACCGCTTCCAACCCCACGTGGGGTCAAACACTAAGGCCAGGGCCACATCACAGATCACAACAGTAATGCGCTTTACACACGGTGTACAACATTTGCCTAGCTTAACTTAGCCCACGTTCTAACAAGGATGCGGGTGTGAGAGCAAGATGAACGTATGTAATCATACGTGCATCCTTCTCTAGTGGCGCAAATTAGACGCGCCGTAAGCGAAACGCATATAGTAATTGCTAAGACTAGATGACGCTTCATAATCCAACCCACAGACTAGAATGTAAAAGAGAAAGGGAGAGAGAAAAAAAAAGGATATTTAATTATAAATAGTCAATAAAGATGGACTCATTAGTATTTAAGTTTAATTTAAGTCTGGTTATTACGCTTAAGAGAAAAAATAATAACTAAAAAATATTTAAATTTTTTATTAAAAGATATTTATATTTTTTAAAATGAGCAAATAAAGGCATGTACGATGTACCTATAAAAAAACCCACAGACTAGAAAGAAAGTAATTGAGGTGATTGTACATGGTGCTCGATGACACCTACTAGTGTGCCTACTAGCGGCATAATTATAACGACCTCGATTATTACTGTCAAATGACGTTACCATCACGGCGTAGTGTTCCAAGCACCATTTAAATAATAATAATTTATTTGTATCCACACCAAATTACATGTTAAAAAAGAATTTTTTAAGTAATAACTTCATTAATAAAACCAAATCAATTAAAATTTAAACTAAATAAAGTTATATGATTATTTACAGGATATTTACCGTGGTAAGGTTGTGGAATGAGCTCCCGATATTTCGGCGCAGTTACATGCACCATGTTCACGGGAAGACACTTAACGGTTCACGGTTGTTAACTTTAGTGAACAACCGTGATAGTTTAAAACAGTGTTAAACTAAATACTCGGTCTAATTATTTATTTGATCTGATAGCTGCAATGAAATTGAACAAAAAACTGAATTAAAACCATGAATACTGATCACCGTGTAGGCCGTCCGTTAGGCGTCTGGTTTTTGAACGTAAGACTGTAGCAGATACGCCAGCTAGGTATGTACCTACCCGATATAGGTAGGTACTTCACTTAAATATTTAAAGAAAATGTTTTATTCAGTTTTTTTTTAAAATAAATAATAGGCTTGCGCTTGACCGCCAACTCACCTGATGTTAAGCGATGATGCGGTCTACGGTGAAGCACGCTTGCCTAGAAGAAACCGATTCACACGTGATTTGAAGACACCCTGATTGTATCTATCGGGGAACACCCATTCAGGCAGCGCATTCCACAGACTAGCAGTTCGCATAATAAAAGCGGAATCAAAGCGCTTCGTTCGGGTTTTAGGAATGCCAACCATAAAGCGGTGTCTCAGTTTTTCACAATAAGCAGCTGTCAGTAAAAAACGAATGGAAATTGTGTAGTTTTATTACCTAGTTATTAGTGATGCAATTGTTATTACATAAAACGTCTTTCAAACCTACATTACGACCACTATCTGTCAAAAGATACCTTAGTACCCTCAATCAGCCCAAGCCACCCAGTCAACCACTAGACGTGCCAGCTTCGGTGTGGCCCCGGCCTCTTGAATGTTTTTAATTAATAGCACGACTGTAGGAATATTCATGAGGCGTATAATTACGGAGTTGCGTGCCAGTTACGTTAATCTGCATTTAAAACTGAAAAGTTACCTTTACTTATTATTTAACGTCAAATTTTCGTTACGAGGCATAATTTAATGTCCTTATGTTATTTTGTGGTGCTACTACAAAAGCACTACGGTAGATTTGTATAATGTCGAATTTCTAGTGTAATTCCGCTTCTACGTCATTTCGAGTACAATAAGGAAACACACACACACACACACACACACACACACACACACACACACACTAGAAATATACACACACACGCTGGAAATTCGACAATATACAAATTAAAAATGGACTTCCGCAAAGTAACGCCTGATTCAATTAACTAACTACGGCAGATGCTACGTCGTAGAGGATCGCTACGCTTTAACTCGTAGAGCATTGCTACGCTTTTAGATAACAGTAGTATATCTGTTAAGGTGGTTCGATTCACCTATGGCGGGAAATATAAATTTTAAACAGTTTTTTGGTCCTAGTAGCCAGGCCAGGTTATAATTTTTAAATAACACAGTATTTGCGCAAAATGTTGGCTGTTCTTTACATTATAATTTACAATTATTTAACAGTAACGCACCATGTTACTTACATTTGTGAATAAGCCGTTAGAAACAGCAAAAATTAGTTTATTCACAAATGTAAGTAATAATGTGCATTAGAGATAAATAGCTTTACATGATTTTGTAAAGAATAATAATCAATCTGCGCAAACATCATGGTTGTTTACAATAATTACCCGGCCTAGCTACAAGGACAAGAAAACTGTTTGAAATTTGAATTTCCCGCCATTTGTGCAACGAACCACCTTAAACACATATATTATCAGAACTGTATCAATTATAAATGAGTGTTATTTGTATTATTTAATATGTGCACTGTATGTGTTTCTGTATGAATGAAATAAAATAAAAATATATTTATAGATTGTAATGAAAACACTACGCTAGTAATAGTGCAAAAATGTTAAAATAAATAATCTATTTTAAGTACACACACGATAAAAGCCGTAATCCTCAAAAAATATTTAACATCTGTAGTTTATCGTGCTGACAATACAGGTTTTCAGCGTCCCACTTTAAGGCATTTTTGATCCAGCAAAACAGAGAAACTATACGTTGATTTATTCATTTTGTTATCCTACTAGTTTCACAATCTAAACACGCCGCTGGAAAACAGTACAGACCGAATACAGACAAAAATAACATTGGTTAAAAATTATGATAATCTATCAAATCAAAATCAATTTATTTGTGAGAATATTGTCATATATGATGGTATATAATAGTGTGTTACAAATATTCTACCTTATTAAGGTGTACAAATTTTTGTTGTCAGTCATGGTCTCTATATTAAATGAACTAAATTAAACTCTCATCATCATCATCATCAGCCAGAAGACGTCCACTGCTGAACATAGGCCTCCCCCTTTAACCTCCACACTGAACGACAGCCTGCCTTTTGCATCCACTGGACGCCCGCGACTCTCGCAATGTCAAAATTAAACTCCAAATTATACAATTTGCTTCAGCCTGTCTTTTAAAAAATCATTAACTTTATAATAACACTTGTCAATTAGAAATTTAAACAATTTACATCTCATAGCATCTAGTGAAGAATACTGAAAACAAGGTCCTGAAAAGCTCTCATTGTAAGCATATGAATGTAAAAATATACAAAACGAAACGAGCTTCCAAATTTTAATTTAAGATAAAAATCAGACGCTTGCGCGGATAGCACCGTGTTGGGTATATTCGTGCTGTTTTCGCAGCTACAAAATTCAATTTGTTTCGCAAAAACACGCAGAAATTGTTCCCTCTGCGCGCGACACACCGACCGAACAATATACATACGTATAACGTATACGGTAGGTATACCAATATACCAACGACCAACGGGTACAGGCACCGACGTGGACCGTATGTGCGTAGATATCTGACTGTAGATGCGCACATTGTCGAATAGTACAATAGCTATTTCACAACTGGCACCAATCATTATTTTCAGTCATCATCATCAGCCAGAAGTTTTTATTTTGAGTATGGAAATCCTTCAAACTTTGATGTTTCTTACTACTACTACTTACTTATGTTGACGCAGCGACCCAAAATGTGTTTGCCTCCGATACTAAAAGGCGCCCTTCTTCTCTATCTTGCAAGTTCACGCCAGTCATGGACGTCCAGTTTCTGTAGATCTTTACCCACTTCATCTTTCAATCTAAACTTAAAGCTTAAATCTAAATAATTATTAGATTTTTTTTATTTTTCTGAAATAAAGCAATAAAAAAATTACCACTTTAGTTTTAAAAATTTAGTTGTACGTGTCTTGACAATTTTATAGGTAGGTATCATTAAATTACTTATGTGTTCATAATTGATGGAAATTGTGTTATTGCATGTTAGCATTAAGTTTAAAATTTCATCATCATCATCATCAGCCAGAAGACGTTCACTGCTGAACATAGGCCTCCCGTTTTAACCTCCACACTGAACGAAAGCCTGCCATCTGCATCCACTGGATTCCCGCGACTCTCACAATGTCGTCGGTCCATATAGTGGGAGGCCTCCCTACGCTGCTACTATTTTGAGTAGCAATAAGTAATGATATAATATAAACTAAATTTTTAGATAAATAAATACCGATTTCAAGACTATACCTACATGTACAAACTTGAAGTAAAAAGTGGAAAAATTTAAATTCAAACAGAGATTAAAAGTCCTCGTCAAAACTTTTCCAAACTAAAACGTCATCTATCAATATATTTTTTGTTTATGTTGAATTTTTCAAAAAGCTCTGATTTTATTTCGATAAAATGTATATTATGGGACCACGTCTGAAGCACAGAAAAGTTTCTCTTCTGTGGTCTGAAGTATACACTAACATGAAACAAAAAAATAATCAACAATATCAATTCATAATAATTGGCGGTGTAATCGCGTAATAAACACACAAAAACATACAGTCGAATTGAGAACCTCCTCCTCTTTTGATGTCGGTTAAAAAGAGTTTTTTTTAAATTATTTATCTTATTGACTAACAAACATGTTATTATAACACAACTCTGCCAAACTGTATAGCAGTTTGTTAGTTATTTGATCGTAAAATGAACTTCTTGATTTGACCATCCCTTGTCTGCAATATTGCTTACATCCAGCTTAGTTACGAATATAAGCTACAGTTACTCGTATTTTCTTGTACTTTATGAGCTTCAACAACAGAAACCCAAGATTATATTATCCTATAGCTTCAAAAATACTCGCAAAATACGCCGCAGTCTCGCCTGAGGCGCCGCGCGACCTCTGGCTGAGGTTTATGGCAGCTCCGTAGATATACTAATATGCGTTTGTTTATTTGAGAATAACCAACCCCCGGGCTAGTGAGATTATATTCCTTGGAAGATATACATCGGGGCCAACATATCTGTGGAGTTGACAAGGGGAGCCACTCTCGTAGTTTTCGAATAAAGCTGATAAACTCCCGTGAAATATATGTAGTTCCGTTGTTCTGGCAACTGTACAGATAAGTAGGTTAGGCTAACACAGACAGTGCGTAGATTTCGTGCTATTGTTACGTAGTCTGTGGCGCTAGCTCGGGGAGTAATCGTGGACCACAGATTAAACAATATTATCTAGTTTCTGTTACAGACGGATGAAACGTGATTAACGTGATTTCATCTCGCTTCTGTATTGCACGTGTTTCAAACTTACATGTGCATATAGCTTGCACTGTAGTTCTATATAACTATGTTTGTACGTATATATGCGTTCAGTAGCTTCTAAGATAGTCGATTCCAAGTTCCAAGTAGCGGCTAAACGGGGCGAGACTTCCAGCTTTGCAATATGTGGGCTGGGCTCTTTGACAGTGTCGGAATGTGCGGTAGTGAAATTTCGACTAAGGAATGAGATCAAAAAACTCTTCAGACCATTTCACAAAAAACAAGCGGTAGAAGATGCAGACTACCTGGACTCGGGTATGTCCTAACCACCAGAACCACCAGAGGATGGGCAGCAGCATCCTCCTTCTTGAATGGTGGATCCTCCTGCGATCCCCAAGCCGCCTGCCAAGCGTGGGGACTATTGGTAGGTTGCCAGTGATGACATATGGTACTGAGACGTGGTCCTTGACTGTTGGCCTTTTGGAAAAACTCAGAGTCACACAGCGGGCAATGGAGAGAGCTATGCTCGGTGTTTATTTGCGCGATAAAATCCGAAACGTGGATATTCGCCAAAGAACCAGAGTCACCGACATAGCTGTTAGAATTTGCAAGTTGAAGTGGCAATGGGCAGGCCACATCGCTCGAAGAACCGATAACCGATGGGGAAGAAAGGTTCTGGCGTGGATACCACGAACCGGAAGACGCAGCGTAGGGAGGCCTCCCACTAGATGGACCGACGACATTGTGAGAGTCGCGGGCATCCAGTGGATGCAAAAGGCAGGCTGTCGTTCAGTGTGGAGGTTAAAGTGGGAGACCTATGTTCAGCAGTGGACGTCTTCTGGCTGATGATGATGATGATGAGAAGATGCAGAAGGTATTCTCGTTTTCGGATGCTATATGGGTCTAGCTTGTTAGTGAGCTTGGGATCGTCAATAATCAAGTACTTAGTACGCCGCTGTATGGGGTCGAGTATTCCGGTACGCCATTCCAGAGGTAGGAATAATATTCCATGTGGGGCTACACTTGCCAGTGTGCTTTATAAAGCAGGAGCCGCTGACCCGGCGTGAAGTATCGCTTCGCTATGCACACCAAGCTTCTTGGAAGCGAGATTCGCTTTGACTTCTAAGTGACCCCGAAACTGGACCTCACTAGAAATGTTAACGCTGGGGATCTCCAAGCTCTTTGACATCTTCAAGGGAATGCCTTAGAACCGAGGAGCAAAAACAAAAAGCGTTTTCTTCGAGATATTGTGTACAAAGGTTATAACATTTCTACTGTTAATTTTGCGCAGTTTGTTGACAAATTTTTTAAAACTTTATATAGGTATTTTTTTTCCTTTATTAACTAAACAAAATACAAGCTAAAACTAAAACTACAAATACAGTTAGACTACCCATAGACCGTTGAAGGTCTAAAGACAATTCAAATGCTCAAGCCCACTATACCAGTTGGCAGCGTACCCAGCATGCTGGCGGCATTACCACGTTGAATGGCAATGCTTATGCGTTGAGCCAGAAATACGCCAGCATTTAGGTCACGCGTCGCACTGAAAGATTTTTGAAAATGAAGTGAGCTCCCGATCCCCAAGGGCCCAATGTCTCGACCCCAAACGCCTCAAATATGTAACCACTGCCAAGGTTAGCATATTTGCGTCGCTTGTGCTGCTCTGCCGAATTGGCAGCAGCTATATAGGTTAGTAGGTATTCGATGGGGAAGAAAGGTTCTTGAGTGGAGACCACGAACCGGAAGACGCAGCGTAGGTAGGCCTCCCACTAGATGGACCGACGACATAGTGAGAGTCGCTGGCATCCATAGGTGGATACAAAAGGCAGGCTGTCGTTCAGTGTGGAGGTTAAAGGGGGAGGCCTATGTTCAGCAGTGGACGTCTTCTGGCTGATGATGATGATATAGGTTATATAAAATGATAGCTACAATATTGGCTTAGTTGAAGATGCACCGTCGCTAAAGTATTCAACAGTAGTTAGAATCCCTTGCCCTCGGGCGGCTTCCGAACGCAGCGACCGTGTAATCCGGCAAACGGGAGATTGAGATTAGAGTCGTTCCGCGGCTTTGGAACTCTTTGAAGATGGCTGCGGTAAACGTGAGATCTTCATTCAGATAAAATTACTCAGCTATGGGGCTCCACGGATACGACCTTACACGTGTATCTACATATTTTATTATGCATGAAGATATTGGCAGGTTTGTTAACAACAACATAGAAAATGCTTAGAAAACTGTTTAAATAGAAATAATAATTGTTTAGAGATACAACTATTTATTGGAACTCCACAAATGCATAAAACCTCTAGACGCTCGTTATTTTTTTGTGATTTGTTTCTTTTAACGACCACTGTAATGGTTCTGTAAAATTTGTTGTAATAAGGAAAATGGCTTTGATTAAAAAAAATATTTTTGTAAACACGCATTCAGATACTATAGTAACTCAATAGTAACTGGTGACATGTTGAAAGTTTTGAAGTTGTTTTTTTTTAAATATAATGTTGATTAGCTTCAGAATCTGAACCACCGGCGTAAAGTCGCAAGTTTGTCGGTATTTTACAGGATTTCCACGGAGAGTGAGCAATGGAACTTCACGAACTTGTTCCCCCATGATCATCGTCATCATTTCAGCACAACAAATTGAACTAAATATAATATATGAGATTTTTTTCTGATATGGTCAAGTGCTTTTACTAAACAAAATACAAGCTTAAACTAAAACTACAAATACAGTTAGACTGCCCATAGACCGTTGAAGGTCTAAAGACAATCCAAATGCTCAAGCCCACTACCAGTTGGCAGCGTACCGAGCATGCTGGGGCCTTACGGACAACAGCTAATTGCGGCACCTAATCCGCTCAGTTGGAAAATCACGCGACCGCAAACCGTATCTGGGTGCGTTAAGGTTCACGTTCGCGTGATTTTCCAACTGAGTGGATTAGGTGCCGCAATTAGCTGTTGTCCGTAAGGCCCCTGGTGGCATTACCACGTTGAATGGCAATGCTTATGCGTTGAGCCAGAAACACGCCAGCATATTGGTCACGCGTCGCATTAACCAGGTAACCATAATCTGAAAGATTATTGAAAATGAGGTGAGCTCCCGGTCCCTTAGGGCCCAATGTCTCGACCCCAAACGGTATATGAGTAGAACATCACAAATTACATTATTATTTTGTAACGTTGCAATAAAAGAGCGACCTGCATCCAGCGTTTCCCTGCGATCTCTTTTAGTTCGTCTGTCCATCTCGTGGGTGGATGTCCTACGCTGCGCTTACCGGTCCGGCCCGCTTCCAACCGGCCCTTTTGGAGATCGATGGGGGAGGCCTATGTCCAGCAGTGGACGTCCTATGCCTGAAATAATGATGATGAATAATAGAGCATTTAAAAATATATCATGTCTTTAGGATGTGCTTCAAAAACATTTACCTAACGTATTTTATTGGTAGCACGCACGAATAGTACTGCTTACTCAACAAAATGTAACAATATAAATACATCTCAATTGACGATTTGTATTCACAAACGGCCCCGACTAGAATAACACGTACACAATAAATATCCATTCAGTTTTTGCCTTTTTGGCTCATAAATAATGGTTCAGATATCGCTTGTTAGAGGAAAATATCTATGATTTACCATTTTGCATTTCAAAATGCGTATTTCTATAGTTCTGGTATAAAAAACAATCCGTGTTCACTATTCATCCACCAAACAAAATTTACTTCAATTTGATAGCCCGTTGGTCCAGTTGGTAGTGAACCTGCCTTCTGCGCTCGGGGTGTGAGTTTGATTCCCACTTAGGACAAACATTTATGTGGTGAACATTTTTGTTTGTTCTATATCTGGTTGTTAATATCTATTTAAGTATGTATTTGAAAATATATATGTATGTAAAACAGTCTCTGGCAGCCATATTACAAGCTTTGCTTAGTTTGGGGTCAGATGACAGTGTGTGCAAAAATGTCCCGAATATTTATTTATTTAATCAAAATTCACTTTCTGAAGTGACAACTTCTTTAGCTGCGATTTTTGGTAGGGGCAAAACTTAGGTTCGCGTCACCAACATACTAATGTGACCGCATCACCGGCATGCTAAGAAAACGGTTTTTTTTTTAATTCTAATGTGACTTATTAGTGATCATTTCTGTCGGATGTCCCTATGACTGCAGTTTTTTACTATACCTACACACTATACGTTGCTATATCTGAATCATGGATATCATTGATAGAATTATCTGAATTAAGTATAAGTGTTTCATCATCATCAGCCAGAAGACGTCCACTGCTGAACATAGGCCTCCCCCTTTAACCACCACACTGAACGACAGCCTGGCATAGTGTTCAGCGAAACCTTAATACAAGTTCCTGGCTGCCAGCCAGATCGCTGAGTCAGCCAACAGTCACTACTGCGCATATTTGAATCAATCAATAAAATCAAACTCGTAATTACTACCACCCTACAACAGCGTATAATACCATCAATGGTACAGCCTTGTGATACTCCACCAATTCCAAAACAATTACGGGCGAAATGGTAGAGACGGTACACTTGTTTGTCGGTAAAGCTTGCATACTTGGCATGCGCGCTTTCAAATATTTTTAATATTTTTTTTTTCTTTTATTTTCTTCAAATAATCTTACGCTTTTACAAAAAACTGCGATCACTAAAGTATTTGAATAATTGTTAGGATTACACACATAATTTTTAATAAAAATAACTTCTATAGAAACGGAATGAAGTTGATTCCATACATCGAAGGGAACGTAAACACGGGTGTTTTTTAGGAAAGTTAACGATTTTTTTTCAATCGAGCCAATTTTTTTTAATCGTTTATGTGAACACATCCGAATAAAATATTTCAATAAAATTTATTACATATAAAGAAATAATGTCAATTAATCGATTTTAAAGGCCTACTTTTTAATATTCGTGAGGACGAATCGTCAAATTTGAAGCACAATTATTTTCAGAGTATAAATACCGAAGGCGAGTTAATAGAGTTCTTAAGGGTCGGCAACGTATTTGAGATGCCTCTGGTGTTACAAGTATCCATAGGCAACGGTGACTGCTTAGCAGGCGGCCCGTCTGCTTGTTTGCCACCTAAATGTATTAAAAAACTTAATAAGTGAATAGGTAACATACCTCATAGTCCTCATACCATGGACCAGCTTAAAACACCATCAAGAACTCAACACAATAATAATTGCTCAGATTTTTTCAATCCCATAGGTACCGTACAATGGTTTTATATTATTTTACCTTACTTTGACATGTAATTTTATTTTTTTATCTTTCTATTTTTAACTGTAATTAATTGATGTAATTGGCTTAATGCCGTTTTATTTTATTTTATTTTATTTTACACTATTCGAAAAACAAACAGCTGAAACTAACTAATTATAGTAGGTAGATAGTAGACGGAAGCCATAAAAAGTTTTCACTTATAAAATCGAAAGATGATTACGATCCAGATCTAAAGACAGAGATATAAAAAATAACAGCCAAACAGTAATTACTATATACACAATTATAATGATATACTATATGAAAAGAAGCCACATCAGCCCACCGAGGTTTATAATAGTACAGCGTAGAAAAATTAGTAATGGTTTATGTACTAGTTTCGAAGAACGTGGTACATGCATACTGTTTGAAGAAATTCCTTTTAGCGGTAAATAAGTCAACATGTTCGGTATACTTAGCATTAAAGCTTAGCATTTAATTAATAAATTAAATTAACATATTCCATAAATGTATTACAAATTCAGTAGGGTTCAAATTTAGTGTTGGTTTCAGTCCAATGTCTGGGCTAGAACCGAGAGCAAACATAAATAAGTTAATATTATATCCGTACGTTGATTCCGATCAAAACGTTTGCGGAAGTCCCCCGAGAGCCCCGGGGACCATGCTCCGGGCATTCGGGGAATTCATTAAATCCCTCGCGAGGTTATTTCCCCGGAGAAATAATACTGAAAAGCCAAATTACATTCTTTGTTGGCGACTTTTATGCGTAGCTCTCCACTCTCGCCGACAGATGAATTCACGTACGTACGAGTAGCTATATTTTACTCCCCTTACTGCAATGCTATCATTGGCATAAATAGTCACGGAACCATTACTGAGGTTTCATATAGATAACAATAACTCGTTGGTGCGAGTCAGGAAAAATATATAACAAGATACTTTATTTTGAGGCTTCATGCGGCCTTGTAACTAACTAACGTAATTCATGATTTCGAAATTTTTAAGGATTTGTCGGGGAAACTGTCGTATTCTTTACGTGACCAAAATGCTGGCTTATATTTTGTTATATTATTATATATTAGTCAGAAAGTTTACCTTGCAATCAGAGGTTCCTCCTAAGGAGCGCTGGGGTGGTGTACTCCTACAAAAAAGTGTTTAAAAAAATCTGTACTTGCATATTAACCCTTCAGCATGACATAGATCACGTTTAGGCAAACATAGTGTAGGGCACCCTGCGGCCAGGTGAAGCGTCAAAGAAGAATAACTGGATACAGAGAACTACCGACCTAGCTCAGTTGAGTGCATTAGGGAAGATGCCTATGCCCAGCAGTGGACAATTAAAAGATGATGATGATAAACATTTATTGTAGTCTGAGTTCTCAAAGTTTTTCACTGCCCATTGAGCCTTTTTTTTGCATTTTTTGAATGTTTTGGTTAATAGTCTTGCGCTTGACCGCCACCTCGCCTGAAGCGATGATGCAGTCTACGTTGGAACACGTTTGCCTAGAAAAAAACAATTCACTCGCGACTTATGTCTCCAAAATTGTAAGAACAATTCAGGCAGCGCATTCCACAGTCTAGCGGTTCACATAATACAGGTGGAATCAAAACGCTTCAAATATTTATAAATAGCTGCGATTTTAATGCCTTTTAATCTTTATATATTACTAGCGACCCGCCCGCCCGGCTTCGCACGGGTGTAATTTAAGTGCGAAGCCGGGGCGGGTCGCTAGTTATATATATAAACCTTTCTTGAAAATGTATCTAACTGATGGTGAAAACCGCATCAAAATCCGTTGCGTGGTTTAGGAGGAGTTAGCGGCCATACAGACAGACGCGGAAAGCGACTTTAATTTATACTATGTAGAGATTATTACTACTACTACTAGATTTTTTAACGTTTTATCTCAAACAATCTATATTTTAATATTTTATCTACTTTTTCGTTTACGTGGAAACTACAACATGTGGTTCTTCAAAAGGCGAGTTAATAAAGTCCACGTATTTGTAATACCTCTGTTGTTACATATATACATAGGCGACTGTGACAGCTAACCATCAGGCGACGTCTGCTTGTTTGCCACCTATAAAAAAATTAAATAAATGTTTTGTAATCGAAACATTTTGCTCTGAAGTGAAAATAATCAAATAAGCTCTCTTTCTTCTCAGGCACAGTTGAGTGGTCAGCTTTGTGTCATGTTTCCGACCGAATGCCTCCACAGAGTATCTAGACGATGGAGATATCGACATCGATAAACATTCATTTAAAATATCAAGCTATCCAATTTCCAGGTCACAAAGCGGCAAGCGGCGGCGGTCAAACGGTGTCCATAAAATCATGCCTTTTATTTTGAAAACATACTAAAAGTTTAACAGCCGAACGGATATTGGCTATTGGCCGCGAGAGCAATCCTGGAATATATAACTAGAGTAACAGTTGGCACGAATCGAATGGTGCAAAGCGGCTTATTTTAATTCAATTAAACTTTAAAAAAATAATCTGCACTATATTTTTTATTCAAGTTATATGATTAACAAATATTTACCGTGGTAAGGTTGTGGAATGAGCTCCCGATATTTCGGCGCAGTTACATGCACCGTGTTCACGGGAAGACTGAAAAATGCGGATGGTTGGTGGAACAGTTAAAAAGTTAGGTGCAGACATAACGATCTACCCTCTTTCTTAGTCTTTTATTACGGTTATCACTGGAACTCGAACTCGAACCTAAGGCCCGACAAAACACACTCACTGTATCACTGCGTATAGTATTTTGAACACATTTTGAACGCGAGCTTTTATTTTTAAGGCAACCTAATACTGGATTCCACGCACTGACGAGTTGAAAACCATCACCTCGATTGAAATTCTGACATTTCGAGATTTCAATAGTTTCCTTTACTAGCCTTGATCCACCTGCGTCAAGCAGAAGCTCAGCTATGGCAGATTTGTGTCTCTCATTGCACAACCTTACCACGGTAAATATCCCGTAAATAATCATATAACTATAGTGAACAACCGTGATAGTTTAAAACAGTATTTTTTATTCATATTAACCGTGAACGTTATAGATTTATAAGGCTGTCTTTTTTGCGCAGAGAAATTTTCAGGATTGGAGAACTTACATATAAGGAAAGAAACGTCGGGAAATCTAACGATGACGTAGTTTTTTGCCTTATCGCTTCGCAAAAAATGTCACCCTACGTAGTGACTGCAAGATCGGAGATTGACATAAGAACTTTTATCCCGGAAAAATGTACGATCCCCATGGTATTCTCATGTGAAACTTTAGGGGAAAGCTGTAGTGGTAGATATACGTACCATAATCTCTGGTAGCCTATCCGGAGGGTCGCACCCGCGCGGCCCTCGAGGCTACTTCACCTCGATCGGCCCTCGACCCGTTTCTCAAGGCGCATCGATCGTATCTCCGAGATATGGACTTACCCAGTGGACAAGCGAGATCAAAAGGTATTAGTAGAATATGTCGAGTGTCAATCTCTCTCAATCTTCTTTCTTTGTGTTGTTTGATTTGAACTGGTACGCTTTCAATGTGTTGTACCCTACAACAAACAACAGGTACCAGTAAGGACGTGTCAAACAATTTCCCAAAGACCGATCACTTTTACAATTTGTTAAAACAGACTAGTTGCACTGCACTTTACCTTCAGTTAGTACCAGATATTTCTCCGAGAATATTTAATATTCTCTCAGAGAGATGGGCCCTAACCCACCATGCTGGCCCAATGCATGTTGGTGAATGTTATTGTTTTTGAACTTTCAAGTTCTTGGAGATACCGATTTCCTTGCGATGTTTTCCTTACCGGGTTTGAGGAATAGCAACGAAACTGCATATATTTTATTTATATAAGTTACTAGTTGAATTCCGCGGTGTACCCCGCGATTTTCCAGGTTTTCCGAATTTTCTGGAGAAAAGGTACCCTATATAGGTAACTCATTGGATTGGATTTGGATTTGGAGCATTTGGATTGTCTTTAGACCTTCAACGGTCTGTGGGCAGTCTAACTGTTTTTGTAGTTTTAGTTTTAGCTTGTATTTTGTTTAGTTAATAAAGGTAACATATCATATCTCATAATCTATTGTTGTTAACAGTTGGTTATTTTCCTTGTCAAATATGTCACCGCGTTGATGATTCGGCACTTGGACGCAACTACCAGCGGATAGTTTTTAAGGCTTAGATTATTTAGTAAGACGCTCCATAGTTTGGTGGACTAGTGATGGAGGTGGCCCCATCACTGGTATAACGTTGCAGTAACGTAGGTACCCTGCTGATATTGGTTGTGGATCTGTCGTTGGCAACCAATCAGCATTTAGCAAGTGCGGATACCGTGCGGCAGAGACGCTAGTGAAGGTGCGCGGACACGTGAGGCTCGGTGGAGCTCACTTTGAATCTGGGGTTTTGTGGTTTTGGTTGGAGAGGGGCAGCGTTCGTTACAAGGCGGAACACCTCGTCCCCAAAGTAATTTTCAAGTAATTTGCTATTATAATGATTAATCATAGTGTTACGGAATAAAAACTGTGTCAATATATGTGCGATGTCTCATACTCCTCGGCCGCTATACTTATGCCATAGAACCACGATATCTGATGCAAATCGGACTGCATTGCGCAGGACAAATAAAATAAAATAAAAAATATAGATATATAACAAATAAAGAATGCCAGATATGGTGGTTGGACACGCAGTACTTTAGACAGGACTTCAGCAGTGCACTGAGTTGGCCAACTTCAGCAGTGCACTGAGTTGGCCAACTCAGTGCACTGCTGAAGTCCTGTCTAAAGTACTGCGTGTCCAACCACCATATCTGGCATTCTTCGTAATGTTGGCCAAACAAATTGCCTATATAAAAAATCTGCAGCAGGTTGAAGCATGCCATGCAATCATACTTCTCCAAATTGAACCCCATAACTGTTAGTACCTACTTACCTGCACACAATAAACCAGAAACCTAAGCAAATATTTACTGTTCATATGTACTGACTCCAAGCAATAACACGGGTGTCGTGTGATGTAAAAGTGCGCTGACACGAAGCGCGCCTCGCGGTGGCGTGGCGTGGCATCGCGTGTGTCGGTTACCGCAGGACGGCCTCGTCAACGATGGCTGTGTATAAAGCAGGGATTTATTCAACACGTGTGATGTTTGCCTTGTCGTATATTCACTGGTACTTACTTTTTGTTCAAATTCAGTCGTAAACGCTCACATTGTCATCACCTATAAGACACACATAGACTAGTTGTTGACATCGTTGAATGTTTGTTTAGGATTCCGGAGCACTACATCAAACCTTTTAAGCTCGTTCTGTCCGTGATTTTTAGAACATTCTGCCTTCTATAGTTATTAAGGTGCATGAAACTGTGCTGTATCATAGAAGACATGCAATATTATAATTTTATTAAGTATACACATTGAATATTAACATTGTATTTTTGAGGTGACTCTGGAACTTGTGAAATGGGTACAAGTTTTTCCATAAAAACCAATTTCTGAAATAAGAATGTGACCACAATTATATTGCTTTGGCTACGGAACCCTACCATATGCATGTCACCACGCTCTTGGCCTACTTAATTATTATTATTGATACCGTGTTGAGTAGCTAAATCATGAATGCTTGATGACTGATAATCATCATTGTACTTTTAGAGCTTTATATTTTCTGGAATATAGAGAAAGCTATTCTAGGTCACAATATCCACACAAATGTATGGTGATTTTGTCATTACTGTTTATCCCTAATCATATAAGATGTGCTTGGTGAAAACCCGAACCGTCTTATTACAAAACACGGTTTAACTTTGGTACTGGTACTTATACTTATACTTAGTACCAGGTTTAAACCATGGACTAAAATAAACGTTATTATAAAACGAAGTTTTTCACTAAACCACGGATTGTCTATGGTACTAAAGTTAGACCGCCGAGACCCCTAGTTTAACTATGGTACTAACTTCGGTACAAATAGAATTTGAGGTTATAATTATTTTATTTAGTGTTTTTATTATTTACAAATCGTTTAAAATTGATTTAAACACGATTGACATGATGGATATAGAACATTTGGACATGCTGGAGGCATCGCGGCGATCTGATAGACCTCGTCATCGTGTGAATCCTTTCGAATTGAGTGACGAAGAATTCAGATATAAATGTGGTTCACAAAACGCTTTGGCGCAAAAATTGTGGATGTTTTACGTGAGGATCTGGCCCACGATCCTAGCCCTGAAGTTCAAGTGGCTTGCGCTTTATGCAACTGGGCTCGCCATGAATTAAGTGCTTGTTAATAACCTAGGTAGATTACAATATAGCTATAGGTAGGTACTTACGCAAAAAGTAAAAAATATACACTGATGCATTAAATTATTGTTTTCTTTGTATATTCAAGACATTACAGCCGATTTGCATAGTGTATCTCAACCAGTCAGTAAAACTTGCAAAAATGTAGCGGGTATTATGGCAAGGGATGTTCCATTTCATAGATAATTATAAAATTGCGAGCTACATTAAATGACCAGGAGGAAGCTATGAGAAAATTTAAGAACATTGCTAATTTTCCCACCGTAATTACAAAGATTTCATTAAACTACTTAATGTCTTTGGATAATTACAATTATTTATCTGAACGCCTCGAATTACGCGGCACAGGCGCATAGCTTTTTTCTATGTTAGGATTTTGGCGTCGCACGTGATAGTATTATGCCATGATTTTGAAAAGTGCTCAAAATAATAAGTTATGCTAATATTTAAGATAGCTAAATATCTTAAATTGCATTAATAAATAATTATTTAAGCTTTTGAAGTGTGTTTTAAACCTGCAGGAACGAATGAATGATTTCAATTTTTGGTTCTTATCTGTGGCTAATATTGAAACCATGGACTATCTTTGGTATCAGCTGGTCCTCGATTAGTCGAAGATTTGTAATAAGGTCAGGTTTTAATCCCTTGGTACCGTAACAAACTCGGACTTTTTAGTCCTGTTTTAAACCTGGACTGATGGACTTTTTTGTAATAAGGCGGGAAGAGTTTACACACACTAGTACCCAGCAACTGACCTACCGACTAGTACCTCCTGTGTTCGTTTAGTACCTCCAGATATATCTCTCTTAGCGTCGATAGAGCTCAAAGACATGCCTCAAGGTCGGGCAGCATACCAGACCACGGTCCCTCGAGTGATAAACGCGGCCGCGGCAACAGCCGACCCTTTACTACATATTTACGAGGCGAAACTCCGCAGTAAAGGAAGGCAGCGCCAGCTACGAGATTTGGCACGCCTGGTCAAGTCTGGAGATAAAGCTTTGGGGAGATGGCATCTCAAAAGTCCCTGGTAAAAAAATTACAGCACAACCGACCAACCGGCGAGCCAGTAACTATATAGTATATCTACATAGACTGCGTTTTTTTAATTAAAAAAATATATGGAAAGAAAAATGGAAGAAGGGGGAAGAGAAGGATCAATGGTAGTGATCAATGCTTGACTCGTAAGTACTGCATAAACCAGAAGAGAGAGGTAACAGAAAACTATAAGTAGCTGTCTTTATCAAATATGCATTTTCTGCTAGTTATTATCGAAAGCTTCTGCATAATTATATGAGGCCTCTCACTATGGGCCTCATAAACAAGCTCAAAGTCGCACAACGAACTATGGAGAGGGCTATGCTAGGGGTTTCTCTACGAAATCGAATCAGAAATGAGGAGATCCGTAGTCGAACGAAAGTTACCGACATAGCCCACCGGATTAGCAAGTTGCAGTGGGCAGGGCACATAGCACGCAGAACAGATGGCTGATGGAGCCAAAAGATTCTTGAATGAAGACCACGGACTGGTAATCGCAGCGTAGGACGTCCACCCACAAGATGGACAGACGACCTAAAAGAGACCGCAGGGAAACGCTGAATGCAGGCCGGGGTTTTTGAGATAGATGGGGGAGGCCTATGTCCAGCAGTGGACGTCCTACGGCTAAAATGATGATGATGATATCTGAACGTGGTTTCAAGCAAGTGGATATTCCCTCAGGCACAGGGAAACTTTTTCAGAATAAAAAGTATCATTATGTCACACTCCAGCTTTCCGACTATATCTATACAGTAAGTCACGTTGATCCGTTTCTCTATTGCTACGTGAAAGATCAACAAACAAACACACTTTCACATTTATAATACTAACTACTCTTAGTATATGTCAATACATGCTATAGTAATTTCCAATGCCAGTAAATTTTATAAGTACGATTGCATTTAACTTTTTCACCGCAGTTTCAGCGTTTTTGTCCGTAAACGGTTCATGAACTTTACTATATTTTCAAACCAAAATCCAACAAGCTGAGAAAGGAAAATTTACCCTAATAGCTTTCCATTTGTGTGCCATGTTACTGCCCGCAGTGTAATGGATGAAAATACAGAAACATGAGAGAAAATGGACCTCCCGCCGAGGTGTCCCGCGTGAAATACGGCCGCCTGCAATATTGCGGATGGACTCGTTATAATTCTGCTCTAAAAGTGCTTTTCATTTAGCTTTTATGGATTTAGAGGAAACTAGTTGGTTATTAAGTTTCGGGGCTCTTGGGAATTTGTGACTCAATCATTTAAGGGCTTTGAAACTTTTTGTGACCACTATACCACTATAGAATTCTGCTTCTTCTATTCGAGCCAGCGATACAATAAAATACAATATTTCTTTATTACACACCGAAAATACAAGTGAAACTTAAACTAACATAAAAAAACAAATATACGGCAGTATAGTGGGTGGCCTTATCGCCTTAAGCGATTTCTTCCAGGCAACCTTTAGCGATTCGATATACACTAATATTATTCTTGGCCAGTAGGAAACCACAGAAATGAAAAGTATAGAAGTAAAGAACGGAACAAAAACATACAGAAACAATACAAAAAAGTAAAAACCGGAAAGTATAGAATTGAAAAACATTCATCATCATCATCAGCCAGAAGACGTCCACTGCTGAGCATAGGCTCCCCCCTTTTACCTCCGCACTGAACGACAGCCTGCCTTTTGCATCCACTGGATTCCCGTGACTCTCACGATGTCGTCGGTCCATCTAGTGGGAGGCCTACCTACGCTGCGTCTTCCGGCTCGTCGTCTCCACTCCAGAACCTTTCTTCCCCATCGGTTATCGATTTGGTATTCGGTGAAAAACATTGTTTGACAGTAATTTCTACTTAAGAATAGGCAACGACATGGGGCATACAAAACAAGAAAGAAAGTACATAAACTTCCAGTAAGCAAAGTATAAGTATCGTGACGTTTACAGATAATAATTATGTAAACATGACCTCAATATTTCCGATAAGAAGAAAAAAAAATCATTATAAAAAATTGTGCGTGGAGTCCCTCCGCGTGGAAGAAGTTATACTTCAACAAGGAACCCTAAAATTATAACTAGGACAAAAATATCAACAATTTAAAATTATGCATTTCTCGAGATTTGAACCTAGCTCCTTAGGCTTCTCAATCCATTAGCGACACCATTACACTACCGGCTCTGCTAGTCGCAGCGCGAAAAAAGGATACGCATTTCGCAACCATACGAGAGAGAAATATTCCCCCTCCATGGTAGCGTTAAACGTTTAACGCAACCTTGTTGCAAGTCGCATAAGAAGTTTAGTGTAACTTCAAAAAACTTAATTTGCCCACAAAACCAGCTGCAAAGTCATTTAAATGGCTAACCAAGGAAAATGTCTCAATCCGTGTAATTTGGGCAACATTCCCAGCGTTCATCAAGACAAAGCCGACGATAATGTGTAGCGGGCGGGCGCGGTCACCGTCCCATCCTCCCGAGCGAGGGTCGCACTTGAAATGTGCGACTAGACCCGCGGGCGGCCACTAGCAGCCTCATTACGGTGGCTGTCGCTCTACACTCGTAACCAGTAATTATTGTCATATATAACCGTCTATATGACGCCGTGGTAGCCCATTTGGAAGACCGTTAGACTTGAAAGCGTGAGGTCGCGGGTTCAAACCCCGGGCCCGTACCAATGAGCTCTTTGGAGCTTATGTACGGATTTTCATACCACTGGTTTTTCGGTGAAGGAAAACATCGTGAGGAAACCTGCATACGTACGGAGAATGAATTCAATGGCGTATGTGAATCCACCACACCCGCACTGGGCCAGCGTGGTGGATATGGCCTAATCACCCTTTCGCGGGTAGGATAAAAGTCCAGCAGTGGACTGTTAAAAGGCTGACAATGATAATCGTCTATCTATTCGTCTACATTCGTATTTATTGTATTTTACTGTTTTCATCATCATCATTACCAGCTAGAAGACGTCCACTGCTGAGCATAGACCTCCCCCTTTAAACTCCACACTGTTTTTACTGTTTTGTGATGTTGATATTGTAGTGTTTAGTGCACAGAAATAAATGTTTTTTTTTAAAATACCTGCTTACTCTCCATCATTCTCAATGTGCTGCATTCCATTAGTGATACCTATAACTTTTTCTGCCATGCTACCTACATCGGTTCTACACTAACTGGCTACATGTTTATACTTTTTTGATTGATATATAATATGCTTGAGCTTAACCGCCATTTTGTGCAATGTTAAACGATGATGCGGTCTACGATGGAGCACGCTTACCTATAAGATACCGATTCACTCGCGACTGGAAGACACCCAGGTTGTAACTATATAACTATACCCATTCAGACAAGTGGATCTCTAAGGAACAGAAGCGAAACTTTTCTAAAAGTGTCTCTACGGGGAAAGTGTATCTCTGGGGAATAAATCCATAGTTTGCACAATAAAAGTGAAGTCGAAGCATTCGGGTTTTCGGAATATCAATGATGAAATGGTGTCGCGCTCTTGTGCCCGCCCTGGCCGTCCGATAAGATAAATGGATGACACTTACTTAAAATATAAGCTACAGTTTAGGCTTTATTTCGATTCACTCACTTTTCAGGTCCAAAATAAAAAAAAACGATTTTTTTATTACTGGTTTTAGGTTCAAATAAAAAACATTTTCCATTTTTATAAAATTAGAAACAACTGGTAACATTAACGCACTATTATAATTCTAAAGCGACGTATATTGTAATCAGCACGCTCGCCGTGACCACGACGGACGTGACGACTTACCGGACATCAGATCGCGCTCGAACGGCAATAGAGCTCCGAGATTGGCGTGATTCCGTGAAATGGGAGGTGTAATGTCATTGTACTCCTGAGAGGTAATTCAGACCGCGATTTCGGTGAAGTACTCACTCAGTCACCCGGGGAACTTATCCACTTACCTGTCGCACATCTCGTGATCAAATCGGAATTGAAACGAACTTGACGCAAGGATGATACCTTTATACATATTTTTTTTAACTAGCAAACCCGGCGAACTCCGTTTCGCCACCAGATGACTTCTATAAACCTCACGGAGCCCGAGACCTTTCCAACGAATGCAAAACCGTGGAAATCGGTTCGTGCGTTCTGGAGTTATAGCGTATAGGAAGGAAAACCCGACTTATTTTTATATAGTAGAAGATAGGCTTGCGCTTGACCGCCAACTCGCCTGATGTTAAGCGATGATGCGGTCTACGGTGGAGCACGCTTGCCTAGAAGAAACCGATTCACTCGTGATTTGAAGACACCCAGATTGTATCTATCGGGGAACACCCATTCAGGCAGCGCATTCCACAGACTAGCAGTTCGCACAATAAAAGTGGAATCAAAGCGCTTCGTTCGGGTTTTCGGAATACCAACCATAAAGCGGTGTCGATTTTTTGGGCCCGCTCTGGCAGTCCGATATGTTACAATCTGGGTGTCTTCAAGTTGAGAGTGAATAGGTTTCTTCTAGGCAAGCGTGCTCCATCGTAGGCCGCATCATCGCTTAACATCAGGCGAGTTGACGGCCAAGCGCAACCCTATTTATAATAAAAAAATAGTGCGTGGAGTCCCTCCGCGCTGAAGAAGTTATACTTCAACAAGGAACCCTAAAGTTATAACTAGGGCAAAAATATCAACAATTTAAAAACATGCTTTTCTCAAGATTCGATCCTAGCTCCTTAGGCTTTTCAATCCATTAGCTACTGGGTCTGCTAGTAGCAGCGCGAAAAAAGGATACGCATTTCGCAACCATACGAGAGAGAAAAAATCCCCCTCCATGGTAGCGTTAAACGTTTAACGCAACCTTGTTGCAAGTCGCAAGATGCAAGTCGCCACCTATCTTGGACAGAATCCATTCCACCCGGAATGGTAAGGATATTGACTTCTTATCTGTGGCTGGGGAAGAAAGGTTCTGGAGTGGAGACCACGAACCGGAAGATGCAGCGTAGGGAGGCCTCCCACTAGATGGACCGACGACATTGTGAGAGTCGCTGGCATCCAGTGGATGCAAAAGGCAGGCTGTCGTTCAGTGTGGAGGTTAAAGGGGGAGGCCTTTGTTCAGCAGTGGACGTCTTCTGGCTGATAATGATGATCTTTACCAGCTCCATTTAGTGGAAAGAACATAAAGTCCTCTTGCCCTCACGTCGGCCTCCCGACAGCCCGCATTCAGGATACTCCGAGTATAATATGGCTTAGCCGCCGTGTCCACGGACAGACGTGCCGGTAATCCGACAAATCCGCGAAAAGCTTATCGGATATCGGGTGCGGTCGCCATCTTACAGCTCGTTCGGGAACGGATTTGGGTGAGCGTCTTCAACGCGTATAAGTCAAAATACTGACACTTCTTTCAATCTTCACTTCAACATACTTGTGTAATGCTTTTAAACTTGTTAAATTTTCACGATTTCAATATTGGTCAGCTCGTGACTATGGTCATTGTAACTTGGTTGATACGGCAAGAGGTACAATCTGAGATAAAACATTTTGTATATCCTTAAAGTCTTCCCGTGAACATGGTGCATGTAACTGCGCCGAAATATCGGGAGCTCATTCCACAAACTTACCATGGTAAATATCCCGTTAATAATCATATAACTTTAGTGAGCAACCGTGATAGTTTGAAACAGTGTTGTATATCCTTATTTTTAGGGTTCCGTAGTACAAGGAACCCTTAAAATATCGTTCTGTCCGTCCTAATCCTTCAAAACCATCTAACTTCAATAGTTATTAAGATAAATGCATGAAACTTTGCACAATTACAGTTTTGGTATAGATTTCAATTTAAAAATTAATAATAATTAATATATTGTAAGTATATAAGGGGTGGCTTTAGGACATGTGAAATGGAGATCAAATATATTTTTATAGTTTTTGTAATTTGGTTTGTCAATAAAGTGATCATTACACAGATCATGCCGCATCATACCGCCCAAGCTGCATTCCGCCCACGCCACAGTCCGCCCGTGCCACAGTCCTCCCGCGCCAAAGTCCACCCTCGCTATAGTCCGCCCGCGCCACAGTACACCCGCGCTACAGTCCACCCGCGCTACAGTCCACCCGCGCTACAGTCCACCCGCGCTACAGTCCACCCGCGCTACAGTCCGCCCGCGCCACAGTCCACCCGCGCCACAGTCCACCCGCGCCACAGTCCGCCCGCGCCACAGTCCTCCTGCGCTACAGTCCACCTGCGCCACAGTCCACCCGTGCCACAGTCCGCCCGCGCCACATCCACCCGCGACACAGTCCGCCCGCGCCACAGTCCGCCCGCGCCACTGTTCGCCCGCACCACATCCAAACGCGCCACAGTCCACCCGCGCCACAGTCCGCCTGCGTCGCCAAAGTCCACCCAGTCAAAACAAACCGTCATATAATTCCAACATGACGAAGCAATAGCTCGACAAACGGTCCGCGTTCAAGGTTCGTTACTCGTCCAGGGGCGTTATTCTCTCACTACACGATATTTACCAAAACCACCGTAGGATGGGCGTCCTATTCGTACACGGTGAACGTACTGCGATCCCCAAGCCGCCTGCCAAGCGTAGAGATAATGGCGCCACCTTTCTAAATAAGGAGGCCTTAGTTCAGCAGTGGACGTTTAATGGCTGATGATGTGAGGTGATACTTGTTATAATTCTCAGAATTAAATATGACGTAATATCGTTTAGCACAAGAATAACGTCCCTGTGGGTGGGGCTGCCCCTCTGCTGCCCCGGAGGCAGGGGCGGGGTGGGTGGAGGAGGGTGAAGCCATCATCTGCATAGACGATGAGCGCTGATGAGATTACAGAGCGGTTCGACGGCCGCGTGTGGAAAAGACGTTTTATTGGCGTCCAATTTGCATACTTTTTACTGTTGAAACAGAATATTGAATATAATATTAAAAACTTGATGTTGCCCACGACTTTTTACGCGTATAATAGATTTGTATATATGTCGAATTTCTAGTGTAATTCCGCTTCTACGTCGTTTCGAGTACAATAAGGATTTTGGTTAAACTACCAAATCAACTACTACACACTACACTACTACTACCACTATACACTACTACTACATTGTTAGGCTATATTGTTCTTATTGTACTCGAAACGACGTAGAAGCGGAATTACACTAGAAATTCGACATATATACAAATTAAAAATGGACTTCCGCAAAGTAACGCCTGATTCAATCAACTAGCGTATAATAGACTTTAATATATACTTTTGGTCTTTTCAGCTCTTTGGCAAAATTCTTTCTGCTGGCCGATCTCTACATCTCAGAAATCTACCTGCAACATTTCAGATTCATAGGTCAAGTAGTCGAGATAAGTTAGTTAGACAGTCGGTCATATTTTTTGTGGCAATTCGCTTTTTTATAAATATAGAAATGTAGGAAACCGTCTACCTAAATTGATTCGCTTAGCTGATCTTTAAACATTTCTTAAAAGACAATTAATTTGGCAACGAACTTTCAAAGTCACCATCATCATCGTTTCACATCAGGCGAGTAGGCGGTCAAACGCAGCATTCATGAGAGTAAAATATATTGCATTGCAATGCGTATAGTTCCGAAGAAATACTTGCTTCTACTACGTCATTCTTTATTGTTATTATTATTTAACTAGCGGTCCACCCCGGCTTCGCACGGGTATAGATATACAGCCTGTCACCCGGGGATAGTGTAGCTTCCCAACAGTGAAATAATTTTTCAAATCGGTTCAGTACGTAGTTTTGGAGCCTATTGAATGCAAACAAACAATCATATCTAATGGTAATGCCGCCAGCATGCTGGGTACGCTGCCAACTGGTAGTGAGCTTGAGCATTTGGATTGTCTTTAGACCTTCAACGGTCTATGGGCAGTCTAACTGTATTTGTAGTTTTAGTTTTAGCTTGTATTTTGTTTAGTTAATAAAGGCGCTTGCCCAGGAAAAAAAAACAAATCTTACCTCTTTATAATATTATTATTATAGTAAGATAATAGGCTTGCGTTTATTAGATTGACCGTCAACTCGCCCGATGTAAAGCGATGATACGGTCTACGATGGAGCACGCTTGCCTAGAAGAAACCGATTCACTCGCGATTTGAAAACACCCAGATTGTAACCATCGGGGAACGCACTCAGGCAGCGCATTCCACAGACTAGCAGCATTCTTCTTTTAAATAATTACTTGATGTAATTGAATGTTTACTCTACTTTTATACAGTAAAAAAAACTTTACGCATTGCTGGCTAATTCGATGTGCTGTATCGCTGCGCTGCGACCGTCGGACGCACTTTTAAATAACGACAAACGGAATGAGGTCACCCGGGCACCCGCAGAATATCCACCAGCCGCTGCCGCCTTCGCCGCTTGCCAACACAGCACGTGCCAGCGCAGACCTGCTGCCAACCACCAGGGGACGTGTGGTGCAACCCCAGCTCTGACAAACGAAGGAGATAAGATGGCGTGGCGGGTGTAAACAACCGAGGCCTAAATCAGCCCTGAAGCCTTCAGTCAAACTCATCCTGCAGACGACCTTTCTTGCCACACACCTGCAAAATATGGAATGAGTTACCTTCCGCGGTGTTTCCGAGAAGCTACAACATGTGGTTCTTTTAAAAGCGTTAAAATATTCTTAAAGGGTCAGCCACAGTGTTTTAAACTATCACGGTTGTTCACTAAAGTTATATGATTATTTACGGGATATTTACCGTGGTTGTGAAATATCGGGAGCTCATTCCACAACCTTATCACGGTAAATATCCTGTGAATAATCATGTAATTCTAAGATCAGCAACGTAGTTGTGATGCCTCTGGTGTTACAAGTATCATAAGCGACGGTGACTGCGTACCATCAGGCAGCCCGTCTGATTGTTTGCCCCTATGGCATCATGGCATTAAAAAAAACTTCCTTTCCTCCCATTTTTGGATGTGGAGTTAGTTCACTGGTGTCACTACAAGTTTGGAGGTGCATGAAGAATTAGTTAGTGTGCCGTACTTACAGTTTTTGGATATGGTTTAGAGATATAGGGAAAAAAATTATGACACATTTAAACACGAACGATAATTGTACTAAGGCATATGTCCCTTGTTTGCCTGATTTGAGGGCGTAGCTTTGCGTTACTAACCACTTTATGTGTTACTATTAGAATGTATGATTTATGTAAGTATCAGGTTATTCAGTATTGCACGCCCCGCTATCTACTTCCTGTATGAATCTTGTACATCCTAAGGTTGCCTGGCTCTTAGCGATAAGACCGCTGATTGTTGCACTAGTTCTTTTAAGCCGTTTTATCGTGTGTATGTACTTAATATTTAAGATTGTTTTTATTTTATGAGTATAATAAAGAATAGATATTCGTGTAGATTAGTGTAGATGTATATATATATATATCTTAATTTTTGATGTGAACAATAAAGAGTTGATCTATATAATTGTCTATATAATATATCAACTTCTTTTTATCGCGGATAAGTCCGCGCTTGATCACCAACTCGCCTGTTGCTAAGCGACTGTGGAATGAATAGAATAGAATAGAATAGAATAGAATATTATTTATTATCATGTGGTTGCGTTAACAGACATTTTACATAATTATATAAAATATTACTAACACTTCAACATGGATTCGTCAAAAAAAATTATAATATAAATAACATCATTCGTAATTTGTAAATATTATGTACCAAAAAGCAATTAGTATATATTCTACGTCTCCCTCAAAAAACGATAAAACAAATAGTCTTTGAAGGTGAAGCATGCAGACTAAGAAGATATCTATTCACTCTGGCCTTGAAAAGGCCCAGATTATATCTACTACTACTTTCGGTATTACAAACGTCCTTATCGTACCTAATCGGTCATCGATATTGAAACCCAAGAAGATTGTTCACGTTGATGGTGACGGTAAACGCTTACTATCTAGCAAACAAGGTGCTTTCTGCTACCTAAAAAGGGTTTAATCATGACTTAATTTTTTTAATTTTTTGTTTTTGTTTTTTTGTTTATCTATACTAATATTATAAAGAGGAAAGATTTGATTGTTTGATTGTTTGTTTGCATTGAATAGGCTCCGAAACTACTGAACCGATTTGAAAAATTCTTTCACTGTTGGGATGCTGCACTATCCCCGGTTGACATAGGCTACATACCCCGGCTTCGCCCGTGCGAAGCAGGGGCAGCCTACTAGTTTTAAATAATGAGCGGATTGTTATTATGCTCTTTTAACGTAGACGTGCTACGTTTTGCTACGTAGATTCGTAGCTTTTCGTAGCCACGTGGCTACGTTTTGCTACGAATCTACAATTATTCGCAACAAAGCTGCTACAATCATTGTCTATACTTAATATTATAAAGAGAACTTGTTTGTTTGTTTGTTTGCATTGAATAGGCTCTGAAACTACTGAACCGATTTGAAAAATTCTTTCACTATTGGGAAGCTACACTATCCCCGGGTGACATAAGCTATATTTTTTATTATTCCTTACTAAAACTCCAATAATGTAACGCAAGGTGTAAAAAAATAAGATTTACAATTTCAGGACAACGTCTGTCAGATCAGATAGTTTTAGATAAATTCCTAACGTGCTACGAGCATCGAAATAATCACAGACTCACTTTGCGCGGAGTTGCTATGCACGTGAAAATATTCATTTATGCATAAATACCCAATTCATACTACACTAAACTTGAACATCCTTACTAATATTATAAAAGCGAAAGTAAATCTGTCTGTCTGTCTGGATGTTTGTCATGTTTTCACGGCTAAACGGCTGAACGGATCTTAGTAAAATTTGATAAAGAGTTGCTGAATATCACAAAGATGGACATAGAATACTTTTTCTATGATAATTTATTATTTTATGAAATTCTGGAAAATAAAGGAAAATAATAGGACATTTTGGCGCTCACAGAATGCATCACAGAATAGAACGTAGTAGTCGAGGTCAGTTGCGTTTCACAATGCGATGTTGCCACTTCGTGCTGAGAGTTAGGTGGGATGCAGACGCGGACCGAACCACGCTGTGCGACGTTGCCGGCGCTGTATTGACTTGATTTTATGCATGGGTATATATAGTTCAAGTGCCGGAGAGTGACAGGCTACTTTTCATCATCATAATCATCACCATTTTTCATCAGTACGCGGGTGAAACCGCGTGACGCAACCAGTATTTATATAAAAGTGCTCCTATCATACATCGTATCTAAATGGATAAAAGAAGCCCTAAGCTGGGGCGCTGGGGTCACCCGGCGCCCTAGGTTGGAGGTTTCATCTCGATAAAACAAATGAGTAGCGCGCAATCACCATAAACCCGTATCACCATAAATACGTTTCCTTTACGAGCGTATTCGATACGTAAACATTTCCATAACTCGTGACGTACGTGGTCGTTCCAGTAATTACTTTTTCTATGTTTTCTAGGCTACGTTAGTGTTAGTTTTTATACCTAATATTGGTTTAAGGCGCCGTGACTAGCTGACTTTTATGTTTTTGAGGGGGTGAAGCAGAGGAAGTGGCGGCCGACTAGTCCCACCTACAGCGGGGCGCAACGCGTGAATCTCGCCGCAACGCGACGTCCTTCACTTATAGACAGCTATAGACATGTAATTTCGTCGGTCCACAGCATAGCTCCGTTGGCGCAGTGGTCTGGCCCCGCGCTGGTAAACCACGAATGCCCGGTTCAAATCTGTAGTATGTAGATATTTTTGGACTCAATTTTTTATCATAACACTAAATCAAAGGATACGGCCGTTTCTGCCACATATTTTGAGACTCGTAGGAGTGCTCTTTTTATGTTTTGATGGGCATCAAAACATAAAAAAAGCACTCCCATTGATCTAAAATCATGAAATTTAGCAAGAAACAATCTCTTATCACAAGTAAAGGGAAAAATGCAAAGGCCAGAAATGGTTAGTTCCATTTAAAAAAAAAACAGCCAAGTGCGAGACGGGCTCGCGCACTGAGGGTTCCGTACCACAACGTAACTTGTTAGGTACTAAAGTAAAAAAAAGTGAATAAAGCCCAGGCGGTCACCCATCCAAGTACCAGCCGCACCCGACGTTGCTTCACTTCGGTGATCGTACGAGAACTGGTGGTGAACAGAAGTTGACACCGACTCGAACTTGGCCATTATTTATTATTTGTATTTGAAGTTGTTGTTTTTTTAGTGTGTACTATTATCATGGAAAATGCCATGTGAAAGATACAGCCGTTATTAGGTGTGTGTACGTTCCCGATGAAAAAAAAAACGTTTTAGCGCAAAACAAACTTAACTTTGTTATTTAAAAACTGTTGTCTCCATACATCGACCTAGGTTGCGATCAGTTTATCAAATGCAAAAATGTTTAC
Organism: Agriopis marginaria; assembly: GCA_932305915.1. Taxonomy (NCBI): domain Eukaryota; kingdom Metazoa; phylum Arthropoda; class Insecta; order Lepidoptera; family Geometridae; genus Agriopis; species Agriopis marginaria. The sequence continues at coordinate 17,845,533 of OW029926.1, read as the reverse complement.
AATCTCGAATATTAGGGTTCCGTACCCAAAGGATAAAACGGGACCCTATTACTAAGCGTACGATGTATGCCTGTCTGTCCGTCCCAAGTTATTTAGAACTTTTTTAGTTTTATTGAAGACTAGCTGCGCCCCGCGGTTTTACCTGCGTAGTGATGAAAATTGGTGATCATGATGATGAAAACAGTATTTTTTTTTCTCTTTCAACATAAGCTATCTGACAGGGAAAATCCCGTCAAAATCGGTTCAGCCATTTTGGAGTCTATATGGAACATCATCATCATCAGCCTTCATAGGAAACATACATACATATACATACATACACACATCGCCTTTTACATGTGTAGAGAAGATAGATAATTATTATGTTCAAAGAAGACTGTAACACCTTTTTAGGGTTCCGTAGAACTACAAAGAACCCGTACTACTTGTGTTCGTTCTGTCCATCCGTCTGTCTGTCTGTATGTCCATTCCAAGTTGTTTAGAACTTTTTAACTTTTATAGTAGACTAGCTGCGCCCCGTGGTTTCACCCGCGTAGTGATGAAAATTGGTGATGATGATGACAATGAAGATGAAAAGCAGCATTTTTTCCTCTTGTTATAACATCAGCTACCTGAGAGTGAAAATCCCGTCAAAATCAGTTCAGCCATTATGGAGTCTATACGGAATATCATCATCATCAGCCTTCATAGGAAACATACAAACATACATCGCTTTTTATATGTATATAGAAGAAATATAAACTCCAAAAATACTGTAATACCCATATAAGTTCGTTCTGCCCATCCGTCTGTCTGTCTGTCTGTCCATCCTAAGTTGTTTAGAACTTTCTAACCTTTATAGTAGACTAGCTGCGCCCCGCGGTTTCACCGTGTACTGATGGAAAATGGTGATGATGATGATGATGAAAAGTTCCATTTTTTCTCTTCTTATAACATCAGCTATCTGAGAGTGAAAACCCTATCACAATCAGCTCAGACATTTTGGAGTCTATACGGAATATCATCATCATCATCATCAGCCTTCCTAGGGAACATACATACAAACATCGCTTTTAGCGTATATCGAAGAAAGATATACTCAAAGAAGACTGTAACACCTTTTTAGGGTTCCGTAGAACTACAAGGAACCCATATAAGTTCGTTCTGTCCACCCGTCTGTCTGTCTGTCCATCCCAAGTTGTTTAGAACTTTCTAACTTTTATAGTAGACTAGCTGCGCCCCACGGTTTCACCCGCGTAGTGATGCAAAATAGTGATGATGATGATGATGAAAAGTTCAATTTTTTTCTTTCCTTATAACATCAGCTATCTGAGAGTGAAAATCCCGTCAAAATTTGTTCAGCCATTTTGAAGTCTATACGGAATATTATCATCATCATCATCAGCGTTCGTAGGGAACATACATACATACATCGCTTTTTACGTATATAGAAGAAAGATATACTCAAAGAAGACTGTAACACCTTTTTAGGGTTCCGTAGAACTACAAAGAACCCATAATTATAAGTTCGTTCTGTCCACCCGTCTGTCTGTCTGTCCAGCCCAAGTTATTTAGAACTTTCTAACTTTTATAGTAGACTAGCTGCGCCCCACGGTTTCACCCACGTAGTGATGAAAAATCATGATGATGATGAAAAGTTTCATTTTGCTCTCCTTATAACATCAGCTATCTGCCAGTGAAAATCCCGTCAAAATCGGTTTGGCCAATTTTGAGTTTATACGGAATATCATCATCATCAGCCTTCATAGGGAACATACATACATACATACATCGCTTTTTACGTATATAGAAGAAAGATATACTTAAAGAAGACTGTAACACCTTTTAAGGGTTCCGTAGAACTACAAGGAACCCATATAAGTTCGTTCTGTCCACCCCTCTGTCTGTCTGTCCAGCCCAAGTTGTTTAGAACTTTCTAACCTTTATAGTAGACTAGCTGCGCCCCGCGGTTTCACCGTGTACTGATTAAAAATGGTGATGATGATGATGATGATGAAAAGTTAAATTTTTTTTCTCTCCTTATAACATCAGCTATCTGACAGTGAAAATCCCGTCAAAATCAATTCAGCCATTTTAGTCTATACGAAATATCATCATCATCAGCCTTCATAGGGGACACATACATACATACATACATCGCTTTTGTATGTATATAGAAGAAAGATATACTCAAAGAAGACTGTAACACCTTTTTAGGGTTCCGTAGAACTACAAGGAACCCATATAAGTTCGTTCTGCCCATCCGTCTGTCTGTCTATCCATCCCAAGTTGTTAAGAACTTTCTAACCTTTATAGTAGACTAGCTGCGCCCCACGGTTTCACTGTGTAGCGATGAAAAATGGTGATGATGATGATGATGAAAAGTATTTTTTTTTCTCTCCTTATAACATCAGCTATCTGAAAGTGAAAATCCCGTCAAAATCGATTCGGCCATTTTGGAGTCTATACGAAATATCATCATCATCAGCCTTCAAAGGGAACACACATACATACATACATACATCGCTTTTTATATGTATATAGATGAAAGATATACTCAAAGAAGACTGTAACACCTTTTTAGGGTTCCGTAGAATTACAAGGAACCTATATAAGTTCGTTCGTCCATCCGTCTGTTTGTCTGTCTGTCTGTCTATCCGTCCAAAATTGTTTCGAACTTTCTAACTTAGCTAGCTGTGCCCTGCGGTTTCACCTATGTAGTGATGAAAAAAAGTGATGATGATGATGATGATGATGAAATGCTGATTATTTTTTCTCTCCTTATAACATCAGCTATCTGAGAGTGAAAATCCCGTCAAAATCAGTTCAGCTATTTTGGATTTTATATGGAATATCATCATCATCAGCCTTCATAGGAAACATACATACATATACATGCATACACATATCGCCTTATATATGTGTATAGAAGAAATATATATTATTCAAAGAAGACTGTAACACCTTTTTAGGGTTCCGTAGAATTACAAGGAACCCATATACGTTCGTTCTGCCCATCCGTCTGTCTGTCTGTCTATCCGTCCTAAGTTGTTTCGAACTTTCTAACTAAGCTAGCTGTGCCCTGCGGTTTCACTCATGAAGTGATGAATAAAAGGTGATGATGATGATGAAACGTAGAATTTTTTCTCTCCTTATAACATCAGCTATCTGAGAGTGAAAATCCCGTCAAAATCAGTTCAGCCATTTTGGACTCTATACGGAATATCATCATCATCATCATCAGCCTTCATAGGAAACATACTGTAACGTTCCATGATCGTTACCTACTCCCAAATTCATGGCAAATGGCACATACGCTAGAAGCCAAACTTAACGAATAAAAAAGGTCACTACTATGACATAAACATTGTTGACAGAATGAAGGTGACTGACGTAATGTCAGTCAGTTTCATTCCGCTATGCAAAAAACAATTGTGTTCTAAGACAAAGGAAATTGTGTAAAAAACTACATTTTAAAAAGATTCGGGTACATAAATATCGAATTCTTTCTAGAAGGAATAGGCTATATATAGGACTCGAAATAAAAACTGGGTCATACGCGCAGTTGACTACAGTGAAAAAGTCGCTCAGAACTTAACCTTACAATCAAATCTTACAATCAACTGGTTAGCCCGTCTTCAATCGGGTAAGTTTACGTGAAAAGCCTTTTAAATGTGTTAATTGTGAAATCTGTCTCGACAAATAATGCTAATCGTTATTTGTCAATTGAATTATCATCAGGCCACTTGTGTTCTAAAACGCAGTGCAAGTGCGTTTCGTATCCGTACTATCTGCGGATGTGGACGCGCGCCGTACTTACATTATAATATAATTGTGTTCTAAGCTCTTAAAGCATTCTGTAATCTTGGATCCTTCCGATCAAAAACTGTGTTTTAACGCCGGTACCACGTCATGTGAGGCGGGGCCTAGTCCGATCTGCCGTTATCTTCGGGGTCTCACACGACGTGGCCGTGCGGCTCTTGAGTACTGATCCTCATGCGTAGTTTCTTCGACGCATTTCAGGCTCCTACCCTCTACGTCAATTCTCCGACCACGTACGAGTCGCCACGCTGACGTGACGCTACATCTACTTCCCTACTACTACGTCGGTCGTACTCCGGCCACGCACAAACTGCTGGAACTACTACGCGCAGACCGCACTCCGGTCACGCCTGAAAAGCTCACGAAGCCTCTCGTCGCTGCGCTGCCTGCTGACATCCTACGTGCCACGAGCCGCGTCGAGCCACGCGGCGATCGGCGCCCCAGCTCTTCAAGCTAAGTCTCAAAACAAGGGACCAACACGTTTTTTTATCGCCATCACCTTCCGAGTTCACACGACCCTCAGTCTCCTGTAAATTCATTCTTGCTTAATTAAATCTTAACTTATACTATCTTAAACTCTTTCTTTTGAAACTCCTACCCACTGCTAGGTAGAACTTCACCAAGCTTCACTTGGTGAACGTTTCAGTGGCGCCCAGGTATTAAGCAGGAAGGTGGATAAAAAAGTGTTGATCTCTCTGGCGTGGTATATTCACGGCTCTTTCTCTGTAACCTTGTGTCCGTCTGTAGGTTGTATGGTAAAAACCGCCCTGTGCTGGTGCGGGAGCATTTGTTAGAATACCCAGCTGTAGTCTCCATGCATGTCGTAAGAGGCGACTAAGGAAGACAAAGGTTACACCTACAGAAGTAACGCCTTCTGTCCGCGTCTTAAACGCACTATAATATTTTTTACTCGAATTTCTTTTATTATAGTAGAATTAAAATCTTTCAGTACTTTTATACTCGCACTATCTTAAAATCTTGTTCTTTAAACTCAAACTTATTTACCAAAACTTACCACCCAACCTACACTCGGAACATCTAACTTGTATATGTAAAACTTTCTCTCACGGAAACTCACCCGATATCTCTCTAAAAATCCAGATCAAAACTCTCTTTGACGGATATCTCTCTAAAAACTAAAATCTAAACTCTTTTTGGCGTAGGAATATAAAATGGCTTACCCCACTTATAATTTTTATCGCATACTTAGTTAGCATACTTAAAATTTACTCGTACCTGACAATATCACTCGTTAAAATGACTCGCAGAACCATCTTTCACTATAAAACTTTTAAAAGAAAAATAAATACCTTCAACTTTACTAAAAACTAAAAAATATTTTACCACTATAGCTTCCCTCTGAAGAAAATCTAATTAATCTTGCATCTAAAACTTGATATTAACATCTAAAAATTAAAAAATACCTGACTTGAAAAAAAATACTTAGAAATATTTTTATTTACATATATCGTATAATATCTATTTATGTATGTCTATTAATATCAGAAATAGGGCGGTTAGTGTACTCTAAAACTGAAAGCCTTCACACTAAGAGCGGTTATTGCAAACTCTTTAAAAAAAAAAGCCTCTAAATTGCTAGGAGCGGTACTCGTGAACTCCATAAAAAAAGCCCAAAACACGAATATTAATTAAAATAATCTTTTGTATACTAGGTAATTCAAGTCAGTCGTCAATATAGCTATAGCAAACTAAACAATTAAAGTTTACTTATAGTTAACTCTATCGATACCTTAATAACTTCACTAATCACCTAGACTACAATCGCTACCTACAATCTCTTGGTCCTACACTTGAATACCACTACTTACTCTCTTTGACGTACTAACTAGCAAAATAGTTCCTTATTTTGTTAGCTTTTCTTTTATTTTGCTGCTTTTAAGTATAGTATCTAACATTCTTAACAGCAAAATGGAGAACCCACCGGTATTCTTGCCGTCTGTATAGGTGCCACTAAAGCATTTATACAGCGATACCGGACTCTTCACAGTACGCCACAAGTCTTATTGGGAACTTCAGACCATAACATCCTGATTAAATTAATTTTACACTCGAGCCTACTTAATGTTAACATATTAGACTCAACCCTGGACGGGGAAGGTGTAAATTATAACTAGGATGCTAGAGAGGTCAGCGAATTTTCTTGAGCAAAAATTCTTAACTGAAAAAGGGGGTATGTAACGTTCCATGATCGTTACCTACTCCCAAATTCATGGCAAATGGCACATACGCTAGAAGCCAAACTTAACGAATAAAAAAGGTCACTACTATGACATAAACATTGTTGACAGAATGAAGGTGACTGACGTAATGTCAGTCAGTTTCATTCCGCTATGCAAAAAACAATTGTGTTCTAAGACAAAGGAAATTGTGTAAAAAACTACATTTTAAAAAGATTCGGGTACATAAATATCGAATTCTTTCTAGAAGGAATAGGCTATATATAGGACTCGAAATAAAAACTGGGTCATACGCGCAGTTGACTACAGTGAAAAAGTCGCTCAGAACTTAACCTTACAATCAAATCTTACAATCAACTGGTTAGCCCGTCTTCAATCGGGTAAGTTTACGTGAAAAGCCTTTTAAATGTGTTAATTGTGAAATCTGTCTCGACAAATAATGCTAATCGTTATTTGTCAATTGAATTATCATCAGGCCACTTGTGTTCTAAAACGCAGTGCAAGTGCGTTTCGTATCCGTACTATCTGCGGATGTGGACGCGCGCCGTACTTACATTATAATATAATTGTGTTCTAAGCTCTTAAAGCATTCTGTAATCTTGGATCCTTCCGATCAAAAACTGTGTTTTAACGCCGGTACCACGTCATGTGAGGCGGGGCCTAGTCCGATCTGCCGTTATCTTCGGGGTCTCACACGACGTGGCCGTGCGGCTCTTGAGTACTGATCCTCATGCGTAGTTTCTTCGACGCATTTCAGGCTCCTACCCTCTACGTCAATTCTCCGACCACGTACGAGTCGCCACGCTGACGTGACGCTACATCTACTTCCCTACTACTACGTCGGTCGTACTCCGGCCACGCACAAACTGCTGGAACTACTACGCGCAGACCGCACTCCGGTCACGCCTGAAAAGCTCACGAAGCCTCTCGTCGCTGCGCTGCCTGCTGACATCCTACGTGCCACGAGCCGCGTCGAGCCACGCGGCGATCGGCGCCCCAGCTCTTCAAGCTAAGTCTCAAAACAAGGGACCAACACGTTTTTTTATCGCCATCACCTTCCGAGTTCACACGACCCTCAGTCTCCTGTAAATTCATTCTTGCTTAATTAAATCTTAACTTATACTATCTTAAACTCTTTCTTTTGAAACTCCTACCCACTGCTAGGTAGAACTTCACCAAGCTTCACTTGGTGAACGTTTCAATACATACATATACATATATACACATCGCCTTTTATATGTGTAGAGAAGATAGATAATTATTATGTTCAAAGAAGACTGTAACACTTTATTTAGGGTTCCGTAGAATTACAAAGAACCCATATACTTATGTTCATTCTGTCCATCTGTCTGTCTGTCTGTCTGTCCATTCCAAGTTGTTTAGAAATGTTAACCTTTATAGTAGACTAGCTGCGCCCCGCGGTTTCACCCGCGTAGTGATGAAAATTTATGATGATGATGAAGATGATGATGAAAAGCAGCATTATTTCCTCTCGTTATAACATCAGCTATCTGAGAGTGAAAATCCCGTCAAAATCAGTTCAGCCATTTTGGAGTCTTTACGGAATATCATCATCATCATCAGCCTTCATAGGGAACATACATACATACATACATACATCGCTTTTAATATGTATAGAAGAGAGATATACTCAAAGAAGACTGTAACACCTTTTTAGGGTTCCGTAGAATTACAAGGAACCCATATAAGTTTGTTCTGCCCATCCGTCTGTTTGTCTGTCTGTCTATCCATCCAAAATTGTTTCGAACTTTCTAACTTAGCTAGCTGCGCTCTGCGGTTTCACCCATGTAGTAATGAAAAAAAGTGATGATGATGATGATGAAAAGTAGTTTTTTTTTTCTCTCCTTATAACATCAGCTATCTGAGAGTGAAAATCCCGTCAAAATCAGTTCAGCCATTTTGGAGTCTATATGGAATATCATCATCAGCCTTCGTAGGAAACATACATACATATACATACATACACACATCGCCTATTATATGTGTAGAGAAGATAGATAATTATTATGTTCAAAGAAGACTGTAACACTTTATTTAGGGTTCCGTAGAATTACAAAGAACCCATATACTTATGTTCATTCTGTCCATCTGTCTGTCTGTCTGTCCATTCCAAGTTGTTTAGAAATGTTAACCTTTATAGTAGACTAGCTGCGCCCCGCGGTTTCACCCACGTAGTGATGCAAAATAGTAATGATGATGATGATGATTAAAAATAGCATTTTTGCTCTCCTTATTACATGTGTTATCTGACAGTGAAAATCCCGTCAAAATCGGTTTGGCCATTTTTGAGTCCATACGGAATATCATCATCATCATCAGCCTTCATAGGGAACATACATACATACATACATACATCGCTTTTTATATGTATATAGAAGAAAGATATACTCAAAGAAGACTGTAACACCTTTTTAGGGTTCCGTTGAACTACAAGGAACCCATATAAGTTCGTTCGTCCATCCGTCTGTCTCTGTCCATCCCAAGTTGTTTAGAACTTCCTAACCATTATAGTAGACTAACTGCACGCCGCGCATTCACCTGCGTAGTAATGAAAAAAATTGTGATGATGATGATGAAAAGTTGCAAATTTTTTTCTCGTCATAACATCAGCTATCTGATAGTGAAAATACCATCAAAATCGGTCCTGCAGTTTTCGAGTCTATAAAGAACGTTACAGACACACACATACGCACACGACGAATTATTTCAAAAACATTAGAAAAATAACAAAAAGAAAATGGAAAATGTGAGAATTGAACCCGAAGCCTACTCACAGTCGCAGGAACTTATCCATTGCGTCAACCACTCGTCCAATTGAAATATGATGCTAGTGGTGAAATTATGCTTCTAATATATAAAATAATATAAATGTACAAACAAATCGTCACAAAATGTAAGGTAGCATCAGGTAGCCCGTCTGCTTGTTTGCCACCTGTGGCACATAAAAAAAAGTAGACTAACTGTGCTCTGCAGGTTCACCTGCGAAGTAATGAAAATATGATGATGATGATGATGATGAAAAGTTGCCAATTTTTTTTCTCCTCATAACATCAGCCATCTGACAGTGGAAGTCCCATCAAAATCGCTCCTACCGTTTTCATGTAAAGAACATTACACACAAGCATACAAACACAAACACACACACACACACACACACACACACACACGCATGCACGCACGCACATGACGTATTATTTTAAAAACATAAAAAAAAATACAAAAAGAAAATTGGTAAATATGAGATTTGAACCCTGAACCTTACTCACAGTCGCAGAGAACTTATCCAATACGTCGAACCGTTCGGCCAACTGGACTATGAAAATTGTGGTGAAATTATGCTTTATAAAATAATATATACAAACAAATCGTTACAAAATGTAATTTTCATTCGCCTGCCTTTTTAGTACTTATAATCCAAGAAAACATAGCGGATAAGGTAGGTACTTACTTTACAACTTCCGTCAAGGTGTTTTTGTGTCATAAAGTTGAGATTATATTTTGGAGAGGTTAGCGGAACAAAGCGACACACGTCCGTCTAGCAGCGCGCCTCAGCGGTCTCTGTCACATCGCGTAAAAATAAAAGAGAAGTGAAAAGACGCCGCGGCGGCACGACGTTTCGTTCGACACGTTCGAGCCAGTTTATGATTAAATTAATTAATAGTTAGATAAATTGAATTTTAACCGATAAATAAAAACTATGATGCTATTTGTAACAATATTTCACATCATTCTTGTAAATTTTGTAAAGATTTGTTCATAAATAGTCGAGATAAAATTGTATGCGTTTAGGTAAATTTCAAGGTTAGAGGTTATTTCATGATTTTTTTCTATCGAGAAAATTTATCGGAATCGTGTTTTGGATCCAATGGTCCACTCAGAAATATGATCAAAATTACCAAATTTTTTTTTTACTGCTTTAAAATGAATACATTATCTTAAAAAATTGTTCTGTGAAGCCTTTTTCACTGTAAGACCGCCTTAAGCAATAACCAGTTTTACCGGAAGAAGGCTGATCGATCGATTTCAGTAATGAAAACCAAGAATGCAGTGCGTTTCAAATTCCATGGTAATAAATCAGCGCAAAGCAATGTATAGGTAAATTCGTATTAAATTCTATAGAAATGTTGAATTTTGTTACCGAAAACATTTATAGTTTTTAAATTTATTCAGTCGTTACTTTGCGGAAGTTCATCTTCAAAGCTGTTTTTTTGCGAATCTCTTGTTTATTTCCGTTTCTAAGTTACTTCAAGTACAATGAGAAATTTGAGGTCAATTATTTAACTGTACTGAATTTTTTTAATGACACTAATTTAGCTGAACCTGAAGCAAAAAATTGATTCATAAAAGAGAAAATTCCTGTAACTAAATTTATTTTTTTGGCTTGCGTTTGACCGCCATCTCTGTTTACAATGGAGCACGCTTGCCTAGAAGACATCATCATCATCAGCCAGAAGACGTCCACTGCTGAACATAGGCCTCCCCCTTTAACCTCCACACTGAACGACAGCCTGCCTTTTGCATCCACTGGATGCCAGCGACTCTCGCTATGTCGTCAGTCCATCTAGTGGGAGGCCTACCTAAGCTGCGTCTTCCGGAGTAGAAGACATCAAATCTTAGTTAATAAGTTAGTGATATAAATTTAACCTAACCTGAATAAAGTTCAAAGTTTTCCCACAACTCTTGCAGAGATTCTGATCTGGGGCCTTAACGCCGACCGCAAACCGTATCTGGGCGCGTTAAAGCTCACGTTCGCATGTTTTTCCGAACTGCGCTGTTTCAACGTTAGTTTGAGACCGCGTAATGAGTTGGGCGTAAGGCCCCTGGAGTCCTAGTGTCTACCGGAGATGTACCTGTCTCCTAGTTGAAGTCAGGCGAGTTACATGTGTTATGCTACAATGTTCCTGTTCCGAGGAGATAGGAAGTTCAAACGAGCGGCCTTATTGAATTACGGAGCTGCTTTCAAAGGGAATAAATAACCTTGTTCCCGCCATGTTGCTCCGAACAACGCCGCGGGGCTTTTTGTTTCACGATACCTACAAATTAAACATGACCTGTTATTACAGTACTTTTTTCAAGTCAATTCTTAGTTATTTAGATGATACTGGCAATTCAAATTACTTTCGAATAGCTTAGTTTGTTTTTATTGATAGGTTCACACAACTGGACATACGCATGAAGACTTACATAAATAATTATAATTTTTAGAAAAAAAAAAACGACTTCATGACTATATACCTACATTTACAAACTGAAACTAAAAAGAAAATATTGTTTAATATTACGACTGAAATACTTTGTATCCATGGTTATGAAAATTTTAATGAAAAACAACAGGGCCCGGTCGCCATGGAGACACTTCTTTGTTTTTTTGAAGTTCTGTTGTAGGAACAGTTCCTCTATGTTTGCTGTTCAGTTGACAGCACAGACAGCATCGCTAGTGGAGAACAAAGCCCACCTTAACAGCTAAGTTGGTGCTCTAGTATAGTATATTTCTCTATGGTTGGTGGCACTGTACAATGTTTACATTGCACATTTAATACGTTACTTATTGTCATATTTTTGTAGATTTTTCAAAAAGCGCTGAATCAATGTCGATAAAAAAAATATGAGACCACCTATGAGATATGACCTACCAACCAAAAAAAGAATCATCAAAAACAATTTTAAATTGGCGGAGTAATCGGGTAACATACATACAAAAAAAACATACTGTCGAATTAATAACCTCCTCTTTTTGGAAGTCGGTTAAAAATGGGCTTAAATTGAAGACACGTACCTACATATTGTGCATAGGTACCCCTTCTTGTAGTAAATCAAAATTGTATTATAAACTAATGAATTTAAATTAGAGTTGAAAGTAAAGGTCTCTTAAAAGAAGAGACAGAGCAGTTAAACATATCAATCTCGTTACAAATATGATTGTATGCAGAACACGAGCGGTATAAAGACGAGTGCTGGCCATCATTTGTACGAGCATAGGGAACGTTTTTAGTTGTTACTTAGTTCGTAGATCACAATCGCATTTGCTTGGGTTCTGCGTGAGAGCCACCGAGTTTATTGTATTCATGATGTTATTTCAATAACGTAGTTGAATTGGTGCATGTGTTAATAATTTGTAATTTTTTTCCTCAAGAGGTTCTTAAATTTTGTGCAAAAAATGTGTAAATGTCGGTATGCACACTGTAGGCCTAATAACATCAATAAGAAAACGTGACAAATTACATGAAATAGCTCGCAATAACCCAAATGACCTCATCTTACAAAAAACTTATACGGAGTACAGAAATGTGTGTAGCAGAATTCAAACGCATTTGTGTCGGTATGCACAAAATAATTAGAAGGAAAAAAAAGGTCGAATATTAAGTTAAATTATACAACCTTTTATTATCTTCATGTGTTTGTATATAAGGTACAAATCTTGCGCCTAATTTGAGTCCCTTGCTAATGTCCAATTGAGTTGAAAAGTGGATTTTTTTGATGAGTCGGAAGCTGGACATAGGAACCAATGAACGCAACAAGATAACCCTGTCGTGTTTGGGCTCTTTGGAATGGTATTGGTGCCAAACAAGACTCTGGTGTGAATGTATCTTACATTTTTGCAGTATTAAGTGATGGTATATCTAGGTACTTGCTCGTTTTTTTTTTTTTTAATTATAGATAAGCTTGCGCTTGGCCGCCAACTCGCCTGATGTTAATCGATGATGCGGCCTACGATGGAGCACGCTTGCCTAGAAGAAACCTATTCACTCTCGACTTGAAGACACCCAGATTGTAACTATCGGGGAACACACACTCAGGCAGCGAATTCCACAGACTAGCAGTTCGCATAATAAATGTGGAATCAAAGCGCTTCGTACGGGTTCTCGGAATATCAACCATAAAGCGGTGTCGATTCTTCGTACCCACTCTGGCTGTCCGATAGAAAAATGGGCAGGAGGGAATCAATCATGCAGATCTGTAGCACTCTCTCCGAAATGTATCCGAAAAAAAACCGCTCGTATCTATGAGAAGCTGTTCCTCTGCGTCAATAAATCGTCTGTCTGTCTGTAGACGCTCTGTCGGGGAGCTGACTAATGAGCCGCGACGAGTGACACGAGTCACGCCGACGGTGTCATTAGTCTCAGAGCGAGACAGATATAAGTAGGTAGGTGTATTGCTGTATCGCGAGTAGATGTTTTTGTACTTCGTACTTATAGCACAGCTTATAGGGGCAACTATGCCAGTGTACTGGGAACCCTGCCGCACGGTGGTGTTCTCGACGGCGTTTTTGTTTTGTAGTATGTATGTATATATTATAGAATCATCTTTTAGTTTAATCGTAGCTTTTATTTAGTTATTTTAAATTTTAGTTTTTAGTTTATATTTTAAGTTTTGTATGCATCCCGACCGATGGGCCAGGATCGTCAAACAGTGGGTGCCCGATGGACGGCGCAGTCAAGGAAGGCCCAAGAAACGCTGGCGTGACGATCTTGACTCATTCCGGAGAGGTTGGCAAGAGATGGCAGAGGACCGGGATTTATGGAAGGAGATGGGGGAGACCTTTGCCCAGCAGTGGGACAGTAGAGGTTAAAAAAAAAAAATATTATTATTTTTTTTTTTTTTTTTAATTTCATTAAATAAATTTACCGATTAGCGCTTATATTTTGGTTTTGGTATTGATTTTGTGTTTTGGAATTAAACCTACCCACCGCGGGAAGAAGTCGGTTTCGGGAATTAGGTTTCCTTGTCCGGAGTACGACGCTTTATAAAAACTGTGTTAAAAAATGTTTATCCAAATAAAAATGTATTATTATTATAGGTACTTTTATGCCAATATAAACCTACTTGTGGAATGTTGATATTAACATTCGCAACTACTATTTAACTTTATTTTATTTTATTTATTCATAATCAGCCTTTTAACAGTCCACTGCTGGACTTGTAGCCTACCCCCGAAAGGGTGATTGGGCCATATCCACCACGCTGGCCCAGTGCGGGTTGGTGGATTCACATACGCCATTGAATTTCTTCTCCGTACGTATCTCGCACGTATCTCCGTCCGTACGGGCCCGTACCAATGAGCTCTTTCGAGCTTATGTACGGATTTTCATACCACTGGCTTCTCGGTGAAGGAAAAACATCGTGAGGAAACCTGTATACGGAAAAGGAATTCAATGGCGTATGTGAATCCACCAATCCGCACTGGGCACGTGGTGGATATGGCCCAATCACCCTTTCGGGGGTAGGCTAAAAGTCCAGCAGTGGACTGTTAAAAGGCTGACTATGATGATGTAAAAGCAGAGGAATAAGGTCATTGATGCGGTGATAAAATGGTTCTCAGCCCATACAGGTTTATATTGATCATAATTTAAAGGAAACTTTACCATTGCCATAAATGACTTAACTATTTTATCGAATAAACTTCGCGAATCATAACGTTGGTCGTTTCAGACAATCTTTTCCGCAGCATTACTTACGACAACCGCCAGCTATCATATACTTCCTATTACATAACTTGCAGTAAGGTGGGAACAGACTCTGTAACACAGCGTGTAAGGTAACGCGAACAAGCGAGAACGATCTGCTCGCTTCGAGGAATCAAACAAAATATAAGATTTCATTGTGAAGTTCTGCGTTACTAGCAAAAAACAAAGTTACATATTCAAATTGAATAATAGACTTGCGTTTGTCCGTCACCTGGGCCCCGATTCTAATAAAGAAATTGTTTTTAAATTGTAATTGTTTAAATTTTATTGTTTTAAATAATTGCCTCAAAATTGTCATCATCATCATCATCATCATTTCAGCCATAGGACGTCCACTGCTGGACATAGGCCTCCCCCATCGATCTCCAAAAGGGCCGGTTGGAAGCGGCCTGCATCCAGCGTTTCCCTGCGGTCTCTTTTAGGTCGTCTGTCCATCTTGTGGGTGGACGTCCTACGCTGCGCTTACCAGTTCGTGGTCTCCATTCCAGAACCTTTCGGCCACAAAAACAAAAAAAAAAAAAATATATATTAAGCGCAGTAATAAATATTTTTCTTTCTTTCTTTCTTTCAGTTAGCAAGACGTCGCCGGTGACAGCGGGACGCGAGCGCCGCCATTCTTCCTGTTGTGTATTGGCCTTAAAGCTTTAAGCATATCTGCCTATCCATAAAGCTGTCGATCCATTCCGTGCGTCCATCCGTCAGATGCCGTGCTGGCACGTCCCGCGCGCACGCGACCACAGCTGGCACGGTTTCTGAAGGTTTCATGTTACAGGGAAATGTCATTTTAATGCGATATATCTGATACAACAACACGTGGATACAAAATACATGCAGGTGTTGAGGAAAATAGTAATAATTTTTGTATAGATTTTTATTTATATTACACGGGAATTACTCACGTAAGATAAAGCCGGTTACTCCGACTATAGCAAAGCAAAAAGCAAAGCAAAGGTAGTGCAAAGCGAGACGCAGCCGCGCGCGCGCATTCACCTTGAAAAAGGCCGTCTAACGCGGTTGAAACTATAGTCGGAGTAACCGGCTTTATCTTACGTGAGTAATTCCCGTGTAATATAAATAAAATGTGTGAAAACCACGTCAGTTTCAATAATATAATTTTTGTATAGGCTTGAACACGTCATGTTATAAATGTTTATCGGGACTTTTCGCGCATTATTTTATTTAGGTAAAAATATACTACCTACTCGTCTTGTTAGTACACGGTGAACATACTGCGATCCCCAAGCCGCCTGCCAAGCGTGGGGATTATGGCAACACCCCTCTGTAAGAGGGAGGCCTTGTTCAGCAGTGGACATTCAATGGCTGATGATGTGATACTACCTACTTGGGCAGCAGCATCCTCATACTTGAATGGTGGAACCTCCTGGGATCCCCAAGCCGCCTGCCAAGCGTGGGGATTATGCCCCCCCCCCCTTAGGGGGAGGCCTATGTTCAGCAGTGGACGTCTTCTGGCTGATGATGATGATGATACTACCTACTTTCCTTTTTATTTATGGCACTCGGGTATGACCTAAAACTGCGACCAGAACCACCGTAGGATGGGCAGCAGCGTCTTTTTAGTACACGGTGAACGCACTGCGATCCCCAAGCCACCTGCCCAGTGTGGCAACACCCCTCTCTAAGAGGGAGGCCTTTGTTCAGCGTGGCCGTTTAATGGCCGATGATGTGAATGGCAGCTCGTGACAAAGTAAAACAAAGCGTTTGCAAATGCTTGATTGATTGATTGATTAACTCTTGTTTATTTGTAGTTTTAGTTTTAGCTTGTATTTTGTTTAGTTAATAAAGGCGCTTGCCCAGGAAAAAAAAATTAACTCTTTATTGTTCACAACATTAAATTTGATACAGAGGACAAAAACTCTTAAAAACTAGTGTAACAACTGGCGGCCTTATCGCTTTTAGCGATAAGGCCGCCATAGGTGCCAGTTTCTCGCTGGCACCGATGTCGATGCTGTGCCAGTGTCGGCTCCACAGAAAAGAGAATACGTTTTTTCTTTTTAGGGTTCCGTACATCAAAAGGAAAAAACGGTACCCTTATTGGATCACTTTGTTGTCCGTCTGTTCGTCCGTCTGTCCGTCTGTCTGCCCGTCTGTCTGTCAAGACCCTTTTTCTCAAGAACGCGTAAAGGTATCAAGTTGAAATTTATACTAAATACTTGTGTTTACGATTTCTTTCGGCTGTAAAAAAATAAAAGTTGTAAGTCAACGCAATCAAAAGATATGAACGTTTGTCACTTATTTTGCGATTTCACAGGGGAATCAAAACCTGTAGGGTACTTCCCGATGACCTAGAATCATTAATTTTGACAAGAGGCACATACAGAGCACATTATAATGGAATAAATCTGAAATTTGTTATGTTGAAGTTATATCATAAATAAAAAATATTGTTTTAAAATTACAAACTTACATTTTGTAGTTGTTATGTATCGAAGAAGCTTGTTGTCAACTACAAAGTTAAGTTTGACTTTCAATATTTCAACTTCAGATAGTTTTTTTTTGTTTCTCGCGCTCTGAGGGCTCCGTCCAACGGAACCCTCAGAGCACGAGTCCTACTCGTACTTATCCGGTTTTTTTTAATTTGTCGGCTCTATTGTATTACTTTTGGTTGCGTGTCGAGTATCGGTAGACTCAACCTTCACATTGAATTTAAATTTGGTTACGTAGAGATTTACGGCCTTACTTAAAAATGTTACTTAAAATAAACAATCCTTAAAATTGCTCTATATCGTTTTAATGTGTCGACAATTTCCATCAACGAGAAGTTGACATAGCAATTTTAAGCACTGCTTAACTTAATTGACATTTTTAAGTAAGGCCGTTATTTATTGTCTTGTCAGTTTATATCTTTTGGAAATTGCTCTGTGAGTTACTTGTTCCGAGGTAAATGCGCATCAAACTTTAATTATTTTTTTTAAACTAAAACAAACGTTTTACACACAGCTCCAGCGGATATTTAATTGCATCATTCAACATTTGTCTGGCCGGGAATTGAACCTGGGACCTCCTGTTGATAAGGCAGACGTGCTACCACTGAGCTGAGCCGGTCTCTGGTTGGCTGTAGATGTAACTCCGATGATATTGGATTGTAAGACATTTTATTGAAGACATAAGTCATATTTCATTGAAGACATAAGTCATATTTCATTGAAGACATAAGTCATATTTCATTGAAGACATAAGTCATATTTCATTGAAGACATAAGTCATATTTCATTGAAGACATAAGTCATATTTTATTGAAGACATAAGTCATATTTCATTGAAGACATAAGTCATATTTCATTGAAGACATAAGTCATATTTTATTGAAGACATAAGTCATATTTCATTGAAGACATAAGTCATATTTCATTGAAGACATAAGTCATATTTCATTGAAGACATAAGTCATATTTCATTGAAGACATAAGTCATATTTCATTGAAGACATAAGTCATATTTAATTGAAGACATAAGTCATATTTCATTGAAGACAAGTCATATTTCATTGAAGACAAGTCATATTTTATTGAAGTAAAGTCATATTTCTTTTGACCATGTGTGCATAAATGTCAGAAACATAAATTATTTCCTAATTCCATAAAAATATAAGTCATATTGTATATATCGTTTTTATCTTTATTCTCTTACTCAAACAACTAAATTCAAATAATAAACGCATAACTCATTTACCAAGTTACCTACTAATGGTCTATATTTTCAAATTACCGTCCAACAAAGGCCACAAAAAGTTTTTAAATTAGATAAAACGGCCGTGGACACGATTAAAGCTAGATTGCTACCTAGCTTGCGAACCAGACGCATTAATAATAATTAAGAGCTGTCATTATTACTGGTAGTTTGTTAGTGTGAGTGAGTGGGTGTTGTGTGCGTGAGTGGACAACGTGGACATGCGACGGACACGCCTAGTATGTTACTTCACACTCATTTTACAAATTATTAATTAAATTAATAAATCAATTCAGCACGTTTATTCAATAAAAATTACAAGTAAAATAAAAACTATCTTAAATTTAAATTTATAACTAAAACTAATCTAAAACTAAATTTAGTCTAAAACTAAAACTAATCTAACAATCCGCTACCGGTGGGCAGCGTTCCCAAAATGCTGGCAGCATTGCCACGTTGTATGGCAATGCTTATTCTTTGGGCAAAATAAAGGCCAGCATCTTGGTCACGAGTAGCTTCGTAATTAATTAATTAACTGGTCGAAGCTACTTTATTAATATATTAATATATATTATATTATATATAATATATATTAATTAATTAATTAATATTAATTAATAAATTAATTTATTAAATTGTACTCAGTAATAAACAAAAAATTTTTTTTTTTCGTTCATCCATTTTTCGGCGAACCGTGCTTTCTGTGTACGGTTGTATCGATGAAAGGTGTTTCGGCGAATCGTACGTGACTCAGATTATTGTGTACACCAGAAATGAAAATTAAAAACAAATAGAAAACACTTATAGCAGCTAGTGCCACAGTGTTGGCTAGCGAGTTGTCATTTGAATTTCTAATAATCTATAATCTTATATCTTAATAATCTATAATCTTATATCTTATCTTCTCTTCTCTACATAGTATAAGTTGAAGTCGCTTTCCGCGTCTGTCTGTCTGTCTGTATGTCTGTATGGCCGCTAACTCTTCCTAAACCACGCAACGGATTTTGATGCGGTTTTCACCAACAGTTAGATACATTTTCACGGAAGGTTTATATATATAACTAGCGACCCACCCTGGCTTCGCACGTAAATTACACCCGTGCGAAGCCGGGCGGGCGGGTCGCTAGAAAATAAATCGTGGTTTCACCCGCTTGGATTATACCTTATAACATCAGCTAGCCAGTGAAAGTCCCTTCAAAATCGGTCTAACCGTTTTGGAGTCCATAGTCCATTCCTATATACATACACACATCGCCTTTTGTATATATTTATTAATGCTTGGCGTTTGACCACTGCTCACCTGATGTTAAGTAACGGTGTGGCTGGAGGTGGTCACCTGATGTTAAGTAACGGTGTGGCTGGAGGTGGTCACCTGATGTTAAGTAACGGTGTGGCTGGAGGTGGTCACCTGATGTTAAGTAACGGTGTGGCTGGAGGTGGTCACCTGATGTTAAGTAACGGTGTGGCTGGAGGTGGTCACCTGATGTTAAGTAACGGTGTGGCTGGAGGTGGTCACCTGATGTTAAGTAACGGTGTGGCTGGAGGTGGTCACCTGATGTTAAGTAACGGTGTGGCTGGAGGTGGTCACCTGATGTTAAGTAACGGTGTGGCTGGAGGTGGTCACCTGATGTTAAGTAACGGTGTGGCTGGAGGTGGTCACCTGATGTTAAGTAACGGTGTGGCTGGAGGTGGTCACCTGATGTTAAGTAACGGTGTGGCTGGAGGTGGTCACCTGATGTTAAGTAACGGTGTGGCTGGAGGTGGTCACCTGATGTTAAGTAACGGTGTGGCTGGAGGTGGTCACCTGATGTTAAGTAACGGTGTGGCTGGAGGTGGTCACCTGATGTTAAGTAACGGTGTGGCTGGAGGTGGTCACCTGATGTTAAGTAACGGTGTGGCTGGAGGTGGTCACCTGATGTTAAGTAACGGTGTGGCTGGAGGTGGTCACCTGATGTTAAGTAACGGTGTGGCTGGAGGTGGTATATGGAATGGGAACTATTATTTATCACTTAGCCTGTTATTTTTAACAAATCAAACACCTGACCTTTTGTAAATACATTCATAGCTGTCGTAATCTATACTTCTATACTAATATTATAAAGAGGAAAGATTTGTTTGTTTGTTTGCATTGAATAGCCTCGGAAACTACTGAACCGATTTGAAAAATTCTTTCACTGTTGGGATGCTGCACTATCCCCGGTTGACATAGGCTATATATCCCGGCTTCGCCCGTGCGAAGCAGGGGCGGCCTACTAGTTTATTATAGACTAGCGGTCCGCCCCAGCTTCGCACGGTTATAGATTATAGCCTATGTCACCCGGGGATAGTGTAGCTTCCCGTCAGTGAAAGAATTTTTCAAATCGGTTCAGTAGTTTCGGAGCCTATTCAATGCAAACAAACAAACAAAAAAACAAACAATCAAATCTTTCCTCTTTTTAATATTAGTATAGATGCGTATTGTATCTTCGTAGCAAACTACAGTGGGTAACGTAGCAGTGCTACGGTGCTACGCGATATCGTAGCTGGCACTACGTAGTCAACTAATATCGAATAGAGTAAATACAATTTGCATTGCAGTGCATCTCTATCTTCTCTATCTCTATCTCTATCTCTACATAGTATAAATTAAAGTCACTTTCCGCGTCTGTCTGTCTGTCTGTATGTCTGTATGGCCGCTAACTCCTAAACCACGCAACGGATTTTGATGCGGTTTTCACCATTAGTTAGATACATTTTCACGGAAGGTTTATATATATAACTAGCGTACCGCCCCGGTTTTGCACGTAAATTACACCCGTGCGAAGCCGAGCGGGCGGGTCGCTAGTAATATAATAAACTTGGAACTATTGTACTGACTTACTGTCTTTATTAGTGACTAGCTATACCCCGCGGTTTCATCCGCGTAGATTACTCCTTATAAAATAAGCTATCTGCCAGTGAAAGCCCCTTCAAAATCGGTTCAACCGTTATGGAGTCCGTTGGGAATATACATACATACATCGATTTTTTCTATGTAATGATTTAACCTAATCAGTGTCACAAACTATACAAAGCAACTCTTCTTTTTTACCCGACAACTCAAAACAAAAATAAAGGTATTATTTAGTTTAAGTGTTTATTGTATGTTCCTAGGTCCTACAGCCTAAACGCCTAAACTGATTTTGATACGTGATGCATCGATAGATTCCTCTAAGTTTAGCACTTGTTGCTAATAAGGTGACGTCATCATAAATATAAGATGATATAAATAAAGGTGAATGAAAAATTATAATTTTACTGCGCCCCCTCATACAAATAAATTGCTAGTCTATCGGTTTTTTTTTTCGGATACATTTCGGAGAGTGTGCTACAGATCTGCATGATTTGATTCCCTCCTGCCCATTTTTCTATCGGACTGCCAGAGTGGGCACGAAGAATCGACACCGCTTTATGGTTGATATTCCGAGAACCCGAACGAAGCGCTTTGATTCCACATTTATTGTGCGAACTGCTAGTCTGAGGTATTCACTGCCTGAATGGGTGTTCCCCGATAGTTACAATGTAGGTGTCTTCAAGTCGAGAGTGAAAAGGTTTCTTCTAGGCAAGCGTGCTCCATCGTAAGCCGCATCATCGCTTTACATCAAGCGAGTTGGCGGCCAACGCAAGCGTATTTAAGCGTATATATATATATATATATAATATATATATATATATATATATAAATATAAATATATATATAGATAGCCCGTTGGTCCAGTTGGTAGTGAATCTGCCTTCTGCGCTTGGGGGCGTGGGTTCGATTCCCACCTAGGACAAACATTTATGTAATAAACATTTGTGTTTGTTCTATATCTGGTTGTTAATATCTATTTAAGTATGTATTTAAACCTATATATGCACGTATATAAGTCTCTGGCAGCCATATTACAAGCTTTGCTTAGTTTGGGGTCAGGTGACCGTGTGTGCAAAAATGTCAAAATAAAAAAAAACTAATAATAATATACAAATTATGACAAATTAATTAAATTGATTTAAGCTAAGTATTTTAACTTTTAACTGAGGGCCCTAAAATAGGCCGAGCGTGTATTTTGGGGTCCGTTGTTTTCCAGTATCATTTAAACATTAGTTCGACCCAGTTTAAAAGGTTAACTATTTATTTAAACATACATAGACTAGAGTTGAAACTGATTGATTTAATTACAGTAGATATTTGAAGAGGGAAAGGAAAGGGGGAATGGAGAAAAAACGTCATGGGACGTATCATTAGATAGGTATGAATAATGTTAGGATTCGTATAAATCATTATTTGTTTAGAACAAGAAACATATTATTTGGTAAAGTTAAATGATTATTAACGGGATATTTACCGTGGTAAGGTTGTGGAATGAGCTCCCGATATTTCGGCGCAGTTACATGCACCATGTTCACGGGAAGACTGAAAAATGCGGATGGTTGGTCGAACAGCTAAAAAGTTAGGTGCAGACATAACGATCTACCCTCTTTCTTAGTCTTTTGCTACGGTTATCACTGGAACTCGAACTGGAACCTAAGTCCCGACAAAACACACTCACTGTGTCACTGCGTATAGTATTTTGAACATATTTTGAACGCGGACTTTTATTTTTAAAACAACCTAATACTGGATTCCACGCACTGGCGAATTGAAAACCATCACCTCGATTGAAATTCTGGCATTTCGAGATCTCTATAGTTTCCTTTACTAGCCTTGGTATGTAATGGCGTTCGGTGGACAAGATTTTAGGGTTATGGAATTCAATCCAGTGGTTAGGCATGGTGCATGTAACTGCGCCGAAATATCGGGAGCTCGTTCCACAACCGTACCACGGTAAATATCCCGTTAATAATCATTTAACTTTAGTGAACAACCGTGATAGTTTAAAACAGTGTTATATTATTTGGTTCCTCAGATCAGACGAATAAGGGAGATATGGTAAGGGGCGTGGCGTTGGGGCTTGACGCATTTAGTCGATCTCACCGTGTAGACTTTGTTACTGCCTATTTATATTAATGTAGATTATTAGTTAATGCATTGGTATCGCTGCATGTTTCTTAGTGTGCGTGAAAAAAGTGAGTGGCACTTACAGTTTAGCGGTATAGCGAAATTTGAAATTCGGTTCAGTCGCTTAACATCAGGCGAGATGGCGGCCAAGCGCAAGCCTATCGACTATAAAAAATAAAATAAAAAGTTTAATATTTTTTCAAATATATGTTACTTTGCCAACACGTCAAAAACATTTAGTAACATAACACAACACCGGAAGTTATTTCCAAGCCATAATTTCCCTTTTCCCTTCCGTTTCCCGTATCTTCTAATATTGGTACATCCCCGCGGGTAAATAGCAGCCGCTCGCTATTACTCCGCTGATCAGACCCCGATCGCACCATTAGCACATACAAGTTGCAACACAAAGCCTCCCGCGGGACCTCCGACCTCCGACCTCAGGCTGGGAGTACTTGGGAGAATCACGCCAATATTCCATGTTACAAAATTGTTAGAAATTTTGGATATTTTTGCGATTTGAAAAGGATATTGGTAAAGTTTGTTACAAAATCGTGTGTGAATAGTATTTTTTACAGAACTAAGGTTTTCTTTTATCGATGTACTCGTGACTGTTTTATTTTATTTTTGTGTTGGTTTTATCTTAGGTAGTGTCAATAGTTTTTTTGGGGTCATTATTTCATGTTGGGAGACGTTAGCACAATTTAGTAGATAAAAATTGTTAGTAAAGTGAAAAAAACGGGATGAATTGAGAACCTAATCCTCCTTTTTCGAAGTGGGGTAAAATATATTTTTTGGGAGTGCCCTGCCCCCTCCCCCATGCAATATTCAGACGCAATCAAGATATCTCCATCAACTGCGCCTCTCATTGGAAATGTCATGAGATATGATGACCAAGATAAATAAAACAGGAGAAAAAACAATGAACCGATCTATCGATCCGAAAAACCCCAATACTCCAATTTACCCCATCAAGTGGACTGATGCAAGCTGATGATAAAAAACATTGTTTCAGAAACGTTTATAAAGGCATCTAGGTATCTTCAATAGATTTCTTCTAGATTAACGTGCTCCATCCTCGGCTACACCGTTGCTTACCATCAGACGAATTGTTGGCCAAACGTAGATCTATTCTGTATTAAAAAAGATCACCACCGACGATACCACTATTGACAAAGCTAAACTCATCAATAATTCAAAACAATAATCATCGCTCGATCACCGTTTACAAAGGAATCCGGAATGAGCAAACTTGCTCGATAAATACGAAGTCGCAAACCAGACGATTAGTGCCCCACAGTGCCACCAGGTGGCGTGCGCCGCTCGCGTGACATCGCACGCTGCTCCGTACCAGACTGATGGCATCCAAAAGAAAATCCCACAGAGAAACATCACCAGATGTAGTGTAGATGGAGGCAACATTCGTAGCAATCGTGAAAAGCAGCCGCCTTCCCTTGTACTCTTTTAAAGCAAGTGAAGAAGCAAAAAGTACGAGTTTACGCCTTTTTAGGAGGAAAATAGCCAAAGAACCGAGTCACCGACACAGCTGTTAAAATTTGCAAGTTGAAGTGGCAATGGGCAGGCCACATCGCTTGAACAACCGATAACGGATGCACAATACACCCCAAGCGGGACGTCAGTGCAGGACTTATCGCCCCCATTCCGAATAAGAATAAAAACCGATGGGGAAGAAAGGTTCTTGAGTGGAGACCACGAATCGGAAGACGCAGCGTAGGTAGACCTCCCACTAGATGGACCAACGACATTGTGAGAGTCGCTGGCATCCAGTGGATGCAAAAGGCAGGCTGTCGTTCAGCGTGGAGGTTAAAGGGGGAGGCCTATGTTCAGCAGTGGACGTCTTCTGGCTGATGATGATTAAGAGGAAAAAGGGTGGAATGTATTGAAGGTAAAGGTATTACCTACAGTTTTGCGCTCTCAGAATGCAAAATGTACCTAGTCTGCTTACAGCAGTATAATTTTTGATGTGAAACATCTAATTGCGCGCCAGGACTCGTATGCCGTGACATATGTAACGTCATAATGCTGTCATGTTTCACATCTGCCTCGTGACGGCAATTTTTCTTCACTTTAATCAAACATATTTTTCCTTTCTTTCCGACACTCTGGCAGAGCTTTAGATGCTAGCTAATTAAAAGTCAAAAGATGAGGGATGTTAGGACCTGTTTTTCTGTAATTTTCCTACTCAATGTTGATAGCGCCACCACTTCTGGCCTTCAGCTATACCCGTCCTGCGAATTCGCAACCTTAGACCAAAATTAAATTCATTCACGCGACGATCGCGCCGATAACTCTCGAACAAAGCCTGGCTTAGATACCTCCAATACTTCCCACGTTTATTTATTGTTACATTCTTTTGACAAGCATGATAAACGATTCAAGTTTGTGAAATATTTCTGGCGTTTTGAATAGCTTTCAGATATCGTGAATTATGAATGTACTAGCTACGCTCCGCTGTTTTACTCGTCACCACAATCGCATAGGAATCAGCCCTTTAACTGTTTCTATGCAAAGAATCACCTCAATTCATTGCTGCGTGAAATACAGACAAACCTACAAGCACGCTATCGCATTCAATAATATTAGGTAAGTATTTGTAGGGAAAACCAGGCATAGAGAATGAAGGAAAATTGATTCATATTTCACAAGCGTCATAAAATATGTGTTATTATTCACGTGCATATTTAGGTTATTGTACGTGCCCTATCGTCCATATATAAGGTATATTTTTCAATGAACACACACGATAATCGGCCATTAACGATTAGGCTGCGTATTGCGCCGTGAGAGGCCTTCGTAAGCTATATATTCATTCCACTCTACGAGCCCGTACAGGGGATGAGAAATGAAGCAATTATTGACCCTACAACTTGCTCTTACCAAATAACTCCATCGTACAATGCTTATTCTAAACTAAAATATTCTAAAAGATTGTAAATTGAACACGCAATGTATACGGCATTCAGGAAAAGAGTCGGAAAACTTTATTACGCAGGGGGTGAGGGGAGCACGTGGCAAGAAAACGCGATCGATACTACGTGCGACAACTGTTGCGCTAATCTTCTCTCTCTTTCCCTCCCACAAGATTACAGGTTTAGAAATGAGACGGGGCGAAGGACTCCGGTACCAGCTCATAGCGCAAAACTCACGCACCATATCTTTTCTCTCATGTTGTGTGACAGGAGATGTCACGGGTTAGAATGAGAGACGAGATGCGGCATTGCATGCTCTTTATACGTCACAAAGGAGGTCGAGCGATGAATAACAATGCGCAGTGCGGAATGATGTCCTTATCGAGAGACGTCCCGACCGTAAAGTTACGTTTACAGCCTCGTCCGTAAAACTAGCCGCTATTTATTTACGGACGAGACGACACCGCGAACGACCTCTTGCTTCGAGGGGACATCAAATCGATCCCATGTTGCAAAATTTTGTTGCTGCAATTTTATTGGGGTCCGTTTTACAGACCCTTAAAACTAACATAAAAGGATATTTGCCTAAGATACAGTAAAAGATAACAAGTTTTTTTAGTAGTTAAATTGTATTGGCTGTAAAAGGGCAATGGGGGCGGGCAGGCTCGGCTCGTAACGTATAACGACCTGAGATATTACTAATGCCATTAAAGTATATCTGTCCGTTTGTATGTCATCTTTTTAAAGCAAGTGGCTAAATCGATCTTAAGTAATAGCAAAGAAGTAATACATCGTGAAGGTAGACAACGACACTTTTATTCTGCATGAAAAATGGAAATCTGGAAAATCACGAGTAGAGCCGTGGGGCGCTGCTAGTCTACTTATCCCGTGGTTGTTATAAACCTTTTCTTCGTACTTAGAACCTGTAGAATAGACAGATACCTAAGCAATAAAAACGTGATTTGATTGGGCGCAGATGTTCTGTCTCGGCAATATCTACGTGCGCCTTTTATCTCGGAACATTATTTTCATTCTGAAAACAGAGTGTTGACTTATAATTTATTGGAAAAAGATCGCGATAATATAACGATATATATTAACTAGCTGCGCCCCGCGGTTTCACCCGCGTAGTGATGAAAAATGATGATTATGATGATGAAAAGTAGCCTATGTCACTCTCTGGCTCTTGAACTATACCCGTGCAAAAAATCAGGTCGAGCCGTTGTTCCGTTGCAGCGTGATAGAGGAACAAACATCTATACATCCATACATACAAACTTTCGCGTTTATAATATTAGTAGGAAGTAGGATGTAAACGTCATTACGGTATATCAATCAAATAAAATATGGATAAAAAATAAGTTTTCGGTATTTTTTTAAATATTATTATTTGCGTATAATTGGTTTACCAACATTTACATACATGTGACTATTAATTTAAATTAATTAAAGTTGACTATTAATAATTATGCCTTCCCGCATGCTAATACAGTTCTTAAATACTGTGGAAATTTGATAATTTTGAGTTCTTCCTTTGTATTTCAAATATCAACAAACGCGCCGCGTCTTTACAAGCTTTTAATGTTTATTAGTTTGTTTGGGTCAAACAACATTTGGCCACTGCTTATAATATATAACGAGTAACTAGTAGTCATCATCATCAGCCAGAAGATCCACTGCTGAACTCTGGCTTCCCCCTTAGGACTCCATACTGAACGACAGCCTGCCACCTGCATCCACTGGATGCCCTCGACTCTCACGATGTCGTCGGTCCATCTAGTGGGAGGCCTCCCTACGCTGCGTCTTCCGGTTCGTGGTCTCCACTCCAGAACCTTTCTTCCCCATCGGTTATCGGTTCTTCGAGCGATGTGGCCTGCCCATTGCCACTTCAACTTGCAAATTTTAACAGCTATTTGACAACAAATTCGTCGAAATGCGCGAGAGAGATAGGTGTCCGCACGCTTTTGTCTGCCGCTTAAAGCCAAAATTTCAAGCAAAATGTACAAAGGGAACTGACTTGAGCAGATTCAAGTTCAAAGAGCAGTAGGTAATTGGTTAGCAGTAGAGAGGTAAGCGCCGCTCTTCGTC
The DNA here is from genome assembly GCA_932305915.1 of Agriopis marginaria. Taxonomy (NCBI): domain Eukaryota; kingdom Metazoa; phylum Arthropoda; class Insecta; order Lepidoptera; family Geometridae; genus Agriopis; species Agriopis marginaria. Next base: position 17,817,344 of record OW029926.1, on the reverse strand, counting down.
ACTTGATTCAGGATATTAATTTCCTGCCCTTCGAAGTACGCTGCTAAATATTCCCGTAGTAAATTATTCGTGAATGAAATTGAAGTATAATATTGGAAGGAGTTAATTGATTTGGTCTGTGCCAGTATTCATTAATTAGGTAAACTTTGCAACTTTTGTGATCGACATTTCACATTGTCCTCGGGTTTGTATGAAGTTAGTATCAAATACCATAATTCAATGTATCTACGTTATATTTTATTTATATTACACGGGAATTACTCACGTAAGATTAAGCCAGTTACTTCGACTATAGGAACCACGTATCTACGTTAGACAATAGAAAAAAAATATCTCTGTTACTAACTGCAAAGAAATTTAAAGTATATTTTTTAAACCTTTTTTCGTCGTCATAATGTCGTTACGCCGTGGTAGTCCGTTTGGGAGACCGCTAGACTTGAAAGCGTGAGGTCGCGAGTTCAAACCCCGGGCCCGTACCAATGAGCTCTTTCGAGCTTATGTACGGATTTTCATACCACTGGCTTTTCGGTGAAGGAAAACATCGTGAGGAAACTTGCATACGTACGGAGAAGGAATTCAATGGCGTATGTGAATCCACCAACCCGCACTGGGCTAGCGAGGTGGATATGGCCCAATCATCCTTTCGGGGGTAGGCTAAAAGTCCAGCACTGGACTGTTAAAAGGCTGACTATGATGATGATGATCTTCAAACGGCTGAATTGATTTTTTTTAAAACATAGATAAGAACACTCTCGATCAAGTTACGTATAAATAATATTACGATGCCACAGACAGACACATAGTTACAGAGACACACAGGCAGATGTGTCTGCCCGTGTGTCTGTGTATAAACCGACAGACATTATTTTCATCAAAACCTTTAAAAAAAAAGGTTTTGGATTGGAATTAACGAAATTGTTGTAACAGACATCCTTTACAAACATGCAAACTTGCAGATTATTGTGAAGTGTTCTGATATAGTGAACAGTTTCGGAGAGATAACATCTCCCTGTCTCACGCCTTTCTGCAGTTGGATTGGTTCCGTACTCTCGTCCTGTAATCGGATCGACATGGTGGCGTTTCTATACAGACACTTCAACACTTCTATATACCTATAGTCGATATGACAACGCTGGAGGGACTGCAATACTGCCCAGGTCTCGATTGAATCAAAGGCTTTCTCATAGTCCACAAACGCTAGGCATAATGGCCGATTATACTCCTCAGTCTTCTGTATAGTACCATAGATAAATATACTATAGTACACAGGCAGCAGTCGTCGTGGCAGCAAACAGCTATTTATCTCGCGACAAATCACCGGGATCAAGTCCAGTTAGCACCGCCGCCCACCGGCCGCGGCCCGCGCAGGGCGGGCGGCGAGCGACTCCTCATTAGGACGCTGTCACTCCACGCTCGAACATGGAATAAGCTACGGTACTAATATTTTTTTATTATCTTACAAAAAAGCTAGTCATAAATTAAACCGGCCACTGAAAACAAAGTCTAAATGTGTTCTAAAATAAGGAAGATATGATAAGCATTACAATGAGGCCTATTATGTCATACCAGCACTCACTAAACTAAAACAATATGACAGGACTAACCTCTCTTTTCTTCCGACATAGCTGTTAAAATTTGCAAGTTGAAGTGGCAATGGGCAGGCCACATCGCTCGAAGAACCGATAACCGATGGGGAAGAAAGGTTCTGGAGTGGAGACCACGAACCGGAAGACGCAGCGTAGGGAGGCCTCCCACTAGATGGACCGACGACATTGTGAGAGTCGCGGGCATCCAGTGGATGCAAAAGGCAGGCTGTCGTTCAGTGTGGAGGTTAAAGGGGGAGGCCTATGTTCAGCAGTGGACGTCTTCTGGCTGATGATGATGATGATGAACCTCTCTTTTAATTTTAATACGTGATAGAAGGATGGCAACAAGTTTAGAGCTGTCAAATTTAGTTTAGTTTAGTTAAGAGTGCATCAGAATCGAGGCCGATGTCTTGCTAGACAGAGAGCGCACTATACTTACAAATGATATCACTTGTGATTACGCCAAATAAATTCCATACTCACATGAAAAGATTACGAGAAAGGGACAGAGCATACCTTCCTAATCCGAACAAAAAAAACGCTTATACGTATTTGCCGATTTAAATATTTGTTTCGGGTATAGGGCATATTTTATAAATAAATATCAATCAAAATAATCAAATAATTTTTATTCTCAGACACAAGTTCCATAAAAAATTACAATTAGAAATATGAAATTAAATTAATTAGAATTAAACAATTATTGTTACATACAATGTCAATATTGAAATAAATTATCATAATATAAATTACATTATACTATGTCAATTCACCTCAACAGTACCCCGATGTGATGGTGCAGGATGGGACAGTTAAACCTATCAGTGACAGCTTTCAGAATGGTGTTGCCACTCGCACGTGTTCTACTTAAAAGCGAGGCGACCTTTTTGTGCATGATAGCTGCAAAACCATCAGTGCGAGCTTCCACAAACATGGTGGACGCGCTGCAGAACCGTGGGAGCCGCATCAGCATCCTGAAAGCATTATAAGTTTGTACGGACCCCTTTGTGCGCGAGCCCGTCTCGCACTTGGCCGATTTTTTCTAAGCCTTACGTTATTGTAGTCGAAACCGTTATCTATGTGCACAGTGCAGTGTTGAACGTGGACTTATTCCAAACCACGCCCACTCGGTCCTATCTTCTGCTCTTTGCTTCCAAGTTCCAACCACTGTTCATTTCCTTGTTTTATACATATTAAGAAGTTAAGTTGATATTTTGATCAGTGTGTGTTGCCAGTGATGACATATGGTACTGAGACGTGGTCCTTAACTGTTGGCCTTTTGGAAAAACTCTGAGTCACACAGCGGGCAATGGAGAGAGCTATGCTCGGAGTTTCTTTGCGCTATAGAATCCGAAACGTGGATATTCGCCAAAAAACCAGAGTCACCGACTAAGGTGTTAAAATTTGCAAGTTGAAGTGGCAATGGGCAAGTCACATCGCTCGAAGAACGATAACCGATGGGGAAGAAAGGGTCTTGAATGGAGACCACGAACCGGAAGACGCAGCGTAGGTAGGCGTCCCACTAGATGGACTGACGACATTGTGAGAGTCGCGGGCATCCAGTGGATACAAAAGGCAGGCTGTCGTTCAGCAGTGGACGTCTTCTGGCTGATGATGATGATGATGAAGATAATATATACCTTGTAACGATAATCCGGCTCTCCATTACGTATTAAGAGTACCCCCTGGCAGCGGTGCGCGTACAGACGTATCTACTGTTTGCGTACTAATACAGTTTGCTTGCTGAATATTGTATGAGGATTACGGAGAACCTTTTACTCAGCCTCCGAGGAAGTTTGCTTTGCACTATATATGACTACGTATTTTATGTATGAGAAGGTAAAATATGTAGATATAGGTTACAGGCTTTTTAGTGCTTAACAGCTAAATATTCTCAGATCAGACAAACAAGGAAGGTTGTGGTGGTAAGATGACAGGGGGGCCACATCTGGTCTAAATCATGCTTCATGCCTTCAGTCAAAACCGCATATAGGTAATTGGATGGAATCGAAGAGCACAGCGTGGCTATTTCGTGAAAAATATGTAATTGAACACTGACGATTTATTCGGAATTTATTTGGGGGATAAAATCTGGAACGAGGATATTCGACGAAGACAATCACCGACATTTGCCAAGAATTGCAAGTTGAAGTGGCAATGGGCCACATCTCTCGAAGAAGCGGTAACCGATGGGAAGAAAGGTTCTAGAGTGGAGACCACGAACCAGAAGACGCAGCGTAGGGAGGCGTCCCACTAGATGGACTGACGACATCGTGAGAGTCACTGGCATCCAGTGGATGCATTGGCAGGTTGTCGTTCAGTGTGAGAAATCCAAAGAAGGGGGGCTATGTTCAACAGTGGAAGTCTTCTAGCTGATGATAATGATGTATTATAACGGAATACAAGTTTTGGATGCATTCCTAATCTAAATAACCAGAGGTCCTAGTAGAATTTAGACCTATTTTGGTGCTCCACTTCTGCTCTACAAACATTGTAAGTACTTACGTTATTACGGAAAATGTTTCTTTAGTGAAATGACTCTATGAAAGGCGGAGAAACTCAATTTACTTTGTAAACATTTTATAAACCGCCTCACGCAGTGCCTGGTGGATCCACGAATTACGGTACGTAATATGTACTAGCAACGTTGCTTTTGCTCGTGGAATGCTACCTACGTCCTACGCTTACTATCCTATAGAAATTGTAAATTTTTACACAAACTTTTTTTTTGTTGTGGTCCAATCTTGCAAGCTAAATTAGAACAAAGGTTCCTCCAAACCTATTTTGCTGAAATGCATACACCTTCTAGTGACAATAAAATATGCAATACCCAATATTGTAATACATATATTAAAAATGGCAGATTATTTTACATAAAAGCTTATAATATATCATATTTTTTTTCAAAGCTTGTTTCAGAATCACACCTACTCATTTTTCACGCACACTAAGATACATGTAGCGACATGAACTAACTATTAGTCCACAAGCAAAAAAGGAGGCAAGGTTGTCTGCTGGGTGAGTTCGAATACAGGCATCAAGCCTGATTTAGGCCTGATACGTTCGCACCCACCACCTTACAATATTTTATAAATAATATTTAAAAAAAAACTTTTTACCTAGCACATGGATTTGTTAACTAAACAAAATACACGCTAACAAACAGCAAATACCTAAGATACCTATATAAACGAAGCATCTTACACAAAAACAGTTGGATTACGTTCAGACCGCTGAAGGTCTATATATTGGCAACGTAAAAGATTTGAAATTCACAAATATCCGACGTTATTGTGTTACCTTTGTTTACGAACTATAATGTTGCCTTTGTTTATTGGCTTTAGTCCTCTAAAGTAATGTTATCTTTGTTTTCATTCCATTAGGCAGCCAAGTTTTATGGTAATTCGATGAAATTTAAATGAAAATGACACGAGTCACGTGACGCCCGTTCGCGGAAAACGAAATTAAATAGCCAAGTAATGGCTACCCGTGTATTTATGTAGGTAAGTAAGTAAGTACAGTGGACGTTAACGTGTACGTAACGTTATTTCCATGTTATAAAAACGTCGATTAAACCTCTCATCAATGTTAAAGGCCGCTCCCCTGCTAAACTACTGTGGCTTATTGTAGCAAGGATCCATCATAAGTCTATCTTCCTTGTTTGTAGTAATATTTCTTCTGTGACTGGCCAAAGACTGCCCCGGTGGCTCAGTTGGTAGTGAACCTATCTTCTGTGCTTGGGGGCGTGGGTTCGATTCCCATCTAGGACAAACATTTGTGTGATGAACATTTGTGTTTTTTCTATGTCTGGGTGTTAATATCTATTTAAGTATGTATTTAAAAATATATATCTACGTATATCAGTTTCTGGCAGCCATATTACAAGCTTTGCTTAGTTTGGGGTCACATGACCGTGTGTGCAAAAATGTCCCAGATATTTATTTATTATTTATTATTATTATAAATACTGGAAGAGAACTTTATAATTTTTTAGATCGATCGATAGGATGAAGAAGAACTGATGTAAGATGAAATAATTTTTTTTTCTAAAATTCCGAACTCTACACCGAGACAATGACATAGAAGAAAGAGCCCAAGTCGACAGTTCAAAATCCTTTTTTAGGGTTCCGTAGCCCACCAAGGAACCCTTATAAATTCGTTCTGTCCGACCGTCTGTCTGTTTGTCCGCCCGTCCTAATTTTTAGAACCTTATAACTTCTATAGATATTAAGGCAAGTGCTTGAAACTTTGCACAAATAAAGTTTAAGTATGGATCTCAATTTTAAATGTATATAAAGAATAGGATTTTTTGTTTTAGGGGTGGCTCTGGTATACCTATGTGAAATGGGGTTGAATATTTTTTTCGCTGCACCCTTTCTTATGAGGTATCATTGAATGGTCTTGTAAAATATAAACACTCATATTGCACAGATGCACGCATGATTATAGTCATATTTATACTAAATTAAATTAAATATACATAAATAGAAAAATTGTAAGTAATTAATTAGTTGTGTTCCATTTTGTCAGCGCTGATCAAAAAAATACGTTTGTTCTGTTCTCAGGGTACCCAAGATACAGGCTTAGCCTAGTTTGGGGCCCACCGAAAATGTTTTATTTAGGTTTCTCATATTGTGTATATCTATTGTAAATTTTTATGTGCTCTTTTTTGGACAAAAATTAAAAAAAATAAAAATAAAAAAAATGACGGAAGGTTTCATACATCAATTTTATGATAGTGTATATTTTGTGAAATATTGCCCACCAAGAGGCCAAAAAATTGGTGGCACTCCCCCCCCCCCTGCATTTCTAAACTATTAGACATAAAAACTTGTTACTTCCCATGCTGATGAATGAAGGTTTTTAATATGAACAATATTAAAAACATGCATTCAAAATTATTTCAAGAATTTCTTGATTATACATTTTTGAGGTAAAACTGTAATAATTTCTAGACGTTCTAGCTCAAAGGACCTTTTTGCAAAACTGTCTTAAAAAATAATGTTTCTCAAGTAGTTTTCTTTTTGACTAAACCATAAAAATATATAAATAAATATTCGGGACATTTTTGCACACACGGTCATCTGACCCCAAACTAAGCAAAGCTTGTGATATGGCTGCCAGAGACTGATATACATACATATATAGTTTTAAATACATACTTAAATAGATATTAACAACCAGATATAGAACAAACACAAATGTTTATCACATAAATGTTTGTCCTAGGTGGGAATCGAACCCACGCCCCCAAGCGCAGAAGGTAGGTTCACTACCAACTAGGCCTACGGGCTATCTAAAAAGTATATGTTATGTTGGTATGATGCACCTCTGTTTGGTTAAGTCCACATAGCTTCGTTCTTTCGATTTTTTCTGTGACCACCAATTTCTGAACGATTGTGATCCCAATTATATGACTTTGGCAACGAAAAACGGAACCCTACCATATTATGCGTGTCTCAAGTCTCAACAAGCTCTAGCCAGTTATTATTTTAAATCTTCGTAATAGTCCGTAAAAGGTTTTTAAGGAAAGAAAAATTAGAAAAGTTGATCGGAAATTGAAAAAGTGCTTTTTTATGGGATGTTATGATGAAATTTTATGACCATAACTTAAATTTATTGAAATACTAGCTGCGCCCCGCGGTTTCACCCGCGTAGTGATGAAAAATGATGATGAAAAATAGCCTCTGTCACTCTCTGGCTCTTGAACAAAGCAAAAAATCAGGTCGATCCGTTGTTCCGTTGCAGCGTGAAAGAGGAACAAACATCTATACATCCATATCTACATCTATACATAAAAACTTTCGCGTTTATAATATTAGTAGGATGGACAGGAAGTCTTTCGGGTCAGCTCATCATCATCATCATCATCAGCCAAAAGACGTCCACTGCTGAACATAGGCCTCCCCCTTTAACCTCCACACTGAACGACAGCCTGCCTTTTGCATCCACTGGATGCCAGCGACTCTCACTATATCGTCGGGTCAGCTATAGTCACTAAATTAGGAGCCGTATTTTACAAAAACATTGTTTTATCTGAGAAATATATCAAATCAAAATAATTATGTTTTTTTCCTTCTTTTTTCTCTTTTTTTAAGTCTGGTATTTCACCAACATAGTACCAACATAGTTGGAACAGTCGACCAGGTCGCGTGTCTGCGCTGTTGTTACACAACGGGTACTTATTTCATTAATTTAAGGCGGTAACAAAGCCTGCGAAATGGTGAATCATAATTCATACAACACTTTTCTTGTCGCGCCGTTCGAGGGAAATTATGTGTTAAACTATTTGAACCTTTGTGGTTTTATGTACAGTCATTTCATTGCTAGCGTACCTGAATAAATTATCATGAAAATGCTGAAACGTTTGAAAGTGAATCGGTTTCTTCTAGGCAAGCGTGCTCCAACGTAGACCGCATCATCGCTTAACATCAGGCGTGATGGTGGTCAAATGCAAGCCAATCATTTATTAAAAAAAAAAGTATTCCGTGAGTAAAGCGCAATTCACATCGCAACAATAGTTTAGCTGCGGCAATGTGAATCTTGTGAAGACAATAAACCCTCTGCACATTTTATTTTATGCCATAGGTGTGAAACAAGCTGACGGGCTGCCTGATGGTAAGCAGCCACCGTCGCTTATGGATACCTGTAACACCAGAGGCATCACAACTACGTTGCTGAACCTTTAAGAATCTATTAACTCGTCTTTTGAAGAACCCCATGTTGTAGCTTCACGGGAACACCGCGGAAATTAGGTACCTAAGGAAAAAAGGATGTAATGAAAAAAACTGAGAAATAAAAATACAGGATCGGGCTGAGCTGCGTGCCTTGGGAGAGGCATATGTCCAGCAGTTGACTAGTATAGGCTTATTATGATAATGATGATGATGAAAAAACTCACAAAGATGTCAATTGCATATTTGACAGATTGTGTATTGTCATTTCGCGTATATATAATTTTACATAGTTGTCATTCAAATTGAAATTATATTTAGCGTGTGCCTCCATGAGGGAGGCCTTTGTCCAGCAGTGGACTTTTGATGGCTGCTGATGTGTGTGTGTGTGTGTGTGTGTGTGCCTCCAAAGTCGATCCCATTCATTATGCGTGATATCCAACGAAAGCAGATAAAACTGTTTCATTTCAAAGCTCAACTTTGTAAGATATAATTTAGAAAATGTAGTGAGTTAGGTATTATATAAGTAGTTTGATAACACTGTATCTAATTTTGTTGATAGGTATTGTTACGTCTGAGGATAAGAACTACAAGTAAGAGACGCAATTTGGACTGAGATTGGTGTCTAGATGACTCACATGAGAGGCCTTTTCCAGCCTTTTCCATATATACCGACGACGCGTTGATTCGATAGAGACATACGTGCCAAACTTTATGACCGCGCTGAAATTTTAACTTATGAATATCGCGCTTATTATTATTATTTTCGAAATGGGGGCGATAAGTTCTGCGCTGACGTCCCGCTTGGGGTGACTGACATCTCGCTTGGGGTGACTGACGTCCTGCTTGGGGTGACTGATATCCCGCTTGGGGTGACTGACGTCCCGCTTGGGGTGACTAGCGTCCCGCTTGGGCTGAACGACGTCTCGCTTGTGGGGACTGACGTCCCGCTTGGGGTGACTGACGTCCCGCTTGGGGTGACTGGCGTCCCGCTTGGGATGAACGACGTTTCGCTTGTGGGGACTGACGTCCCGCTTGGGGTGGGAACAGCGCGCTATTAAGCAACTTTTAGTCAGAGTAGACCTTGGATGTGTTACCGCGAGTAGGGTTTATAATTAAACGCTGCCAATTATTTTTTTCTCTCTAAGAAATCTAAGACAATACTCGTTAAAACATTTCAGAGATCTAGGTCTCTTTGGTTGCCCACCAGATTGTAGCTCCTTTAGTAAGGTAACCCCCGTTCCCGCTTACTTCTGACTTGCTATGCACGGACGTGGTCGACACCTTCTGTGACTATATTCGGATCGGTCACAAAGTTAGGCGCGAACACTATGTCAATGTATCAGGTCATGTCAAAGGGCATAATTATGTCGACGTCGCACGAACTTTACTGTCGAAGTCACTTACACGGTACGATACGTCAAGGTACCTGCAGTAACCTTGCAGTAACAACAAAAACTTCGTCACTGCGATCCAAACTTTTTTCTGGCAAAAGTTCATCAAGATCGGTTTAACCGTTTAGTCGTACAAAAAAAAGACATACAGTCGAATTGATGACCTCCTCCTTCTTGAAGTCGGTTAAAAATTGCAAAACTACAACATCAAAGAGTGTCAGTTACAATATATTATCGCGTATTGTTATGTATGGCCCCGGCTGTTCTAAAACTACGACCAGAACCGCCGGAGGATGGGCAGCAGCGTTCTATCAGTACACTGTGAACGTAATGCGATCCCCAAGTCGCCTGCTGCCAAGCGTGCAGATTATGGCAACACCCCTCTCTGAGGGACGCCTTTGTTCAGCAGTAGACGTGTACTGGTTGATGATGTAATATTTTTTTGCGAGCTGTTATGTAGATTCCACAGAGCTAGTTTTTTTAATGCCATAGGTAGCAAACAAGCAGACGGGCCGCCTGATGGTAAGCAGTCACCGTCGCCTATGGATACTTGTAACACCAGAGGCATTACAAATACGTTGCCGACCCTTAAGAATTCTATTAACTCACCTTTTGAAGAACCCCATGTTGAAGCTTCTCGGAAACACCACGTTGGGTAGCTTATTCTACATTTTGCAGGCGTGAGGAAGATCAAGAGGCAGGACAGATCGTGTGAATCGCACAGTGTGAGATTTCCACTGAGATATGGAGAGGGCTATCCTCGTGGTTTCTCTACGAGATCGAATCAGAAATGAGGAGATCACATATCACGCAGAACAGATGGCCAATGAGGCCGAAAGGTTCTGGAATGGAGACCACGGTAAGCGCAGCGTAGGACGTCCACCCACAAGATGACCAGACGACCTAAGGAGACCGCAGGGAAACGCTGGATGCAGGCCGTTTCCAACCGGCCCTTTTGTAGATCAATGGGGGAGGCCTATGTCCAGCAGTGGACGTCCTATGGCTGAAATGATGATGATGATGGATTATGTGACGAAATCGATGAGAGATAATAAATACTCATCTCCAGTTGCTTCATCGCATCGAATACAGTAAATACAGGGCCTTAGGCTCTTAAAGCTTAATTATTCATAACTCCTCGACGCGTTAATTAAATCGATCAACGGAGTCTCGCAGGCACATGTTGGCACATTTAGGCACATACAAGCACAGCCAGGCACACATAGCCACTGTGTGCCGACGTTAACATGTACAAACAATGCTTGACGTAATTGAAGGCAACATATTTGATGTAAAACAACCTTAACTCGTTTGTTTGGAGACGCCTTATTTGAATACGCAAATAATTCAAGTCTAGGTGCTTGACGTACTTTGATTTGCGTAAGCAGTTCATTTCAGTTAGTTGTCTACCTTGAGTAGTCAATTGATTTGTGTTTGTATTATTTACCGCCTTCAAAACAACAGAGCCTGTCTTGTAATCTTCGCTTATTGTGAACCGATTTTAAAGTTTATTTTTTATAGAAAAGGCTTCTCGCGATTGGACCCGGGTATGTCCTAAAACTGCGACCAGAACCACCGGAGGATGGGCAGCAGCGTCCTATTAGTACACGGTGAACGTACTGCGATCCACAAGCCGCCTGCCAAGCGTGGGGATTATGGCAACCCCGTCTCTACGAGGGAGGCCTTTGTTCAGCAGTGGACGTTTACGGGCTAATGATGTGATGTGATTGGCCCCACCAACTGGTCACTAATAACATCAATAAATACGGCAATATAATGCTATTTACATTTTATTTGACACCATTCAGAAAACAAACAGCTGAAACTAACTAATTATAGTAGGTAGATAGTAGACGCAAGCCATAAAAAATTTCACTTATAATAACGAAAGATGTTTACAATCCAGGTCTATAGAATATCAGGATATAGAATCCCACGTATTATTTTATTTAGGTAAAAATAAGTACCTGAACCGTTATCTATGTTTTGTAATAAATGTACTGTACGTGGTTATAATAATTAAAAAAAAAATTATGAAAGGAATTTCAAAAATAGAAAATTAATGAAAACATAAAATGTAAACAACTAAAAAATACAAACTAATACTAATATATAAAACTAAACTAATCTAATAAACCGCTGCCAGCAGGCATCGTACCCAAAATGCTGGCTACATTGCCGCGTTGAATTGCAATGCTTATACGCTGTGCAAGATGTCGGCCAGCATTTTGATCACGAGATGCTTCGACCAGACGATTAGATAAATCTTTAAAAATATTTTTTGCGCCCGGTCCCCACGGACCTAAAGTTTCGACCCCAAAAGGCTCAAATATATACCCACTGTCTAACTTGCTATATTTGCGCCTTTTGAGGCTTTCTGCAGCCGCTGTACCAGCCTTATTTTGCGTTCTAGGAAGATGAGACGGTGCAAGGGTATCAACGCAAGTAGCGTCCCATACTAATATATAGGTTATAATTAGGTGTTGAAGTATATTATATCCGACGGTTTTGACTCGTTTTACTGAGCAAGTTACATGAAATGAATAACAAAATAAAATGAATGGACGGGCCATAACCATTAATTTTATTTTGGTCGAAGGTTGGTAATACATATTGTTAGGCGGAAACCTTTTGAAGGTGACATTAGCATTAGTTACAGAACTGAGCTAAATATAAGAAAGTGTGAACGCAAACAAGATTATCCCTATAAATAACCAGCCCGGGTGACCTTGTCACTGCAGCTCTGCCGTGGCATATTGCAGTATTACTTAGGTCATACATACTTATTAACTTACCAGTCTGCAGTCACTGTCTTTTGGTTTATTTTTATTTATTAAATATTTATTTACTTCATCATCATCATCATCATCAGCCAGAAGACGTCCACTGCTGAACATAGGCCTCCCCCTTTAACCTCCACACTGAACGACAGCCTGCCTTTTGCATCCACTGGATGCCCGCGACTCTCACAATGTCGTCGGTCCATCTAGTGGGAGGCCTCCCTACGCTGCGTCTTCCGGTTCGTGGTCTCCACTCAAGAACCTTTCTTCCCCATCGGTTATCGGTTCTTCGAGCGATGTGGCCTGCCCATTGCCACTTCAACTTGCAAATTTTAACAGCTATGTCGGTGACTCTGGTTCTTTGGCGAATATCCACGTTTCGGATTTTATCGCGCAAAGAAACTCCGAGCATAGCTCTCTCCATTCATTTTATTCATTCTTTTTTTTTTTCTTTTTTTTCATTTTATTTACTTACACCAAAAATATTACACAGTATAAATATACACAGTATTTAAAAACTAAAACTATCACTACCTAATTATTATATACAAAATATAAAAATCATTAAAAATACTAATCTAAAAGCCCCTCGGTGGAGGGAAAAGTGGCCAGAATGCTGGCAGCATTGCCACGTTGGATGGCAATGCTAATTTTTTGACCAAAGAAGGCTTTTATTTATTTAAGTCCACCTACACTGTGAACATCAATACAATTTGTCAAAACGTTAAACAGAAACAAAAATATACCTAAATGTCACAATAATTACAGGTGAAAACAGCATGCAATAATATCCAGGGATAAAATATAATAATTACATAAACACAACTGATATATAAAATCGAAGAAATTAAAATTGACAGTCAAAGTTTTATCAAAATTAAATTAAAATGGCAAAAAAGAAAAATAAAATTATTCAAATCTAACTTTAACTAATTTACAAGTGATATACGTGTAATGTTCCGATTTGTCGAAAAAAAGAAGAAACAATATTTTTTTAATAATTTTATTACAAATGGCCAGTTCCAGAAACATTCAATATGACCTCGTCCACAGAAGAGAAAAATTTTTACTTCTCTTTTCTGTGACCTCGTCCATAATACCATAGAGAAATATACGATAATACAAACCACACGCCTTCAACGTTTAAACCACTACAATTTTATAAGGCATTCAAGAGAGTTCTTTGAATGATTTAACACTGTTACTATTTAGGCTACACAAGATTCATTTACATTTATATACTAATAACTGTTCTGAATTAGTTTTCACTGAAGTCAATAGAAATAATGCCAAGAATACCGCACAGGAGTTGGCAATTCCTTAAATGTTGCCAAGTCATTAACATAATTCACTCATTAAGCAATTAGAACTCGACTCTTGCGTTCTGAGTTATAAAGTTCACTCCCTGGTTGTAAAGCTAAAATATCCTTTTAACATAGCAACAGGATTTTCTCACATAGTTACTATGATGAAATCTGTGAATTTGCTCCTGGAACCTTATTCACAATTTTTCTCTACCAGATTTTGTCTGTTTAGAATGGCAAAGCTGTCACAATTCTTTGTTAAAACGCTGTTACGAAATATCTGAATAGGCTTCCTAAATTAATCTCTTTAGCGCAACCCTGTTATTCTGTAAACGCGGAGTTTCTTTTGTTATTATTTGTATTACAATAACAAAAGCAAATAACACGGCAACAATAGAAAGCTCAAAAGTTATATCCCAACTGTGAATGAAACTAATTATGGCAACCAACAGCTACCTAGTCTCTGTTCTCGTGTTGAATAAAATCTCTCTCACATAATGGGCTGTTAACCTGATTACCATACCTATATTTAAAAATACAAATTTAGTATAAATTGATTTTTAAACCCCCAATAAAAGAGCTGATAATCTTCAAACGTCTGAACAACTTTTGAAACAATAAAAACTTAGTCAAAATCGGTTCAGCCGTTTTGGAGCTACGATGCCACAGACAGATACACACGCATAAAGCCTACTACTAACATAATCTTCGACTCTCTAAAATACAAAATTAATATGGTTACAACTAAGTGCTGATGAAAAGTTAATCCAGCGCGGGCCCAAACTGGCTCGAGCGGAGTGCCTCGGGGGAAACCACTGTTGCCGGGGACGCGGCGGGGCGCGGCTCGGCGCGCGGGGGACTTTGTAAAGACTACTAACTGGAAACTTCGCAAACTCGCTCGGGGTGATTTTACAAGTTGATAGAGTGAAATAAAAACTGTGCTACTTCAACATCGGATCGCTGGCACAGTCTTGATGCTGTATCGCTTCATTGACAATATTCGATATGCTCTCTTTATTATTTAAAAACCATCGTGATATTAGCATAGATACTAAATAAACAGAACAGGAAAATATGATCAAAACTGGGGGAGGCCTACGCCAAAGAGGCGACATCTACACCGGACTAAATTGATGCTAAATAACGGCATGCAATACAATGAAATAAGAATTGACGGAATTAAATAAAGACACAAAGTGTACTAAGAATTAAAGTAATAACAAACTAAAATAACGTTGAACTATGAAAAATGCGACAAAAATATGCTAACCTCGGCAGTGGTTATATATTTGAGGCGTTTGGGGTCGAGACATTGGGCCCTTGGGGACCGGGAGCTCACCTCATTTTCAAAAATCTTTCAGAGCGCCTGGTTAATGCGACGCGTGACCAAAATGCTGGCGTGTTTCTGGCTCAACGTATAAGCATTGCCATTCAACGTGGTAATGCCGCCAGCATGCTGGGTACGCTGCCAACTGGTAGTGGGCTTGAGCATTTGGATTGTCTTTAGACCTTCAACGGTCTATGGGCAGTCTAACTGTATTTGTAGTTTTAGTTTTAGCTTGTATTTTGTTTAGTTAATAAAGGCACTTGCCCAGGAAAAAAAATTATGAAACAATATGAAAATCTTACAATATGAAATAATATTATAATAAAATTAACTAGCTGTTGCCCGCAACTTCGTACGCGTAGACTTTCATATAATATTTAAGGAATCTGCCTGCCAAATTTCAGCTTCGTAGGTCAAGTAGATTTCGTGATGAGTGAGTGAGTGAATTTCGCTTTTATATAATAGAAGATTAATTCCCCATAAATGTTAACCAACACTACTCCAATTTAAAAAAATAGTTTCATACAAATTTATATATGTAAAAAAATTACGAAAAACACTACTTACACTAAATTAAACTTCTAAGACAAACTAAAAGAAAACTATTAAAATCTTTATTTCTAAAAGCTGTGTAATCTTAAATTAATTTTAATACAAACTACTAAGACTTAATAATAAAAAGTAAGAAATTTCCAAAAAATTTAAACATATTTAAGATGTCGACTTTAACAAGGGCCCCACACTAGGCTCATGGCCCGTATTGTGGCGGCCAAGTGACGATGTACTCAAAAATTTTTTTAAAGTGGAGGCATCCAATATTTTTTTTATTTTTTTTTTTGTTTTTCCTAGATTATTAATTTATATTAATATTAGTTACATTTGGATTGGTTCATTTATTAAAATTACTACATTTCACTAGTTATTAATTGTATTAGTCAAATTATATCAATATAGAAAATAAAATAAAATTAGTATTCATAGGTTCACTCGACGTCCTTTTTCTATGGGATTTTTGTACGAACTCAAGAAATAATTGAAATTTTGATAGGACTACGTCTGTCGGGATAACAATGAATCCCTATTTGCCTTGGTCATGCCATAACTTCAGAACGACTTTACCGATTTCATTCATCTTTTTTTTTAAGTTTTCTAATACGTTGTAGAAGATTCTTAGGGAAAGAAAAATTAAGAAAATTGCGCAGAAAATTGGAAAATTTCAGAAAACTTAGCAACAATTTTAACTTCGCGCGTTTGACTGTTCTAAGACAGGACAACGTCTGTCGGGTCAGCTAGTTTAATATATATATATTAATTTTTTTTTTTTTTTTTTTATTGTTTAATCAACACATTGTTCACATATGATTTACAAAAATGTAGCACCAAAAAACCACGGAAGGTTTGTCTTGGCACACAGATTCACCCCGCACTGACAAACAATACGTACCTAGGTACCTACGCTGAAATATACAATAAAATAAAAATAATTGATGCAGAACTTGTACAAAGTAAATCTATAAAAATTTCAAATCTACCTACATTATTCTTTTGACGTGCAAACTATTCATCAAAGGTAAATCCATTAGAAGCTTATCTTGATACAAACGTGAAAATATGAATTGTTCCAGACAATGTAGAGCCAAGTTTCATCTCATGTGAGCAGCGGATGCTATACAGCAGTATTACACGTTTGTGAGAGCCGATAGGATCAGGTAAACCGATGTGATAAATGTAACTACTGTACAAAGTTGTGTTGATCTCTTTCACTGGTCTTTATCAAGTTAGAAAGCAAGCACGACAAATTATAAAAAAACCCAGCGTACTGTATTGGTTTTACGCACAGAAAAGAGAAGTAAATAGAACGGAAATGAGAAGGAAAATCTGTCGCCAGGCATTATTACAGAATCTTGCTTGAACATTCTCATGTATGTCAGCGCATCGAACTCCGCATCCAAAGAAC
This sequence comes from Agriopis marginaria, assembly GCA_932305915.1. Classification (NCBI taxonomy): domain Eukaryota; kingdom Metazoa; phylum Arthropoda; class Insecta; order Lepidoptera; family Geometridae; genus Agriopis; species Agriopis marginaria. Next base: position 17,800,322 of record OW029926.1, on the reverse strand, counting down.
TTGGACCTTACCTTTTTGGGTTACGTCTCAAAGTTCTTTGTCCGCATCACAGCTGCTAACTGATTTCAAATAACTGACGTTTCGTTAATATGGGTGCAACTGGCTACAAAAAAAATCTTACAAAAATGCCTTGACAGCCGTTCTAATTTAAACGATTATTTTTTTATTTTCTGTGGTTTTACGTCACGATAGTAATTTAGTGGTAATGTAGTGACAATAGTGGTAGCGGTAATTTAGTCGTAGTGGTTTAATAGTAACTCGATTGGCACGGTCAACCGCTATCGAAGAGTTTTTATAATGTAGAGTATAGTATTATATGGCGCATTTGACATTATTGTATATTCTGTTACGTGCTACTGCCAAGTACATTTCCATACCATTTAAATAGTAAATCCTAAAGTGAGGAACAACCACAGAAAAGAAGTTTTTCTTTAATGTGGTTGAAAACACTTGAAATAAAAAACAGATACTTTCCAGTTGATTTTAGTTCAGTATCGCATGAAGATGAAGGTTTTCCAGCGTCCATACTGTGCGCGGAGCAGCACAACAGCGCGCAGCCGCGGGCGGCGCCGGCGGGCGGAACTAGCTGCCACGGGGCGGGCAGGAAGGCGATAATAAAATAAGAAGTCGGCCTCGCCCCGCGCTCCGCTCGCCGCATGGCTTTGCAGAATCAGATACTACCGCCTGACACGATCTATGGCTGAAGGCGCTTGCAGTCGATGCGTAGTACAAGTAGCAAGTAAAAGTAGCTACATGTAGCACTACACAAACGTTGCTCGTTGCAGACGATGCATAGTAGCTTCTTGCTTAGTTTAGCGAAGTTAAAGAACATTAAAGTAAGTAGGTCTTTTTTTACTGATACTATAGTAGACTGGATTTAATAAGGCATTACGTTACGCAATTTCATCTTCAAAACTGTTTCTTTGACGAATCTCTAGTGTATTTCCGCTTCAGCGTCTTATTAAGTAGTATAAAAAAATTAGGAATTATTATTTATGCTCTACACACACAATAAAGCTTACACACTCCTTAAAAAACACACGATAAAATTTGTTAAAAGTGTGAACGTCACACTGGACGACAGCCAGCCATCTGCATCCACTGGATGCCCGCGACTCTCACGCCGTGGGTCACTCTGTCGTTGGTCCATCTAGTGGGTAGGTGAGGTATTTAACATACACATTTCGGAATAAAAAGAAGCTATTATCTGTTAATGCACTACCTCCATACCAAATTTTATCCATTTCCATTCAGCCGTTATGGAGTTGACGGCAGATTAACATACACACTTACATACAAACCTTCGTAGAGCCGTGAACGTGGTAGTAGAACGGGCGTGACTGAGTAACAAACTCGAGTAAACACGAGTTTAACTCACCGTGAGTAATCAATCACTCGACTCGGTGAAACTTTACAGGAAAATATCTATTTTACAATATTGATGATTTATTATGAACAGTAAACATAATTATACGAGTTTGATTTTGCGATGGAAAAGACCGATGTTTATAACGAAGCGAATGCATTTTAGCATAACGAAATTCAACATTTGTAAGATAATTTTATGTTGATGCCATTCAAGCATGTTTTCGTTCAGTTCATTTGCATTTTGATAAGGGCTACTGTCGCCGGTCACGGACACGGCATCTCTCGATGTTTCTTTCATATTTAGAAAAGAAGTCATATTTCATTTTCCTTTTTATCCATTTTCTTTGGAAAGTTTCGGAACAATAATTGCAGGGCTTCGCCTCTGTTCTAACTTACAAACGATTGCTTATTATTTTGCACAAAACAGGCGGAGGCATTGGATTAAATTTGTTTTCTTTTGAGAGTTTCGAGATACAGAATAAATGATTTATTTTAGGGACTTTTTTCTCGTGAGCCCAAGATTCAGTCCGTCACTCACATTCTCATGACGTTTCTGACTAGAGAGAAAGTGACCGACATAATCTCGAATGCGCGAGAATTGGTCCTGAATGAGTAAAGAGGGCAGCAGGCACTCGGAAATTATTTATCTGCATGATTGCTTCAAAGTAACAACAATAATTTGAGACCGAGATTGTAGGAATTACTTTATGAGGGCAATGTTGAGAAACTTTTCAAAAAACCCGTTTCAATGAAACCTTTTAACAGTAGAAAGAACCTTTTTTTTACATCGGACTAGGCTAACGTTTGACCGCGATCTCGCCTGATGGAAAGCGATGATGCGGTCGAAGATGGAGCAGGTTTTCCCAGTAGTAACCTTTAATAGGTTACTACTGGTAACCTAGACTTGAACACTCCAAGATTGTAATGCTGCGGAAACACAGACAGGGGCAAGGCGTTCCATTGTTTTGCTGTTCTAATTAAAAAAGAGGAGTCAAAACGCTTTGTGCGAATAAATGGCATTTCGACCAACCTAAAATGGATATTACCCACGTCTAAAAAAGGGGTTGTCTGTAAAGTCGGTTTACGAAAGATAATTTTACGTGATATCGCTTAGACCGATCGTGCCTCACTATCGCTTGTTCCGCGCTCTCGCTTGCGCGGCTCACGCGGAACGTGTCAATTTTTCGTGCGTGTAGGTGTTCATCGATTTATAAGACGTTATCACGTCAACAATGTAAACTCCGTCCTACGTTAACAAATAGATTCGGTGGCCTATTTTCTCAACATACCTTTCATACTCCTACTTTTTTATTCATAACAATTATAGTAATATGTCACAGTGTATAAATTCTTATCATCCTTAAAGGTACTGACAGACGTGCTCAAAAAAAGCATGCTAATAAGCTTGTTTAAAATTAGCATGCTCTGCAAACTGTTCACATTTGCCAGAAATAAGCATGCTTGTTTTAAAGCATACTCCTAAATAGGCATGCTCAAAGCAAGAGCAAACATGTTCAGACGTGCTCGGATCACGCCCCCCCCCTACCCGCGCCTCAGGTAGCATGCTCGAAAATCAAACGTCGTTTGATTTTTGAGCACGCTCTAAATAAGCATGCTCATTACATTACACACGTGCTACTAATGAGCACTTGCTCAATAAAAGCATGCTTTTGTGCTAGTAATGAGCACGTCTGTCCGTACCTTTCAATAATGATCAAACAAGAAAAAAAACATTCCAATAATACAAAAAAATATTATTTTATTTGGCCTTATTCAGCTAGTGAAGGAAATCTCTGAATTATGCATAATTTAACTGGAGTCAAATGTAATCAAATCTATGATTTGATCTGGAATTATTTCTTTTGAAGCTAAAGATAATATTTTTAAAGAAAAGAAGCATAATTTCCCGAGTAATGTTTCCGTGCACTAAGTAAACGCGCGATTTCCACGAAAATCTTGTTCTAAGACATCTTGAGAGACGCCTGAAAGCTTTTTGTAAAAGCTGCCATTTACTCTGAGGCGAGATTTCAGACAGTGAAAATTAAGCAAAATCAAGATATACAAGATTCTAAAAAATAGAACATTCTTTGCTTTTGCTTTGGCGAAAAAGTGACTTTCAAGAAAGAAGAATATTTCATAAATGCACCGTCGTACAATCACGAAAGTCTTTTTTTACGCTTAAGGATCTCTTACCCAAGTGAAATAAACGGGACTCGGTTACAAGTTGCAAAAACATAGACCTGTGGCATAGACTACCGTTTACCTACTCTTGATAGGTATGTGCTAGTGTGTTCGCACAATGAGGTTAGAATCTCTCTTGCCTCATACCTGCAAAATGTGGAATGAGGTATCTTCCGCGGTGTTTCCGAGAAGTTACAACATGCGGTTCTTCATAAGGTGAGTTAATAGAGTCCTTAAGGGTCCTGTATACCCTCTGCAGCTCTCTCGCTCGCACATTTTCACATTATTGAAGATATAAAATCAATGAGTGTGAATTTCCAAAAAGTAACAAAATCATGTCATGGTGTCTATCGTAACATTACAAACAAAGAAATGTTTGCTTCGATGTCTTGTAATTTGACGGAATAAAATGACTCGAGAAATAAAAATCACTTATTACCATTTTACTGTGTCAAATTAAAATATATCAAATTGACAATTTCTTTGTTTGTAATGTTACGATAGACACCATGACATGATTTTATTACTTTTTGGAAATTCACACTCATTGATTTTATATCTTCAATAATGTGAAAATGTGCGAGAGAGAAAGCTGCAGAGGGTATACAGGACCCTTAAGGGTCAGCAACGGATTTGTAATGCCTCTGGTGTTACAAGTATTAGGCGATGGTGACTGCTTACCATCAGGCGGCCCGTCTTCTTGTTTGCCACCTAGGGCACAAAAAAATAAGTAACGCCTGTATTCCAACCACTCTTAGTGGAGCTCTCTAAGTACTAATTATTTTTGCCTTGTGGCCACCAGTCATAAAAAGAGAAACATTTCAAAGCACTATATATATACCTAATGCTTATTCATTCTTTCTTTAAATTAAAAGGCAGGCTTAACTTAGATTGCTGAGTTCGCACTTTACTTTGCTAAAACATTTTAAGGTAAATGGATAAAAGCTGTGGTTATAAATCAGCATGCTAATTTAAACAATAGAGTCTCACAGGTAAGTCAGTATATAACTACTATTAAATTACTTCCACGTTTTAAACTTTACTGCTTGAAGAATGATGATCATGCAACACAACATTGAATGGCGTGCAAAAGTGGAAGAACACGCGAAACGTAACAAGAAGTATTTTTTAAAGAGTTTTAGAATGCATTTTAGAGGTATCTAAGTTGAAAATAATTTAGCTACCTCTGCAATATCTCGAGTATAGCTCATTTATCATTATCTACAGCATTTTTTATTCAACGGCTTGGAACGGGGTTTCTCAGTCGTTTTTTTTAAATTATATTTTCTCTCTGTCCTTTGCAAATCGGGTCCATTCGACTCGCGATTATTACATATCGTTTCTACACATCTCTAGTGAAGCTACGAATACGTTTAGATTAGATTTACTCGATACTTAGACCTATACATCGAACATTGGAAGATTTTCACGTCTAAGATACGAATATAATAATTATGTGATCTTTGATTTTGTTAGTAAAAAATAAGTTTTTTTTTTAATGAGATCCTTCTAAGAATATTAAAATTAAATAGTGTATTATCTATTAATTTTTATTTTGTGGTACCTTTTAACATCAAGTCTACGTCAGCCCCGTTGTATATTTGTAAAATAAAATTTACCTACGTGATAGATCGGATAATCAACTAGGTAAGTTTGAAGAATGACTGAAAAAAAATTGTGCGTGGAGTCCCTCCGCGCGGAAGAAGTTATACTTCAACAAAGAACCCTAAAATTAAAACTAGGGCAAAAATATCAACAATTTAAAAACATGCTTTTCTCGAGATTCGAACCTAGCTCATTAGGCTTCTCAAGCCATTAGCGACACCATTACACTACCGGGTCTGCTAGTCGCAGCGCGAAAAAAGGATACGCATTTCGCAACCATACGAGAGAGAAAAATTCCCCGCTCCATGGTAGCGTTAAACATTTAACGCAACCTTGTTGCAAGTCGCATAAGAAGTATAACTTCAAAAAGTTCGTCAGTCCGTAAACGATCCCGTCCTCCTTGGAATCCGGACTCACATTTCAAATTCGGTAAAAATTTGTGTTCTCTAAACTTGTTTCCGACGCATTCCATAACCACGTGGTACAAGTAACATGAGCTTGACCACAGAAAAGAGAAGTAAATAGAACGGAAATCAAAAGGAAAATCTGTTACCAGGCATTACGAGAGAATCTTGATTGAACATTCTTATTTAGATCAACGCGTCGAATGACTGACGTTTCGTTTATATTGGTGAAAATGGCTACAACACATTTCTTACAAAAATGCTATGACAGCGGTTATAATTAAGTACTTTTCTGTGAGCTTGACAAACAGTGCTTGTTTAGGTTATCTATAATCTCTTTACACCCATCAATATAGTCTATATAATTATGTAATCTCTCAGGTCAGTTTGTAATCCACGCACACAGCCTGAAAAATAAAGACATTAACACGTCTCTTGATCGATATCTAAGTAGTCAACTACTCCAGGTGGTAAGTGATGAAAACATTGGTTCCCGACCCCCAGAAGGGGGTCGCACGGGTCGCGTGCCCGATTACCGAATTAATTACCGAGGGTAATCGCCGGGGCGCGCCGAGCACGCTCATCAGCTGATGGCTTCCGCATCGATTATTCATGTACTTATACCCAGGCTATTACTGCTCCAGCATTACCTACTTAGCCTCTGTGACTTGTTCTATAAAGTCGGAAGTCGGTTGGTAAATGTGGGTAGTTAAGTCGTATTAGTTCTGCCGTTAACTGGACAATCGAGCTGGCCGTCAATATGCAATACCATTAAGTAATTATCTCAAGTATCTAGCTATAATCTTTTTTACTTAAAAGCCAATGAGTTAATTGAATTTTTCGATTATCATTCCCACTCCTTTATCTCTGGGTTTCATCGTACGGTGAGTGATCAGCCCTAGTGTCAGAGTTTTCGGTATATTATATTATATTATCTAACTAATTATTTTTAATATGGTACATACTTTTTTATTTAAAAAAACAATAATTAATTACAACAGAAAAAACCAATGAATACCAAAAACGACTTAAAATCTATATGATTTATTTACAAACTATCTCTATTTTCACTACTTGTTTTTTTATTTGGTGTACAAATAAAGAGGCTCTATTTATCTATCTAATATTGTCTTATAACAAACACAATATCATATAACAAGAGTTTGGTAATCTTATTTAAGGTGGTTCGATTCACCTATGGCGGGAAATTTAAATTTTAAACAGTTTTTTGGTCCTAGTAGCCAGGCCAGGTAATTATTTTTAAATAACACAGTGTTTGCGCAAAATGTTGGCTGTTCTTTACATTATAATGTACAATTATTTAACAGTAACGCACCATATTACTTACCTTTGTGAATATACCATTTGAAACAGCAAAAATTTGTTTATTCACAAATGTAAGTAATAATGGACATTAGAGATAAATAGCTTTACATGATTTTGTAAAGAATAATAATCAATCTGCGCAAACATCATGGTTGTTTACAATTATTACCCGGCCTAGCTACAAGGACAAGAAAACTGTTTGAAATTTGAATTTCCCGCCATTTGTGCAACGAACCACCTTAAAAAAAAACTTTTTTAACATAACTGCTTACAAATAATCAAAAATATATAATTACATAAAATAACTCAAGTTTTGAACGCCGTACCTGGCACGGACATGAGATACGTTTCCATTTGTACGACCTTGTATGCTCTTATTTGTATGTGTAGACTAGGTACCATGTTTTGACGAAAAATATTTGATTTGATTTGAATTAGAGTTTTTTTTTTTGCGTTCGAACACAAAAACTTTTTTTAAATTTAATAAAAGGCTTGCGTTTGAACGCCATCTTGCCTAACAGTCGTTGGAGCACGCTTGTTTAAAAGAAACTGATTCACTCAGGACTTGAAGACACCCACAATGGTATTACTTTGATGAATATATTCTCATAAGTTATTACTTAATTAAGTATTAACTTTTTTGGCTCTCAAACTTAAAAACTTTGATGAAAAAAAGCTTAAAATTTATAACATAGTTACATAGGACGCCCATCAAATCAAAGCCCTTTATGCCGCGTGCCAAGGCCTGCCTGTCCTCTGCCAAATGAATGACGTTGGCAGCCCTAGCGGACGCAGTGCCAACCGCCGGCAGCACCGCGCCGGTGCCAACCCTACAGCGCCGCATCCACGATGCTATAATATCTGCGGAATATTTAAGGGGCCTGTTGGTGACTGTTGGTGTAGGTGACTGATGTCAACATGGACATCAGCCAGAAGACGTCCACTGCTGAACATAGGCCTCCCCCTTTAACCTCCACACTGAACGACAGCCTGCCTTTTGCATCCACTGGATGCCAGCGACTCTCACTATGTCGTCGGTCCATCTAGTGGGAGGCCTACCTACGCTGCGTCTTCCGGTTCGTGGTCTCCACTCAAGAACCTTTCTCCCTCATCGGTTATCGGTTCTTCGAGTGATGTGGCCTGCCCATTGCCACTTCAACTTGCAAATTTTAACAGCTATGTCGGTGACTCTGGTTCTTTGGCGAATATCCACGTTTCGGATTTTATCGCGCAAAGAAACTCCGAGCATAGCTCTCTCCATTGCCCGCTAGATATAATATCAATGAGTGTGAATTTCCAAAAAGTAACAAAATCATGTTTCGTGTCTATTATAACATTACAAACAAAGAAATTGTCAATTTGATATATTTTAATTTGACACAGTAAAATGGTAACAAGTGATTTTTATTTCTCGTGTCATGTTATTCCGTCAAATTACAAGATAACGAAACAAACATTTCTATGTTTGTAATGTTACGATAGACACCAAGACGTTGGGTACAGAACCCTAAATAAGTGGTGACTTTAGAATAAGAGCTGTGGAAGTAAAAGCTACCAAGCTAAAGTTTGAGCGAGCGGGTCACGTAAGGTCAAACTGAAATAGTAGCATCCGACAGCGCTAATGTAACCTGACATAAGTACTGAATTACAAATGCTATTAAGGGCGCGTGACCTCGACAATAAGTCTAGCCATCGCACGCCCTACGGTATGATTTGATACTTATCTCATATTTCTGAGGATATACCACACCTTGGTGTTAGAATTTTAACTTTAGCTACATATATTACCATATGCTGGCACCATCATTAGCTATTTTGCAACTAAAAGTATTTAAAATCAATAAAGTAAATACATAAAGTATGGATTTGATCAAAGGCAAGGGTAGACGGATGATGATTTGATCCTAATGATAGATAATACATTTAAGAAATTGAATTGGTAAAATTACAAATTAAGTCTTGATTGTTCTGATGATATTAAATTAATTATCATCTACCTACTCTGAGCTAAAAACGAATAAAAGATATGGATGGTTATGGCAACATGGCGGACGGGCATTCTGGCTCCGGCAACACGATAGGCAAGACATGCTTGTAAAATTACAATAAGTGTTGAAATATACTGAAATTACACCAACAAGTGTTTAATTTGGCCCTATGATTTAATATTGGTCAGTAAATCAACTAAGTATTATAGTACACAATACATTCAAAACAAATTGATTACTCAGCAAATACAGGGTGTAAGGGGAACACTCTCGAAGCCAAAATAAGGTAATTGTACTCATCATTATGAACAACATTTACTATGGGACCAGTCCTGAAATCGCGAAAAAAAATCAGCTGTTCTATAGAAAACGGTCATTGACACTCGACAAAATGTATGGAACAGCAGATTTTTTTTTTCGCGATTTCAGGGCTGGTCCCATAGTAAAAGTTGTTCATAATGATGAGTACAATTACCTTCTTTTGGCTTCAAGAGTATTCTCCTTACACCCTGTATATACCAGTAAGTACACGTTTCATAATAATGCTGCGTTCGTTTTAATAGGTACCTACATTGTAAACATTGCAAACATATTGTGTAAATAAATAGGAAGGCAATAAATGCCATACGTAATATTTCCTCGTTACAAGGTCGGATAGACATTACAATATGCTTCGTAGATTCCCAGCTATTTACGTAATTGCCTACGGTTTCCATGGCGCTACGCCATAAAGGGGACATTCGTAGCGTTCGTAGCGGGTCGTAGCGCTACGAACCTCCTACGAAAATATATTATATTATGATAGAATTTTCCTCTTTTTTCTTGTTTATACTTTTTTTAGGAAAAAAAAAAAAGAATCGGCCGGTGGGGTGATTTGGTAACCAAAGTGGAAAACCCTCGGTGTCATGTCGCAATACTTTTGTCAATCTTGTAAACAATTAACGTGAAATGAATGGACAGATAAAGCTGTATATCTTGTTTATTCAGCTTCAACGAGTATGGAACAACACTGACTTCCATGTGTGCTTCACTCACTCATTGTGAGTAATAGCCGACCAGCAGTGCAAGTACCGTTCTTTATCGATCATCAAATTTGACAGTTGAGATTGTCAAATTCGATAAAATGCCATTTGGTCAGTACTGTCTATGATCGATTCTATGGCATTTTATCGAATTTGACGTACGATAAAGAACGGTACTTGCACTACTGATTCTGTATAAGAACTTTTTTTTACTGCTTTCATAAAAGGACGACACACACAGTCAAACACACACACACATGAATACACACATGTTTACACTGAGGTTTACAGTCACCATCTGACTCTTAATGTGATTAATTTCCTTTATTTTCAGTCGATATAAAAAAATACAGGTCGAATTGAGAAACTTCCTATTTTTGAAGTCGGTTAAAGGCTCTCAAACCGACTGTATTTTATGTATGTTATTGTGAACCAACTTTAATGTTGTTTCTTTAATGAATTGGTTATATCGATATAAGTCGGTTGTTATTTTTTATTTGTCGCTTATTTATCTCTTAAATAATAAATAAAAATAAGTGTTAATTGTTGGTGTTTTTTTATTTTATTTATTTATTGTCATGATGAAATGTTGATCAGTTTTCCATTTAAAATATACAGCAAACTATTTTCCGTGCAACTCGAGGCCTTACGGGAAACCAGGCCTTCATTATTTCTACTTTTATAATTAAGTACGTAAAGTATTTAAATTTAGAATTACCATGATGTCATCGTCGGCCAGGGAAGGAGTTCCGGGTTTTTCCACCGTGATTGCTTTATACATTTGCATAATAAATGAGATTTTAAAACGAAATGCATTTAAAGCAGGACGGTAAAATACTGGTAAAGTTGAACAGGGCTGCCCGCTGTCCGCTGGCCGCTGCGCTGGCCGGCTGCCCCGGGAGGCCGGGACTGAGACGATGCATATTCAAAGCTTTATTCAAATGTACTCTACTTTAGATAAAGAAATGCTTGTCTAAAATGGAAAACTGCTTTTAATAACCAAATTTGTAGATGCTGAGGTTCTTTATTGTGGAATCTCACATTGTATGAATTTGTCGTCATCTAACTATTGCGTTATCACATTCCATAATATATATTCCACATATATGGAATGTGATAACGCTTGCATGACCAAGAAGGCTTCAAAAAGAGATTTTTCATATCTAGAGAGCAATTACACAAAAAGTAACATATCCCAGTTAGATAAAAAGTAAAATTGCTGTGAAATATTGCAGATGACTATTTTTTTTTTTTTTTTAATTTATTTAAAACACATTGTACGTTACATTTTGAGTTAGTAAGTTGTCTTAAAACCTATGTTAGATTTATCCAGACAACTGGTTCTCGGCATAGTATATAATTTTATTTTTTTAATCTAATTACCTATATTGTACAAAAAAAACAAATAAATAAATAAATAATAAATATCTGGGACATTTTTGCACACACGGTCTGACCCCAAACTAAGCAAAGCTTGTAATATGGCTGCCAGAAACTGATATATGTACATATATATATTTTTAAATACATACTTAAATAGATATTAACACCCAGACATAGAACAAACACAAATGTTCATCACACAAATGTTTGTCCTAGATGGGAATCGAACCCACGCCCCCAAGCACAGAAGATAGGTTCACTACCAACTGAGCCACTGGGGCAGTCGCAAATGCGCGAACACACCAAACTGCTGTTGTAGGCACAAGTTTATCGCGGAGTAAAAGATTAAGAGTATTATATTTTTGAACATTCAATAAAGAAAATAAATATTCATATTGCTAATTTAAATACACACAATATTTTTTTTTACATAATTGTACGAGTAGAGAGAGTAGATCATCATCATCATCATCATCAGCCAGAAGACGTCCACTGCTGAACATAGGCCTCCCCCTTTAACCTCCACACTGAACGACAGCCTGCCTTTTGCATCCACTGGATGCCCGCGACTCTCACAATGTCGTCGGTCCATCTAGTGGGGAGAGAGTAGATATAAACATTCAAACATTCAAAATCCTCCGGCGGATACAACTGAGAGTCTCGGATAATCCGATAGATCCATCATGCATCTGACCAATGTATCTAATGATAAAGAAAGTTCTCAACAGATCCATACTTTCAAAATGGGATCCAACGAGAATTAAAAACCTCAATAGATCCATCGAGGAACTACTAATAGATCTAGTGAGAAAAAAAGTTCTCGATAGATCCATAATTTTAAAATGGGATCTAAAGAGAAAATAAATTATCTATAGATCCATTATGGATCTTAGCATTGGATCTATCGAGAATGATCCTCCGCGACGTAGCGCAGCAACGCGGGCGCAGCTGGCCTAAGCAATAATTAATACACATAGTGAAGAGAGCCAGCCCTGACTTATTCACTAAATACAAGCGTGAGTAGTGCCAGCAGTAGTGTGAGCGCATTGCAGACGCATTTGCATAAGCACCGAGCGCGGACTCCTTGGATAATTACAAGCTAATAGCGTTGTGCACTTTACCCGCGCCCTCTGTAGTTGGGTAGTCGGTAATTAGCACAGGAAGCCACCACCGAACGTCTTCATCATCATTACCAGCCTTACACTGTCCACTGCTGGACATAGGCCTCTCCTAATGCACGCCACTGAGCCGGTCGGCAGTTCTTCGCATCCAATTTTTACCCGCCGTTTTACGCAGGTGGGTCACTCCACCTGACCGCAAGGTGTCCCTACACTACGTTTGCCTAAATATTATGGTCTCCACTATAGAACTCAACAACTACCCGTTGGTTATCGGTTCTTCGGGCAATATGGTTGGCTCACTGCCACTTCAGCTCACTAATATTTTGAGCTATGTCGGTAACTTTGGTTCTCTGTTAGATCCGTTTCGAGTTTTGTCCCGCATAGAAACTCCGAGCCGAAACCGACTCAGGCCGCATTTGCTGCTTCGCTCACCGCTTAGATAAAAAAAAACTGATTAGGAAAAAGGAGGAATAGACAGACAGAACAGAGCTTTTGGGCTATGCTCTGACGTCTACCCACAACTTTGGGGTCTTATATCGATTGGCTGCAAAAAAGCTGGATATCCTATTGAAGGTGCAACGGTACTTCACGTCGGAACAGTTGCTATCACTATACCAAGCACAAGTTCACCTTTGGGATGGATCAGCTAAGTACCAGCTTGGGGCGTTGGAGTATATTGAAAAACGTGCCAAGTGGCTCATTAGCAACGAATCTCTAGTTCAGAATAAGATTCTTAGTCTTAAGCATCGGCGCATAGTTGCTAGTCTATCGGTTTCTTTATCGGATACATTTCGGAAAAAGTGCATCGGATCTGCACGATCTAATTCCCTCCGCCCTTTTTTCTATAGGACTGCCAGAGCGGGCACGAAAAATCGACACCGCTTTATGGATCATCATCGTTTCAGCCGTAGGACGTCATCACTGCTTGAAATAGGCCTCCCCCATCGATCTCCAAAACGGCCTGTTGGAAGCGGCCTCCATCCAGCGTTACCCTGCGGTCTCTTTTAGATCGTCTGTCCATCTTGTGGGTGGTCGTCCTACACTACGCTTACCAGTCCTAGTCCTAGACCCAGTCGATTTATGGATGATATTCCGAAACCCGGTAGGAAGTGCTTTAATTCAGCTTTTATTGTGCGAACTGCTAGTCCGTGGAATGCGCTGCCTGAATGGTTGTTTCCCGATAGTCACTATCTGGGTGTCTTAAAATCAAGAGTAACGGTTTCTTCTAGGCAAGTGTAGGTGTAGGTGTGTCGACCGCATCATCGCTTAACAACAGGCGAGTTGGCGGTCAAATAATAAAAAGTACTAACCAACTATGTTATACACTACCACAGAGCAACAAAAGATCCTCCGATAAACTGACAAATTTACGGCCACGACAACAATGTACAAAACTAATGAAACATACTTTAATTATCCAAATTGGTCCATTATTTTATTCTTATCGCCACTACATCATAGTTCGAGGGGTCAAGTAACGTTGGTTCCGTTTGTATGTTATTACTGACCAGTGTAAGTTTAGCTTGGAGCTGCTCAGAATATTAATAGCGAGCGCATTTTCATTAAAGAAGATAACCGTATATAACAGCGTCTGGCGCGACGTGCTATTAATTTATATCAGTAGATTAGCTGCTGCCCGCGACTTCGCGTGGAGTTAAAATAAAATATCGATGCTAGGAAAATCTTGTTTAGGAGATGGAAAGATATTACGAAAAATACTTAGAAACAAAAATAATATAATTTACATGAAGTAAGACTGTAGTTTGCAAAAATACAATTTTTTTTAATCAACTAAATTCAATATGGCCGACGCCTACAATAAGCGTCGGCCATATTGAATTTAGGTGATGTTTCATTTTACTATTCGTATTTTTCTCAGTAAATCCTTATAATGGAAGTGCATAAAAAATTACTGGTCCGCCATATTGGATTTATAATGACGTATATTAACTAAACATGCATTGTAATCCAAACTAAACGTGTATGCAAAATTTCAGGTCAATCGGTTGGGGATAACACGGGCCTTACGGACAACTGCTATTGCGGCACCTAATCCGCTCAGTTGGAAAATCACGCGAACGTGAACCTTATCGTGCCCAGATACGGTTTGCGGTCGCGTGATTTTCCAACTGGGGCCTTACGGACAACTGCTATTGCGGCACCTAATCCGCTCAGTTGGAAAATCACGCGACCGCAATCCGTATCTGGGCGCGATAGGGTTCACGTTCACGTGATTTTCCAACTGAGCTGATTAGGTGCCACAATAGCAGTTCTCCGTAAGGCCCCTGGTCTAAAATTGAGTTGCAAGATTGGACCTTTCGACCGCACCTTATTACTTACGTATGTCAATAAACGAATTTTTATTATTTCAAACGAATTCAACCCAAACAATTGAACAGTGCAAGACTTCCATGGATCTATGTTTGGAATTTTCCGGGATGAAGTAGTATTCTTTTTATTGAAAAAGTAAGTGGCAAACAAGCTACGTGCCACCTGATGGTAAGTGGTCATCGCTGCCTATAGACAGACATACATACATTACCCGGGGCATTGTCAGTGCGTTGCCTACCTTTGGGGACTCTATTTACAGTTCAAATTATACTTCGGATGAAAAACCGAAGGTGAAAGGAAGCATTGCCATTCAACGTGGTAATGCCGCCAGCATGCTGGGTACGCTGCCAACTGGCAGTGGGCTTGAGCATTTGGATTGTCTTTAGACCTTCAACGGTCTATGGGCAGTCTAACTGTATTTGTAGTTTTAGTTTTAGCTTGTATTTTGTTTAGTTAATAAAGGCACTTGCCCAGAAAAAAATAATTAAAGGAAGCCATTTCAAAACTTACAGGTACATGGCAGATCGAACAGTGCGAGATGTCGATCAGTGGGTGATCTGTAATGTGCGGATGGCATTTCTGGCGATGGCTAGTATAATGTCGATGGATGAATAGTAGGCCTCGATTCTGTCATACTGTCACTAAACTAAACCAATATGACAGGACTAAAATTATCTGCCTCTCTTTTCAATTTAATATGTGAGAGAGGAATGGCAACAATTTTAGAGCTGTCAAATTTAGTTTAGTTTAGTTAAGAGTTTATCAGAATCGATGCCATAGTATCTATGTGTTCATCATCATCATCAGCCAGAAGACGTCCACTGCTGAACATAGGCCTCCCCTTTTAACCTCCACACTGAACGACAGCCTGCCTTTTGCATCCACTGGATGCCCGCGACTCTCACAATGTCGTCGGTCCATCTAGTGGGAGGCCTACCTACGCTGCGTCTTCCGGTTCGTGGTCTCCACTCAAGAACTTTTCTTCCCCATCGGTTATCGGTTCTTCGAGCGATGTGTAAAACTACCTGCATATCACATTTCAGACTTATATTATAAATGTGGAAGTGTGTATATTTGTCCGCGCCCACCTCCGCACCCACCACCATAACATATTTAGTATGGAGGTAGTTTAGCTCTATATAGTCTGGATTAATACATATATACATACATATAATATACTACTCTTCATTCCGGAAAAGTCCATGGTCCCTAATAAGACAGCAGGCAAAAACGTTGGGCGCAGGCAATATACTTTTACCGAAAAGTTTCTAAACAACATTTAACTTATTCCGATGCCGAAACACCAAAAAAACACTTCAACAAAAGAAAAGCTGCCAAATATTATGTACAATCATTAAAAAATTTACATTTTCTGATCTTTTTTTTTCTTCAGGGAATTTAAAACTCTTTCCAGGCAAAAGGCTCGGATAATTTTCACAATGTCTTCAAAAAGATAACCCCTTTTAATATAAATTTGGGGGAGCATTTCGCGGCCTACAGAGTACCTACTATGTGTAGAGCTATGTATTGGTATTCTCTGCGAAAAACTGCTAAAAGCACGCAACGGGGGTTTTATCAGAAGTGAATCATGCCATAAACAGGACGGTTGAATCCCTTTGTGAATTTTATATTATGAGGGTTAAACAGGCGTTAATCATGTCGGACTAATGATAGAAAAACAGAGGCGGATCCAGAACTTCGGTTTGGGGCCTACGAGACTTGACCCAGCTGAGGGCAGACTTTGTAGGATAATTGTCGTAGCGTGACGTCGCGAGTTCAAACCCCGGGCCCGTACCAATGAGCTCTTTGGAGCTTATGTGCGGATTTTCATACCACTGGCTTTTCGGTGAATGAAAACATCGTGAGGAAACCTGCATACGTACGAAGAATTAATTCAATGGCGTATGTGAATCCACCAACCCGCACTGAGCCAGCGTGGTGGATATGGCCCAATCACCCTTTCGGGGGTAAGCTTAAAGTCCAGCAGTGGACTGTTAAAAGGCTGATTATGATGATGATGACTTTTAGGAGGGCTTGAACCCCTAGCACTATTATTCACACTAATACTTAAGTTTGTGTAAGTATGTAAGTTTGTCCTCGCTCAACTCCGTAACAACTGAACCAATTTGTCATTAAGGCAAGGCTCTTTTCCAGTTAAAAACAATTAGGATTAAGTTTACCGAGTCCAAACATTTCTTAGGCAGTCAGAAGCTTTTGGACAGCATAAAATTGTGACAGCCTACAAAATAAGAAAGTAGCACGACAAAATATTTAATAATCCTATTTCTGGGTGCATACCGTTTTAATACGCAGGTTTTGTTTCTGATTAGTTAGGGAAGTAATTAGGTGTAGCATGTCGTAAGTTACGGGACAAGCAAGTCACTCATTCGGATGAGCGACTAAAAAGCGGCTTGTACCTATAAGCAGTACCGGCGTTAGGGTAGGGCCTAGTTGGGCGACCGAAAAAGGGGCGCTATAGGCGCCTATAAAGGGGCGCCGCAGGTATATAAAAATTTATAGATCTATTCTATCTAATCTATTCTTTGCCTTTTTCCGGTTTGAATGGCAGACGGGGCGAGGAGGAGTCCGCTGTAGAAATCTCGCCCAGTACCCTTAGTACAAATTCGAAAACTTGTTTCGTATTAGAGTGAAGCAATCTATACCGCCGATTACCACCGATTTTAGTTCCTCCACATTTCCGATAGAGGCGCTTTACTAAAATCATCATCATCATCATCAGCCAGAAGACTTCCACTGCTAAACATAGGCCTCCCCCTTTAACCTCCACACTGAACGACAGCCTGCCTTTTGCATCCACTGTATGCCCGCGACTCTACTTTACTTTACTAAAATGTAGTATGGAAAAATACGTAAACGAAAAAAGTTTTCGAAAACTATCAAATCTGGGACTAAGCGTACAGGGCGCTGGTAGTGCTAAAGCCGGCTCTGCTTGTAAGCTTTCCAGTACATAGTGCCCAACTATAGCTGCACTCCCCGGTTTTACTCTCTCTCTCTTTATCTACTTTAGCTATCTACAACAAAGTACAAACATCGGAATGTATTCAATACACAACAAGGCACGTGCACACAGAGAGGAATTCCAATATGTTATATCATATTATGCGACCGAGAATGCTTATCTTCTGAACTCTCACATCAAACGACACCGTCACACATGTAATATCATCTTTAACTTTAAGAAAACAAGACTCAAATTTGGTTAATATGGATAGCTTTCCGCCGAATGACGACGTGTGGAATCCAATAATAATAAAAATGGAAATAAATATTTGAATTAAAAAAAATATAGTAGTAGTTGTGTTGGTTAGCACAAGTTTGTCTTTTTTTGCAGTAGGTAAAAGTAATAATTATCATACCCAGTCAAGCTTATTTCTGTGTTTCCAGAAAACCTGCTAAATTTACTTTGCAGAAGTACCTCTACGAACCTACGAACTTCTAGGTATAACTACCTTACCTACCTACCTAGTGATTCTAATAGGGTAGCAATTCAATGTTAATAATTAATTTAGAACTAAATTTGTTCTATAGTAATGTCTCGAATCCGAAATGAGGAGATCCGTAGACGAACGAAAGTCACCGACATAGCCCACCGGATTAGCAAGTTGAAGTGGCAGTGGGCAGGGCACATATCACGCAGAACAGATGGCCGATGGGGCCGAAAGGTTCTGGAATGGAGACCGTGGACTGGTAAGCGCAGCGTAGGACGTCCACCCACAAGATGGACAGACGACCTAAAAGAGACCGCAGGGAAACGCTGGATGCAGGCCACTTCCAACCGGCCCTTTTGGAGATCGATGGGGGAGGCCTATGTCCAGCAGTGGACGTCATATGGCTGAAATTATGATAATGATGATGATGAGTAATGTCTCGAAAAGACAAAATAAAAAGTAGTTACCTACCTTAATTTTTCATTTCTTATATTGTAACTTGTGAGTACGACTCAGGCCAGAGGCTTTACGGCCAACTCCTTACGCGGTCTCAAACTAATGTTATCGGAAAACCACGCGAACGCGCGCCCAGATACGTTAGGTATGCGGTCGCGCAACATTTTTTCATTACCTAAACAGCTACAGAAGACATAATAGCCCAAACTTTAAACAGCTAGCCGTAAGGCCCCAGTTCTAATTTGGGCCTCATTTAAAATTGTCTTTCCGCGGCAAAAAAAATTGTTCTCCTGAATCGGATTCATGCGCCATCTATAGATTAGTATTGACTTTGACAAAATTGTTCAATAATATACCACTAGGTAGCGCTACCAGTAACATGCCACTTGAAAACTGGCACAACACAATTCGTGTGGTGCCAAAACAATAGAACGTCGAAAAAAGCGGCTGTCAAAATTATTATGAAGTGTTGTCAAATACAAAAACAATTATATAGAGTTGCAGAAATGTATAAATTTGGTATAAATCGATAATCGTATTTTTTTTTTACTAAATGTCATTAGACAATTTCAATAATCGAAAATAATACGACACAAGATTGTGACTGACTGTGTGTGCTTCTCTGCCATTCCTCAAAAAAATATTCTCTGTTTAATATTCTCATCCCTAATTCCCTACACTAGCAGCGTTGAAATATTTGTAAATTGGACGAGGGCCTGATGAGGGCCATGAATCATCATCATCATTACTGTACGACGTCCACTGCTGGACATAGGCCTCCCCGATCGATCTCCAAAAGGGCCGGTTGGAAGCGGCCTGGATGGTCAAAAATTTATCATCAGTTTGACTATGGAAATCCGCGCGTTCGTTAGTACAGTGAAAAAGCGACGCGACGACGTCGTGTGCAGGGGCGGATTCAGGATTTCATTTTGGGGGGGGGGGGGGGGGCATTCAGACAAGGTTCGAAGGAATCAAATCGAAAAATTGAGTCGAATGTATGGAATTGCTAGGTGTTTTGGGGGAGGGCTTGCCCCCCCCTGTATCCGCCAATGGTCATGTGGACGTCGCGTTAGCACGCGTCAGGAAGCCGCACGGCTAGGCTGTCGTCACGTCGGCAGCGCAGCGGCGAGCGGCGCGGCGGTGTCACCGTCGTTGGGCCGAGCCGACCACATAATATCGTTAGTGCGGCTGGCGTCTGCGGGCGGTCATTGCGGCGGGCGTGCCCTTGCCTCTATCATAAAACTAGGGCAACGGGTGTTCGGGAGCTGCCGAGCGCGCCACCGAGAGCCGGCGACGCTGCTGCCGCGCGCCAGAGACGCGCGCCGGCCCGCTTGTAGCCCGCCACTTACTCGCGGCCGCCGCTAGCGCCCCGCAGTGACGCATTGCAGGTGCGCGACGGCCAATCGGCGCGCGCCGAACGGCAGTTCACGCCGCCGCACCCGTCCGATATATAACCGACTATCCTTTGCGGATCAAATTTAATCCTGTGTCGTGCGTCCCCGAGACATGGACTTGGACGTTCGAAAATTTCGCGTGTGAATTGACCACATAGTTTAGTGCAAAATATATTCCAAGAATCGAGGAACGGATATGAAAACACCACTAATCGAATAGTCGACTCGGAACGATTCGCGCCGGACTCGAAGCGAATCGCGGTCGAGAGTTTCTCGGCGCGGCCGTTCGCGCGAGTGGGGGCGGCAGTATCGTGTCAAACGTCGTATCGTGCGGTCGCTTTTGCGCCCTAGACTGTGATTTTTTTAGTGTAGCTCCGGATAATCCAAGTTAATCTACAATGGTGAGTGTTATTTCTGCTGAATGGTGTCGGAAGTGCATTCGAAGAATCATCCTTTATAATTTCCCGGGTATATTTCGGGGATGTGGTGCATCGGTGTTTATAGTGATGACGGCCTCCATTTATATTATTGTGATGGCCGTTTTTTACCGCAATGCGGATCGACAACGTAGCCTGGTACCAGACATTAATTCAAGAAAAAGTAATACGAAAACCCCAGAGAAGATTAGGTCGACTCCAACGACCGCCAACTTCGAACAACGGCTACGGAAGCTAGCTGAAGATGAGAAACGTCGTCGCCATAGCATCGTAGGTGGTGCCGGTGAAATGACGTTAGTTTGACCGAAGCCGGTCAGTCGATGACGCTGTAAAATGGCGATCGAAAACAAGGGTGATCGTGTAAAGGCATATATCCGTGCGGGGCCTAGTCGCGCCCCGGTGAAGGATCGATCGGCCGGGTCGGCTGTCAAACGGCCGTTGAGTCATCGGCATCTTTCCGCGATAGGTTTGATCGCGGGCCCGGTGGCGCCGGCCGGGAGACAATGCCGAGGCCGGCGCCGGCACTCGTGACCGCTCCGTGTTGTCGGCGCGGTATGTAAATACGCCGTACATGAGCGCAGCTGACTCCGATCCGTCTTCCCCTCGCGATCGAATCTCCTAATAATAATTGCTCGTAGTATCGTCAGTATTCAAGGTGAGCCGGTTCTACCGTTTGAACCCGATTCATATTAGGATGTTTGTGAGTCAGAAGAATGTCTGGCGTTGATATATCGCTCAGACGACGCCGATTACTGTTTAACATGAGTTATGCACTTCAATACAAGCTCACATTCTCTCCAATGTACAAGTCTGCCTAAGCCTTGTATACAAAGGAGGTAACTGACTACCAATGTGATGGAAATTGGGTTCAATATGAAACTGAACTCATCGTAACTTGAAAGATCTTTTATCTGGTCATAAACAATGTAAACTCAACAAGGAACTGCTGAAACACTGAATAGCAAAGAGTATGTCTACAAAGTTTGCTTGCTACAGCAATTTATTGTGGCTAATGATTGCCTCATTTCTAGTGCTCGCACTTAAAACTTGGTTTAACAAGCTACAATCGGCAATCACTATCATGATTCAGGTCTGATAGAGTGATGAGATGGCCACAAATACTGCAATTCTATTGTCTATGGAAAACAAAGAGCAAATGATGCTAACAGTCTATATTCAGACAATAGCTTATGACATAATTACAGCATCCTCTGATAACATGGTGCATGTTTTTGCTTGTGTCATGGTGTATTTTAGTTGCTATTAACACTATTATGGTTGAGTAGCTATAACCAAATGAGTGGTGAATGTAATTAATTATAATTGATGATATAATTTGCAACATCAATCACAGAAGTTATCGACCTAGTGATAAGATAATGGAGGAGTGTTGCAAGGCTACGATTTCATTTGGAACAGTATTTACTACATAAAAAGGGAGCTATCGACACTTCGAATGCACCTCGGGCGTGTTTATGATTTACCTATATTATAATGTAGTTATTTGATCTAGATTTTCTAGGCTAAAACTGTAAGGTGTAAGCCTGATATGGAATGCCACTGTTTTGGCCCTTAAGCCTTTTAAAGCATGCTTCAATTGCAAATATGTCTGACTCGTAAGATATACAGGGTTATGGAAAGAGTGTACTGAGCCAAAAGGCAGTTATACATTATTATCAACAACTTACTATGGGACAGACCTTAATAATAATTAGAAATATTAAAATTACAAAAGGGCCTCTTGGTGTTGGCTTCTGCACCACCAATGCCTCTCAAACGTCCGGGTTAGATATGTGAGATGTATGAAATTATAATTAAATAAATTTGGAAATAAATATCAGCTGTGCCATAAATTTTGTTATTCAATGACAATTTTCTATGGAAAAGTTGATATATTTTATGCTATTTCAGAGTTGCTCCTATAGTAAAATTTGTTCACAAATTATCAATACTATGGACCCCTTTCAGCTTAGTACACTCTTTCTATGTAACCCAGTATAATAGATTTAATGTGTGAATAATAGTGCCATAATAAAAGTCACATTAGTTGTACATATAATTTTAGACTATCCTGTGGATTTACTCATAAATTTTCCTGTTCCATGTTTTCCCTGAATGATTTTAGTAAAAACTCTTTAGCTATGATTCTGTTTGTCATAGAACACACAGACCCAGAGCATATACTTAAATTGGTCTATCAAACATGTGCCTTGTCGGGAATGAAACCCGGGACCTCTTGTCTCAAGGCAGACTCGCTACCAGTGAAGCATTCCAGTAGTAAAATGTATCTTCAATTCTTATGATGAACACACTTTGCTGTTTAAATTAAAGATCAGGATGGTGTTGGTATGTATGATTTAACAGATACATACCTACACCAGAAAAAATTTAAGTTATTATGTATTATTGATCATTGATCATTTATCCACCAACCTGCACTGGGCCAGCGTGGTGGATATGGCCCAATCACCCTTTCAGATCAATCATAATCAGCCTTTTAAAAGGCTGATTATGATTGATCATGTGTCATTTTCTAAATACCTCAAACTTCATCAAAATCAGTTTAGTAAATGTTATAAATTACTAGTGTTCACCTTCAGTATTTTGTATGAAGGTACCCACATTATATAAATAAAGTTAGTTTGTTTTCGACTCAACTTAATGGCGTTTACTTAAGTTAACAACCTTCATACAGATTTTCTATTTAAATAAGTGAAACCATCTACCATTATAATGCCTAATATTCCATTTTCAATTAGGTAAGTTAATTAAAAATATGAAATAAGCACTCGCAAATTGTAAAATTACCATCTAGGTATTGCTATTGAAATAATGTTTAAAATATTTGTCCTCAGTTAATAGGTAAAAGTTTATCAATTATTTGTATCTGAGGAAAACTGGTCATGGAATGGAGACCTACTTAGCAGGCAAGAGTATAGGTACCTACCTATAGTCAGTCCCAAGTTTTTTTAGCTCTGACAGTTTCTTTTTAATATTTCACCATTGTATATCGGCTACAAGCTACAATTTTACAAACAAAAACCTAGCAAAAGTCAATAGAATTTACAGTTTTCATTCTGCTTTTTACAATATACTGCGGCTGTCAGAGCTAAAAAATCTAGAACTGAGAGTGTGACAATACAGCTAAAAAAATAAGTTAACTATCCAATATCATTGAAAATAATAATTATTATGATGATACCTGCCAATTGGTCGACTATATTAATGTTTGTACAGATATTATGTGAGCATAATTATGTAAAGTTCTCGAATGGAGACCACGGACTGGTAAGCACAGCGTAGGACATGCAACCACAAGATGGACAGACAACCTAAAAGAGACCGCAGGGAAACGCTGGATGCAGGCCTCTTACAACCGGCCCTTTTGGAGATCCATGGGGGAGGCCTATGTCCAGCAGTTAGACGCCCTATGGCTGAAATGTAGATGAGATATGTTACTATTAATTTACCCAGTGTTGCCTGAATAACTCCATTACAATACAACAGACAATGGCATCGATTCTGGCATACCACTCACTTAACTAAACCAATCTGACAGGACTAAAACTATCTGCCTCTCTTTTCTTTTTAATATGTGAGAGAAGGATGGCAACAATTTAAGAGCTGTCAAATTTAGTTTAGAGTGCATCAGAATCGATGCCAATAGCATTAGTTTAGCTTAAGAATATTAGTTTGTTCCTTAAGTCTAGACATTACATTAGTTCCATGGTTAAGGGTGTATTTCCACAGAGGTGCAGTGGAGACGAGTAGATGAAAAGAGGTGGGCGTTTCCATTAAAGTGGAGACGAAAGTGGACTTTATCTGCCAAGCTGTGTAGCTGAGTGGAGCTGAGCATGACCTGATGCATTGTTACGTGCACCGCCAGTGCGTTGGCTCACTCTGCTTCGCTTCAATCGCACGGCACTGCACTGATTGTTTAATACAATTCTACTCGTCTCCGCAATGATTGTTTCCATTGAAGCAGAGTAGAGGCTAGATGTGGATTTCAACAAATGTGGTCAATTCCAATGTGTCTCCGCCTCAATGAAAATGAACCCTGAGTCTTATCTCTGAGGACACACCTCCATATTTGGATTATTCCATATTCATTGTATGACTTCTCATCCTGTATCTATCTTCTAATATATAAAAATCAATGTGTGTATGTTCCCTATAGACTCCAAAACGAATGGACTGAATTTGACGGACTTTCACTGGCAGACGGCTAATGTTATAAGGAGTAACATGTTGCTTTTATCTATACTAATATTATAAAGAGGAAAGATTTAATTGTTTGTTTGCATTGAATAGGCTCCGAAACTACTGAACCGATTTGAGAAATTCTTTCACTGAAGGGAAGCTACACTATCCCCGGGTGACATAGGCTATAATCTATACCCGTGCGAAGCTGGGGCGGACCGCTAGTCCTGGATATAGCGCGAGTGAAACAACCAGGCGTAGCTAGTCTATACTAATATTATAAAGAGGAAAGATTTAATTGTTTGTTTGCATTGAATAGGCTCCGAAACTACTAAACCGATTTGAGAAATTCTTTCACTGTTGGGAAGCTACACTATCCCCGGGTGACATAGGCTATAATCTATACCCGTGCGAAGCTGGGGCGGACCGCTAGTATATTATAAGCAAAATACTGCTCACTGACAGATTGACACTCGTCACAAAATTTCGAAAACTTGCCCTTCGAAGCTGAAATTTGGCAGGTAGATTCCTTGTGGGGTGTAGAGATCTGCGTAGAAAAGATTTTGGGGGAATATAGGGTGGCAAAAGGAGGTTGGAAGTATGTGTATGAAGTCGTGGGATACAGCTTGATATGTATACAATCTTAACTGATCTTGAACTTTATAGAAACGTATTGCTAACCTAACAGAGTTAATAATCGATTCTTATATCATCTGAAATGTGAGACAATCAGATATAGATTTAACCCTCTAAGCTACCAGACCCCATCACCCCTCCGTAAAACAATACCCTCCTAATGATGGCCATTAAAAAAAACTATTTTGTCTGGTTAATGTACTTTTTTGTATTGTCTGTACAATTTTATCTTAAACTAGCGGTCCGCCCCGGCTCCGCACGGGTATAGTTATATAGCCTATATTAATCAGTGATAATGTAGCATTCAAAAGGTGAAAGAATTTTTAAAATCGGTCCAGTACATTTTGAGCCAATTCGTTACAAACACATACTTACATACAAATCTCTCCTCTTTATAATATTAGTATAGATGGGCTTGGTAGTGTAGTTAATTGTAGAAGACACTACTGGTAGTGTTGTTGCAAAAAAACGATATTTTTTGCAAATAACTGGCTTTTTGTCAGGATTGTTGATAAAGCGGTAATCCTAGACATTTACGATTGAGATAAGGAAATAAATTATAAACAATTTAAGTAGTCAGTTGAGTTAAATGGGAAAAAGTTTTTCCAAAGTTAAAGATGAGTCAAGATTCTATATGTTACGGAAGGATAGGATGAAACGTCATAGGATGAATATGGAACAACCTAACTTTTTACTGATAATGCAGTGTTCTACTCGTGATTAGTGTACATCTGTACATGCCCTCTTCATCATGTAGATAGGATGTAATATTTTAGAAGAAACTTTGTAAGCCGTGCAGTGTCTTGCATTGTAAGCATTTACGAGGATTGATGGGCGTGTCGTCGTATTGAATTATTTTATTTATATTTGGATAGCCAACAGCCTTCTTACACAAAAATATAGAAATAATAAAAACACGTAAGCCCATATAGGTTATCTACTATATAAAAATAAGTCGGGTTTTCCTTCCTGACGCTATAACTCCAGAACGCACGAACCGATTTCCACGGTTTTGCATTCGTTGGAAAGGTCTCGGGCTCCGTGAGGTTAATAGAAGTCATCTGGTGGCGAAACGGAGTTCGCCGGGTTTGCTAGTCACTTATATTATCTTAGTCATTGTATACCAAGGTATTGAAAGTGTCATTTTATGAAAATGTTACGCATGTTTTAATACATGCGAAACATTTCATAATTGGTCACAGTCAGTGGTCACTGAGGCAATGGTCATTTAAAGAAGTGGTCATGTCAAGTAGCGGTCATTACAAGAAGTGGTCATTTCAAGAAGTGGTCATTATAAGAAGATGTCATTTTTAATTGTGGTCCTAAACCGCCTAAACGAATGCATCATCCACTGTATTTTACAAAAAAGGTAGTGTCAAAAGTGTTTATTGTAAATGAGTAATTTACAAATGGAACAAAAATAAAACAGCAAGTAAAACGCGTTTTTATAATGTACATTTTATGAACACCAGTAACACTAAATCGTAATCAATTCTCCGTACACATTCGCTACAGTATCATTAAACCTGTTGATTATGAGCCGCCATTATTGATAGCCGATAAGTGTACTGCAGCATTTATATCTGCGACGTAAAGACCGCAGTGTGACGCGGCGCCGGCGGAAGGCCGGAGTAATTACACGAAATCAGCATATCTTATCGAGAGATAGAGCCCAGATAGCAAGACTGGGGCTGGGTGCTCCGCCTCGGCGCTCTTCTCTCACCGAAGCTCCACTACGATGGTCGTCATGGCTGTACGTGACTTACTGTGTGACCCTCATCCAAAACATTTTTACTGCGAAACTCAATGTCCTGCTTGGCAATTATTATTTTGTCAACAATCGACAATGTACCTTACTCTGTTAGAAATAAGAGCTTTACAAGCTGTAAATAATTCTCTTTGATCGTGTATAAATAGAGTATGTTATGGGAGCGTTTTCGTGTTGTAGGCGGATCAACTAACGGAGGAACAGATCGCCGAGTTCAAGGAGGCGTTCTCACTGTTCGATAAAGACGGCGATGGCACCATCACGACCAAAGAGCTGGGCACCGTGATGCGCTCCCTAGGACAGAACCCCACGGAAGCTGAGCTTCAAGACATGATCAACGAAGTTGACGCAGACGGTTAGTGCAATACTTTCTCATTACCAGTTTACTATCCTCGTCCGCAGTATTGCAGCCAGTACTCCAATGTCTTACAAGGTGTGCTTACAACACGTCATTTCCATAAATTCCTTAGTAGGTATGCGCGAAACAAATAATGTACATCGTAAAATGATTAAATCCGTTATTCAAGTGGATGGAGCGAACTTGGAACGAAGTTAAACCTTGAGGAAGCCATTAAATGAAGCCTTATTTAAATACTTTATCAGCCTAGACATCGGCTCGTGACAGCGCGGGTCGAGTTCCGCATTCTGCGGCTTAGCGCTCACGCAAACGACAGGCTAGTCGGCGGACTTTCCGCTCTCTGTCGCTGCGCCCCTGGGTAGAATTTTAGAGATCCGCGAACTTTCCTCGTACTCAGAGGTTTTGACGTAATGCGGCCGAGTCTGTCGTCTGCACAGGGCCTTACCGTCTCATTTTGTCTAACCACAGTTAACCGTAACCATGTAGCGTTTGCTATAAACATTCTTCACGGTAAACACAAAGTTGCGTCGCAGATTTTACCATATAAGGAGTACAGTCTAGAGATAAAGCTATCAGTTACAATCAACGGGAAAAACTGTAATTACGAGCAATTAGAGAAGGGAGTCGAATTTTCCACGTGCCCGGTGAAATAGCCAGCCTCGGAGGAATGTTATCGGCTGTCGATACGATCGTTATCAGCCGGACCGGTGATTATTTTAATGTGCACCTGCAATGTCACCCGGATGCCGGTGTTGTAAACACAAAACTACAACTACAATTCATGGAAGGGGACAACATTACAACCTTTTGGAACCTCCCACTAAAATCGGTAGAGATATGAATCGAACATCTATTTGATCTATAAACCATCTCGATTAAGGTAGCTTCTAATACACTGTTTTAAACTATCACGGTTGTTCACTAAAGTTATATGATTATTAACGGGATATTTGCCGTGGTAAGGTTGTGGAATGAGCTCCCGATATTTCGGCGCAGTTACATGCACCATGTTCACGGGAAGACTGAAGAATGCGGGTGGTTGGTCGAACAGTTAAAAAGTTAGGTGCAGACAAAACGATATACACTCTTTCTTAGTCTTTTGCTACGGTTATCACTGGAACTCGAACCTAAGTCCCGACAAAACAAACTCACTGTATCACTGCGAATAGTATTTTTAAGGCAACCTAATATTGGGTTCGATGCACTGGCGAGCTGAAAACCATCACCTCGATTGAAATTCTGGCATTTTCGAGAACTCAATAGTTTCCTTTACTAGCCTTGGTATATATCGTTCACACACAAACCTACCACGGTAAATATCACGTAAATAATCATTAAACTTTGAATTAGCTTCTAGTTTCAATTAAATTAATAAACTCTTTAAGATCCACCGATGTCATATAGACAATAACCAAGGATTAGTCGCAAGTCCTACAAGTAGAAAAGAATCTAACAAGTTTTACCTCCGCAGTATTATTTTTGGTAGACGCAGATAATTCTCGTGTACTGGGACCTCGAACTTCGCACCGATATAGAAAATCCCATAA
This sequence comes from Agriopis marginaria, assembly GCA_932305915.1. Taxonomy (NCBI): domain Eukaryota; kingdom Metazoa; phylum Arthropoda; class Insecta; order Lepidoptera; family Geometridae; genus Agriopis; species Agriopis marginaria. The sequence continues at coordinate 17,771,348 of OW029926.1, read as the reverse complement.
AACCGACTGAAAGCAAACAACAGTAAATTATCATGGCGGCGCAAATGTTTGGCATTAGATGTTTGTTTGACTACAGATTGAGAAATTGCAATTTGTTGCTAGAAAAAAAACCGATCGAGTCGAGAGCAAACGGTGCCGTGAAGATATCACGTAGGCTTGCTTACGCCATTCTTTATCGGAGCTATGTTTACAGGCTTCTTTTATTTAGCCAGACGTGACCAACTAGATAAATCTCCTGTAAATATGTATAAAGTTGATAATCATACTCGTTTATAGTTACAAAGTTTATCACAATGTAAATTATGTACTTAAAAGTAACTGCCAAGAAACACGAGTGTTGCCAGAAGCGATAAATCTAACAAGTTTTTATACCAACCTGAAAATATCAATGTTTCATAAAACGCGTCTGATTATTGCGGTTGTCTATTTATTTTGGCGAACTGTAAATCTGCGAATGCCTAAATAAAAGATTTACGATCACTGAGACATGATTTTGAAGAAACGCCATGGTTATACCTATACATTTGTACCTGATGATCCGCGAATACCTAGCCTTACTGCAGGCCTAGCATGGGCTGTGGATAAATAGTCTTTCCACCGTTTTTATCCACGCCTAGACGCGACAAAGCTAGAATATGGATACGTTTGTCTTTTTCTCGCGGGATAAAAACGGTGGAAAGACAATTTGTCCACGGCCCGTGCTAGGCGTGCTGCTGGTCTAATATGACTTAAGCAATTTCCTCATGCTCTAAATAAATATTCTTCCTTCTTATGTCGATTACTCGTTAATTAAGGACAATAACATACATTATCAGATGAACGCACCAAACACCGCAATCTAGTAGGGTAGGTAGGTGGTAGGTACCAAGTTCAAAGATGTTCTCTGTAAATGTACATGGACGCGCTGATAACGCCGTAGGTTGAGATAACAGCTTATTTTGTTATCGCGATTCAATTACAGAAACAATATTAGCACACGTTGAAAAAACTGATGCCGTTCTTCTTAACGAGCATACAAAAATCACGAGGATGTTTTTTTTATTTTGTTTTTTATTGCCCGCGTTTGACCTCCAACTCGCCTGTTGGTAAGGACGTGGTCGAAGATGAAACACGCAGACTTAGAAGATACCTATTCGACCTGGCCTTGACAGATTATATCTCTCAGGAAACAAGGGAGCCGGCTGGTTGATAATTGTGTTTCACCTCATGATAGAGTTAAATATGTCAACTGATTTGTGTCATCATCATAATCAGCCTTTTAACAGTCCACTTTTGTTGCTAGACTTTTAGTCTACCCCCGAAAGGGTGATTGGGCCATATCCACCACGCTGGCCCAGTGCGGATTGGTGAATTCACATACGCCATTGAATTCCTTCTCCGTACGTATGCAGGTTTCCTCACGATGTTTTCCCTCACCGTAAAGCCAGTGGTATGAAAATCCGTACATAAGCTCCAAAGAACTCATTGGTACGGGTCCGGGGTTTGAACCCGCGACCTCACGAAAAAGAGCTCATTGGAGCTGATTTGTTTATCATTGCTTCATTGGTTACAATCAGTTAGAAAAATAAAAGCTTGTACTTCGATCACGTCAAAAAGCAATTCTATTCTTAAAGATTCTGAATTAGCTTTCAAAGAAACCCAGTGTAAGAGAAGAATGTATGGCAACTCGAGACGGTTCCACAGCCCGGATTATTGTATTAGTCCAGCGATTTCTTTGAAACCCACTTATTTTAGACAAAAGCGTGATAAATGTGTTCTATCCGAAGCTCATTAGCGGCATCTATCAGAGTGCGCGTGGGCGGCGGCGGGTGTAGGCCGGTGTTTACATTATGGAGTGCGGGACCCGACCCTGACATTACACTGCAACTATAATACATAAGTATTGATGTTGGGCAAACGTGGCTACGCGATACATTATTCAAGAACATAATACAACGTAAAACACTGTTTTAAACTATCACGGTTGTTCACTAAAGTTATATGATTATTAACGGGATATTTACCGTGGTAAGGTTGTGGAATGAGCTCCCGATATTTCGGCGCAGTTACATGCACCATGTTCACGGGAAGACTGAAGAATGCGGGTGGTTGGTCGAACAGCTAAAAAGTTAGGTGCAGACATAACGATCTACCCTCTTTCTTAGTCTTACTAACTATAATACAACGTGTAAGTCCCCTAAGAATCCATGAATCGAGAACTAAATCGTCGTTCCAAAATACGTTCGTACAAACTGACTGGCCTTTTTAGCGTTCCGTACCTAAAAAGGAAAAAACGGAACCCTTATAGGATCACTTCGTCTGTGCCCGTCTGTCATGACTCTTTTTCTCAAGAACGCGTAAAGGTATCAAATAATAAGGTCTGGGGTTTCTTTTGGCTGTGAAAAAAATCAAACTTGTAAGTCAACGTGATCAAAAGATATGACTTTGTATGTCACATATTTACGCATATTTTGCGATTACACAAGGGCATCAAAACCAATAGGGTACTTCCCGTTGACCTAGAATCATGAAATTTGGCAAAAAGCAATGCCTCATAGCACATCACATGTAAAGGGAAAAAAATGAAAATTGTTACATAAAAATGGTTTTTGTTGGTTACTTATTTTAGTTGGTTACATTTTGTAGTTGGTATGTATGCACCTGTTCGCCAACTGCAAAGTTAAGTTTTTCATTCAATATTTCAATCTTTTTAACCTATTATCGACTGGATTCCCGGGATGGATCTACATACATATTTATTAAGTTTGTGCGGAACCCTCAGGGTGCGAGTCCTAATCACACATGTCCGGTTTTTTTATGTACTCTCTTATATCACTTTTATCGATGACAATCTCGTCGCTAGCGTTACGTTCGTACTGCAAGTACTGCAATGAGTTTTATGAGTCTGCATTTAAAGTTGTTGAGTGGTCGTTATAATATATCTGGTACTCATAAAATGTAATCAGTGCACTCCAACTCCTTTTAAAGTAGGTAAAGTTATTATGTACGCAGCAACCCAGTGAACACTAGATAGTAAATGATAACATTGTAATGTAACGTAACATATCGGCCTCACGACCACACCTCGAGATCTCTGTCGGTTTGTAACGCATGCGCATAAATCTAGCCTGATTGATCCGGCGCTGCGACGAAAAGTATGCGTGCACGGAATGCTCATACATAGTCATCGGCTAACCCGATAGATACTGCTTTTTATTACATTTAAAATGGCTCAATCGGAGTTTTGAAACTGTTCAAACTATGGTATTTGATGGTTTTACGCGGTGTCTTCAAAGCGAGACTGGCGTACGGCAAACTAGTCGGCTATGCAATCCAGCTAATAGGACGCACATTTCAACACACGTGGCATACTTGGGACAGGCCGTGTACTTACCTACTTCGTCACATCTCGTGTGAAGATGTCTACAGTTATCTCGTATATATTTTACAACGCTTTTCAACAGGCGGGCGCGAGTGTCGTCCGGCAATTAGCATAGCAATTACTCGGTAACACAATGCCCGGCGACTCGTTTGCGACGCAACCATTACCCGCAATTGTCCATCTCCGGTGCATGCATTATCTCCTGGTACCCACCACACAACACCAGTTTCCAGTTTTCGACATTCCGTTGCCCGTAAACTGTAATACGGCGAATGTTTTTACGTACTTTTGAAAACAGTTCGTTGCAGTGCGATGTTGTCGTTAGGTTTTTCAAACATCGACAATGCAGCCGTATTTTTACCGTTAATCTCTTGGGTTAGCGACTGAAAGGCTCGAGTTGAGTTTGAATTGGTACTAAAGGAACTAGTGCATACGAAACACGACTGATACGACAAACTATATTATTTAATTTCAATCAAAAGGCGACTATTTTACCCCTTTTCATTTTCGCGGCGACGAATCAGGCCGATAATATCTTATGATATAACAGTGTTACTCATAACACTAAACTACCTACCACATTTCCCAGAACGGGTATCGTTCACGTCGATAAAGGTAAACCTTTCTTATCTTAATTGCGTTTTAAGATATAATCTAAATTGTTATCGTCGCGTAGCCGGCCATGAACAATAATGCTGATTTCACGTCTTACGATTAAATGAGCGAGTTGTGAATCGAGTCCGACGTGTAGTAAAAAGGACCGGTTTCACAAGCTGTCCTCGCGTGCCCCATCGCAGTTGGGCACTCTTACCGTAGAAGCCATGGTTGAGAAAGTCGTGGTACACGGTGGGTTTGCTATGCCGTCAGTGATCTTGGCGGAGAACACTGGTCAGGCCGTGCCTCTCCAATTCGTCCGTTACTACCATTGTGGGGATCACCGTAGCTAAGTCTGCTCAACCAGCTAGGGCATGCTTACTTCTGGCAATATCCAGCTACCAAGCTCCTAGTAACGCCAGTTGACTGGAGTCCATATAAAGTTCGCAACAATACGATATCGTTACATCCTGTCGATTATTATCCTCCGTCGCTAATGAATTCGCAGCGCGCCCGCGACCGGAAAGCGTTGCGATAAATATATATACATTTTCCTGTAAATAACAATGACATTTATTAACCGCTGCCATTTGCTTTGCCTGGTGTCGCCAGGCCTCGTGGGATTCAAGAGCACCGAGACATGATACTTATTGTTTTTATCCTCGATTTCATGGTTTGTTCAGGATTTTGCTCTTTTGATAGAAATCGAGATGAAACGAGAGCCTAATTGTCAAGTGACGAAGTTGACAGCAGTGCCGACTAACGAACCATTACCGCCGATAGACCTCAAAACGTGAAACGACATCATAATTCCAAATTAAACAGTCTGCAATTCCGGCGCCACATCTGTACCAGTGCCTCGAAGCAAGATTGGTTCTAATTCCAGTACCCATTCGTTTGGTTTGACTCCTGGAACCAAGAAATATCAAGCACGCGCAACAATTTCACGTTTCTGTTGACGACTTCTGAGAAATCACACATTAAACCTAATTTGCGTAGTTTCACTAGTTTCCAATCAATGTGAGAGCTGAAATGTTGTTCCATCGATCTGGTTATTTATAAATATGTTGAATGCTATGATATCGTCGAACAGAAATAAGATTCTATGTTCGGAACAATTCAATTGATGTTCTTGTTGAACATTATCGCGGAAATCTGATCACAATAAGGTTCTTGTACGACATGGCTTTTATTGCTTCTTATTATTATTAATTGTTGGAAGTAGCGAAGCGCATGTGATCTCGACCAATAAATTATTACTTTGGGCACGCTTCCATCCGTAATGAACGTCGCACGTAATCATTATTTGAATGCTCCATTACTGGTTGGATTGTTTTGTTCACAGCTAAACCGCATTTGCTTGGTCAATTTAGACTCTAGATCGTAGGTGGAGGCTACGTAAATGTTGATCGCATACCAGCCATTTCGAGAGGGATTTTGATTAATCCAAAGAAGAGTCGATAACCGTTCTCAATGCTGTTTATATTGAACAGAGTAGCTCAGAACTTCTAACATAAATAAAATAGATTCATAACCAGTTCCATAACACTTATGCCTTATATCCGGCAATGACCTTGACAATGAACGTTTTTATGATAATGACAATAAAAGCGTAGGAAGATTGAGTCGGTTACAATCGCCACGTGAAGATCAATGTCAAGTGGATCATTTCCATCGCTCGCATCATCGGGAGGTCATTTAATAATCTAGTCTTAAACAAACAAATCAAATACGACTCGTATTTATTTATTTTCGTATCGTGTGTTTTGCGTAAGCGCGGCCGAAAGTTGTGGTCGGTGTACTTTTTATGCACCGTAGGCGCGACGCGAGTGGGCGTCGTCCGCGACCAGTGACCGAATTTGCAGAGCCAAGCTTGCACCACGTTTCATTGACCCCTACTGGGAAGCGCCCCGACCCGAGGTGCTTACAATAAAACTAGTGTTGCCGATGTGAAGCAGTAACTGCAGAATGCACGCTCTCGAAAATTCCGAATGGCGCCCTACAAATGAAACCGTTAATTCTGGCGCTGCGCTGCAGAGTGCAGACAGTAGATAATGGTCGTGTATGGCGCGATACACAATTATTAATAGTGTATAGAGTGTGTAAATCAAATGTTACAGTTCTCTAGTTGGCATCGGTTTTGCGAGTGATGTCACGGACGCAGCGATAAGGAGTCGTTCACTCGCCGGAGGGAGATAGCCGCAGCCGGACGCTTCTCGCGCCAGAACTATTTCTGGAACAATGCTGCCGAGCATTAAACTCTATTGCTTGACGATACATCGACAGCTGACCGCGGCTGAAGGTGCCGGCCCACGTGTCGCTCTCAATAAAGACGATGCGAATTGATAAATTGATACAACTATTTGGTCAGAACTCTGATATTATACCGAACTATACAGAACATCATTAAGTTTCTCAGAGTAAAAGAAAAACTTAAAAAGATACAGTACAGAGATATCTCTGCTAACGAGATTGGTCTCCGAAGTCAATAACACTTAATGAGGTGATAGCGAGCTAACTGGAGCTGCCCTGATTCCAACCATTCTCGAGGTTTATGTAAAGCGCGCTTGCGGCGAGGGCTGCGCCCGTCAGCTGACGGCGTTGGGGACCCCGGCCGGTCGATATGGACACGCGCCGGGGAAAGAGGTGACTCGCCAGTTGCCACGGAGTGGCACTCGAAATTTTATGTCGCGCCGGGGCGGATCTCTGCGACGAATCACACGTAAAGATTATGATCGTTAGCTACGTTTGTGATCCAACTTAAAGCTACCTTCTTATGAGGTTTTTCTAATTCTCCGGTCGTGTAATGCAAATGCGGCTCGTAGATGGGCTCGACCCACATACATAAGGCATATACTAACCATTAGCGCGGAGGCGAGCGACCAATTAGCCCGAGTGCGTGGCGCGGCTCCCGGTTCGATTGACCCCTCCGACCTCCGGCGCCGCACAACTTCTTTAATGCTTTATTGAATCTTCCCGTCGCATTGATTGATACGCTGCCGTGCCGTCAGCTACATCGGAGAATCTAGTAAGCGGCCGATAGAACCATGACCAGAGCTCCCACACATTACTTATAATAGACGTCCGATCAAGGCGGGCTTCCAATCAATCAAACCGGTTCAAACGTTCGCGCTTGCAGCCTCGTGTCTGTCGATTTGCAGCGGCCAGTTGACGACATATATGACAGCGACAGCCTGTATAGTTTGATTTATCATATCGTAAGACGCGGGAGTGAGCTCCGCGCAAGCGCCTGTTTACTCATCTAATCCGGGATCACAATAAAAATAGGTTAGGTGCCGGTCATGCAACTCTGCCATCGATCGCGACCGACTCCTCGCTTCGTTGTACGCCGTACGGTGCTCTCTCGGATTACTTCAATGGAGTATTTTTGCGCCTACTCTTGGAGCCAACTGAATCTATTTTAGTGTTTGTTTAATAATCCGCTTCATTGCCATTGTCTATTGCCGTTTGTTTAATCAACCTTCAATCTTCTGAAATGATCGTTGATCAAAATGAATGACTGCATCAGTCAGCCTGGGCTCGTCATCGACGTGGTGATGTCACCTTGCGATGACTCGTACAATGGACCGTTATTTCGGGTTGGGCATTCATTACCAACTAACGAGCTCCACGTGGAATTCTTAGGAAATAAGTCCGGATGATGCCTACAACACCACCGAACAATATAAAAGCCACAAAAGGGAGGAAAGTGGCTCGGTAAAGTGATGAAGGCAATACGTCAACGGCTGACCTTTCCCGTCACATTATTATGTAGTTCGCGCCGCCATTTGTTGTCCTGGCTGTGGGCGGCACGGCGGTTCATCATTTGTTTTCCTCTCAGCGGTTTCGACATTTTTCAGCGCGAGCCAATTAGTGCTGGTCGAACTGTAATTTATCCTCAGTTTGTTTTTTTCCTTTCATATTATCGCGGCCACTCGGTTTTATGGTCACGAGTTTAACACTTTGAAGCAGATGTATGGTTTGTGTCTCGTGTTCGTAAGTCCGGAGTAATATACCAATACGTGATGGAAGAGAATATGCCTATTGACATTTTTTATTTCCAGTGACCCACGTCGGTCATGCTAGGATTTTTAAGGGTTCCGTACCCAAAGAGTGTCAACGGGACCCTGTTACTAAGCTTACGCTATCTGTCCTACATACCTTTTAATGGCTCCATCTTTTGAACCGTAATAGATAGCCAGTTGAAATTAGCACAGAATATGTTAGTAATGTTACTGCAGATTAACTAAGAAATAACAAAATAAATTCAACTTTTGTCTTTGACCTAGCGTAAAAATGATAACACAAACAAGCGTCAAACTTGGCATAATACACACTCTAAAGTAAAATAAATAAAAAACAATAAAACATATTTTTGGATGCAAAACCCTCGGTGTTTATTGATCACGTCAACGGTACACTACACCTACTACAATACCAGGTGAAAACGTAGTGTTAACTTGACAGCAGCCGACAGATATATTATACCGGACGTCGCTCATATCGCTCATAACCTCTAAAGTTTTATTATAGCTAGCATAATATCGACGTTATCAAATGGTATGTAGATCCGGTCGGGATGACAGCACCAAGAGCGGTTGATAAAGCTCGTGACTCAGGCGTCGTTATACCGATACCGTAACAATCTGTAAAACGAAACTGACACAAACATAATAAATAATAATCGTGTTTGTGGAAAGCGACACGATGTAAATACGAAAGTAGGGTGCGAGTGTCGGACTACAAAGGAAACAGTCCCCGGCGGTGTCGAGTGGCGCGGCGCTGGTACCGCGCCAACGTATCGATCTGTCGCGTCGCGCTGCCGCCGGCGCCGCGCTGACCCCTTGTCGTCCTCCTTACCGCGTGCCCTTTCCTACTGAATCACGCTCTCATTTAGCCACCCAGTCTAGTTACACTAATTATATCTCCTACACATCCAACAAGGGCCACATCACGCAAACAATGTTGCAAAATGCAGATATCTCTAAATCATTGTCATTAGAACACCCCCGTATATACCTGAGGTGAACGGTGTAGTTGTCAAGAGACTCGCGAACGATAAACAGTGTTGACACGGCACGTTACGACGTCGGACGACGTCTGGAGTCGCAGCGGACTGCAAATGAATCTGCATATTTATCTGGCCGGGAGCCAGGGAACGCGCTTGTAGCGGTTTCCCGCGGCCACACATCGCCTTATACTGGTCTCCTTTTACTGGCGCTTACAACTGATTGTGACACTTGAAACATTACATTCTTATATCAGTTTTTGAATGTTATTTACAAATGTTCGTGCAATGCAAGACAAACGGCCGGTCTCGAGTCGCCGACACCGTTCTTCGTAAATACCCGTAATGCGAGCAGTAACCCGCAGGCGCGCATGACTCGCCGGCGCCGGCTACTGCCGCCACAGTACTGCAGCTCTTCCGCATACGAATGCGCATATTCACATCTCACATCAAATTCTCATTTGTTACCCACTCATTTCGCATTCCTGATAATATAATGCCAGGTCTAAAGTATATACATAGTTCCTTCCTTTATAACTTCCCACTTGACAGAGGTCAGCCGTTCGAGTCCACTTCCCTATGTCTTCTACGTATATTTGGCTCGGGACATTATGTCGTTAATCACTCTTTCGGTTGTTTTCCATCTTGCCTTGGCTTGGATCTGCCTTTAAATCTTCGAGTGGGGAACTTCCAGAGCTAAGTTCTCTTATTCCCGTGATCATATCAGAGCTGAACTGATCTGTCTTAAATTTTCTATTCATATCTTCGGGTAGATACATTATACATACAAATCAGTGTCTGCCATCTTTGTTAGTTACAAACAGCGCTTAATCAAGTAGGTATTGTTATGAGGACAGCATGCGGCTAAGAGAACAGAGGTCGGTGGTGACGCCACTTCGAGTCACGTGTCCTTGTCGAGGGACTTGTAAGACTTCGCCTCCGCCCGACCTGTTTGTTCACGACACGCCTGAACGACGCCTGAAAATTATCTATAACGAACATAATTTATTTAGACAGTTTATGAATGAAAACTGGCTTTTAAGTGCCGTAGGATAACGACATCGATCATTCAAAACTTCTTGAAGACAAGGTCTTATACTCGTTAACGGCCGGCTATCCGAGTCGCGTAGGCAACAAAACGCTCCCTCAGCCCCCGCCAAGTTATAGCGACGATGTATTTGTCCACGCTACAGTCAGGACGCCCGCGGGGGGAGTGCAACGACAAAAACGAACATAGGTCCGACCTCGATGACGCCTGGCGCGGTACTGAACGCGGGGCGCGCAAATTCTCGCAACCTTTTTACGGTTTTAATTTCACTAAAAAACGAAACTATTCACTATCAAAATTCTATCCAAATAAAAAAGTGTTAAATAAAATTGACTTTCAGTACTTGCAATTTCCAGGTTGTTACGAGCTTTCATTAGAGCACAAAACGAAAAAAATAAACTGAATCGACTTTGTTTAAGATTTTTTTTGATCGAGGAAAGCTTATTCTATCGTGTTTTGAACCAAATCATAAACTCAAACACAGATGTATCTGTGACATGTATTTTTTTCCAGCTCAAATATCGTAATTTTACTGAATAAAAATGATTTAAAACCGTCAAATTTGCTATAACCGGCCGTTAAAAACAATCGATGGGTTTTCTCTATGAAAATAGGTTATTATTTATTTGAATATAATACTTTAGTGAACTAATATCCTGTTACCGAGCGAGCGTATTTCAGTATTGTTATTATAACTGGCCAGCCTAGGATTAAACAGATAGGTTATCAACTCGTAACGTGGCTAATCTAAATCCACCTTGATTGTGAAATATTCATGACCATTTTTACATATGCTGTTGATTACGCTCAATTTCAAATGGCGTAAACGTAGCCTACAAATATTGATACTCATATGAAATTATGTGAACAGCTTGTCGACATTCCTTTCGCCATTAGAATGATTGAAAAACTGATGAAATTAATTTAACATTCCACTTATTTTATTTTTTTATTTTATTTTATTGATATAGGTTCGGTTACAGGCTTTAGGTCATTTCACATACAGGTATATAATATCAGCACACATAACATATTAAACCTAAAGTCCAATTAAAACCGCACACAACTTATATATAGAATAAAAATATTGACACAAAATGTTAAACAGAAAGTTTTTTTTTGTTTGTTAGTTATTAGGAAGTAGTTATGAAGAAAATATATGCTATTGATTAATTGAAAATTTGAAGGACAAAAAACTACATGAAAACATGTCTCTGGGATCACTCAATTCATCGTATCTACGACACATCCTGGTTAGAGGACTGTTCCGCGAGACATTATTGTAGGCAGGTGGCATGTTAAATAACTGGAATTTTCGAATAGAACGTGAGGGTACTTTAAAATTGACATTTGACAACAATTCACTACCAGACATACACATATAAACTTAAGTTTTCCGTGAAACAGGGTCACTCACAGAACATCTAAACCTAAGTCTTGACTCTTGTACAACCCCAATCGCTGGACTCGATTTTTGACAGTCATTCGTCATTAGGAAGATAATTAAACTGTAGGTTTCACGTCTTTATGGTTATCGCTAAATACCGCAATTAAATTCCACAGTAGGCGTCGCACTCTGAGTTCATCTCTGGTTATAGCCATGAGAGTCCAGCGGCGGAGGGCAGAAGCGCGTGGGTGTGATGTGTTTACCGCGGCCCGATCGACAATGGCTTAATCGAACTTTCACCGGAGCCGTATTTACATTGCCGCAGGATTACCGCGGTTCATTGCATCGGGGTTTTATGGCCATGCCTGTTGATGGCACTTTGAGAGCCAATCTAACTTCTCGCAAACTCTACAGTGGTGGTTGTATAGAGATGTAATGCCAATATAATCGGTTTCTAATTTGGGAAACGTTGTGATTGCTCATTTTCAATGATCGTTTCTGTACTGGATACATAAAACAAAGTTCTTCGCGAAGTTTGTTCAAGTGGAGAGTATCGATCTCGCAAGCCCTCCCCCCAAGTAGGGCGAGCGTTGTTCGACGTCACTTTTAACCGCCCCACTTCTATCTACCAGTAGGTATAGATACATCTTTGTATCTAGATTTGTAGGGATTCCGACTTCTGCTAATGAAATTGTGTTCAATTTTCGCGGTGATTTGTTAAAATCCACTCTAGCTTCAAGATTCACGTTTAGTGAATAGTCAAGTACATGTTTGCCAAGACAGTAAAATGGTAATTACTTGATGATCTGATGATACGGGTTGACTCAGATCCATGACTCACGCGGCCATCAATTATCATGCGCGGAACATAATCACCAACGCGCAAACAACATGTACTCTGAACGTGTGAAGAATCATCTACTACGAGACGAGTGTTCCAAGGAGGATGGTAAGGATCTAGTGACGACGGCCTGTTTACTTTACTGATGAAATATTAAAGTACATACATCAACAATATGGGATACCCATTTAATGTTCGCGGAATGCTGTGTGAATCGATGCAAAAACAACAAATAGGGCGATGTGGCGCCACATCGAGCTCCAGGCCGTCGAGGCAGTTGCGTCGGTTCAAGGCAACGCCGGTCCATTGTGTCGCTCCCACATGGTACATAGTACAGGCGCGGAGCACTGGGGACTCGTGCATGTTTCCTCCAGCTGTGCATGCAAACTGTTATAATGCCGAACAAGACAAGGCATTGACTGATAAAAACACAAACATGAACCGTTCACCCCATTGTTTCATAACCATCAAAACAGATTGATTCCCTGCTTTCAACTAAACTAAGCGTATATTGGAAGTGTCGACGCAGACCATACGGCTGAATCACGACAAATTGGCTCCCACAAGTTGTACAGGCCCAGGTGGCCTGCAGAAGGCAGTAAGAACAACAAGTGAACGAGCACGTCGGTCGTGCATTCTCGATAGCTCGCCGGGTAAATATAGCGCGCAAATCGCCTCGGAAAGGTTAAACCCAGAATTAGACGGCCAAACTTAACTCTCACTTATTTTCGCAACGGTTCGCTCACCCCCTGCGACAGCTGCGAGCATGGAACACTAACCCCCTTTGCTAACGGAATTTGGATCAGGAAGGGATTTGTATTGCATTTCAAAGACTCTATCGAATTGTTACCTTACGGGGCATCTGCTGTCGATATTTTTAACCGTTTTGAGGTTCCATTTGTACGGAGGGCACCTTTTTTCTTTTATGCGCTAATCCCTTTTATTAGAGAAGCATATAAATCGCTCTCTGCTTGAAAAACACAAATAACGTTTTTTTTTTTTTCAAAAGTATCCTGGTAATGCCGCGATCATGGCACAAAACGTTCTCTTATCAGTGGCTGTTATCGTAGCCCGGTTATTACGCTAGCTACGTGTCCGGAGTAGTCACGTGGAAACTTTTAATGAACATTTTTTGCTGATCTAATTGATTGCTTAGTTTTATCCGCTTACTGCGCGACGAATCTACGTTCAAACTATCTATAAGAATGTGTAATCGAGCGGCAAATGAGTGTAAAGTTTTGTATATCATTTGTCACAGATGTGCTAAAACGCTCCTGTCTATGTAAAAGTGAACACACGGCGTGTACGGCCCTTCGCAGTATTATTCCATTCCACCGAACTATATATTCGGGTTCAATGTTTGCATTGTTGATAACGTGACATGTTTATCTCGTAGAGTTGTAGGTGATCACGTGGCCTCTGAATTGTTTGGCGCGCGATCGCTTTGTATGGGCGGTAAACATTTAGAAATATTTGACTCTTGAACCGTGACTTATTATGTTTCCTTTAGTTTTTTTTTTATAGTAGTTAGGCTTGCGCTTGGCCTCCATCTCGCCTGATGTTAAGCGACGATGCGGTCTACGATGGAGCACGCTTGCCTAGAAGAGACCGATTCACTCTCGACTTCAAGACACCCAGATTGTAACTGACGGGGAAAACCCATTCAGGCAGCGAATTCCACAGACCAGCAGTTCGCACAATAAATGTGGAATCAAAGCGCTTCGTACGGGTTCTCGGAATATCAACCATAAAACGATGTCGATTTTTTGTGCCTGCCCTGGTAATTCATTTGTGCTTCCAATGTTGAATGGCGCTAAGTACAAAAACAATCGTTTCCCATATTATTATGATGCAATGATACAAACCTATGAAGAATGTCGTTATGTTTTGGCTTTATATATATTGATAAATTTATATAATAATACTAAATTCTAAATTATATTTTGTATTTTGCATGATATAACTGTTTGCTTTGGCATAATTGTACAGTTATCATAAGAGAAGTCACTGGCTCCCGACACACAGTCCCAGACTAGTTCGGGAGCCTATGGAAAATCACGTTATGTAAAACTAAATTTATGTCAAAATAAATTACTTTGTTTGTTTTGTTTTGTTAACTGTATTATTCATGAGCTATACAGATCGGCTGTTGACGTGATATTACCGTATTTTTCCATAGATTTTCCTCGATCAGTTATCACTTGTATCGAGTCTAGCACATCTGGTTGTTTGTTGGGCATTTGAACGTATCAACTGATGAGTTATTGTGTTTATCCTACATAGACTTGTGAGCTTTTTTTTGCAGATATTTACTAGAAGGTAACTGATTCATATCCCTTCAAATATGGATAAACAAACCCGATGTCTTGAAACCATACAATAATGTTGGCAAGAACGTTTGCCAATCTAAATAAGATTAGGCTGTAACCGAATTTATAAAAAGTAAAATATGCAAACAATATTTCTTGTCTCGCGGCTTACGACGATTTTTTTATTACCTCCGACGCAAAAAAGGGTGTTATTAACGTGTGTCTGTGGCATCGTAGCTCTTAAACGGCTGGTAATGTTAGGGTTCTGTACCCAAAGGGTATTTGGTTTGAAAGGTGACTTTATCGAGTCTTCTTAGCTATGATAAAAGCAAACCTGTTCATCCGTTTGAAGATTACCAGCTCTTTTATCTAGAACTGGCGACCCGCCCGCCCGGCTTCGCACGGGTGTAATTTACGTGCGAGGCCGGGGTGGGTCGCTAGGTATATATATAAGCCGTGAATTTTTTTCTAACTGATGGTGAAAACCGCATCAAAATCAGTTGCGTGGTTTAGGTGGAGTTAGCGGCCACACAGACATACAGACGCGGAAAGTGACTGTAATTTATACTATGTAGAGATTTATTTAAAAAAATGTACTCGTGTGTATGTTAGGCACGATATCTTCGCCATTAAACTGATTTTGTTCTCAAGGGTGGTCCGAATTAAATTTGTAGAAATAATTCCTCCCTTAATGGTGGAAATTATGGGGTGATGAATCCCGTGAACTTTTCATAAAGTATTTTGGTATTTTTTTGTAAAAATATATTATTGTAACGTTGAAACAAACACTAAGAAGGCAATCGTTGCAACTTGCAGGCAACGGCACGATAGACTTCCCCGAGTTCCTGACCATGATGGCGCGCAAAATGAAGGACACGGACAGCGAGGAGGAGATCCGCGAAGCGTTCCGCGTCTTCGACAAGGACGGCAACGGGTTCATATCGGCGGCGGAGCTGCGCCACGTGATGACCAACCTCGGGGAGAAGCTCACGGACGAGGAGGTCGACGAGATGATCCGCGAGGCCGACATCGACGGCGACGGCCAGGTCAATTACGAGGGTGAGTACGCACTGTGCGTCTGCACCACGTGACAACCTCTCATATATACTGTACTAGCGACCCGCCCGCCCGGCTTCGCACGCAGTTTACGTGCGAAGCCGGGTCGGGTCGTTAGTTATATATATAAACCTTCCTTGAAAATGTATCTAACTGATGGTGAAAACCGCATCAAAATCCGTTGCGTGGTTTAGGAAGAGTTAGCGGCCATACAGACAGACAGACGTGGCAAGCGACTTCAATTTATACTATGTAGAGATAGAGATGGCCACAGGTGTCTCATCAAATGAGTTTGGTATTAAGGGGACTGTTCTCGTCTGCAGCTCTCTCGCTCGCACATTTTCACATTATTGAAGATATAAAATCAATGAGTGTGAATTTCCAATGAGTAACAAAATCATGTCTTTGTGTCTATCGTTAACATTACAAACATAGAAATGTTTGTTTCGATATCTTGTAATATGACGGAATAACATGACACGAGAAATAAAAATCACTTGTTACCATTTTACTGTGTCAAATTAAAATATATCAAATTGACAATCTCTTTGTTTGTAATGTTATAATAGACACAAGACATGATTTTGTTACTTTTTGGAAATTCACACTCATTGATTTTATATCTTCAATAATGTGAAATGTTCGAGCGAGAGATTCTGCACACGGGAACAGTCCCCTTAAGGCGCTGCGCAAACGTAGACACTTTGTTGCCGACACGGCACACCCAGTACCAATCAAGTGGAAGCAACTGGACACAAAGTCTGCGCAGGGAGTGGCTGATTTCATATTGGTTATATAGAAATCAAATAATCATTGGTAGCTTGTATCCGACACAAGACACAAAAGTGTCTACGTTTGCGTCCTGCCTTTAAGAGCTCCTATTACATGTGCCATCCATTTTTAACCGACGAAAGGAGGTTATCAATTCGGTTTTTTTAAATGTTTGTTACGCGATTACTCCGCCAATTAGAAATTGATTATGGTGATTCTTTTTTTGTTTGGTAGGTCATACTGCAGAGGTGGTCCCATATAAATTTTATCTAAATTGATTGAACTCTTTTTGAAAAAAATCAACAAAAAATATATTACGTTTTGGTTTGTGGTTCCATTCAACAATAGTTTTGATGAGGACTTTCAATGTATGTTTAAACTGTTATTTTCTAATTTTTAGTTTAAGTTTGTACATGTTGGTATAGTCTTGAAGTCTGTTATTTTTGTTGAAATTGTTATATTTACATAGCAAGGACACATTCTTGTTTTGTTTATTCTGACGACTAACATCGCGTGTCCCTGGAATGTAAACCTTTATGATGATCTTCATTGTGCTGGTAGCTTACAAACAACTGGTTCAATATTAACTAATTGGAAAGCGTAACGCTAACCTACAAAACAGTTCCTTTGAAAGCGAAATTGCATGCACAAAGAAGTGTCACACGATAAGTAAGTCACGACAAAGCCTCGGCCTCCATTCCATGCATTGCCGTCTCGTTGGTAGAGCGATCGTGATTCACGGCTCGTACGACACAATACCACCCTCTCGAGTGTCAAACCAGTACTGCGCAACCCATGCCTCAGGCATGTACACTCGTCTGTGTTCTCAACACAGAAAAAGAAATAGAACGGCTGTCAAGGCATTTTTGTAAGAAATTTGTTGTAGCCAGTTGCACCCATATAAACGAAACGTCAACCATTCGAAATCAGTTGGCAACAGAACTGTGATGCGGACAAAGAGCTTTGAGACCTAACCCAAAAAGGTAAGGTCCAAGTTCTTTGGATGCGGAGTTCGACGCGTTGACATAAATAAGAATGTTCAATCAAGGTTCTGTCCTAATGCCTGGCGACAGATTTTCCTTCTCATTTCCGTTCTATTTGCTTCTCTTTTCTGTGGTTCTCACTAACAGGGTTTGCTCGTCGCGAGGTCTGTTTTATTTATAACCACCTCGCATAGAAAGTATGCCCTCGTAAAATTCCCTCGTATGTTTATGTTAATCTTGATTTACGAATACCACGTTTTATGTGTATTATCAAAGGAAAACGTTGATTAATTTATTAGTTTCATTCTAAGTAGTGAAATATGGAGGTAGTTTTGATTTGATAACGATTGCTGTACGTTTAGATGTTACGGCAGTTTCACCTAATACTGACAGGCTTTTCGTGTGGGGGAGTCGAGTTAATCGATGATGTAACGTGAGCTCGTTGGTCCGCTTGCACGAGTGTCGCGTTACGGGCCGGTACGGGCGACACGGCGCCGGCGCAATGTAAACACGGCACGCTCTAGTCTAGTTGGATATTACCCCTGTGTGTACCCCTCGCATACTGCCGCGACCCCCGCCTCGTGCCGTCCTGCACTCGCACAGACACAACCGCATGCAACTAAACTGCAATACTGGCAGCCACTGTACGTGTGTGTGTTCCTGGTGATGGTACCGACGTCGCCTGCAGACCAGACCGGCGCCGGCGCTCGCTGGTTGCGCGCACCTCGAGTTGTCTTTTTTTTTTTATATAAATAATGGGCTTGCGTTTGACCACCATCACGCCTGATGTTAAGCGATGATGCGGTCTACGTTGGAGCACGCTTGCCTAGAAGGAACCGATTCACTCGTGATTTGAAGACGCCCAGATTGTAACCATCGGGTAACACCCATTCAGGCAGCGAATTCCACAGACTAGCAGTTCGCATAATAAATGTGGAATGAAAGCGCTTCGTACGGGTTCTCGGAATATCAACCATAAAGCGGTGACGATTTTTCGTGCCCGCTCTGGCAGTCCGATAGAAAAATGTGCAGGAGGGAATTAGATCGTGCAGATCCGATGCACACTCTCCGAAATGTATCCGATAAAAAACCCGTGTCATTATCCGAACGAGCGTTCTCTCTCTTGCAGACTTCCATGCACTCGCCCAACTCATATTCGGTCGCGGCGACGGCGCCCGTTAGCGCTCGGTCCGCCGACACGCTTGTGATATTAGTACCCTAACTAACCATAAGAAAAGACTCCACGCTAGCGCTGTGATCTCGAAACTGTTTCCCCCAGTAGTGTAGACGTGCCCGACGGCCGCCGGCGCGCTCCGATACCACATAGGTACATCCCAGAGTTAATCTGAATGGTTTGCTGCTCGTTATTAACTGTACCTTGGATATGTTAGCTGCCCTCCCCGCTCCCTGCCCGCCACGCCCCTCACTCTCGTTGGGTCCTCACCACTTGACTGTCTCGTGTCTCTGTACTACCTCCCTGCTGGCGGGGCCTCCCCTCCACTGGTGCATGTCTCTAATGTCTGTATAGCAGTCTCTTCTCCAGAAATACCACCTGGTGTCCGGCCGCGTCTCACACGAGCAGCAAACGTTACGGTCCCGAACTACCGTTTATCTCACTCGGGTAGGCCTCTGTGCACAGCTCTTATGGTTCACCCAGCACCGGACTGTCGAATACAGCGCTTACGACCTCGACTCGCGTTATTTGTGTATCCTGCAGGCCTAGCATGGGCTGTGAATAAATTGTCTTTCCACCGTTTTTATCCACGCCTAGATGGGACAAAGCTAGAATACGGATACGTTTGTCTTTTTCTCGCGGGATAAAAACGGTGCAAAGACAATATGTCCACGGCCCGTGCTGGGCCTGCTGAGGGTGGTATTTCACATAGTCCCTTGTAGTGGCATGAGATGGAATATATGGTACGGTGTATGAATGCTGTGGATGCGCGGGGAGCACCCGGCCTGGCGGCAGGCGGGTGCTCGCCGCGCAGTCTACATTTATATGTTGTTTCGATTGTAGCCGTTTCTATATAATTATATGTAATAGCGGTCACGTGTAGTGCACCTGTTATCTGTCGGTACTTTCGTCTCACTGTTGTGTTAACACGTTACTCTAGAGATGTGGTGCGAGGGCCGAGTGTGGTGTAGCGCTCCACTAATGCCCAGTTTTCTGTTGCAGAATTCGTCACCATGATGACGTCGAAGTGAGCCGCCGGCTAGTGTGTGTGTAAAAAGCAGAGAATTTAAATATACATTTTGTTTCATGACACACAATATTACCATCGTATTGGACCTGCATTTCTCTAGTGTTTGCGATAAATTAAATATTGTCATCGTTTCAGTTTAATGGTGTAAGTGTACTGCGCGAGGGCGCGGCGGAGCCCGGGCCGGTCCGGTCCGAGCCGGGCCGGGCCGGGCCGGGCTCCGCCGCGCCGCCGCTTCTTTTTATTTAGATTTAAAGTATTCCGTTAATTTTACTATGTAAGAAGTGTAAAGTGTAGCGGTACAAGGGGAAACGAATAGGTGTGCGTCGCAATGTGATGGTATAAGTCTCGGGTTCGTGTCGGCTCTTATTTATATTTGTGTATATTTCCCGCGGCGCCGCGCCGTGTATGTGTGCGTGCCTCTGTTGCGTCGCGCCGTGTTCGACTGTGCGTGTGTGCGTGCACGCCATCCGGTACATTTTAATGTAAATTTTTTTCAAGTATGAGATATTTATAATATAAAGTACGTGAGGAATAAAATTTTAAAAAATCCAAAAAAATTGTATCGTATAGTTAGTGTGCCGTAGAGCGTAGTGCGCCTCTCGCGCCGCTCGGCGCCGAGTGCCCACCGGTGGGACGGTGGGCCGGTGGGCGCGTGCATCCTGTCGGTGTTCCACTACTACTTGCATTACCTACTACACTAACTACCACTAACTGACTCAGTAAACGAATAAATTAGATTTATCGGTACTGTATCGATTGTATCTCTGTAAATTGATTCGATATATGTATAGGCGCGAGGGCCGGCGAGTGGGCGCTGTCTCGCCGCTCGCCCGGCGCTCCCGCGACTTGTTGCGATATAATTATCTCTATCCAAATGGAAAGTAATCCGCTCTGTTATTCTCTTACCACGTTTGATTCATTCTGTTATTAAATTTTACAAAAGACATACTGAAAATAAATGTTTCTTCATTTTTAGGTCAATAAGCATCGGTGTTTCATTTAGTCCCGTTGTGTTAGTTATGAGTTATGTTCTAGTGCTAACACACGAGACGAACTTGGTTGACGAACCGCCGTCCAATCAACGGGAGAGAATGAGACATTTTTCTCTTTCCCACTCGTTGGTTGTTCGGCGGTTCGTCAACCAAGTTCGTCTCGTCTGTTAGCACTGTTAGTCCTGCCGTCTCGTCCTGCGTCCCCCGCGAGCCGGCCTGCCTGGGATCACATCCTCCCTGCACCGGGTGCTCGCTGTACCTCCACATACAACTGGAAGCGAAGCCTCAGGGAAGCATCGGATCACAGGTGGAAGGGCTCGCAGTCTATAGTACACTCGACGCACCGTTTGGCCGTTGTGAGATTAGTTGGCTCCCCTTTACCGAGTGATTTAGTTGTTACTTTTATTTTATTATATACTATTAATGGTAATTATAATTTGTGACAAGACAACGTTACTGTATTATAAATTATTTTTAAATTGTAATAAAAGTGAACAATCCGCGATGTTTAGCGGATTGGGAAACATTGTACATTTCTTGATTCATTTCCATGTTGTAGCTGGTCGCATGTACTGCACGTTGGAAGAGCTCTGTTTTGTTTTCAAGTCTAGTTATTATTGTTTCATTGTAAACTTTAGATTACTTGGCAAGTTTAAACTATGCAGGATGGTGTTAATTTTCATGATTTGCACTGCTTTTGGAGCTTTAAATAAATTAGTCGAGAAAAATTCAGTTTATGAATGATTATGGTAGTATAGTAAATCCTTGGATTATGCCGAACTAGCTGCGCCCCGCGGTTACACCCGCGTAGTGATGAAAAATGGTGATGATGATGATGAAAAATAGCCTATGTCACTCTCTGGCTCTTGAATTATATCCATACAAAAAATCAGGTTGATCCGTTGTTCTGTTGCAGCGTGAAAGAGTAACAAACATCCATACATCTATACATACAAACTTTCGCGTTTATAATATTAGTAGGAAGTAGGATAGGATTCTAACATCTAATAGGCGAAAATAATATAACAATTTAGGTTTTTTTAAAACTTTTATTTCATTAGTTGCCATTTAAAGTACATAACAGTTTATTACACAAGCCGAAAACTAGAAAAGACAAGATGCAGTATAAAAACATACACAAACCAATATATTTTTCATTTCGTTTTTTTTTTTGGCAGGATATCTCTCAGTTTATTTTCATAATTTTCTAAATACAAACGTTAACTGCAATAAGTCAAGAACAATCCAGAACTAATAGTACCAGACGGACTCGATAATGAATAGTTTGAAATAAAAAAAAACATTAAGATAGTTTCTACGCCCGATAGAAGTGTTGTAACCAAAGATGCCATATTTATACTACGTATATCGTAACATTTTACGTGTATTTTGCTGTCGAAACATTTGCTTTGGACATATTACGAAGCTTTTTTTTTCTATAGTTTTTGTGCTGGGGGCTCTGGTTATGTGATTGACAAACAGACACTAGAGTCTCGCAAAAGACTTCCCTGACCAAGCAACAGCATAGCAGTTCCATATTTTTATTATGTTGGATTATACATTTCGTCAAAACTCTGACCCCAGCTCCTGCCACAAATTTCAAATCTGTACTAATATTTAAACTCAATTTGTGCCAAGCAGTGGGCTTACTCTTGACACTCGATTTCAATCGTAAATTAGGATTGGGATCGAAAACATGCCATTTGGTACTCTTCAATCGCGTCTAGAGTACCGAAAGCGTCGAGTTGAGTCGATTTTATTTAGTTTCATATAATTCTACCATTATCGGTTCCAATCGTGCGCTAGTTTAGAATTCATGAGTACCAAAATGGCATATTTTCGATCCCAATCACAAATTACGATTGAAATCGAGTGTCAAGAGTAAGCCCACAGATGTGTGGATTTGGTTGACTTCAACCGCCGTCTGACCAACGGTAGAGCAAAAGAGGGAAATATGTTTTCAATCTTTCTCTCCCATTTTTTCATTTCTCCAATAAATATAAAAACTGGAAATAGATGAGCATTAAAATTTCTTTATTCGATATCTGTCTGGGTCAAATTCTAACTAAAACGTGTGCACAGACAAGTTGTTCCGTTTCTAAGTGGTTTGGTTACAGACATCTAAAAAGTGAGCTGGGGCCTTACCACGTTTATACTTACGTGAACCTTACGCACTTACGAACGTGAACGCGCCCAGATACGGTTTGCGGTCGCGTGATTTTCCAACTGAGCGGATTAGGTGCCGCAATAGCAGTTGTCCGTAAGGCCCCTGGAATGTTCCTTGCCCCAGCTCGGTACTTTCATTTTGATGTTACATGGCCGGTCAAATTATTAGATAGGCTACAAAGCTAGTCAAAGCAGTTTAAATATTGTACAAACAGATTTCAAATTGATGCTGAGCTGATGACATCATTTTGTCTATTAGATCACCATTCTGGTTTGCATATTACCTAAGAATCAATTCTTATTCCAACTCTGCCTACCACGCATTCCGATTAGTAGTTTTTAATATTACTTCCATTAATCATGAACATAAATCATTCATATAATAGTAGGTAACTATTATATGAATGATATTAAATTTATAATGATACTTATATCGGTCTTAAATGTTTATCGGGACTTGATCATCTATAATTTTATTTAGGTAAAAATAGGTACCTTTCGACGTTTAGACCATGTTACAATGGCCGTGGTCACGAGCTGACTGAGCACTGCGGTTAAGTCCGGCGAGAAGAGCGGGTGTTTTGTTCTTCTACCCTCACTTGATCTTGACAAATCGCATTGTAAGCGGGGTCGGGGTAAGTCCCGATAAACATTTAAAACGTGTTCAAATCGTTATATCAATGTCACAAGTTGTGCTCATAAGAATAATATTAAAAAAACGCATGTCTACTAATAAGTGTAAATGTAGGAGTAAACCAAAACCGTTCTATTAAATCAGTTATCGAATTTTTTTGAGATTTCCAATACATAAAATAAATATGTTGTATTATCTCGTGAACTGTAAGGCAGTGTAGGGGAGGGCTATACGTGTGGCGAGTCACGGCTGCGCGGCGTCGTCCTGCCTCCTGTGGTGCTGCATGGAGCAGTTCTGCGAGATGTTCTGCAGCATGAGCGCGAGGGTGCGCGTGGGGCGGCCCGTCATGCGGCGCGGGTGCAGGTACGGCGGCGCGTCGTGCGCCACCTTGCCCACGCCCGTGATGTCCATATGCACCCAGTCGTTGCACACGAAATTCTGTTACATAAAACACAAAGTTATATGACTATTTACGGGATATTTACCGTGGTAAGGTTGTGGAATGAGCTGCCGATATTTCGGCGCAGTTACATGCACCATGTTATAATCATATAACTTTAGTGAACAACCGTGATAGTTTAAAACTGTTTTGATAAACACAAATACTCTACAGTAACGATGTGCCAAGCTCCGGTTTATATTGAAGTTCGGTGGTATAGGTATGCGTGGTAAAATTATTATAGGCCTTTATGCTATGTAGACTTTCATATAAACTTTACCCCAACCCCCTCATAGGCAGTGCCGGTTTTAGCACTGCCAGCGCCCTGGACGAGATCTATACGGCGAAACTAGCCGAAAAGGAATAGTTTTTAGGGTTCCGTACCTCAAAAGGAAAAAACGGAACCCTTATAGGATCACTTCGTTGTCCGTCTGTCAAGACACTTTTTCTCAAGAACGCGTAAAGGTATCAAGTTGAAATTTATCCTAAATACTTGGGTCTACGGTTTCTTTCGGCTGTAAAAAAATTAAAGTTGTAAGTCAACGCAATCAAAAGGTATCAAAGACGTTTATGTCGCATATTTTGCGATTTCACAGGGAAATCAAAACCTATAGGGTACTTCCCGTTGACCTAGAATCATGAAATTTGGCGAAAGGCAAGGTCTCATAGCACATATATAGGAATAAATCTGAAAGTTACAAATTTGAAGTTATATCATTTAAAAATAATTATTTTGCTTTTACAAACTTACATTTTGTAGTTGGGATGTATAGAAGAACCTTATTGTCAACTACAAAGTAAAGTTTGTCTTTCAATATTTCAGCTTTAGGTTTTTTTTTTGGACTTGCGCTCTGAGGGTTCTGTCCAACGGAACCCTCAGAGCACGAGTCCTACTCGTACTTGTCCAGTTTTTTTTTAATACACGATGCCTGCGGCGCCCTTTTATATCTGGCGCCCTGGGCGGTCACCCTACCCTACGCCGGTACTGTTGGTAGGGTAAAGTTTATATGAAAGTCTACATGTACGAAGTCGTGGACAACTGCTAGTAAAACACAACTTTTAAAGAAGAAATGAAGTACTAGGTTTTAATGACATGTACAGGGGTGGAAACGTCACATATCAGACAAACAAGGGAATCCAGAAAATCCCAGATCAGACAAGGGAGTTACGGTAAGGTGGGCGTGGCGGGTGCGAATACATCAGGCTTGATTGATATCTTTAGACAAACTCCCTGCAGACGATCTTGTCGCCTTTTTCTGCATGTGGACCATTCGTTCATTAGTGTCGCTGCAAGTTTCTTAGTGTGCGTGAAACTGAATTGAGTGAGCGGTACTTACAGTTTTGTAGTAGAAAGTGGGCTAATTAGAACAAGATCGATAATTGTACTACGGCATATTTCCCTTGTTTCTGCTCTGAGGGTCAAATAGCACTCCCTAAAATAACCCTGACGAGACGTGGTCATACCTTTAGAAAGGCTGCTCCGATGCAAGGCGTAGCTTTTCCGGCGCCTTTATTCCTCAAGTCCACAGAGGGCTCGTCTGGAATCAAGACAGTTTTAATATGTAAAATAAAATTCTTTATCAACGTAAAATAAATAAATATTCGGGACATTTTTGCACACTCGGACATCTGTACCCTTAGTCCCAGATTTGATAGTTTTCGAAAACCTTTTTTTCGTTTACGTATTGTTCCATACATTTTAGTAAAACGCCTCTATCGGAAACGTGGAGGAACTAAAATCGGTAGTAAGCGGCGGTATAGATTGCTTCACTCTAATACGAAAAAAGTTTTCGAATACTATCAAAACTTGTACTAATAGGTACAGACCCCAAACTAAGCAAAGCTTGTGATATGGCTGCCGGAGAATGATATACATACATATTATATAGTTTTAAATACATAGATATTAACACCCAGATGTACTACAAACAAATGTTTGTCCTAGGTGGGAATCTAACCCACCCAAGTGCAGACCAAGGCAGGCAGGTTTACTACAAACTGGACCAACGGGCGATCTTAAGACTTAGATAAGTGGTACAAACAGAAAAAACTTTACTCATTGGGCTCTTCCCTGCGTGTTTCATTGTACATTGAGTAGGCTAGAGTATGGTTACTTGTTGGGAACCCTCCATAACCCTGTGTGGTCTCCTAAAGAATGTGGTCGGAAACTAACACAGTACTTGGAAACGCCACAGTATATGCGTAACCCTGTAATTCTGTAACTGTGTAGGTCCTGTGGGCTTACTCTTGACACTCGATTTCAATCGTAATTTGGGATCGGGATCGAAAACATGCTATTTGGTACTCTTGAATTCTAAACTAGCGCACGATTGGAACCGATAATGGTGGAATTTTATGGAACTAAATAAAATCGACTCAACTCGACGCTTTCGGTACTCTTGACGCGATTGAAGAGTACCAAATGGCATGTTTTCGATCCCAATCCCAAATTACGATTGAAATCGAGTGTCAAGAGTAAGCCCACTGATCATCGTATATAGGCTGCCGATTATGTTATTACGATGTGAATGAGAGGTGCGTACGTACTGACGATCTGCTTGTGGTAGTACCGCCACAGCGGGAAGCGCCAGGGGCGGTCGCCGGTCTCTGCGCCGGCGGCACGTGCGGTGCCCCACGCAGCCTCCGAGTTGCTGAAGCAACCGAACGCGCCGCCGCCCGTCGCTTGCCGCACACCATCTAACATACAACTAATCGCTCAGAAACCACTTACGTAGATAAATGCCTACTGCCTGGGGCCTACTGTCCGGGCCAGCGTGGTGGATATGGCTCAATCACCCTTTCGGGGGTAGGCTAAAAGTCCAGCAGTGGACTTTTTTTTTTTTTTATAGAATAAATGGCAAACAAGCTACGGGCCACCTGATGGTAAGTGGTCACCGCTGCCTATAGACACCTACAATACCCGGGGCATTGTCAGTGCGTTGCCTACCTTTGAGGACTCTATTCACCCTTCGTTTGAAGCAGTCCAAATTATACTTCGGAGGAAAAACCGAAGTTGGTAAGCCATTCCACAACTTACAGGTGCGTGGCAGAAACAATCGATCAAATCGAACAGTGCGAGACTTCCACGCATCTATAATGTGCGGATGGCATTTCTGGCGATGGCGACCGGTTCGGTGGTAAAACCGGGATGGAGGGATAAGGTCAAAAAGTTCATCAGAGCATTCCCCGTTATAATATCTGTAGACTGTTAAAAAGCTGCCTATGATGATGATGAGTTAAATACCTAACATGGGCAATAAGCTTTCAGGCAAAAAACCGTAGGCAGGGGTTTTGGGGGTTCAACCCCGGAGGATTGAAGATGGGCATTTTAGTGTAATGTTGGTACTAACGCGTGAGAGTGGCGACGTCTATGACGAGCGCGGGTTTGTACGCCGCCTGTCCGTAGATCAGCGCGTCTGCTAGCATCAGCCGCCCCTCCATGTCCGTGTTCTCGATCTGCGGTAGAGAATAACTCGTGGCATATTCGAATAATCGTGGCATACGAAAGGGGGCGATGGCAAGCGCCACAATTTTTCTATTGGAAATTAAAGGCGAGATACGGATTTCCACCAATGTGATTGGTCGAGACCAGGGCGTCGATTCTGCTAATTAATTTAAAATTCCTTTGGCCTGCCACTCCCACGACACTCCACTGAGATTCCATTATGAAAGTGACAAAAAGGGTATTCTGCTAAAACTTCAGTGGCCTTTCAATGGAATGTCGGTGGAGTGTCGTGAGAGTGTGGAAGGCCATTGAAACAAACGTCAAATAACGAGCAGAATACCAAATGTTCAACTATTGAATTTACACTGATACGCCATTGAAGAACAGAATACCAAATAAGTTAAATGGCAGTTCGATGGAAAGACATTGGAAAGCACTGGTCTTACATAACTAGCAGAATACCAAATGTGTAAAACTATTCCATCGACACTCCACCGACACTCCATTGAAACATTTACAAATTAGCAGAATCGACGCCCAGCACTTCTCCGCTCCGGTCCACTCATCTCTTCCTCCGTGGAAACGCACCCATATGCTTTCTACTTTCGATGGGTCAGATTAGGGTTTAACTCTTTAATTATTGATACAAATATTTTAAATATGTGACTGGTCTATGCTGGGACTGATCTCTCCGATTAGTTACAATAGGGTTTTGGCGCCAACGTGGAAAAAAACATGTGGGCTCGTTGGATTATTTTCCTAAACTTGTGTATTTTCGAGTGTTAATATGTAGTAAATGGTGAATTATTATTCATTAAGTGCTCGTAAACGTGCTCGAGTGTGGGTAAGACATATAACGAGGTGAAACATGTATTTTCGTGTTGTTTCCAAAACTCCACAGGAGCCTCTTGTAAATCTTCATCACTTTACAGGGACATGAGTTTGACTTGACCGTGACTTACTTAGCTTGACTCTGACTGTGACTATGACTTGTTTGACGCTTTTAACACTATGTAAACATGTTTTCGTGCGGTCGCGGGTTCAAACCCCGGACCCGTACCAATGAGTTCTTTGGAGCTTATGTACGGATTTTCATACCACTGGCTTTTCGGTGAAGGAAAACATCGTGAGGAAACCTGCATACGTACAGAGAAGGAATTCAATGGCGTATGTGAATCCACCAATCCGCACTGGGCCAGCGTGGTGGATATGGCCCAATCACCCTTTCGGGGGTAGGCTTAAAGTCCAGCAGTGGACTGTTAAAAGGCTGATTATGATGATGATGATGATGAAACATGTTTAATATTACGACTAAAGGACATTGAATCCACGGTCATGAACATTTTAACAAAAAAAAATACATTAGCAAGCTACAACCGGTGCGTTCGGATAGGCTATGATGGCATTTTTAGCATTGTCAAAATTGGCGTTGATATAAAGCACAGATATAAAGCGTTCGATTTGAGAATTTTGCAATTTTTGCCACTTTTGATCCCTACCCTAAAAGGAACGCTTCAGTCACCAGCGGTGACGTCAAACAAATCGCGCGCAAACAAAACACCAAAACACCGCGAAAAACAAACGTCTAAATCTTAATGTCAAAAAACGATCACAACGATCCCATGTCGCGAGGTGGGTCAAAAGTGGCAGATTACGATGGCATTTTTCGCTGTTTACGACCTATCCGAACGGTAAGCAAAAACAGTAATGCCACTTTTGCACACACATTCCCAAAACGAACGCTACATGTGATCATAATTGTCGTTTGTAACAGTTATTTTTGCCACCAAGGGGCTATCCAAACGCACCGAACGTTGGACAAGTAACCTGTATGGAGAGTCCGTTGAGAGCTCGCACCATGTCTCCGACCTTCATGCACTGACCAGACACCATGTTCTCACAGATGGGGATCACGGCGTGCAGGTTTACTGGGACCTGACACAGTTACTCAGCTTTATCAGTTACTAGCGGTCCGCCCCGGCTTCGCACGGGTATAGATTATAGCCTATGTCACCCGGGATAGTGTAGCTTCCCAACAATGAAAGAATTTTTCAAATCGGTTCAGTAGTTTCGGAGCCTATTCAATGCAAACAAACAAACAAACAAATCTTTCGTCTTTATAATATTAGTATAGACTACAAACAATTATTATAAAAAAGGGACAATCAGATAGGCAGGTGTTGTAGGTAGATTGTAAACATTATCATGCTAATATGTGGGTAGCCCCAAAATAATAATAATAATTTAATAGAAACAAAAAAAAAAAATACTATGTAATTTTTTTTTTTTTTTGTTTCTCATTATTATCATTAATTTTGGCAAGAGGCAAGGTCTCACAGCACATAATAAAGTAATAAATCCGAAAATAATTTTTCCATAAATTTGAAAAAAATCATTGAAAAATTGGTTTGCTATTACAAACTTACTTTTTGCAGTTTGAATGTATGGAAGAACCTTATTTTTCACTACAAAGTTAAGTTTGTCTTTCAATATTTCAACGTTTTTGTTGTTTTTTTTTGTTTGGACTCGCTGTCTGAGGGTTCCATCTAACGGAACCCTCAGAGCGCGAGTCCTACTAGTACTTGTCCGGTTTTTTAATTATTTTTTTAAATGTTTGTTTTCACAGAGCTCTGTCCGTCTTTTATGAACGGACCGGTTACCTTCATCTCCGCGAGTGCCTTGATGGCTCCGAGCACGACGGCCGCGCCCGCCATGGAGCCCCGGTTCTCAGTCATGCTCTGCCGCGGCTTCAGGCACAGCCCGCCACTGGCCACACACAATACACACATTTACAACTGAGTTTTGGCGCCAACGTGGAAAAATACATGTCGGCTCGTAGGATTATTTTCCTAACCTTGTGTATTTTTGAGTGTTAATGTGTAGTAAATGGTGAATAATTATTTATTAAGTGCTCGTAAACGTGCACGAGTGTGGGAAAGTGATATAACGAGGTGAAACGTGTCTTTTCGTGTTGTTTCCAAAACTCCATTGGAGCCTCTTGTAAAGTCCCACCACTATACAGGGGCATGAGTTTGACTTGACAGTGACTTACTTTGCTGGACTTGGACTGTGACTATGACTTGTTTGACGCTATTAATACGCTATAAACTGTTTAATATACGACTAAAGGACATTGAAACCACGGTCATAAAAAATTTAACAAAAAAAATTACAACTCTACTTCAAGGGACAGGGTTTTTTTAAACAAAGGGTGCAAACGGGACCCTAAGCATACGCTGTCTGTCCGTCCTACCAGTTAACAGCTGTATCTTTCGAACCATAATAGATCGCCAGTTGAAATTTGCACAGAATATGTAATGTTACGGCGGATTTACTATACTAAACGCATTACCATCTGAGTCTTCAGGTCATAAATCATTGATCATCTCATCTCGCTTGCATCCACATGTCATATCTGTCTATCTCGCTCACACTTACAGGTCTTATGGTATGACGTTTATTGCTCGACGACTCAGTTGGTAACGCGGTGACTATAAGAAATACTAATAAAGTATAAAACTGAAGGGGAGTATTTGTTTGAAATTTACGTCATCGCTTTTGCTGTGCTATTATTGGGTTAAAAACTGAAGAGCTTGAGACGGCAAAACGAGAATTGTTTTTTTTTTATACATAATTATATTTGTAGTAATATCGATTGTGCTTGCGATTCTGAACTATTAAACAAGCGACACATTTTACAATACTAGAAAAACAAGCGACTGTGTGGACTGTCCGGCACTACCGGACAGATCAGCACCTACGGACTGTCCGGCACTACCGAACAGATCAGTACCTACGGACTGTCTGGCACTACCGGGACAGATCAGCACCTACGGACTGTCCGGCACTACCGGACAGATCAGCACCTACGGACTGTCTGGCACTACCGGGACAGATCAGCACCTACGGACTGTCCGGCACTACCGGACAGATCAGCACCTACGGACTGTCCGGTACTACCGGACAGTTCAGCACCTACGGACTGTCCGGCACTACCGGGCAGTTCAGCACCTACGGACTGTCCGGTACTACCGAGCAGTTCAGCACCTACGGACTGTCCGGCACTACCGGGCAGTTCAGCACCTACGGACTGTCCGGTACTACCGGACAGATCAGCACCTACGGACTGTCCGGCGCTACCGGGCAGGAAAATCCGGTATCGGGCAATAATTTTATCCGGGGCAATTTTTTTTTTTTAGTAACAGTATTACATTTTCGGTTGTCTCTTTGGTGTCTAGTGCGACAGAAAAGATGACCACCAGATGAGAGTAGTGTACCTGTCGAAGGTGACTCCCTTCGCGGCCAACAGCACGGGCGGCGCCTGCCCCGGGCCGCCGCGGTACGTGCACTCCAGGAACACGGGCTCCGTGCACGAGCCGCGCGCCACCGCCAGGAACGCCTGCAACATTCATTGTAACCACTTCCACTGCACTGTCTGCATGTGCTGCGCGATACTTACAATCTGGTTCTTCAAGTCGTGACTGAATCGGTTTCTTCTAATCAACCGTGCTCCATCGTAGACCGCATCAACGCTTCACATCAGGCAAGTTGGCGGTCAAACACATGCCTGTTCCTATTCGCTTTGATTCCATTTTTATTGTGCGAACTGTTAGTCTGTGGAATGCGCTACCTGAATGGGTGTTCCCGATAGTTACAATCTGGGTGTCTCCAAGAGTGAATCAGTTTCTTCTAGGCAAGCGTGCTCCATCACAGACCGCATCAACGCTTCACATCAGAGAGTTGGCCGTCAAACACATGCCTATTATACAATTTAAAAACACCGGCCAAGTGCGAGTCTGACTCCCGCACCGAGGGTTCCACACCCAACTGTGTTTTCTTTCTTTCAGTTAGTTATATAAAGGAAGATAGACTAAGAGGAAAGACAATAGCGGAACGTTAGAGCGTAGCTCGGAAATTTGCCTAAAAAGGGTATAAACTTAGATGGCACCGTAATTTGAGCGTGCTATAGGTTGAATCGATCTTCCGTAAGCGCAAAAAAGCGCTCTAATGTTCCGCTATTGTCTTTCCTCTTAGTCCTATCTTCATTGGTTATCTTAGGCACACGCCCGACTCGCACTAGGTGTTTTTTTTTTTTTTTTTTTTTTTTTATAGTTATGCCAAAGTGATTATTTACCCGGATATGTCCTAAAACTGCGACCAGAACCACCGGAGGATGGGCAGCAGCATCCTATTAGTACACGGTGAACGTACTGCGATCCCCAAGCCGCCTGCCAAGCGTGGGGATTATGGCAACACCCCTCTCTAAGAGGGAGGCCTTGTTCAGCAGTGGACGTTTAATGGCTGATGATGTGTGTGATTATTTACGGGATATTTAACGTGGTAAGGTTGTGGAATGAGCTCCCGATACAACTCAACCTCATATAACTCTCATGATCTCTCATGATCTCTCATCTCTCTTATCTCTCTCTGCTCATATAACTTTAGTGAACAACCGTGATAGTTTAAAACAGTGTTATGCCAAGTTTTAAAGATGAAACTTTGACGATTGTATTGTCCGGGCACTCCGGCACCGACGGACTGTCCGGAACCACCAGGCAGTCGGGGCCTGGTGGTTCCGGACAGTTGGCAGCATTACCATGCTGCATGACAAATGACAATACATATGCGTTGAGCCAGAAACTCGCCAGCATTTTGGTAACGCGTCGCATTAACCAGGCGCTCTGAAACTTTTTGAAAATGTGATGAGCTCCCGGTCCTCAAGGGCTGAATGTCTCGACCCCAAACGGGTCAAATATGTAACCACTGTGGAGATTATCATATTTGCGCCGCTTGTGATTTTCTACCGAATTACTCGCCACCAGTACTACCTTTATCGCCTTTTCATTACCGTCCAAACGAACGGCAAGGCGTCACCCTTACTTGGTCGAAATGCCATTTATTCGCACCAAGCGTTTTGACTCCACTTTCTTAATTAGAACAGCAAAACAATGGAACGCCTTGTCCCTGTCTGTGTTTCCGCAGCATTACAATCTTGGAGTGTTCAAGTCTAGGGTTAATAGGTTATTACTGGGCAAACGTGCTCCATCTTCGACCGCATCATCGCTTTCCATCAGGCGAGATCGCGGCTAAACGTCAGCCTAGTCCGATGTAAAAAAACCTTTGTCTTAGGAAGATGCTACGGCGAAGGAGACACGGGTTTTCAATTCCAATTTTTAACAGGTTTTTTCATGTGTTATACTTTCTTACACTAAGAACTCGTGTAAACTGACTTGCCTCATATGGCGAACATGTTATATTGGTTAACAAACAATCTAAATCTGAATCAACAGCCAGTTTGTCAGAAGAGCCAGTAACAAGCGTTCAGTAAATATATATTAGTTAGTGTACCTGCATGTTTTGTGATTCGATCCAGTCCCGGTCCCGCGCCTCCACGACCACGCCCAGGGGACAGAGCATGTCTAACGCGTGCTGGAAACCAACAGTCATCACTTTACTGATAATAGATTCTGGAGTGGAGACCACGAACCGGAAGACGCAGCGTAGCTAGGCCTCCCACTAGATCAGGCTTTCCCAAAGTGGGCGATAACGCCCCCTTGTGGGCGCTGCAGGCCTAAAGGGGGGCGGTAAGAAACCCAGAAAAAAATGGGGGCGTTGTATAAAGGCTTGGCGGGTGATTTGTAATTTCATTTAGCTAGGAGGCCTCTTAGACACCGACTGCATGAGCTCTCGACTCTCAACTACAACTTGTGAACATCAACTAATATTAGTTAAGAGATTGCTCAAACTCGGTTCGATATTTCTCTCTTTTATAATAAATTATTTTTTAGCTAAAAAATGGGCAATAGACAAAATAAGTTTGGGAACCCCTGCACTAGATGGACTGATGACATTGTTAAGAGTCACTGGCATCCAGTGGATGCAAAAGGCAGGCTGTCGTTCAGTGTGGAGGGTAAAGGGGGAGGCCTATGTTCAGCAGTGGACGTCTTCTGATGATGATGATGATGATAATATATTACTGCAGCGACGGAAACGGAACGGACGAACGTGTACACGTGACTCCATAATTATTATGCTCAGTTGCCGTCAAGCATTGTATAGAAATTTTCTGAAACATTGCCTTGAAATATGCATTCATGTTTTGGGGTACCGTTCACATTTTATTAAAACGTTGCCTAGCAACCAAACTTCAAAATAAAAATTATTTTCAGATGGCTTTGAGCTAATTACAGGTCACCATCAGGAAATGCATTTTTTGTTGTTGTTGTAAATTCTACCATGACATCTGATGGAATTCCGCAAAGTGACGCCTGATTCAATCAACTATATCTTCTCGTGTTGTTCTAAAATCTCTATAGCAAGTCCCCTAAACGAGGCCGTAGTAAAATTTTCACCACTTCGCTCGAACGAGTTGGACTAGATTCCAGGGTTTCCCAAAGTGGTCGATATCAGTTTTCTAGATGTCGACATTGACGAAAACTGATTTTGGGGATCGACAAGGTCTAAAAATCTACCTATAACCTCTATATTTTGTTAAATTTTGATGAGAAAATTGTGTAAGTCACTTAACCAACCGCAAAGTTTTCAAATTGATTAGTATTTTGTATCGATAGGAAAAAATACTAGCGATAGGTTTTTTTAGTAATTTGGCTGTGATGTATCAGTTCATTGTGAAAAAGAGGTCTCTTGCCTAAAAATTGTTTGGGAATCCCTGGACTAGACCGTAATTTACTATGGTTGAATTGGACTGTGACTTGGTTGAAGATATCTCCAAAACTATAAATTATCGACTGCATCAAAATTCTAAAAGTTGACAATGGCGTCGAATATGTCATACCACTCACGAAACTAAACTAATCTGACAGGACTAAAATTATCTGCGTCTCTTTTCATTTTAATATGTGAGAGAAGGATGGCAACAAAACAATTCCCTCCTGCCCGTTTTTCTATCGGACTGCCAGAGCGGGCACGAAAAACCGTCACCATAAGGTTGACATTCCGAAAACCCGTACGAAGCGCTTTGATTTCACATTTATTATGCGAACTGCTAATCTGTGGAATTCGCTGCCTGAATGGGTGTTCCCCGATGGTTACAATCTGGGTGTCTTCAAATCACGAGTGAATCGGTTCCTTCTAGGCAAGCGTGCTCCAACGTAGACCGCATCATCGCTTAACATCAGGCGTGAAGGTGGTCAAACGCAAGCCTATTATTTATATATATAAAAAAAATAGAACTGCCAAATTTAGTTTAGTTTAGAGTACATAAGAATCGATGCCACTGGCTAAATAGACTATAGTATTCTTGGAGTTGATCCAGAGTGTTTAAGACCCCACCCCGAAAAAAACCTCAGAAGCTCTCAGACGAAACCATTAAACTAATGAAAGACCGGACCGAGATGAGACTGCGATCTTCAGCTGATATGTCGGAATATGGCCAACATAATAGACGAATCTCGAAATCGGTGCGACACGATCTGCGCTCCTACAATACAAGATGTATTAGGGAGGCAATTGAGCGGAACCAGGGCTCGAAAGTGTTCGCGAAGAATTCGTCTATTGGGAAAAGCCAAATGACAAAGCTGAAGATCGAGGATGGCAGTATCATTTCGGCAAAGTCGGAGATTCTGAGAGAGCTCGAGAGGTTTTATGGACAGTTGTACACCTCGACACGACAGCCTATTGTCAGTACAGCTCAGGACAAGAGAGCTAAACTGACCCGACACTACACTGAGGACATCCCAGACATCAGCCTGTACGAGATTAGTATGGCTCTGAAACAGCTTAAGAACAACAAGGCACCGGGTGATGACGGAATCACGACAGAACTACTGCGAGCGGGTGGAAAACCGGTACTTTTAGTCCTCCAGAAGTTATTTAATTCCGTCATACTCGATGGTACAACGCCTGAAGCATGGCACAGGAGTGTCGTGGTGCTCTTCTTCAAAAAAGGTGATAACACCTTATTGAAGAATTATAGACCCATCTCACTCCTGAGCCATGTGTACAAGTTGTTCTCCAGAGTAATTACGAACCGTCTCGAAAACAGGTTTGATGACTTTCAGCCTCCCGAACAAGCCGGTTTCCGTAAAGGCTGGAGCACCATAGACCACATACACACGCTCCGCCAGATTATACAGAAGACTGAGGAGTATAATCGGCCATTATGCCTAGCGTTTGTGGACTATGAGAAAGCCTTTGATTCAATCGAGACCTGGGCAGTATTGCAGTCCCTCCAGCGTTGTCATATCGACTATAGGTATATCGAAGTGTTGAAGTGTTTGTATAGAAACGCCACCATGTCGATCCGATCACAGGACGAGAGCACGGAACCAATCCAATTGCAGAAAGGCGTGAGACAGGGAGATGTTATCTCTCCGAAACTGTTCACAAACGCATTGGAGGACGTTTTCAAGCTCTTGGACTGGAACGGATTAGGCATCAACATCAACGGCGAATACATCACTCACCTTCGTTTTGCCGATGATATAGTCATCATGGCAGAGTCGCTGGAGGACCTAAATACCATGCTCAGCAACCTCAGTAGCCTTTCCCAACAGGTGGGTCTTAAAATGAACATGGACAAGACAAAAATCATGTCGAATGTCCATGTTGAACCCGTGCCGATAGTCGTTGGGAACGATACTCTAGAAGTTGTTGACCATTACACCTATCTTGGACAGATTGTTCAGTTAGGTAAGTCCAACTTAAGCAAAGAGGTCGCCCGAAGAATCCAACTCGGATGGGCAGCGTTCGGGAAATTGCGTGACATCTTCTCGTCCAAGATACCACAGTGCCTCAAGACGAGGGTTTTTGACCAGTGTGTGTTGCCAGTGATGACATATGGTACTGAGACGTGGTCCTTAACTGTTGGCCTTTTGGAAAAACTCAGAGTCACTCAGCGGGCAATGGAGAGAGCAATGCTCGGAATTTCTTTGCGCGATAAAATCCGAAACGTGGATATTCGCCAAAGAACCAGAGTCACCGACATAGCTGTTAAAATTTGCAAGTTGAAGTGGCAATGGGCAGGCCACATCGCTCGAAGAACCGATAACCGATGGGGAAGAAAGGTTCTTGAGTGGAGACCACGAACCGGAAGACGCAGCGTAGGTAGGCCTCCCACTAGATGGACCGACGACATAGTGAGAGTCGCTGGCATCCAGTGGATGCAAAAGGCAGGACTGTCGTTCAGTGTGGAGGTTAAAGGGGGAGGCCTATGTTCAGCAGTGGACGTCTTCTGGCTGATGATGATGATGAACCCGTTTTTTCAGTTTTTTTTTTTTATACAGCAATCATTTATTTTAAACCATTAACCTGAATACTAAATTTCATGTCCCTAACATCAAAAACAAAGGACTTTCATACAAACTTATCACCTCCATTTGCCCCCCTTAATTCGGTCCTTTCGTAAAATACTTTCTTAGCGGACCTCTACACCTCATAAGGAATCTACCTGACAAATTTCAGCTTCGTAGGTCAAGTGGTTTTCGAAATTTCGTGTTTAATGAGTAAGTGAGTAGATGAATTTGGCTTCGCTTTTATACATATAGATTACACACGAGCATCGCCGCGCGCGCGCTCCTACTATCTCGATTTACCGTTAGATGCGCGCGCGCGCGAGCCATCGTTGCCGGCTAGCGCCGCGGCACGACCAGTCGCTATTCAGCTACGGCGCGAAGCCCATGTCTCGCGGCACAATTTATCCGGCCAATAATTACGCTCTTAAGATTCAGCCATCTATCATTTTCTCACACGCATCTCCCAAACTGCGTACCTGCGCCAGGTCGACCGGCGTCATCATGTTGGCCGGCATGTCTGACAGGAAGCGCGCCCAGTTCTGCGCCTGTCCCCGCGCCGCGCCCGCCTGCCACTCCGGGGAGTCCCCGCCCAGCTGGGACACGCGCGTCGTGGGCACCCGGTCCGAAGTCTTGAACTCTTGGAACCTAAAAGGATAATTATTATACAGTCGTCTCACTAATCCGACACTACAGTACATCGGCATGACTAGTAGTCCGACACTTTACACCCACGGACCCTCTCTCCCCTTTCCTCTGCCGCGACTCACGCTCGCCCGCGCTCTTTACTCCCCAGATTTTTCTGCTCAAAAATGAGCCTGGTGCGATAGGTTCATTACCCGTAAGTGATTCAACGTATTTTATATGTGATATATTACTATGTATTTATGATAAATAAGTAATTTGTGATGTATTTACTTCATAGTTTTAAATGTTTTTATAATTAAACCTAGGGTTTTAAAAGACTAACAGAGGTGTTGCTAGTGTGTGTAGTGTGGACTGTCTAGTTTGTACGTTTTTTTTTGTAATTGTTTTATGTCAAATAAAGAACTTTTATAATCAAAATCAACTCTGGGGAGTTGATTTTTACTTATGTAAGAGAATTTTCATCAAAAAAATGTGAAATGTAAATACGTACTAACTACTTATTTTATGTACCTTGAATTCCCAACATAATCCAGTAATCTGAATATTTCAGTAACCAACAGCTCCTAGTGTCTAATAGTGGCTGGTTACCAGCCACTCTCTCACTCTCTCCTCTCCCTACTCTCTTAGAAAGAGTATAAAACAACATAGAATGTTGTTTAAAAACAACATTCTTTTGTGAATTGATATCATAAGGAGAAAAATATCTCTATGTGATGTTTCAAAAATTCCATAAGACCCTTTATTAAAGAATCCAATCTATTACTTTATTAGGGCCTGACTTGGACTTGACTGGCTGCGTGACTTTAGTAACTTAGTAAAGTTGTCTGTCTCTGACTGTGACTTATTTGACGATATTCTAATAAAACTTGAATATATTTCACACTGGCAAATGAACATAATGTGTGACGCCTAACACCAATCAATCCAAATAAAGATAATTTTTAGAAAAATAAAAGAACCGACTTCATCACTATACCTACATTTACAAACTGAAACTAAGAAGTAGAAAATATTGTTTAATATTACGACTGAAATACTTTGTATCCATGGTCATGAATTTTTTTACGAAAAACTTGTTTCTTCTTTGTTTTTTTTAAAAACTTCTTTGTTTTTTTGAAGTTCTAATCTAGGAACAGTTCCTCTATGTTTGCTGTTCAGTTGACAGCGTCGCTAGTAGAGAACAAAGCATGAAATTCACCAAGATTTAACTGTAGTTCCAATTTTGCCCACCTTAACAGCTAAGTTGGTGGCACTGTACAATGTACATTGAATTCGTTGCCGTCATGTTTTTGTAGATTTTTCAAAAAGCGCTCAATTAATGTCGATTAAAACATTATGGGACCACCTATGAGATATGACCTACCAACCAAAAAAAGAATCATCAAAAACAATTCTAAATAGGCGGAGTAATCGCGTAACAAACATAAAAAAAATATTTAAAAAAACATACAGTCGAATTGATAACCTCCTCTTTTTGGATGTCGGTTAAAAAGGTTTGGCAGAGAATCATAAAAAAAATATTGGCGTGCTTTTGGCCACCAACTCGCCTGACGTTTAAGTGATGATGACTACTCATTGAGAATGTAGTGATACCTCCAGGCAGCGAGCTCGGCGGCCTCGGCGGCGGCGGCGGGCGCGCCGGCTGCTTCCACCTCCACGTGGCCGCAGCAGCGCTTGCTGAGCACCTGCACGCCCGCGCCCACGCCCCACCGGATGTTCTCCTGGACACATGTTACATTTATATCTTACTGTTATTCTACAGAATGTTCTTATTCATTTTAAGGGTCCTATCACATTTTATGACGAAAAAAGCATCGAAAACTGTATTTTTAATATAATTTTTCTTACAACTAATTAGATCTGTAGAAAATTCAGTTGATGTATTAAATAGATCTGTATTTTTTTAATGAATGTAGCGGCTTCAGATTTTGGTAAAACTCAACATATTCATTTTTTTTTATTGTTTATTTTGATTCTCCACTCCTGGGTCCGTGCCCTTTGTCAACTTTTTTTTAACTATATCTGATCATATCCATTTGTTACCTCCAATTTACAAAAGTAGTTTTTCGTAAAATTTTAGGAGGGAAAGTTTGCTAATGGATTTCGTTAAATGACTGTCATAAAATAAAAAAAAATATATTATGGTTTACTTATTTTATATTTATCTTGAAAATTACGGCTTTATTTATTCGTTTTATTTATACACGAAAATACAAATATGTACTTAAAATTGAACGGTTTTTTTGTATCAGGCCTCTTAAGACAAACCATCCACGTCATCTCCCAAAAACGGTGAAGGAAAACATTGTAACGAAACCCGGTATGTCCAAAATCCTCAAAGTAATGAGATTCACCAACATGCACTAGGCCAGCATGGTGGATTAGGGCCTATCCTCTCACTCTGAGAGAAGCCTGGGTCCCAGCATTGGGAACATGATAATTTGATATTGATAAAACTTGGAAAGTATGAACATTTAAATATATTTTTTATGCCATAGGTGGCAAACAAGCAGACGGGCTGCCTGATGGTAAGCAGTCACCGTCGCCTATGGATACTTGTAACACCAGAGGCATCACAAATACGTTGCCGACCCTTTAGAACTCGATTAACTTGCCTTTTGAAGAACCCCATGTTGTAACTAATATAAATGCTCGTAATGACTTCCTTCAAAATAAAAACTTTTTTATTAGTTTCAAAAACATGGCAATGGTCGCAACAAAATTAAATTTTCACAATCAAACAATGAGCCTTACCTTTGTAACATCCAGCACTTCCTGCTCATCATACCCCGGTTCTTTCGGACCAATGCAGGCGAGCGCCACCGTGTCATACTCGGGAGTGAGCCCTGTCACCGCAAACGCTCGACCCAACTTTAACTGGCAAGATAAGCTGGAACACAGGGAACATAAAGTTAGGAAATTGAGAGAAGTCAGTACAAGCAAGAGTAGACACTGTGTCAGCAACCCAAAGCCAAGGTTGCCTGGAAGAGATCGCTCTTAGCGATAAGGCCGCCGATTGTTGCACTAGTTTTTAAGCTGTTTTATCATGTGTACGAAATGTGTGGTGTGAACAATAAAGAGTTTATCTATCTATCTATCTATCAAGCTGTGGTATTTCATTCCCCACAACAAACCTTAAGCAAGATGGCAACACAGGACTTTATCAGTATCAGCCTGTCATTTATTATGCGAACTGCTAGTCTGTGGAATTCGCTGCCTGAATGGGTGTTCCCCGTTGGTTACAATCTGGGTGTCTTCAAATCACGAGTGAATCGGTTCCTTCTAGGCAAGCGTGCTCCAACGTAGACCGCATCATCGCTTAACATCAGGCGTGATGGTGGTCAAACGCAAGCCTATTATTTATAAAAAAAATAAAAATGTCAAGGGCGGATCCAGCTTTGGGGTCACATAGTTGTGGTCAAGTCACAAGAAGTTATAATAAAAAATTTATATTAATTAGTGGTCCACCTTGGTCCTGGACCCATCCCAGGGGCCCCTGGATCCGCCCTTGGTCATGTTCCCACTGCTGGGACACAGACCTTTCTCTCAGAGAGAGAGAGAGAGCTTGGGCCCTAATCCACCATGCACTGGGCCAATGCAGGAGTTATCGCTCCCATTTCTAATAAAAAATAATAGGGAGTAGTTTTTGTAAACAGATCTATAAATGACATTTTATTTTGAAAGAATAAATGGAAGTAAAGAATAATAAGTAATAAAGAATAATAAGTGGAAGATGAGATTAAAATATTGAAAGGAAATTTGGTTTTTAGGTTGTTTTATGCTTCCTCCTCCTACGCTGATGTTGGTCGCGACAACAGCCTTGCGTACAAATATGCATGGTATTATAGAAAGCATCACAATGTGACGCTGATGGTTATCCACTCTTGAGTTTGCAATAAATTGTATGGTGCGCGCGCATAAGTTGCTCCGCGTGACTGAAGTCAGTGTGTAGGTAATCAAGTCCTGGGGCCTTATGGCTACCTGCTTTAAGCGATTCTGTTTAGGTCATGTAAATATTATTTATTCATATAAATTGCATATCTATTAGTATATTTATTTTAAAGAATTTTAAGTAATAGTGTGTATTACTATTAGAATGTATGTGTATGGTATAAGTAAAAAATTATAGTCTATCCTCTATTGCACACCCCGTCTTCTACGTCTACTATAAATCCTTTCCATCCTAAGGTTGCCTGGAAGAGATCGCTTTTAGCGATAAGGCCGCCAGTTGTTACATTAGTTTTTTTAAGAGTTTTTTTGTCCTCTGTATCAAATTTAATGGTGTGAACAATAAAGAGTTAATCAATCAATCATGAAAAAGATTGCGCGATCGCAAACCGTATCTCGGCGCATTAAGGTTCACGTTCGCGTGATTTTCCGAACTGCGTTGTTTCGAGCCCAAGTTAGCCGTAGGGCTCCCGGTGTCAAGATACTCTGAGCCCCTGGTGTCTATACTGCTATCTAGCTTTGTATACAACACTCTTTGGAATGACGTGGCGAGGGGCTGTAGTGGCAGACATTAAGTACAAATGAGATTAAATTCCATAGCATTTTGATGAAATACGAAGGTGCAATGACACTCACTCGTTCAAGTGCCTGGCAAGTTTACCATCAGACTTCTGGTTGATCTCTTCTGCCGCCGCAGACAGTTCGAATTTCTTGTTACCTGTTTCATATACTCCCAGGACCAGCCCCTTCTGAAATAATAACAATAAACTGCTATTACACTCACGAATATGTCTGGCGTTATAGTAATTTACAATGAATCCTCACGTGAGTTTTGATGTAGTAATAACAATAGTCTCTACAACTACCTCTTTCTGCTGGCAAAGCACCGTCAACACCGCTAGTGTTCCAGGTGTCCACAGGCGGCGGTTTCTGTTTACCACAGGCGAATGACATGAAATTTTGCCGCTCTTTTAAAAAAAAATATTTACTTAGAAAGAAAAAAAAACGGCTGATGAAAAAAAAAGATGCACGACTTATCTTGCGCATAACAATAGCGTTTTATTTTTCATCAAACTTCATATTTGCAGATTTTTTGGTGTTCGTGGTATGTAGGGGAAAGTGGGCTACAAAGCCAGAGCCTACCACAGTTCAGATTGGTAATAAGAATTCAAGGCAGGTTCTAAGTAGGTAGAATTTTTTCATACCTTGTTTCCATCAGTTTTGCCTTCATTTGCAGCGCAGTCTTGAGGTTTATCCTGCTTGAGGTTACAGCATGATCTCCGAACCAACTTGCTGCAAGTGATGCTGCCCGGAAGAAGTCTCACACTTGCTAGTAATTTTGTAAAGCCCATTGCAAAAAAATCAAACAAACAAATACATTTTCAACAAAGAAATCAAGAAAATACAAGCCACCTAGATTAGTGGTAGTTAGTGGATTCTGATTATTTAAATGTAGAAATAGTTTAAAAAGTTTAAGTATTTAATAAATAGGCAATATGTCACACACATCATCAGCCAGTAAACATCCACTGCTGAACAAAGGCCTCTTAGTGAGGGTTGTTGTCATAATCCCCATGCTTGGCAGGTGGCTTGGGCATTGCAGTATAGGACGCTGCTGCCCATGCTACGGCGGTTCTGGTCGCAGTTTTAACACACCCTGGTCCAATATATCACAATCAAATTAAATATGGTCAAAAGTGGACTTGTAACTGTCTAATTTCATTAATTATATTAGAGTTTCAAAGCTAAATCATTCACACCTCAATGCATCAAAGTGTTCAACTGCATTGCATATTCAATTCCTCCTCAACTTATAGTATTGACTAGTTAAAACTAGTGGGTATGTAAGTTTTGATTAATCAGTACTTTTTTCTTGTGTATACCTATTACCTAAAATAAATATTTGATACGAAAGTGGATGTTATAACTTGGAAGATCTCTAACAGCATGCTAACATTGGA
Organism: Agriopis marginaria; assembly: GCA_932305915.1. Classification (NCBI taxonomy): domain Eukaryota; kingdom Metazoa; phylum Arthropoda; class Insecta; order Lepidoptera; family Geometridae; genus Agriopis; species Agriopis marginaria. The sequence continues at coordinate 17,727,303 of OW029926.1, read as the reverse complement.
TTGCTTAGATTATTGAAGAGTAAGAAGTACACTTACCTAAAAAACTTTGAAATTCTCAATTAAAGACAGATTAATTCAAAATTCTATCTTTTATTTCCAATACTAATCTTAAAAGAAGTAGTTTTAGGCACATGTCTTATAGTCAACGATATCCTCGTACCTCTGCTAGCTGTAGAACCTTTCAAATACTTCTCTGAACACATGTTTAAATTCACTACAGAATCATCTAGCAGGTCTTCAGTAACTTCTTCAATGGAATGCAAGTAATGATGAAATAACTGATCTTGTAAAACCAATAAACTTCTAGGCTCTAATAAAAATGAAAACACTGACTGCATATTCATACTTCCTTCATCAGATGGCTGAAAGAATTTCAAAACTGTGTGGGACCCCACTGATATAGTAGTGATTGTTGGGTAAAACAAAGAGCCGTCTAAATGTGGCATGATGCCTTGCCCGGCTAAATACTCATTTACTAAGACATGGTTGGGTCTGTTGCCGCCCATTAACTTCAGTTCGTGTATTCTTTCTAGATAATTGTCCAACCAGGGAGGTATAGTTTCAGCTATCATGCCTTTGGTATGAGGTATGCCACCCCAGTTTTGTAACCTTCTGTTTGAGAGTTGAGTCCACTTCGGTTTGGGTGCCGCGTAGATGTTTGATAAGATTGCCGTTTCTTCAGTTTTTGATATGAATTCTGATACGTAGTAAGCGGTGGGATCGGCCTGAAATTATAAAACCGAGGTGTAGGAATTTGCAACAGAACGCTGATAATGGGGGTCGGGGTAAAATGTAAACAGCTCACCGATAAAACTTTGAAGTGTTCAATGTTTTCAAGTTTTCTATACATATTTTGTATTATTATATGGCTTTAAAATCTATTTATAAAAATAAAAATTGTAGATAAACAAAACTTCGATACTTTGCATTGTTTTGACTTTTGATTTGAGTTTTTTTTACTTTTATCCCAGCGCTATGATTGTATATCATTGTCAAAGTCTAAGAAGACAGTGACATTCGCCCTGTTTTTCGTTTTGTTTGTGCTTGTACAAAAGTACGATTGTGAAATAATATAAAGCTTTTGCCTTAACCGTAGAGCTTTAGTCTTGTAAATTTTATTATTTTATCCACTATGTTATAAAATAGGACAATTTTTTGGTACATGTTACCTTACAACAACAAAGGAAAAGGATGAAATTGTCTCTTCATTTAATTTAATGTTAATCAGTACAAAAGCACTAACAAAACGCCTCTGTTAATCTTTTTTTTGACAGCAGGCGTACAAGAAGACAAAATGTTATTTGTTAATATTTTTTTATAAATATTTGTTGAAAATGAGTTATTGTAGAATGTGAACACAATGGGAGGTTGCATTGGAATAACCAGGAGTGGAAGCGGGCCTATAGAGGAATCGTCGGTGACTGTGTCGCGTCCTAATTCCGGTACGTGGGTCATCGCTTCTCTGTGTACGTGAGTGGTGCGTCCGAGGCGAGGCTTGCGAGAGTGACCCTCGTGTTCTGACTTGCAGGTGGCCTGCGGAAGAACCAGTCGCTGTGCCATGAGACTATCCGGTGGAAATCTGACGTGCCTCTGACGGAAGGTCAGCTGAGAAGCAAGAGGGATGAGTTTTGGGACACGGCGCCAGCGTTTGAAGGTCGCAAGGAGATTTGGGATGCGCTGCGAGCAGCGGCGGTCGCGGCCGAGGCCATGGACTTCCAGTTGGCGCAGGCGATACTCGACGGAGCCAGTGTCTCAGTCCCTAACGGCTACCTCACGGAGTGCTACGACGAATGGGGCACTAGATATCAGGTAATAACTTTGTGTTTAGTAATATCAGAGGAGTCTGCAAAAGCTTGAGTTGTATGATCTCATTGTTGTTAGCGCAAAACTAAATATCACCTTGACCTTTAAATAAAACTACTAGAATCAGGTTTGACAAATAAATATTGTGTCATCTAATCACATTTTATGAGAACAAGAAAAATTATGAGATTATCTTTTCTCTCTTTTTTTTCTTTTCTTCAAGTAGTTATGAGATTAGCTACCTGGATTAGCTACCTACTTGGATACATAATATGAAAAGTCCTGACAAAAAGCTGGAAATTTTAGCCACAAAATGATATAGTATATCCCACACACAGCACAATGCATATTTTACAGGTCTGTACCCAGATAGGCCAAAAAAGTTGATAAATAAAAAACCGCATGCTTAGTAGCCGCTCTTTTTATTAAATAACTAGCGGTCCGCCCCAGCTTCGCACGGGTATAGACTATAGCCTATGTCACCCGGGGATAGTGTAGCTTCCTGTCAGTGAAAGAATTTTTCAAATCGGTTCAGTAGTTTCGGAACCTATTCAATGCAAACAAACAATCAAACAATCAAATCTTTCCTCTTTATAATATTAGCATAGAAAACATTTAATTCTCAAATTTAATTGAATCCATAAAAAGACAAGTAACACATTACAAGTCAAAATACATTGAAAGTTCTAATAAATGATTGAATGTCATGTTTCGATCAAACAAATACCTACATATCCAGTAAATATAATAAACCCGCCAAGTGCGAGATGGGGTCGCGCACTGAGGGTTCTGCACCAATACTAGACATGAAACTTAATATAAAAATGTGACGAGACTCTAAAAAAAGGCAATTCGTAATAAGTGTAAAGTTTATTCCATACAAGGACAATTACCTCCTGTCAAGTTAGTTCCAATGTTCTGTATAATGACCCTGCACCAGAGCTAATTAACCCTGTAAAAATACCTAAATGCACCGGCAAAAATATCAATCAAAATACTAATAAATAGCAGTTTTACCTTCTATTTTCTTTCAACTTAAAAATGTTTAGTGTGTGTAACATGACAAGAATAATAAGCAAGCATATTAAAATTCTGCCGGACAAACATGCCCAAACAGGCCAGCTCCTAATAAGGTAGGTCATCAGTAAATATTCGATGTTCATTGTCCATAAGCCGAAAACTTAGATGGTACTGGCTGTTGCTGGCTTTAATTTTACCACATTTTTTCCCAACATACTTGCTTTTTAACCGACTTCAAAAAGGAGGAGGTTATCAATTCGACTGATTAAAAAAAATATGTAGGCCTGTGTTTTGAAGAAACCGATGTCCTCGCGATTTGACTACTTCCCTGTCAAATTCCATCAGAAAGAAAAAGAAAATTCTTTTAGAAAAACGAAATAGTTACTCTTCCATTGTCTATAATGTCTATATATGTATGAGGTTAATTTTTACAAGCTTTTATTTTTCTAATTGACTTCATAAAGTCAGTTTATTTCATCAGTAATAGTTCATTATTATTTTGATAGCCCGTTGGTCGAGTTGGTTGTGAACCTGCCTTCTGAGCTTGGGGGCGTGGGTTCGATTCCCACCTAGGACAAACATTTGTGTGATGAACATTTGTGTTTGTTCTATATCTGGGTGTTAATATCTATTTAAGTATGTATTTAAACCTATATATGTATATATATCAGTCTCTGGCAGCCATATCACAAGCTTTGCTTAGTTTGGGGTCAGATGACCGTGTGTGCAAAAATGTCCCGAATATTTATTATTACTATTTTTTGTTTTAAAACAGTAAGTACTTTTTATTTCACCAGTATTTTAATATACAAATCTATAAAAATAAAACACTGGGTATATTCAGGAATGGTATGAATCTGAATGGATGTGACGGGTTTGGTATAGGGAATATCTTTTACTGGCTTAAAACTGAAATATCAATTTCTATCTTATTATTTACTAGCGACCCGCCCCGGGCAGGCGGGTCACTAGTTATTATATATATATATATATAAACCTTCCGTGAAAATGTATCTAATTGATGGCGAAAACCGCATCTAAATCTGTTGCGTGGCTTAGGAGGAGATAGCGGCCATACAGACAGACAGACGCGGAAAGCGACTTTAATTGTAGAGATAGAGAAGAGATAATGCTAATCATTATACTGATGCGCCATCCTCACTAGCAAGTTGTAAAATGAAACATAATATTTATAAGTATATAAAGCAAAAGATTCGTTTGATTGGATCTACATGCGCTATATACTTAATATTAAAGTTTATCTGAGAACTAGCGACCCGCCCGCCCGGCTTCGCACGGGTGTAATTTACGTGCGAAGCCGGGGCGGGTCGCTAGTTATATATATAAACCTTCCTTGAAAATGTATCTAACTAATGGTGAAAACTGCATCAAAATCCATTGCGTGGTTTAGGAGGAGTTAGCGGCCATACAGACAGACAGACAGACGCGGAAAGCGACTTCAATTTATACTATGTAGAGAAGTCACCCAGGGGTGTCAACTAAAGAGTAAATAATATGTTTAGATTATGAGATATATCTATTTTTTAAATTTATTTATGGATCAACTGTTTGTTGATACTTAAATAAATAAAATAAAAAACTTATTAGCTAAACTTAATATCCATGTGGGTTTTAACTGCATGTTATTATTTATTTAAACATAGGATGTAGGCAGGCATTTTCCTGTTTTAATTGTACAGTGTCACCAACATTATCTGTAAAGGCGATTTGGGGAGCCACCATCGTTTTTTTAGACTTTTTCACAAAAGTGTAATTCTATTCATAATATATGTATATATATTTATTTATTTTTTAAATTTATTTAAAACACCTATGTTACCTTTGTTAACCTATGTTCGATTTATCCAGACAACTGGTTCTTGGTAAAGTTTTTTTTTTTTTTTAATCTAATTGCCTACATTGTACAAAATAAAACGCACGAACACACCAAACTGCTGTTTGCTGCTTTTTATTTCCATCATTTGACCAACTCTATGGAGAATTTTGGTTTATTTAGTAGCAATGAGTCATACACATGTGAATTGGGCTAGCAATTGTTTTAGCAAACGGTAGTATGTATTTGAAAATATTGTCTGCGAGTAAGTGTGTGGGTTCACGTTACCGACACCCACGGTGCGCATTTTATAAGACGATGAGTGGCATTTACCTATTGTATTCAGTTACAGGTTATAATCTAAGTGTACCTGTGACCTTCGACCAAAATAAAATGAATGGACGGGCCCAGTAGAAGCGCATTTTTGATGATTACAAAATGAGCGCCGGCGCTCACTTCATTTCAAAAAGAAAGAAAGAAAAAGTTTACTTGTGACCAAATTTGGTTTAAAAAAAATTGCTTTTAGACACAAGTTATAAGGTCACAAAGCGGCCCCAACTCAGCATAATGCCGGCTGTTAACCAGCGCTGGTTTCCCGTTCGAGCCGTTTGGTGATGTCTCGGTACAAGCACACATTTCAGTCAGTCTCTAGCCGTAGGAAGTGCAACACGAGTCTATTGTTACGTGATAACGAAACATCTGACTAAATTATGCCTACGTGTGCTTTCCCGAAGTGTAAAAACACAACAAAAAAAACCTCTATTTATTTTTTGTAACAAATGTACTGTACATGGTTATAATAAGTGTTGAAGTATATGTCCGACGGTTTTGACTCGTTTTTACTGAGCAAGTTCAATGGTTAGGGCCTGTCCATTAATTTTATTTTGGTCGAAGCCTGTGACCTGACTTCGTTGGCAATTTGGCATCAAAAATTACCCATTCACTCTAGTTTACTTTCACTGTTTAGCGCGATTTAAAGTACGCTCCTAAACAAATGTCGTTCACGTTTAGGAATTGCCAAACAAGGAATGTCAGCGGCATTTGTTTGACTGCCTACGTTGAATTGCTAAAGCCTTGGCCAAACCAACGCGTTCAGCTCGTGTCCGCGGTGGCGAGCGCGATGACAATTATTGACCAATTGACAATAAACAATGACATTAGCTTGAGAGATGTTATCTCAAGCTAATGTAATTTTCATACAATTTCATCTTTCCGCAGGCGTTAACGCTAACAGAAAGACGGTCTTGTCTAACCCCCCTGAATTGCACTTTATTGTGTCGTAGCAAGAGTCGCTACTTTTTTAAATGAGTTTGTGGAGTGAATCTTTTGTACTTGTACTTATATGTATTCTGTGGGCAGGTTCCAATATACTGCCTGTCGCCGCCCATCAACATGGTGAAGGAGGCGAGTGGGCGCGACAGCCCCGCGGAGTGGTCGGAGCCGGTGGAGGGCGGCACGGAGGTGACGCTGCGGCTGCGGCTGTCCAGCACCTGCAAGGACGTGGAGCTGGCCGCCTACTCCAAGCACACGGTGGCGCAGTGCAAGAACAAACTACAAGTAAGATACACCACACCGCCACGGACTGGCAGGCGGCACAGGCTCGCTTCAGATGGATCCTATCCAACGGTTTCCTATGTGGCAGTCTTGCGCAAAGTCGAGTCTTCGATTAGTGCGTGTTGCCAGTGATGACATACGGCAGTGAAACGTGGTCTCTCACTATGGGCCTCATAAGCAAGCTTAAAGTCGCACAACGTGCTGTGGAGAGGGCTATGCTCGAGGTTTCACTGACATAGCCCACCGGATTAGTAAGTTGAAGTGGCAGTGGGCAGGGCACATAGCCCAGAACAGATGGCCGATGGACCGAAAGGTTCTCGAATGGAGACCACGGACCGGTAAGCGCAGCGCAGGACGTCCACCCACAAGATGGACAGACGACCTAAAAGAGACCGCAGGGAAACGCTGGATGCAGGCCGCTCCAACCGGCCCTTTTGGAGATCGATAGGGGAGGCCTATGTCCACTGTCCAGCAGTGGTTATCCTACCTACGGTTCAAATGATGATGATGAGTATTGCGCATCTTCAATACAAATTTTCGAATGTATGAAACGGGTGCGAAATAATTCTACGTTTTTTATCCTACTATAACATATAAGCTTGTCTCTATAGGTGTGGATATGGAACAATACGAAAACGAAAAAGTTTTCGAATACTATCAAAACTTGTACTAAGGGTACTGGGCCTAAAAGTCTTGGGACGATCAATCAAGACTCATTCATACACTACTATAAATACTACTGTTTCACATTACTCCAATGAACTTCATTCATAATGAATGACATGAATAACTCATGAATATATCAACAACTATGACATCACCAAACATTGTTCAAAATTACTTATTTATTTAGTCTTATTGTGGACGGTGACCTTGCCTTCCTGAGCATGAATTCATTTAATTAAATAAACCAGTCTATTAAATGATATTGATATGATTCTGTGACACCCACTACTTATAATGTTGTTTCACTGTGTGTAACGTCTATACAAGATGTGTAGGGTAGATGTAATACTGCTAGTCTGTGGAATTCGCTGCCTGAATGGGTGTTCCCCGATGGTTACAATCTGGGCGTCTTCAAATCACTAGTGAATCGGTTCCTTCTAGGCAAGCGTGCTCCAACGTAGACCGCATCATCGCTTAACATCAGGCGTGATGGTGGTCAAACGCAAGCCTATTATTTATAAAAAAAAAAAAACCTTTTTGGACATCCCCAACGAATGAAAAGGGTTCGAACATTTTCTACGGAAACTGGCATATCCACCCGCTGCTATTTTGATTTTGTTTTCAAAGTTTCCACGCATGATGAAAGTAGTATACGTGGGTTACGTGGAAAGGGTGTACTAAGCCGAAGGGGGTTCTAAAAGAGCCCAGGGAAATGCTGAATGCAGGACGCTTTCAACCGGGCCTTTTGGAGATCGATGGGGGAGGTCTATGTCCAGCAGTGGACGTCCTACGGCTGAATTGATGATGATGATGATGACCCATATACTGGGTTACGCGGTAAGGGTATACTATAAGCCGAAAGAGGCCAATAGGACCAATCATTATAAACAATTTTTACTATGGAAGTAACTGAAGAAAACAAATCTGCTATTTCATAGAAAACTGTAATTGACACTCGACAAATGTATGGAAGAGCTGGTTTTTTTTCGCGATATCAGGTTTGGTCTCATTGTAAAAGTTGTTCATAATGAAGAGTATAATGACCTTTCGGCTTAGTACACCCTTTCGGCGTAACCCTGTAGAAGTAACACACTTTCAAGTAAGGTTGATTATGATAACTACGAATATTCGAGTGACAAATGCACTAAGCAACAGGAAGGTACTGTGCTGAGTAATTGTGAGCATTTCGTGACGCCCCATGAATGGCATGTCATGGCATGGGTAAGCATCATCTTGTGGCAAACGAGAGGGAAACTGCATGGCGCTTAGTTTGTGTACTAATACTTGTTAGCCATGTTTAGTTTGTATATGAATACTTAGCAAACGAAGATAATGGATACCTAACATATTTGTATGGCATATTGGCTTTTACGTTCATGCTATTTTTCCGTACTATTTCTGTAAGAAAATTATAGATAGCCTTTTTCACCTGTTGTATAATTTTTCTATTCATTGCAATAATATCATTGTATAAAACTGATAAAATATATGTTGGTTATGTAATAAGATTGTAAATATTTGAAAATATTTACAACTAGCTGAAACCCGCTACTTCGTACGCGTAGAGCTCGGCCTTTGGCCTCGCTACTACTACCAGTTATAGCCTATGTGTTATTCTAATGTATAAGCTATATTATTGTAAACTTTCATTAAAATCCATTCGGTAGTTTTAGCGTGAAAGAGGAACAAACATCCATACATACAAACTTTCGCGTTTATAATATTAGTAGGATTTTACTATAAAAATGTGCAAAAGTAATCAGAATTTACGGTTTCTTTTAAAAATTACAGTCAGACCGAGTATAAATACACGTTTTTTTCTTTTTATTAATAATAAGCTTGCGTTTGACCACCATCACGCCTGATGTTAAGCGATGATGCGGTCTACGTTGGAGCACGCTTGCCTAGAAAGAACCGATTCACTCGTGATTTAATACTCCTGATTAGCGATTGAGATGTTTTACTTACCTCTCTGGTTATTTGTAACATGAAAAAGTAAAAGTACTAAGGACAATGGTATTATGGGTGCTGAAGACAGATCATGTCTGGTAGATTTCGCCTGAGACCAAGAAAAAACTGAGGAAAATCGCACCTTAACTTCTACTATATAGAACTATACTATATTTTTATTTATTTTCTTTCTTTCTTTACTAAGTTAAGCTGAACAATTCTGAACGAAGGTTCGGTTGTTCATGAGGCAATGGAAACGAACTAAATGACATAATGAATTATATAAAAAAAATAAAAAAATATGCACAATAATTAGCAGATGCTATTTCCGATAAAAATATATTTAAGAATGTTTTGAAAGAAATTTTTAATCTTATTTATTAATAATTTTTGTGTATGTTAATTGAATTCTACCATGCTAGTTAATATAATTAAATTTTTAATCTTGACGATGCTATTGCAGATCTTACTTTTAATAGATACTTTATTCTCTAGGGCATGTTTTATTATTTTAATGTGGGTAGGGTTACCTAAGATGTTAATGTTGTATTATGAACGATTGTGATGATAGCATTCGCCTAGAAAATGATACTTATTTATTGTAAAAGCTGACGGCTCTAAGAACATGGAATATGTCTACAGAGTGAATAAATTTTGAATTGAACTATGGAACAATCAGAGTATGAAATATTTCCTTAGCACAAAAAAGCTATAAATCTGTATTGTAATTTGCAGGCTCAAGAGAACATAGAACCGTGGCGGCAGCGGTGGTACTACGGCGGCAAGCTGCTCGGCGACCGGCTGACGGTGGAGGAAGCCAGGGTCACTCCCGGGTACGTCGTGCAGGTGATCGTCAGCACCGAGGCGGAGCCGCCCAGGTAGTGAACTGACGGACCGCGACAGAGGGACAACAGGGGAGGACTAATGAAAGGGCTAAACTTAAGTCTTCAAGGGTCGAGTGGTTCGTTTCTAGGTTGGTTCAGATTACTGTTTGTAACTCCCATTGTTAACGAGTCTCGTGTCACCGTCAAAATGTCATTTGCCTAATTCAATTCAATTTTTTCTTCGTGGTTTCGTGCGGTATTGCCGCATTTTGCCAATGTTTTGTATAGAGTCGGGTAGGCAAATATTCTGGAGGTTGTCCGTTTTATTGGTGGCGGGATCCCAATTTGCGAAGATCAGGGAAGTCTTGGGTCTTAAAGATCTCCTGATCATCTGCCTACAATACCACCCTTGCGAGATGTGGACTGTGGTGACATTTGGCAGCCCGAAATGACTTTAAACGATTGGGTTATACTAACTTTAAATCAGTCGCTAATGTTTGAAAGGATAGATTGCTTTGGAAGTTTAGTATCGTCAATAATTGGTATCTTGCCAATATGATGATTTGGCTGAGTTTAAATAGCACACTGCGTTTGATCGTTAGGAATACAAACAAAACAAACACCTTTAGACGGACCACTTGCAGGTCTTGTATATTGAATAACGCAACTGTCACAAAACGCTTCGTGAAAATTTTCCGTTAATGGGTTTTTTTTTTTTTTTTCTTTCATGTTTTAATATGCTGTATCTTATTTAACCACATTTCCCGAGTGTTTTAATGGCGTTGCAACATTCGATTACTCGACCATCGCATGACACCAATACTGCTGATAAACTCGACAAGATGAGGCATACCAACTTATAACGTCAGCAGAGCTTGTTCGCAAAGGCCAGTTTCTATAGCATATCATGACTTACAATCCGTCGGATATGAAAACTCCCATATAAAAAAGTACAGGGGCTCACGGCAAACTCTTATCGCGGGCTCAAATTAGCGCACAGTTAGGAAAATCACACGAACGTGAACCTTAACGTGCTGAGATACGGTTTGAGGTCGCTTAACTTTTCTCATCATCTAAACAGAATCGCTGGTAAGGCCCCAGGAGCCTTACGGACAACTGCTATTGCGGCACCAAACTAACGTTAAATCTGCACAGTTGGAAAATCACGCGACCGCATACCGTATCTGGGCGCGTTAAGGTTCACGTTCGCGTGATTTTCCAACTGAGCGGATTTAATGTTAGTTTGGTGCCGCAATAGCAGTTGTCCGTAAGGCCCCAGGAAACGGATTGGTCCCCGCTAATTTTTGCAATAAGATGTAGGTCTTCGAAGCGCATCCTGCGAGTTCTTGACAGATTCATAGGATAGATGCATCTATACTCCGTTCACAAATCTTAGATATTTTATTTAAACAAAGAAATGTCACGAAAAGTCACTGTCTAAGTGACATGCCAGTTGCTCAAAACATTTTTCACTTATGAAAAATATTTTACTATTTTCCTCGGCTTGGCTCTCATGGGGGATATTCGGATAGTTAAAAAAAATCATAAAAAACATTATTAAAAGATTGTAATAGATGGCGTTATTATAGAGGCGTTGACTATTATGATAGAGGAAATAGAGGGCAAATCAAACGTTAGCCGGAAATGTTTAGAACCCCTACTGTCCTACCAGTATGATAAAATATTTTCTATCAAAAATTGCTTTATTTTTATCATAACTTTGTATAGAACAGATATTACGTTAAAATAAATAGTACAAAACGATTTTTATTTTATAATTAATAAATAAATAAATAAATATCTGGGACATTTTTGCACACACGGTCATTTGACCCCAAACTAAGCAAAGCTTGTAATATGGCTGCCAGAAACTGATATACGTACATATATATTTTTAAATACATACTTAAATAGATATTAACACCCAGACATAGAACAAACACAAATGTTCATCACACAAATGTTTGTCCTAGATGGGAATCGAACCCAAGCACAGAAGATAGGTTCACTACCAACTGAGCCACTGAGGGGCAGTCATAATAAGACTAGAAAAACATAATAAAATTCTTTTTTGGTCAAATATTGTAAACTACCATTATGAAAGATATGTTTTGCACTGGTAACTCCTTTGTTTACATAAAATATCTAAAATTAGTAAACGGAGTATAGATTTCTTCGATTGTACCGTAGGGCGTGATTCATTGCATGTGTAAGTTTGCAGACACGCCGCGTGTCCATGTTTGTAACAGAGACGAGCGTGTTTGTAAACTAACCCGATGTTTCAAGCGACAAATGGAATAATATTCTCAAATACATGTCAGAAAATGAAATTACTTTAATGTATCATTACTGTTAAACGTATAGATGATAAAGTTTATTGTAAAACAACCAATTGGAGAGATGCGAGACCAAAACTAGACATATGACATTTTGTAGCGGTAAATTTTCGAATGATATACAGTGTGTAAGGGGAACACTCTCGAAGCCAAAAGAAGGTAATTGTACTCATCATTATGAACAACTTTTACTATGGGACCAGCCCTGAAATAGCAAAAAAAAAAATCAGCTGTTCTATAGAAAATGGTCATTGACACTCGACTAAATGTATGGAACAGCAGATATTTTTTTCGCGATTTCAGGGCTGGTCCCATAGTGAAAGTGGTTCATAATGATGAGTACAATTACCTTCTTTTGGCTTCGAGAGTGTTCCCCTTACACCCCGTATGAACGGAATACGTATATCGTCACTAATTACAAAAAAGTATAGTTAGCAATATTGCGGTGATTTCTTTTTTAAACCAGAGTCATGTAATTTGGTCTCACACTTTCGTCGCAGCAAAAGTGAACCATGTCAGCTGAATGTTGCAATATTTGAAAGCACAATTTGTGAGTTTGGAAATTAAACCTCTATTTCGACACGAGAGTGTTGGTTCACCTCGAGTTGATATATTGTGTAGATAGGTAGTTTAATATGAAAGCTGAATGCACACGTTATGTGAGAGGCGTTCGGGAGGCCTAAAAACTGCCACTGTGACTCAGCCTGCTCGATACAAACAATGGTTTGTCCCATGTTTGTAAAAAAAACCTCTAAAAAGCATTGTCACAAAATATTGCTTGCATGAAAACAACTATGTTTAAAAACTCGAGAATATAATTATCAAAACTTATACTTTAAATAACTAGATGTAAATAGATGCCCCAAGTAGTGATAAAATGTAAAATTCAAAAAGATTATCTCGCACGATGTTTTTACGAGTTTTTGGTGAAAGAAGTTGAATTTTGGCACTAAAAAAAATAAAGTCAAGCGCTCATTACAGGCAATACACCGCATCGCAATATATTCCTGGGGCCTTACGGCTAACTGCTGACGCGGTATCAAACTAACGTTAAATCCGCTGAGTTGGAAAATCACGCGAACGTGAACCTTAACGCGCCCAGATACGGTTTGTGGTCGCATGATTTTCCAACTGAGCGGATTTAACGTTAGTTTGTCCCCATAAGGCCCCAGTACTTTTAACGTGCCTGAATTACAAATGTTTTTAATATTTGTTCATATACATTGCACTATGCCAAGCAACTCGCGTAATTCGCTGCGGTTCTATCGCAGTGTGTACCCAGCCTTAAATGTGAGCTAAATTTGACTTCAAGTTACTAGTGTAGACGATATTATACTTATTTAGTTAGCTTTTCTACTCACAGTTATAAAAGTTATTTATTTTTAATTATTCTACATAAGTTGTCTGATATATTGGCCTTTGGAAAATTATTCAGTTCATAAGAAACCTGTTTTTAGAAAAAGTAAAAAATAGGTAGCTTTTACACTACATATAGTCATGTCAGTTCCTTAATTGACAATACAGGATGTGATCGGTCATAGTGCGGTATGTAAGAATATCATTCGATACCGCACACGGTACCGGCTGGCATGGTGCTTGCCCGGGGCTTGTAAGGTTCACTTCATGACTTTTACAAGTTCACTGATTCGTTCCTCGGCTCAAAGAGAATATACACGTAAAGAGACGTACGTATACTACGTATAAGAGACTACGTAAGACCTCGGCTTCTACTAGACAGCCATATCTCGTATTTTTGTCTTGACATTCTAAGATTCATTCATTCATTTTGTCTAAGATTGTTTGAAGTGAAACTTCCAACACGGTTGCGTTAAACGTTTAACGCTACCATGGAGGGGGAATAGAAAGAGACAGAGCGAGAGTTTTAGATGCCATCTATGAGGGAATTTTGAAACTTGTACATCCTTCTCATAGTTTATTAGTTCACTAATATTTGCATAGATGGCAGAACATGCGACTTCCAACATGGTTGCGTTAAACGTTTAACGCTACCATGGAGGGGGAATAGAAAGAGACAGAGCGAGAGTTTCACTTCTTCCGCGTGGCGGGACTGCACGCACTATTTTTTATTTAATTTGATTTTCTGTAGCGCCTTCGCGAAAGAAGGTATTATTATATTACAGAAAGAAGGTGGAATAAGGCGGATTAGTGATCCTTACAGGTTTGTTAAGTCCAGTTGCGATGGTATTCGCTTGCCGTGCTGCTCGCGCGCATGCTGCGAGTGAATTGATCACCGCTACCACCAGGTTTACACAATAAGGCCGGATTGTAAACTTTAATGTAGAGCCGACTTCGTGTGGTGGTGTAGCTCGACCTCAACAGTTTTTGACATTATTAAATACAAGTCGAAGTACCTTTGATCAAAATAGAATGGTGTAGATCCTATCAAGGAAGATAGACTAAGAGGAAAGACAATAGCAGAACATTAGAGCCTAGCTCGGAAATTTGCCTAAAAACGGTATAAACTAAGATGGCGCCGTAATATGAGCGTGCTATAGGTTGTCTCGAACTTCCGTGAGCGCTGCAGTCAGATAGCGTACGAAAGGGTTCTACAAAGTACCGTAGCGCTAGTATCGCAGTCAAGTTTCACGACATTTCAAGAGAAGCTCAACCTATACCAGTAGATGGCGCTTGCGAAATGTGAAAATTTACTGCAATATAAGCGCTACAGAACCCTTTCGTACGCTATCTGACTGCAGCGCTTACGGACAACCTATAGCACGCTCAAATTACGATGCCATCTAAGTTTATACCTTAGTCTATGTTCCTTGATTATATTCAGAACGTAACAACGTCGTCGTAGAAATTATGATTAAGGTGGTTCGTTGCACAAATGGCGGGAAATTCAAATTTCAAACAGTTTTCTTGTCCTTGTAGCTAGGCCGGGTAATTATTGTAAACAACCATAATGTTTGCGCAAATTGATTATTATTCTTTACAAAATCATGTAAAGCTGGTTATGTCTAATGCCCATTATTACTTACATTTGTGAATAAACAAATTTTTGCTGTTTCAAACGGTTTATTCACAAATGTAAGGAATATGGAGCGTTACTGTTAAATAATTGTACATTATAATGTAAAGAACAGCCAACATTTTGCGCAAACACTGTGTTTTTTAAAAATAATTACCTGGCCTGGCTACTAGGACCAAAAAACTGTTTAAAATTTAAATTTCCCCCATAGGTGAATCGAATCGATCGGTGCTTCTCCACCGGTGATGTGCAAGGTTGGTATAGTCCTTTGTCAAATAGCACGGCACTTGACAGGTGGTTTGACAGTACGATAGAACGTAACGTGATTCGTAAATATTGAATGTGACGTCACAGAACTAAATTAAACATTAACATTTTGCGAAAACATATAGCTAAGCGCTACTATGAAAACTAGTCTGTTAGTGGTGGTTGTCAAATGACATGCTAATTGAAAAGGACTATAAGCAATGTGCGAGGTAGCTAAGCGTGGTGTAAGAAAAAAATCAACCAATAGGAGGCGAGGCAAAACTGAATGAAGCGATCCTATTGGTCGATTGTTGTCTCGCGCACATCTCTAGTGGAAAAGGACCCTTACGCTACAACGCTGTACGGTGAAGATTCTGTGTAATCAATCCTTTAGTATCATACTCGCCAATACATGTCTCAATATAATCGAGTACTCAGATAAATTCTGCCATTTATAACATAAAAGTGACTGCCATTTTCATTGTGATGTAAGTAACGCTTGATTCAAACATAGTGGAGTCCGTGCGGACAGGCGCCTTGTTGTGCAACTTCGCACCACGCACGCGGGCTGGACGGCAGACGAGCACCGTGGCTCCCAGACTCACTGAGTCCTGGGGGGTTAGACAAGACTCACTTTCTGCTAGCATTAACGCCTGCGGAAAGATGAAATTGTATGAAAATGACATTGACAATGACATTAGCTTGAGAGATGTTATCTCAAGCTAATGTCACGCAAGCTAACAGAAAGTGAGTCTTGTCTAACACCCCTGACGTTAAAATGTGAACTTTATATCGTCACATAGAACCGAATTTCTAATATCTAGCTCCGAATTACGCGATGGAGTTCTTCATTGGAAATACTGCTGTAACTGACTCGACATAAAGTTTACATTTGAATTGTTCGTGCTGAGGCCGGTTCTCAATATTTACAAACAGTAATATTATATGGTAGAATATACATTTTATTTAGTATTGTGTCGAACGCTAGATGTTCAGTTTGCTCGTGAGCGTATGTTGGACTCGGGAGGTGTTTAGAGGTTAAAACGTAATGATATTTATCATCATCATCATCATTTCAGCCATAGGACGTCCACTGCTGGACATAGGCCTCCCCCATCGATCTCCAAAACGGCCGGTTGGAAGCGGCCTGCATCCAGCGTTTCCTTGCGGTCTCTTTTAGGTCATCTGTCCATCTTGTGGGTGGACGTCCTACGCTGCGTTTACCGGTCCGTGGTCTCCATTCCAGAACCTTTCAGCCCCATCGGCCATCTGTTCTGCGTGATATGTGCCCTGCCCACTGCCACTTCAACTTGCTAATCCGGTGGGCTATGTCGGTGACTTTCGTTCGTTTACGGATCTCCTCATTTCTAATTCGATCTCGTAGAGAAACCCCGAGCATAGCCCTCTCCATAGCTCGTTGTGCGACTTTGAGCTTGCTTATGAGGCCCATAGTAAGAGACCACGTTTCACTGCTGTATATCATCACTGGTAACACACACTGGTCGAAGACTTTCGTCTTAAGGCACTGAGGTAATGATATTTATAATACACATTTATGTTATGTATTTATTATCAACCTAACTTGATCCCACTGCTGGGATACAGCCCTTCTCTCAGAGAGAGCATGGGCCCTAATATCCATGCTGGCCCAGTGCGTGTAAAGATATATAATTAAACGACTTCAAAAAAGGAGAACCAAAAAGCCAAAGAACCAGAGTCACCGACATAGCTGTTAAAATTTGCAAGTTGAAGTGGCAATGGGCAGGCCACATCGCTCGAAGAACCGATAACCGATGGGGAAGAAAGGTTCTTGAGTGGAGACCACGAACCGGAAGACACAGCGTAGGGAGGCCTCCCACTAGATGGACCGACGACATTGTGAGAGTCGCGGGCATCCAGTGGATGCAAAAGGCAAGCTGTCGTTCAGTGTGGAGGTTAAAGGGGGAGGCCTATGTTCAGCAGTGAACGTCTTCTGGCTGATGATGATGATGATAATAAAAAAGGAGTCTCAATTCGGTTGTATTTTTTTCCTCGGAACTGCGTCATTTATGAACCGATTTGTTTTGTTTTCCTATTTGAAAATATTAAAATTAACGAAAACTTAAAATAATAACAGAAAAAGAAAACTTTAAATAACTAAATAAAAACTAGAAGATTATTAAGTAATTTTTTTTATTTTTGTAGCTTTTTTTAAAGACACAGGTCCATACCTGTCTCGAGCGATGCGCTTACCAACGAACATCAAATTGCATTTTTGTTTATAGCTTTTCATAATCGATCTATTCATTTACGATATTACTTATAAACGTTACTTAAGTTAAGCAAATGTTAAAATTGCGCTGTCTCGTTTTCACCTGTGACAATTTCCGTCAACAAGAAGTTGGAAGCAATTTTAAGCATTGCTTAACTTTTAAGTAACGTTTAAGGCCGTTAATGCTGAAATTAATAGTTTTTGTGTTGTTTGTAAATGTTTAAATATTAGCTAAAGTTCCATGTGTGTTACTCAATAAAATATTTCTCGTTTCCAACATACGAGCCGATGTTCGTGATGCGAGTGGCTACAGCTTGCTTGTTTGTTTGTTTGTGTGCACATGTGTGTGCGACAGACAGATGTAAGTATATGTTACTAATAACTAAGTTTAGATCCGCACCAGTGCAGTGTTTGCGCAAAATTTTACTAAGGAGATTTAAATATTGAAATATGTTAATTAAATTAGTTATTTTTATCGTTAATATCGAAAATTACATACTTAATGGACCATTCCTAGGCCACAAAATTCATTTGTATATAGTTTCATGATAGAAATAGCCATGTAATAGTTAATACTCAACATATTAACAAAAGATATACATATAATAATATTTTTATTACAGTTATAATATGTAAATAAGGCCTATTCACGTTTTATAATACTTAAATATGATTTTATTAAATTGTAAGTTTTTTTTATTGTTCTCTATATATATATCGGTGTGACGGTAGCAGGTCTGTGTTCATTTTATTTTGTTCAATAAGCCATCGCAGTGATATTACATGAGTTCACACCCTACGATCTAGATTAGATATATTTTACAAATTATATTATTAGTGTATTTAAATTATAATACTAACTCGTTAGGTTAAAATATTTTAGTATTTATGCGTTATTTATAGAGGCTCGAACGATATACAAACGCAGAGTAGAACGTCTACAGAGAAAGAGCTCTTGAAGCGCAAAAGTAGCAGCTACATGTGCAGGGTTGTGTGCGTGAACCGCTCACTCCTGCTTCGAAACACACACAAAACAGTCGTCTGCAATATGTTTACATTCTATATAACTCTTAAAATAATGTTATAGCATTAAATTTCTTAGTATATTTAGCATAAACTTAAAAATCTATGTAACCATCATATTGTGGCATAACAGACTACATATTCGATAAAAGCTACAACACGGGTTCTTCAAAAGGAGAGTTAATCGAGCCCAAAGGTTCGTCAACGTATTTGTGATGCCTCTGGTGTTACAAGTATCCATAGGCGACAGTGACTGCTTACCATCAGGCAGCCCATCGGCTTGTTTGCAAAAAAAAACTGCTATCATAAAAATTATGCAAGATAAATCATTAAAAAAAATAGCAACGCGTGGCCTGCAATAATATGTATACATAGTTATGCCACAAATTGATTAGTTGTTACTTTTTGAGTTTACGCTGAGTACATTTATTAGAAATACTTAATGTTATGACATTATTTTAAAAAAAACATAATTGGCGGAGTAATAGAGTAACACACATACAAAAAAAAAAAAAAAAACCGTTGAACAACCTCCTCCTGAAGTCGGTTAAAAATATGGATTGTTTTTAATATCATTGCAGACGATCGTACGTGTATATTTTAAGCAGCTCGCACACATCGCTGAGCATGTAGTGAAGTATCTAGTTCTACGCGGGCGGCAGCTGTTCCTCTGTAGGTTTCCTACTCGGCAATACAAATGAAGTGATATGTTAAGCATTTCATAGACTTGTTAATAATTGACAACAAAGATATCTATCACGTGTGAATGTGTGATCGCTGTTCGATGTATTCGTAGGTCGCTGTGAATTACCAATATATCGTATAGATCCGACAATTTGGTTATTTTATTTGGAAGCAGCCCACCGCGGGCGGCGTGGTCGCTGCCCGCGTGCGGTGGACTCCTGCCCTTATGGTTGTAGGCACCAATTTTCAGAATCGCACGCGACTTGTGTATGCGAAATAATTTTGTACACAATGAAGATATTTTATTTAAACCGGTGTGTCTATCTGAAAATACAGTAGAATCTGGATATAACGACCTTCAAGGGACCGGCGATACTATGTCGTACTAACCGGATGACGCACAAAACGGCAGGATTATTTCTTGAGTACATTTATTATGAAACCTAATTTGAGTAAACAATATCGTCGCTAAAATAGGTTAGTCGTTATAAGCGAAGTCGTTATATATGAATTCTACTGTATTCATGTAACGCTATTGCAATACGCTACCGGACTGAGTGTCTAGTGTGTGTTTTTCCAATTGCTTTTACTTACTCGATCATTGCAAATAAATTTAAAAAAATATCTAGGTCGCGCGGTTTGCTGGGCTGCAAGCAAAGACGAAAGATAGTCTTCCTTTATCAAAGGAGCAAGCGGCCCGCGAGGGCGAGTGTCAAGCACAAGTGATGTACCGACCTCAGAACAAATAAAAATACAGAGGGACTACAGCAAACACGAAAATGAAGCCACTTTTTGAAACATGTGTGCGTAGTCGAAGTTCGTGTCGTGTAATTCATCAAAATAAGTGATATTATAAATACTTAAGTGTGGAAATATTCCACCCTTCTTCTTATTTACTTTTGTGTTGTTTTTACAGTTCTTAACACTGCAAGAAGTCATTGTTTCTTTTTAAAACGGATGTTTTCAGTACGACGTTCTGACAAGAAATTCACGTAGTTTTGAATGCGTATGTGTGCGTGAGTCGTGTATTTATAGAGAATTCACGTAGTTTAGGAAGCGATTTTGGCGTCACTTTGGCAGTGCGCCGTAGGGACTTTGTATTTTTATTTGCTCTGAGGTACCGACAAAAAAGTTATGAAAAAAACTTTCTAGGTCGCGCGGTATGCTGGGCTGATAGCGGTTTGTATGAATTGCGCTACACCAAGTTAGTGTGACTCGATTTGTTTAAAAAGATGATTCATTATCATCATCATTTTAGCCGTAGGACGTCCACCGCTGGACATGGCCCTCCATGGATCTCCAGAAGGGCCGGTTGGAAGCGGTCTGCATCCAGCGTTTCCCTGCGGTCTCTTTTAGATTGTCTGTCCATCTTGTGGGTGGACATCCTACGCTGCGCTTACCAGTCCGTGGTCTCCATTTGAGAACCTTTCGGCCCCATCAGCCATCTGTTCTGCGTGATATGTGCCCTGCCCACTGCCATTTCAACTTGCTAATCCGGTGGGCTATGTCGGTGACTTTCGTTCGTCTACGGATCTCCTCATTTTGGATACGATCTCGTAGGGAAACCCCGAGCATAGCCCTCTCCATAGCTCGTTGTGTGACTTTGCTTATGAGGCCCATAGTGAGAGACCTTTTTTATATGCGATGATTAACTTAGAATTTTTCTGTTCATTTTAAATCAAGTTTTATATGTTGTTCCTCAGAACACACAAACAAGGGAGATATAGTAAGGTGGCGTGCCGGGTGCGAACATATCTGACCTAAATGAGACTTGATGCTTTTAATCGATCTCAGGCAACAGACTCAGGCAGTCGCCCTTTTTTATGTGGACCATTATATTAGTTAGTTCATTGACGTCGCTACAAGTTTCTTAGTATGCGTGAAAAAAGATGAAGTGAGCCATACGTACAGTTTTTGCGTTAAGCTGTTTTGCATAGTGAAAAAAATTGTTTATAAATATTTTTTTTTTTTACATTTGTGTGCTAAGACATATTTTCCTTGTATGTCAGATCTGTGTGTTGACCGCATAACTCAGGAATCGTCCGCGATGCTACTAGGGTGCGGGGGCAAAGAAGGGATTCTTTTTTGGTCCTCAGTTATGAGGCTGGCCTATGGTACAAGGCACTACTAGGATTAAATGCAGTAAAAAGATTTTCAAAATAAAACAAATTTAGTAAAATTAATTTATTTATTTTGTCTAACAAATAAACTATTTACCTACAAACAACAGATTATCTAGTATTTTATTTATGTTACACGGGAATTACTCACGTAAGATTAAGCCGGTTACTCCGACTATAGTTTCAACCGCATTAGACGGCCTTTTTCAAGGTGAATGCGCGCGCGCGGCTGCGTCTCGGTTTGCACTACGGGCCGCCGCGCGGCGCGCACGTGACGACACCGGCTGCTTGTCGGGTGCGGGGGGGGGGGGGCATTCACCTTGAAAAGGCCGTCTAATGCGGTTGATACTATAGTCGGAGTAACCGGCTTAATCTTACGTGAGTAATTCCCGTGTAACATAAATAAAATGTGTGAAAACCACGTCAGTTTCAATGATTATCTAGTAATGACACAAGTAGATACAATAGTTATGTACAGCAACTGGCCGCCTCGCCTGTACGCTTATGTTGCAATTAAATAACATTGTCTAAAATACTGCAGTCTTAACAAAACTTACTTATTTCTAAAATTATATTTTATCTAGATGAGGTACTTGTTTTGAAAAGCTTAAAATGCGATAGAAATGCAAAATTAAATCCATGAAAATAAAAACTAATGAATTTCAAAACAGACTTTATAATGAATCAAGGCCAGAGTCAATAGGCATATTCTAAGTCTGCGTACTTGCATCTTCGACCACATCGACGCTTACCAACAGGCGAGTAGGTGGTCAAACGCGGACTTTATTACAGTAGAATTCATATATAACGACTTCGCTTATAACGACTAACCTATTTTAGCGACGGTTTTTTTTATTCAAATTAGGTTTCATAATAAATGTACTCAAGAAATAATCCTGCCGTTTTGTGCGTCATCCGGTTAGTATGACATAGTATCGCCGGTCCCTTGAAGGTCGTTATATCTAGATTCTACTGTATTATTATTATTGAATGTGATTTCTTTATTTGTTTGATAATAAATAAATAAATAATATGGGTGTTAATATCTATTTAAGTATATATTAAAAAAAAAAAACTGTCTCTGGCAGCCATAACACAAGCTTTGCTTAGTTTGGAGTCAGATGACCGTGTGTGCAAAAATGTCCCAAATATATTAATTATTTAGTGTGATTACTGGTCACGAGGGGGAAAACCTATTCATGGTTTATGCACTCCTGGTACTTGGATTTGATTGTAAACAAAATATAATTTTTATTATTTTCTTGAGTGTACTTATTGCATATGATATCACAGTAGGAGCATAAGGATAATATATTAGTCCTCGTGCTCCTACTAGTAGGACTACCCAGTAGGAGCAAGCAGAAATGCTCCAACCCTCATCTGTGTAGTACAATAACACTTTATTGACACAACTAAATCACGTGAAGAAATAATAAGATATACTCGGGCATTCTGTGCAGGTGATGACTGACTAGGAGATATATTTCTCACTCAATAATTATGCCTAAGTACAGAAGTTCCAGAGGTGCGGAAATAATAATAATTTACAGGAGGCCTATGTTAAGCAGTGGACGTCTTCTGGCTGATGGTGATGATGATGAGTAAAAAATGTAAGCCTAATTTTTTCTAACAATAGTTTACAGTTTTGTTTGTACTGATGGATTTAGAAGTCCAGAAATAAATACAGTGTAAACTCCATATAGCGATACTTAAGGGACTGCGCATTTTATGGCGTTATTGAGAGTTGTCGTTAAACGAAGAGAAGAAAAATTTATATTATTATGTATTTACTAGTAAAGATACTAGTAACATATTAAATTTACAAACAAAGATTAATATATTGATACAAATAAAGCCCAAATAACAATTCTTATTGTCTATAGACTGATCTTCATCTGACGTTTTTTGCTGCTCTACTATTTTATTTTAAATACGAGGTGTTAGAAAGTAGTTGCTGTTTGCATTGCTGTCATTATTTAGAGTGGGTGTGATGCTACATAGAGTGTATCATTGTATGGACAATAAGGTAAACCAACCAAAGTCAAGTAATATCGACGTTTTAGTGAGTATCGCTATATAGAGTTTACACTGTACTTTGAATTGAATTGAAAATTAATATTAAAATATGAATAAGTAAGAAATAGGTATAAAAGACGATCTTATCGCTAAAACTGATCTCTTCTAGATAACGATACAAACTGTTCACGTCTGTAAGACCTGGTTTCCAAGTATTGTGTTGTTCCATACCGCGCTTATTGACCATGTGACCTAAATTTTTTTTTATTGTTTACTAAATTCGTGTTAAAAACCAGAGCTGGTTCGTCCTGGTACCAACTCAACATTCACTCTGCGCGTCTGATAAAAACAATAATACGCACGCTGACAAAACAAACATCAGGTGTTAAGAATTTGTTAAACATTACATGATAGGACAGTGGGTGGCGTTCACTTGGGTATGTACTTGAGTAGTTTGATCTCGTGCGTGAGCCAGATGGCCAGCGTGAGCAGCATCAGCGAGCCGGACTGGTGGCTGGCGGCGAGCGGCGTCGGCACGTAGTGCAGCAGCGTCAGGATGCCCAGGGATACCTGACGAGTCACCACGTTCATTATAACCATGTGTTCACATTTATTATGACCTTTAAAAGCAGATAATAAATACAGGCCATAAACGAAAAAAAAAATTGTTTGATCCAAAAACTGCTGCAATGTATAATAAAACTCCTTCGTGTATTGTTTGCTTATCTCTACATATTATAAATTTGAAGTCGCTTTCCGCGTCTGTCTGTCTGTATGTCTGTGTGGCCGTGAACTCTTCCTAAACCACGCAACGGATTTTGATGCAGTTTTCACCATCAGTTAGATACATTTTCACGGAAGGTTTATACATATATATAACTAGCGACCCGCCCCGGCTTCGCACGTAAATTACACCCGTGCGAAGACGGGCGGGCGGGTCGCCAGTTTTTTTTAAAAATAAATTAGACAAATAAAGATTTTTTTGTTTAAATTAGAACGGCTAATAGTTATATTATAAATATGAGATTATAGATAACCTAAACAAGTACTGTTTGTCAAGTTCACAGAAAAGTTTTTTTTTAAATTAGATCTGCTGTCTGGGCATTTTTGTAAGAAATTTGTTATAGCCAGTTGCACCCATATAAACGAAACGTCAGTCATTCGAAATCAGTTAGCAACTGTGATGCGGAGTTCGACGCGTTGATCTAAATAAGAATGTTCAATCAAGGTTCTGTCATAATGCCTGGTAACAGATTTTCTTTCTCATATCCGTTCTATTTACTTCTCTTTTCAGTGAATAAAACATTATAAAATTTAACTTTTTAAGTTAGACTGAAATTGAATTCCTGCGTTTCTATATACATAGAAAGAAATAGATGAAAAAAGCGTGTTTATCACCAGATTCACAAGAAAGGAAGAGGATACTTTTTATCATGTTTCTCGTATGTGATCACTTGTTGCCAGAGCGAGAGGGTTGCTGCAGCTAGAGAGAGTAACTGGAGGGCGTGTGACGTACCTGCAGCCAGGCCATAGCTCCGACGCCGTGGAGCACCCGCCGGGCGACGGGTGACAGCGGCTTCTTCCGCGCCATCACCCACAGACCTGTCGCCAGCGCTAGCGTCGTCGTACCCAGCACTCTGACAAACAATACTAACATCAAACATACTGCCCCGGTGGTCCAGTCGGTTTGGTAACGGTAGAAGACAGAACAACACCCAACGGCTCAAGCCGGTCAGTTAATAGAATGGTTATAATAGTTTAGTTTAGTGTTAGTTTCATACCCTATGTCACCCGGGGATAGTGTAGCTTCCCAACAGTGAAAGAATTTTTCAAATCGGTTCAGTAGTTTCGGAGCCTATTCAATGTAAACAAACAATCAAATCTTTCCTCTTTATAATATTAGTATAGATAGCAGCCTTAGCGGTGAATATAACTAAATACATTACATATACTGAAAAAAATAATTAAATTGGCTGATAAATCTCTGAGATCTCTGAGCTCACCGAACACCTAGAGCCGCTCAGCATGCGCAGAGACGTTGGGTCTCTCTGTATCTTTTATCGCATTTACAACGGGGAGTGTTCTGAAGAACTATTTGATCTGATGCCGGCGTCGCGGTTTTACCATCGCACTAGCCGTCACCGCCTGAAGGCTCATCCACACATCATAGATCAGTGGAAATCGCACACTGTGCGTTTCACACGATTCTTCTTGCCTCATACCTGCAAAATGTGGAATGAGCTACCTTCTACGGTGTTTCCGAGAAGCTACAACATGGGGTTCTTCAAAAGGCGAGTTAATCGAGTTCTAAAGGGTCGGCAACGTATTTGTGATGCCTCTGGTGTTACAAGTATCCATAGGCGACGGTGACTGCTTTCCATCAGGCAGTCCGTCTGCTTGTTTGCCACCTATGGCATAAAAAAAAAAAAAGATACGAGGGTTTAAAGTTTTAGGTGGGGATACAGAGAGAATACTCTGTCCCTTTCTCGCAAAGCGTGTGTTAGTGTAGCATTTGTATGGCGCTCCTGAGACGTGACGTCATAGCTGAGTATAGTGCGCTCTCTGTCTAGCATGAAATTAAAGTACTTTTAACTTGTTTATTTTTGAACTAATTTTTGTTGATGGGCTCTATTTATGGTGAGCTTTTATTTGAGATAATAAAAAGTATTAGTTATCATGCCTATTGTATTTTATTATTGAACAGGGCCTCTTGGTGTTGGTTACATATTTTCCTGAAGCTAGGATATGAAAGAGACGCAGCGCTCTGCACTCTGTACAACATTGGATGAATATTGTTTACAACAACCTGTGATCGAACTGCACAGTGGTGGGGTTCTCAGTGAAGTTTTTCGCCTTGGGGCTGAACGCGAGTATATCGTCCGGGATCCAGTGGTCGCCCATCTTGGGGAACGAGTTGTACACCAGTCCGGCGTCCAGACCGGCTACGAAGGCACCTGGAATCATGGAAATAAAGAAATCAAGTTTATTGTGTGGCAAATAATCGATTTATTTGCCACACAATAAACTTGAATACTGTTTCATTCATGGAGCGAAAAGATATTCCACAATGTTACTAAGAATTTTAATGACAATGGAAATTCAAAGTCATTTTCTAATAAGAGAAATGTCCCACACAAAAATAAATAACACCAGCTTTAGATAGTTAAATACAACTGTTATTACGAAATATATTTTTATAAAAGGACTTTTACTTTTCTAATTTAATACAAATAAAATATCCAGCTGATGCTAGAGGTCAACAAACGACCTCCACACGCGCACCGCGTACGTACAAAATCACGCTGCAAAGCCCCGAGTTTTGTACTAGAAAGTTGCAAATACTAGAACACTAAAACAAGAATTATGAAGCAAATGAATTCAATTGTGTTTAGACAATAGCGTCTCGGCTTCTAAAACAATCTACCACCCTCTCAATCAAGGATCAAACACGACAGCTTCAGGCCTAGGGCCTAGCACGCTAGCCACGATACAATTTCGTCTACTCTTTTTGTTCGGTGAGAATGAGACAGACATACATTCTCATCGTGAGTCCAGTGGATGCAGATGGCAGGCTGCCGTTCAGTTTGGCGTTTAAAGGGGGAGGGCTATGTTCAGCAGTGGACGTCTTGTAGCTGATAATCATCATTATCATCAGCCTCTGTCTACTACTGGACATAGGCCTCTCCCAATGCACGCCACTGTGGCATTTCTTTGCATCCAGTTTTTACCCGCCGTTTTACGCAGGTCGTCACTCCACCTGGCCACAGGGTGTCCTACATTACGTTTACCTAAACATGGCCTCCACTCCAGAACTCGTCTACCCCATCGGTTATCGGTTCTTCGGGACCTTTGATTTCTTTGGATTGTAGCTGATAATCTCTACATAGTATAAATTGAAGTTGCTTTCTGCGTCTGTCTGTCTGTATGGTGCCTACTCCTCCTAAACCACGCAACGGATTTAGATACAGTTTTCACCATCAGTTAGATACATTTTCAAGGAAGGTATATAACTAGCGATCCACCCCGGCTTCGCACGTAAATTACACCCGTGCGAAGCGGGGCGGGCGGGTCGCTAGTGATACATAATATTCTAGTTTTTTCACATTTAGTAAGAAAATACGTGAACAAAATTCGATAGCGGCTTGAGCCGAGTTGTATCCTGACCATCCTGACTCCTACTTGAAATACAAACTCACCTGAGATAGCCGTAAAGAACGCCATAGCCTTCACAGAGTGCGCCAACGCAGTGACGCCCTTCAACTGTCCCATCTTGTTCACTGTTCCTCCGAGAGGGAAGGGTCGCAGCATCCTCAGAGCGCCGCCCAACAAGCCCGCGTACAGCACGAACGCGAGCGACAGGTGAGCCGCCAGCCGGTACTGCGAGACGCGGGGGACATCGGACGGACCCTGGAACCGGTCTTCAAGACCGGACTTCACCATGTACCACCCCATTAGGCCCTGGAAACGCACATCGAGAAATTAATTTAGACAAAGACAAAGACAAAGACTAAGAAAGAGGGTAGATCGTTATGTCTGCACCTAACTTTTTAACTGTTCGACCAAACACACGCATTCTTCAGTCTTCCCGTGAACATGGTGCATGTAACTGCGCCGTAATATCGGGAGCTCATTCCACAACCTTACCACTGTAAACATTCCGTAAATAATCATTTATAACTTTATTTTAGACAGTTATTGAAGATTTAATGGGCCTACGAACAAACACGAAAAGGAAAAATAACTTCCATGCCTCTTAAAAATTACAGTAGGTACATGGTTGATACCCGGGTGTCATAAAACTGCGACCAGAACCACCGGAGGATGGGCAGCAGCGTCCTATTAGTACACGGTGAACGTACTGCGATCCCCAAGCCGCCACCCAAGCGTGGGGATTATGGCAACACCCCTCACTGAGAGGGAGGCCTTTGTTCAGCAGTGGACGTTTAATGGCTGATGATGATGATATGGTTGATATCTCAGTAATATCACTTTTCTTTCTCTTTCTCTCTCTCTCTCTCTCTCTCTCTCTCTCTCTCTCTCTCTCTCGTTGTCACGGGTTGTGTGGTCTTTATGTGTGTTTAGTTATCGTGCCTACTGGATACAGCCAAGCTCAACCAACTATCTGACAATCGAATGAAGGAAACACTAGACATACTCGTACTTTCTGAACAAAACAGACTGCTATCTAGCCACCCATGGAATATTGTTAGGTTCATCATTAGATCATAGATAAGTTGGTAGGAATCGTGCGGCCATTTTTGATTAGTTATAATTCTATACCTTATTCGTAGTCTAAGCATTTTGATTATATTAGTATCAGAAGTGCCACTTGATTCGATTTTCAACTATTCTAAGTAGGATGGTTACTGGATTCCTAACATACCAGCCACCAGTTGCAAAGTGTCGTGGAGTATTGAACAGATGGTACGGATAATCTGTGCCACAAAATATATATGTGCACGCGCACGGTTGTAACTATAGCTATGCGAGAGAAGAGTTTAGAATTCTGCATTTTTTTGTATGAAGTCCGGGCAAAAACTTTGTAGATTTTTCTACTCGCGGAACCCCTTGTGTTATCTATAGGTACGCCTGTGGAGCAGTGTAATAGTGCTAACAGACGCTCGACCGCGGCTGACCTCAACCGCCGTCTGACCAATGGGAGAGAAAGAGAGGGAAATATGAAATTCTCACTCTTTCTCTCCCGTTGGTTGGACGGCGGTCCGTCAGCCACGTTCGTTCGTCTATTAGCACTATAAGATTGCAATGTGTGCTATGCTAATGATATGCTACAGCCAAAGGTTGTGGCAGGTTGATACGACTCACCTGTGCCGCCACTAAAGCGCTGTACGCGCCGACTCTGATCTTCATGCCTTTATCCAAGTACCCTCCGGCCCAGAAGAGCGCCGCGGGGAGGAACACCGCAGCCCCGATGCAGCGGCCCCACGTGCGGTGCGCGAACTCCATGTACCAGATCCATTTGAACTCCGACAGGGTTATGTGCTGATTCTTACTGGAAATTCAATTTTTTTGTTATGATGGAAACAGATTCAGTTCTCACATTTTATTTATATGGCACAGGAATTACTCACGTATGGTTCATCATCATCATCATCATCATCATCATAGTCAGCCTTTTAACAGTCCACTGCTGGACTGTTAGCCTACCCCCGAAAGGGTGACCACGTATGGTTAACCCGGCTTAATCATACGTGAGTAATTCTCGTGTCATATAAATAAATCATTATTTTAGCTTGTTGATTTGTGACAGTTAAATGGGAGAGAATGAAATAGTATTTTCATGTTGCGCTTCCATCAAGATCAATTTAGCCATTTAGGTGATGAATAGACAGACTGTGTTTTAACCGACTTCAAAAAAAAGGAGAGGGTTTTCAATTCGGTTGTATTTTTTTATGTTTGTTACCTCAGAACTCCGTAATTATTAAACCGTTTTTTTTTAAATTGAAATGATGTATACTTTAGATTTGTCCCATAAAAATTTCATTGAGTAGTTTGGTTATTAAATCAAAATAACTGGAAAAAAATATGTCAGCCAAGTAAACGAAATTGCGTATTTACTGATTTTTTAAGTTGGTTTTTAAATTGACAACTATTATTATTGCAATTGTTTTATTTGCAACATGATTAACCAATCTTGACTAGCACAAAAACTGACTGACATAATGGTACTGAGACGTGGTCCTTAACTGTTGGCCTTTTGAAAAACTCACACAGCGGACAATGTAGAGAGCTATGCTCGGAGTTTCTTTGCGCGATAGAATCCGAAACGTGGATATTCGCCAAAGAACCAGAGTCACCGACATAGCTGTTAAAATTTTCAAGTTGAAGTGGCAATCGGCAGGCCACATCGCTCGAAGAACCGATAACCGATGGGAAAGAAAGGTTCTTGAGTGGAGACCACGAACCGGAAGACGCAGCGTCGGTAGGCCTCCCACTAGATGGACCGACGACATTGTGAGAGTCGCTGGCATCCAGTGGATGCAAAATGCAGGCCGTCGTTCAGTATGGAGGTTAAAGGGGGAGGCCTATGTTCAGCAGTGGACGTCTTCTGGCTGATGATGATGATGAGGTGATGAACAGATACAGGCTGAGCTTTTAACCAACTTTAAAAAAGGAGGAGTTCTCAAACCATTTATTTTTTTTATTTTTTTTGTTACCTCAAAACTCCGTCATTTATAAACTGATTTGTTTTTTCTTTTTGTATGAAATTATTTACTTTCAGATTGTACCCATAGACATTTCATCAAAATCGGTTGTGTAGTTTGGTTTTTAAATCAAAATAATAACAGGAAAAAATTAGCAAATTTTAAAGTCGATTTTTTTATATGATATGTTTCTATTTTTAACGTGTTTTACCATTCAATTTTTTTTTTTCAATAAAAAGAGCGGCAAACAAGCATGCTCTCCGTTTGATGGTAAGAAGAAACCGCCGCCCATGGACACCTGCGATACTAGCGGAGAGGTATTTGATGACACTCTTTTGAATTGCTTCATGTTGAAGTCCGGCGGGAAGACTTTTTTTTTTCTTTGGGTGGTCTTCAGTAGCACGAAACAAATTTCCTTCAACAATAAGTATGAAGCGACTCACTATTTAAACTCCGGGTACTGCTGGTACTCTGCGAACTCGCGCTCCCACTCTGCCTCGGTGGAGGGAAGCTTCTCTCCGAGGAGCTTCCACGTCACCATCGACAGACCCGACTCCGTGAGGCGGGTCACACCACCTGCACCAGAAACATGTTACCTTACAGGTTTACAATAGATATGATTATAATTTAAATATTTCATTATAAATCATCGATCTAAAAGAGACCGCAGGTAAACGCTGGATGCAGGCCGCTTCCACTGCCCTTTTGGAGATCGATGGGGGAGGCATAGGTCCAGCAGCGGACGTCCTATGGGTGAAATGATGATGTTGATGAACCATTCTCCACCCACTGCTACCCAGCAGTGGATGGAGAATGGTTCGGTACAGGGGCTTTACGGCTACCTCTTAACGCGGACTCGAAACAGCGCAGTGCGGAAATCACGCGAACATGAATCTTAACTCGCGAAGATACGGTTTGCGGTTGCGCAACTTTTTGCATCACCTAAACAGAATCGCTTAAAACAGGCAGCCGTAGGGTTTTATTTTTATTTTTTATGGTTGATAGTCTTGCGCTTGGCCGCCATCTCGCCTGATGTTAAGCGACGATGCGGTCTACGATAGAGCACGCTTGTCTAGAATAAACTGATTCACTCTCAGGGTCTATTCGGCGCGCCAAGTATTCCGCGTCTTGCCAGTCACATCGATTGCTTTCCAGAGTTTTCAGCCACCATCGCAATGTTGCCAGACCACAAATAGTAAAATAAATTGTACATTTAAAAAATACACAATAAAAACAGCTTTTTACAAGTGGAGATCTTATCGCCAAATTATATCACTTCCAGACTTTGTTCATTGATATATCTCTGTCTTTTTAAGACGATTGTAATAAGTAGGTATGTAATTATTTGTTACAAATGTACTAAATTGAATAAAATTTTCGTAAATGTAGGGTTCAAAATATGATTAAGAATAATGAAAAAGAAAAACCTAAATAAAATACTTACCTAAATAGAAATTGAAACCTGTAAATAATATAGTCGGGTCATTATATATGATTGCCTGATATAATGAACAAACTATAAGTTATGTACGTAATTCATAAAAGCTTTGTATTCCTGTTGTAGTTGTAATAGACCTGTCTGGTTTTATCTAAATTGCTAGAGGGAAAAAAAACAAAGAAGTCATAATACATGATTTATTATAATAAAGCCATTATCACAGGATCAATCTAGTAAAATAGAGACAGTAGTAACACTTACACACACTCGTAATTACAGATAGAAATTATAACAAACAAATTATACAATATAATAGCCGATATCTACTAGTCTTATAAGTAGCCGATACTGGCTTGTCTTAAGATTAAATAATTTAAAAAAATCTTTGTTTTTTCTTATATCCATCTAATTATAGCTATATGTTTTTGAAAAACATAAATAAAAAATAATGGAGTATAATTTACTCATTGATTTTTTATCAATAGCAAATTCTTTTAATCAATTGAAAAAGTATTTTCAATTTAAATATGCAAAAATTACATATCAAGCAATTCTTATATAATTATGCGTGGTGCAAATTCAGCTGTACTATTTTTCAAACTAAAATTATCTGCATCCCTTTTTATTTTAATATACGAGAAAAGCATAAAATATTTACTCCAAGAATGCCACAGACTTTGTTTTAAATGTTTATTGGGACTTATCATGTGTTGTTTAATTTAGGTAAATGCCACAGAATTTACGTCAAGAATCGCGTAGAAACTCCCATAAAAGTATAATAGATAAAGCAGGTAGAAATCCCCTATTTACTTCCTTCATTGGTCTTAACTACCATATCAACAACATAATACACGCAGTAAATGAGCACCAAGTACCCGGAGACCATACCTAGGACTACCGCGGTGAACACCATGCCACTGCAGCCGAGCAGCCAGTACCCAACCAGCTTGGTGTTCTTGGGCTTTGGAGCAGTCGAACAGAACCGGATCAGCAGCCCATTGGATTTGAGGAGGTTTTGGAGCTGTGGAGAATGAAAGGTTCCTCTTATCATGAAATCTAGAGTAGTACTTGAAATTTTAAGTTGAAAGATTCCTTATTGGGTGTAGACATGACGAAGATCCAAAGATATTGCCACAATTTATAAGCTTACCAAAAATACAATAAAAACACCAAAAAAACTTGCTAAAATTATATTACAGAAGATTGCCGATGGCCGAGTGAAAGTGGTATCTGCAAAGCTGGCTTGGCTGGCAAGGATGTAATACCATACTAAAATGTCCAGACTTTTATTGAATGATCTGGCTTTGTCAGGTCTTTCAGGTCTTCAGGTGGTTACCATATCAAAATTTGAAAATTGTTATATGTATTCGAAACTAAGTAATTGTGACAATAGTTTTTAAAAAAATACGGGCTGTATCCAGAACTTTCCTCCTTTTTTGAAGTCAGTTAAAGACGAATTTGCTGCACTTCTGGTTCGTGGCCTCTTTCTTTATAATATGAGCAGGTAATTAAGCATAAATTTCTATGAACATAACTTACCCTAATTCCATTGTGACTGTTGTGATACTTAGCTACAGAGGCTAGTTCTCTTGAGACTGCATTACTGATACTGAAGCCATTCCTCGTGGCTGGAACCAGCAGCTTGCTCCTCGCAGCTCGGAGCGATGACGTACATCGACACAGGTGCGCTACACTCCACATGGCTGGAAATGTAAGCATAGAAAGATGTGGTAGCTATATTTACTTAGAGTCTATGTGGGGAAGTACTACAATTTTCCCATCTATTCAACCACAAAGCAGGAAGGACAATTTTTATATAGTTACATATTACCCATGAGATTTGTAAGGCAAATGCTTACATACTTATTACATAAATATAACTGAACAAACCAATGTCTGATCATGAAGAATGCCATGAAATGCCGCATAGAAAATTTTACTGGCACTATAGCTGTAAAAACGACGAAACCATTTATTAATAATGATACACCTATTTTATTTCCTAGCTAAAATAACACTTACATGAATACTTAATTACTTAATGGAAGTGTCCCTGAAAATCCCTTGTCCAGTTATGGCAAAAGTGTTTGATTATTTGAATAGATACTTATCGAATTGATAATTTAAATGCCCCATGCATTATAAGATAATAAAACAAATGGATTGGTAAATACAGAGCACTCCAAAATTACCTGATTGTATTGTAGGTTATCGTAAAAATATAGTTATTTGTATTTCTTGAAATACTCATGTAAGTCTAAATAAGGCCGTATGTGGTAAATATGGTATACACTAAGGTAAGGTAATATTTATTTAGATAATGCGAAGATAAGATAGTTATTCAGTTAGTCTCTTTGGCAAAGTAAAAACTGAACTGAAAACTGAATTACTGAAGGACCAAAAATCGGCAAAATCTCTTTCTTGGAAACTTTGAATTTGAAGTTTGTTGAACTGACTGAACAGCTGAGGCTGGCTGACAGTGACAGTAAAAGAATAGCTGCTAAGGTAATGTTTTTGTTATTATTTTGGCCGTTGTTTGATAGGCTTTAGCTATTAGAACCATATCGCCTCGTCTTACACATTTTAGGGCTCTGTACACAAAGGTTACTAAACCAGCCAAGTGCGCGTCGGACTCACGCACTGAGGGTTCTGCACCACTACAAAATACAATAAGGTTATCCAAGTAACCGAATTACCAGTTATTATAACGCCTTCCAAAATTGAAGTTTTCGCTTGTATTTTGTTTTGGTAGGTAAGTTCTAGTCATGAAAGTCTCAAATAAAGAAAAAAACTATTTAGTAAATTCGGTAATTTTATTAACAAAAACAATCATTAACAAAGTAAAGTTTCTAGAAAATATTTGTACGAGATTCAAAAATTTACTTTACACATAATCCCACACCACATCAGCCTTCCATTTCTTCGTAATCATTTGACAGAGCTTTAATGTTGGATATGGCATTTTTGAACTCTCCTTCTTCAAGCCCTTCTCCTACAAAATGATGTACAAATGCTCGTTTGGAATACATGAGAGAGAATTTCTTACAGATACGCTCCCAAGCAATGCGCACTGCAGAGTTGTTAGAAACCATGACAACTGCTCTTTGTAAGGCTGCCAGATCGCCACCTGGCACTGTTGTTGGTGGCTGGTAATTCAGTCCAATCTAAAGAACAATTAACAATCATGATGAACATTATGTTAAACATGCTAAATAATCATATAGTGTACCTCACATCTGTTTTATGATATCACAACAATACTAGGCATTTTAGCGTTTTACCTTGAACCCAGTTGGTGACCACGAAACAAATCTTATTGTTTTTAAACTTTTTATAACACTTATTGAATAATTGATATCATTAGGATTTACATCTCCTCTAAACAGCAAGCAGCAAGCCATGTAAAATCCTTTTGTAGGATTACACTTCACCATTTGATTAGCTGGTTCAAAGCATGCCATCATTAGTTGTTGAGTAGTATTTGTTTCATGATTCGCTCGAGTGGCGGGAACAAAAGGAGCAAATGTCACTAGAGGGTAGTGGATTCTGGGATATGGAATTAGATTTGTTCTGAATTCTACTAGTTCCACGTTTAAAGATCCTTCGAACCTCATTGAAGCTGTCATACATGAAACAACCTAAAACAGTAAAACAACTATAATTAATCATAGCAATAGACGAGCCTTATTTAATATTAGCCCTTTAAACTAAACCAAACTATAGGTACCTACCAATACAACTATATCGACTGTTGAAATTAATTAATTCCGCTAGAATGATTTCCTAAGTTTTTGCGAATGAAGATAAAATACCTAATTATAATGGATTATGTAGTGACACCAAGGTTGTTTGATTTAATAATGCTGCAGGTATGCACGTGACTGAATCAGATGGCAATGAAAGAGATGGGCCTATACCTAGCAGTGTGATAAATAAGGCTGTGGATGGAGATGATGCTGGTAAAAAAATTAGTGACAAAAGTTGGTTGCTTGAAGGGATCTTATGAACTATCTGAAAAGACCCACCTGAGCAATTAGCCTATTTAGATTTGTGTAAGTCGGACGAGGTACTTCAAGCGATCGTGCCAAAATATCATACAGCGCTTCATTATCAAAAATAAAGCACACATCTTCTGTATTCATACACGCATGAGAAGTCAGCACGGCATTATAAGGCTCAACAATGATAGGTGAAATCCTAGGAGATGGGTAGATTGCAAATTCTATCTTTGAAAGCTTTCCATAGTCTTTTGATAGTCCTTCCAGTAAAAGAGCAGTGAATCCAGACCCAGTTCCTCCACCAAAAGCTCGGAATATAATGAATCCTTGAAGGCAGTTGCAATCTTCTGCGACCAGTCGTATGCGATTGAGAGCCAAGTCTATCATCTCTCGACCAACGCCAAAGTAACCACGAGCAAAATTGCTGGCGGCATCTTCTTTCCCAGTGAGTAAACTATTTGGATGAAAAAGTTGCCGATACGCACCTGTTCTTATTTCGTCTGAAAATAATAATTGTTCAATCAATTAGAAAAATGTTTCAATATTATTAAAATCAAGAAGATACAAACCAATAGGTGTGGGTTCCAAATCAACCATGACAACTCTTGGAACGACCTTGCTGCCGCCTGCATGGTTAAAGAAAGGCCCACAACCCGAGTCTTCTGGCGAAAATGCCAGTATACCGTCTGGTCTAACGCCATGTTCTAAGCAATACAATTCCCAACAGGCGTTTGCTACTTGGACTCCGGCTTGGCCTATGTGAATATGGATAACTTCTTTCTGAAAAAAATAATTTTAAATCTTTGAATTCGGATATGAATTTGAATTCTCAGACTAGGTAATTTTACTCAAACTCACTACGGCCATTACTTTCAAAAAAAACACTAGTAATTTTGATATAACTATAATTTTAGGGCGAATTTTCACATTGTAACTAAAATATCAATTTTACTTACTTATAGTATGTTTCACGTCAGCTTATTTCTATTGTCAAACTTTCCTGCGTAATCTATAAGGTTACGACTGTTGTGTTAAACTTTTTTATTTTTCGGTTATTCCGGCTAGAAGAAAGACGAACGGTATACTTTATTTTCAATGCCAACCCTGAACGTTGAACTTTATAGTGAGAGTTTTGGCGCCAACGTGGAAAAAACATGTCGCCCCGTTGAATTATTTTCCTAAACTTTAGTATTTTCGAGTGTTAATGTATACTAGATGGTGAATTATTATTCGTTAGGTGCTCGAGTGTGGAGAAGTGATATAACGAGGTGAAACATGTCTTTTCGTGTTGTTTCCAAAACTCCATAGGAGCCTCTTGTAAAGTCTCCACCACTTTACAAGGGCATGCGTTTAACTTCACCGTGACTTATTTTGCTTGACTTTGCTGTGACTATGACTTGTTTGACGCTATTAATACTATGTAAACATGTATAATATTACGACTAAAAGACATTGAATCCACGGTCATGAAAATTTTAACAAAAAAAAAAAACTTTATAGTGTTTTGGCGCCAACATGAAAAAACATGTCTCGTATTATTTTTAAACTTGTCTATTGTCGAGTTTTAATGGTAAATTAATATTCAGTAAGTTTTTGTGGACGTGCTCGAGTGTGGAAAAGTGATATATCGCGCTGAAACATGGTTTTTTTCGTCTTGTTTCTAAAGCTTCAAAGTAGCCTTCTTTAAATTAATTCTCCTTAAATTATTATTTCGATCTCTAGAGCTCTACATCAAATTACCCACAGATATACAAATTACCAATCAAGATTTTACTTCATGACACGCGAAACTTGTCAAAGTCATTTGCTTTTTAAACGCGGATTAGTCCGCCTTTGACCACCAGTACCACCACTTTATTCTTATCAATCAGTGTCTCCATATACACGGTAATTACCGTAGATGCACCGTAATCTGACATAATCTACGGTCAACGGTAAACACGGTACGACACGGTAATGCAACCGTGTCGTAATTCTACGTAATAAGGTGTTGAATAACTTTTCGCATTTTTGATATTTTTTTGATTACGTGTAACGAAACGTAACTTTTTAAAACACAAAGTTTTAGATGGCAACACTCAGCACCTAGTTCAGGGGTCAACAGCACAAAGTCAACAGTCGATAAAAAAAAGAAGAAAAACCTGTGTTGATTTCATGCCCACTAAAGAAATGATCAGCAAAATGAATGCTTCTATTTACGAAAAAGAAATCGTCGTCTTAGATTCGGATTAAGGAACTAGTTTTTTATAAGTAAGTAGGTTTAAATTCATTACAAAAATTAGAAACATGTAACAATTAATAATAAGTAGGTATTAAAAATTAAATTTTGATTGTAATTTAATTATTGCTTTTAAATTCCCTTTAAATTTGTTTTTTATCTACTTATTTACCAATTTTACCATACACTTAAACATAAATTTTTAACTGACACACCGTAAAACACCGTATTTTCACCCTGGCAACACGGTAATCCTTTATTTTTATATGGAGATTGGAGACACTGTTATCAATTATTAGAGGTGTAAAAGTAACGAAAAAATCACGTACCCGTATGTATTCGTTACTATACATTCAGTACTCGTTACTATCGTATCGTTACTCGTTACTTTATTATATTTATTATATATATATATATTATATTATATTAATATTATATATTAATATTATATATTATATTATATTATATTAATTTTTAATTGTCGGAAATACAAGGCGCGAAAGAGCTAGAAAGCGACTAAGTGAAGAATTTGCGTCTTGTGTCTTCTATAGTGCGTAAGTACTTATATCAAATTTGTAAAATATCTTTCTTACCTTGTTTCTGTTCCACACACGAACACAATACCTCTAATGGATATTTAAATATTTAAAAAACCTGGATAACGAATCTCACAAATCATCAAACAACGTTATTTTCTTTGTACGTCCTTAAGTTTACATTACCTTTTTAATTCGCGGAAAATACGCACGCATGCGCAAAACGATCAGTAATAAACGTTTCAATACACGCATCAACGCAGCGTAACATTGGGTCATTGAAACAGCGTATGTAACCATGATACGAAACATGCGAGTAACGAAAAGTATTCGTGAGTAACGTTTCGTTACTCGGTACTAGATGGCGTACCCGTTACTTAGTAACGAATACATACGGTTTGCTACAGCTCTATCAATTATCATTATCACGAAATGAAATTTATGAAATGACAAACAAGTAGAGGACCGTGTTGTTTGAGTTGCCAATTTTGATAACAATAAAAAAATTACATAATTACGACGCAGATAAGAGAATTTGACCCGTGAATCCCGTGCTCGCTGCTCGCCGCTGTTTTTGAAGCTCCTTTCAATCAAGACAGTCAAACATGAACTTCGCAGGAAAAGTCGTGATCGTTACCGGCGCCAGCTCGGGTATCGGAGCCGCTACTGCCGTGTATCTATCAAAATTGGGCGCAAAACTGTCGCTGATCGGCAGAAACGTCGAAAATTTGCAGAAGGTGAGCAAAGACTGCGAGAAATCTACTCCCACATTCGTAGTACCCGCAGATTTGACCAAAGAAACCGATATTGAAAAAATCGTAAAGAACACAGTCGACCACTACGGCCAGCTAGATGTCCTTGTCAACAACGCTGGCATTATTGAGACAGGTTCCATCGAAAACACTTCTCTAGCTCAGTATGACCGGCTAATGAACACCAATGTGCGGTCAATTTACTATTTGACTATGCTTGCTACACCTCACCTTATTAAAAGCAAAGGAAACATCGTCAACGTGTCCAGTGTCAATGGAATCAGGTCATTCCCCGGCGTTCTGGCATACAACGTGTCAAAAGCAGCTGTAGACCAGTTCACAAGGTGTGTTGCTCTGGAGCTTGCTCCTAAAGGGGTTAGAGTGAACTGCGTAAACCCAGGAGTTATTCTAACGGAGCTGCAAAGGCGTGGAGGTTTGAATGAAGAGCAATACAAGGCTTTCCTCGAGAGATCTAAGGAGACGCACGCATTGGGACGTCCCGGGAAGCCCGATGAGGTTGCGGCGACTATTGCTTTCCTTGCTAGCGATCTGGCTAGTAACATCACTGGGGCTAGCCTGCCTGTCGATGGTGGGCGTCATGCTATGTGCCCCCGCTAAGTTTCCTATGAAGTCTCCTACGCTAAACTGTATACCTCTCTGAACGTGTCACAGAATGAGTGGCAGCTTTTTTATACACTGTGACATGACATAATGAATGTGGGCTACCAGCTGTACTATTATTAACTCTTTATTGTTAAAGAGATAAACTTAGTAATAGCACCTCAGTAGTGCTGCATCCATTATTATCTGTGTCGCCCTGTAGTATACAGTAATGCCTTCATCAAAAGTAACTAAACTTTTACGATTTGAACATAATAATAAATGTTTTAAATGTTTATCGGGAATAGTAGCAGCTCGTGACCACGGCCATTGTAACATGGCTAAAATGTTGAGCAAAAAGTATAAAATTTTACCTAACTAAAATAATATGTGATAAGTCACGATAAACATTTTAAACCTATGCTTTGATTACATCTAATGGATAGTGGCGAGACAGACACCCAACACAGACAGACAGAGACAGTAAAATGATACTATACTAGAGTTGGGCGGTTGGTTTTTATACAATTTTGCTTCAGTGGCGAGTTAGTTTGGTTTTGATGCAGTGATGGACTAAAATTAACTGCGGAAAAAAGCTTCCTAAAATAAAGTAAAATTGAGCACACATGCCACAAAACAATGCTACTGGCAAATGAGTGGTGACTGAAAGCCGAGTGTGTGATACTTGCAGGGTGGGATAGCCGGTCCGTGAAGGGTGGAATAATGAAGTGAGAGGTGAGCACTGCAGCAGGCCTAGCACGGGCTATGGACATATTGTCTTTCCACCGTTTTTATCCCGCGAGAAAAAGACAAACGTATCCATATTCTAGCTTTGTCGCGTCTAGGCGTGGATAAAAACGGTGGAAAGACAATTTATCCACAGCCCATGCTAGGCCTGCACCAAATAAACAAATGTGGTCCAAGTAGCTCTCACCACTCTAGGCTTAGTGCTCAGCCAAGCACTCGCCTAAGTGTTCACACAAACCGAGC
Organism: Agriopis marginaria; assembly: GCA_932305915.1. Taxonomy (NCBI): domain Eukaryota; kingdom Metazoa; phylum Arthropoda; class Insecta; order Lepidoptera; family Geometridae; genus Agriopis; species Agriopis marginaria. The sequence goes on along the minus strand of OW029926.1, from coordinate 17,686,289 downwards.
ATTCGGTCAAGGGTCTCGGTCTTGCCACCATACTCGGAAGTTGTGATCAAGGCATTAGGGATGGTTTCACTATAGTTCAGAGTGGTCATATTGTTTGGAGCAAGCTATCTTATATCTAAGTCAAAGTGCCTTATGAATAGATTTTTACTTATTAATATATATGGTTAAGGATATAAAAGTAAATCGAGCTTTTTGAACTGAAATAACATGTTCTGCATTTAATCTCAGGAAGTTTTTGTTATATAAATTTTTTTAATAAAAGAAATGTTTATATTAAAAAGTAATTTATTTAAATAACTTACACCTAATATCAACTTTCTAAGTCTACTTATTTAATTATCACAATTACTAAACAAATAATAGTAATGCTTACAAACAAATGTATAAATGTTGAAAATAGACAACATTACCAATATTACAATGGTGGGATTCTCAAATAGAAAGAGAAAAATTAACAGCACAGCTAAAAATTATGCCATAAAGTAGTTTAACAGATAGTCTGTCTTAAATAGGCTGTAATTTGTACGCTCACTGGGACAAACTATTTCTTTGCTTCATCATCATCATTTCAGCCGTAGGACGTCCACTGCTGGACATAGGCCTCCTCCATCGAACTCCAAAAGGGCCGGTTGGACGCGGCCTGCATCCAGCGTTTCCCTGCATTTCTTCGCTTAATTTATCATTAACTCATCAAAGAATTAAGAAATAGTTCAAATCTCAAGTATTAAAATTATGGAGTGTCAACTGATTTAGTAAGACACTGTTTTAAATTATCACGGTTGTTCACTAAAGTTATATGATTATTTACGGGATATTTACCGTGGTAAGGTTGTGGAAAGAGCTCCGGATATTTCGGCGCAGTTACATGCACCATGTTCACGGGAAGACACAAACCACAACCTACCACGGTAAATATCCCGTAAATAATCATATAATTTTAGTGATTTAGTAAGCTTAAAAAATATCCTAAAAACTTTCAATTTAGTAAAAGTAAGTTTTGCAATACAAACTGTTATTTATAAGCTCAAAAAGAAAAAGAAAATTATTAGATTTATCACACACATGTTTCGCTGGTCGGTAAGGAAGATAGGCGCAACTAAACAGTCGTTTTCGTAAATATAATCGCAATTCTAAATATCGTCACGCTTTCGTCAAATAACTTTAATAACAGGTTGGCCAATGTTGACGAAGTAACCGTTACACATAGTATTCGTATCAAGGTTACTGTATGTTCGACGTCGTTCACCTGATGGTAAGCGCCACACACAGCACTACTAGATATTACTGTCTGAGTCTCAGATCAGATAAACAAAGGAGATTGCCTTAGTACAACTACTATTCGTGTTCAAATGTTTCCGTGTTTCTCCCACTTTTTGGTTTACTACTTAATGCAAGTAAGTACGGAACATTTACAAATTTTTCACGCACAGTAAGAGACGTGCACCGACATCAATAAACGAATAGTTCACATGCAAAAAAGGGCAGCATCGTCGATTCAAGCCAGATGTGATCGCAGTCGCCACGCTGCATACCATATCTTCCATGTTTTTCTGATCTGAGGCTTAAACGATGTTGTTTAGGCACTGCACTACACTTCTTTACCCGAGTTTACTCTGAGATTTAAAAAAAAGTTGCTTAGGCAATTCCAAATGTGTCGTTAAGTTCTACCTTTCTACCTTACTAGCCATGCCAGACTTAGAGTTTCCGGCGATCTTTAACCAAATATGGAAGTAGTATAAGCTTAATTAAGTAGTAGTTGAGAAACAGGGACGGCGGCGAAGAGTTTCTTAGCTTCGTCGACGCAAGCTTTGATGATTTGTTGGAAGGCTACCGGCGCGATGTCTCGTATCACAGGCTCCCAGTGGGTGTTGATTACCGTGTGGATGGTGTCCCCTGCAACATGCCATGTGCTAGCTTAACACTATGTCCAGGTTTTAGTTAGGACACAGAATCCATAAAAGTACAAATGCCAATATTTCAAAGCCAATAAATATTGTTACACCAAATGTATTACAAAATTGATAGCCACTGTTAGATAAGCATTAAATCTGCTCAAGTGGCAAATCACGCGAACGTGAGCCTTAACGCGTTCAGATACGGTTTGCGGTCGCGTGATTTTCCAACTGAGCGGATTTAACGTTAGTTTGGTGCCGCAACAGCAGTTGTCCGTAAGGCCCCTGGTAAACATATAAATAAATAAAATAAATGCTGATGCCCATGCCATAAAAAAACGATAGCTATGGGAGATATTCGTTTAGAATTCTGCCTTTTTCTGCACATAGGCACACTTATATTTTTGTACCCGCGGACTAGCTTGTGAACGCTATAGCTACGCCCATGGATATATAGCTTGTAGAGCTGAATTCGAAAGCGCAGGGTGAAAAGCCGGTAGCCTATTTGGGAGACCGCTAGACTTGACTAAACTGGCTAGGCGTTTGACAACATCTCTACATAGTATAAATTGAAGTCGCTTTCCGCGTCTGTCTGTATGTCTGTATGGCCGCTAACTCCTCCTAAACCACGCAACAGATTTTGATGCGGTTTTCACCATCAGTTAAATACATTTTCAAGGAAGGTTTATATATATAACTAGGACCCGCCCCGGCTTCGCACGTAAAATACACCCGTGCGAAGCCGGGCGGGCGGGTCGCTAGTTAAAATATAATAATAAAAAAAATCCGTTATACAATAACAAAAGCGTACCTAATGGTAATTTTTAAACTTTCGCGATTTGAACACATGTTTTAAATGTTTAAATGTGTTTATAGGGACTTATCACGTATTATTTAATATAGGTAAAAATATGTACCTACGATGTGTGTGTGTAATATGCGTACCTAATGGTTAGGTAATTACAAAAGCATCATATAAATAAAACCGGATAGCAAATGGTTAGTAAGTAAATAGCAAAACAGATATACAATGGTAAGGTACACCAATAAAAAAATACCGCGCGGAATTGAGAACCTTACTCTTTTTGAAGTCGGTTAAAAGTGTTTTGTTTAGTTTTATGTTTATGTCAAAAAGTAATAATTCCCATGGAGGTCCCCATGCAACAAACGTATTTTTTACTTATTTTTCTATTTGCTCTAATGTAAAAACGGCAATACGTACAAGCGTCAAACTTGGCATGATTATACCATATATATAAACATATTATATACTAGAAATTATACTTAGTACTTACATAAAGCTTAGTACTTACTCTAAAGTAAAACAAAGTAGTAAGTACAAATAATAAATAATGGCCAAGTGCGAGTCTGTGAGCAATTTCTGTTCTCCCCCGGTTCTCGTACGATCGCCGAAGTTAAGCAACATCGGGCGCGGTCAGTACTTGGATGGGTGACCGCCTGGGCGTTGATGGGATGTTATCTTTTTGCACATTTTTTTTTACTTTAGTATCTAACAAGTTATAATTATGGTGGTACGGAACCCTCAGTGCAAGCTCGACTCGCACTTGGCCGATTTTATTTAACAGACTTCAAAAAAGGAGGGGATTCTCAATTCCATCGTTTTTTTGTTTGTTGTTTTTTTTATTACCTCATACCCATTTATAAAAAAAAAAACAATCAAATCAGACTTAGGGTATAGCATAGTTAAACATATATACTAGGGTATAGTATGCAATTACTTGTCGCGTCTGTATTATGTGTGTTTATGTATGTATGGATAATATTTATATAATATTTATTTATTTATTAATATTTATATTTGGTTAATATTTATTATACTATGTATCATTTAGTAGTATTTATTTAATGGTATCATTAAAAGTGTTTTAGCATCCCCCGTCGTTTCTGTTACGTAAATTCTTTCCATCCAATGGTTGCCTGGAAGAGATCGCTTTTAGCGATAAGGCCGCCACTTGTGGCACTAGCTCGTAAGTGTTTTCTATCGTGTTGTAATTTTTATTTCTGGTGTACACAATAAAGAGTTTCTATCTATCTATCTATCATATTTTTATCGAAAAATTATTTTTCATTTGAAAGGATATATTTTGAGACTAGCTGTTGCCCGCGACTTCGTACGCGTACGCGTTTTCATACAATATTTCAACCGCCTTTTGCCCCCCTTAATTCAGCCCTTTCGCAAAATCCTCTCTGGGTGGACCTCTACACCCCGAAAGTAATCTGCTTGCCAAATTTCAACAAACTTTCAACAAAAAATAAAACCCCCATTTCTCATCCTTAATCCGTCTTTTCCAAAAAATATATATGTTACCGGCAATGTGTATAATTCAGGTATTCTATACAATGCCTAGGCGAGATGTGAGAGAGACAGAGAGTATGAGTGTGTGTAGGTGAGTGCGAGTGCGAGTGTGAGTGTGTGTGTGGGGGTAAGTGTGAGTATGGGTGTGTTTGTGGGCGTGAGTGTGCGAGTGGGCTTGAGTGTGAGAGTGGGCATCAGTGTGAGCGTGCGTCTGAGCGAGCGTCAGACCGTGCGCGCGCGCGCGCGCGCGTTTGTGTGTGTGTGTGTGCGTGTGTGTGTGTGCGTGTGTGTGTATTTGTGAGTGTGTGTGTATTTGTGAGTGTGTGTTTATCAACACCTTGCTTTTATCAAAACCTTACTTTAAAATTTATTAGACCCATCTCGCTTCTAAGCCATGCTTATAAGCTGTTTTGGAGGGTCATCACGCCTCCCGCCCGCGTCGCAAGAAGTTTACTTCCTGCTCGCACATCTCCCCCTTCCCTGCTCTCGTATTTTACACACATTGCCGGCTGAGCATTCGGCATTCTATACAATGCCTAGGCAAAGTATAAAATAAATAATATTTCATGCATTGCCTGAACTTTTTAGGCATTTTATACATTGCCTAGGCATTGTATAGAATACCGGATTATACACATTGCCGGTAACATATATACAGTATTAATTTATTTTAAATTATTAACCTGAATACCAAATTTCATATCCCTAAGATCAAAAACAAAGCACTTTCATACAAACTTTCAACCTCCATTTGCCCCCCTTAATTCGGCCCTTTCGCAATATCCTTTCTTTGCGGACCTCTACACCCCATAAGGAATCTACCTGACAAATTTCAGCTTCGTAGGTCAAGTAGTTTTCGAGATTTCGTGTTTAATGAGTGAATGAGTGAGTAGATGAGTATCTACATGTGTGTGTGATGATATATAGAATATAGATATATAGATTTTCTAGAACTTTCTCGAACATTCTATATCGATTATAATAGCTTGCAGTCATTTTAGAATTTTCTAGATCATTCCAGAAATTTCTTGAACTTTCTCGAACATTCCAAATCGATTACAATAGTTTGTACTCATTTTAGAATTATGTCGATCATACCAAAATTTCTAGAACTTTCTCGAACATTATAGATATAATAGGTATTTCCTTTCTAAAGGATGTCTTCAGATAGGCTATCTAAGTACCTACTCAACGTACACTACAAAGTGCGCTGCAAATCAGTCGCCAGCTTAAGATGAGCCGTACGTTCAAAGCTTCCCGTACATTCCGGAGGTCAAGTTATTTGGACCTAATACTGAGGGTTGTGATGTGTGTAATTTCTGAACTACGAAATCGACGACCTTGAAATTTTTATGGGACGTTATTTAATATACCTCCTTTCTAACAAAAAAAGAATTAATGAAATCGGACTACGCGGTGATGAATTACAACTAAGTTCACATTTTGACTTTCATCCCCTCTCCCAAGGGAACCATGCAAAATTTCGGGATAAAAGGTATCCTATAACCTACCTCGTAGTATGAACTCAAATTATGCTAAGTTTCATTTGAATCCATTGAGTAGTTTCGGCGTGATGCGCGGCCCAGATACAGACAGACAGACAGATAGACAGACAGACAGACAGACAGACAAAAATGAAAAAAATTACAGTTTTGACTTCAGTATCGATTATAGAGTGCCGTAAATTTATTTTTTTCAAAATATCTTCAATGTACAGAATTGGACCTGTTACAGTTTTATTATAAGTATAGATTGGTCTCATAGAAATTTCATCAAAAAGTTTGATTTTTGGAAAAAATATGTCATCCAAGTACTTAAACGAAACTGCTGTAGGTAGGTACCAAAGTACTGATTTGGTAGTCTGTTTTTTAAATTGATAATTATTGTCGGTTAAAAAAACATCGTACCTACATTGTATCTATCGTGTTGAGTAAATGTGATGCAATTGTAATGCTCGTTAAACACGATAGTAGGTACGATAAAAAGAGTTCCGTTTATCAACGCAATTAAAAATAAACATCTTCAAAACTACAAAAATATTATCTGGGCCCCGATTCTACTAAAGAAATTGTTTTTAAATTGTAATTGTTTCAATTACAATTTAAAAACAATAACTGCCTCAAAACGGTCAGTTTCAAAAAGTTATTTATACTAGAAAAATACCACCACCTAATATTATAACTGCGTATAAAAAAAATTTAACTGTCAATTTTGCAATTATTTAAAAAATCAAATTGAAACAATTACAATTTAAAAACAATTGCTATAGTAGAATCGGGGCCCCGGCTGAGGGCACACAAGCGTAATTTTGATCGGCTTTTTGAGCTTAGGTATATAGGTAATTTACGCTACACATCGACGTAAAAATGATATTCATAAAAGTTAAATGTGAGAAACCGAATTAAAACATGACCAAAATTACTTTCATCTAGCCTCAGCTCAATGGCCAGTTAGTAGAGATGATCCATCGATAAAAACGAAACGTGTTAGTAGAGATGATCCATTATCGATAGTTTCAAAATGCTGCAATATTCCAACCATTCACGACTGCGGCAGCAGCTGAGCAACTGGAATAGCTTTGAAGAACAGGTTGACTTGGTCCACGCATTTCTGGATAATCTGCTTTATAGCCCCCGGAGCTATCTCTGACATGATAATCTGCCAGTTCTGGTTGGTGAAACTCTCTGTCGTTTGCGCTGAAATGTAGGTATTTCTAGTTAGGTGCAGTGCGGGGGCAAGGTCATGCAGAGGGGCAAGGTCAGGTCAAGGACATTGGAACAAGTTTCTTGAGAGGTGAAAGGTGTGACATTTTCGTTTGAATTATCAGCATGCAACAACTAACATCTAATCTAATACAGTTTTATCTACACAAGAAATCATACATTATTGGGAATCATGACGAACTTACGGAAACTAAAATAAATAAATATATAAAACACTTATCTAATCTGATAAAATGGGTGTTTCCGTCAGTTACAATCTGGGTGTCTTCAAATCGAGAGTGAATCATTTCCTTCTAGGCAAGCGTGCTCCATCGTAGACTGCATCGTCGCTTAACATCAGGCGAGATGGCAGCCAAGCGAAAGACTATCTATTATTTAAAAAAAAAAACGCTGCTCGCAGGCATCTTTCCCAAAAATCTGGCTGTATTGCCGCGTTTGGGCCACGCACGGGATGCATCGATCGACCCAGACGTGTAGATTATTCTTCAAAAATATTTATGCGCTCAGCCCTCACGACAGCGTCGGACTGGCCATATAGTCGAGGTGGCGTTTTCCAGCCAGGCCTCAGCTTGCGCGGGCCCCCACGGGCCTGGCTTGCGGTAGATAGGATAGGGGGTCCCAGTCTCGGACCCCGATCTTGTGGGGAGCCACCCGGGCCCTTCCGGCCCAGTCCGACCCTGCCCATGGCCATATAGTTTCGATCCCAAAAGCCTCAAATTACCTACTTTCTAGGGTACTATAGTTGAGTTACTATTCTAATCAAATTCAATTTGAAATTTTAGGTTTACTCTCTTGGAAAACTGCGAGTGCTGTTTTTTGACAAGCGCCTTTTCAAACAAACTACCTATTGCTATTTCATTAAAAAAGGCGCATTCTATTATCAGTGCATGTTGTGGTATTTTCCTATAGCTACTTTAGTTTTCCATGCTCTTTGTTTGCGTCAAAGATAATGCTTTTGTTTTTTCTACATTTGCTTTGTGCTTCAAGCACCATCTTCTTGGTTTCCTAATTAACATTGAGCGATATCGTTGTGGTGCATCTTATTCTAATTCAAAGTGGGGGTGATAAACCTGCACTGACATCCTGCTTGGGGTGTATTGTACCCATTGTGTTTTTGCCCCTACTCTCTCTACCTCATCTCTTTCACTACTTCCATAATAATTACCATTACGCGACATAATTTCACGACTACTCTCAAACTAGCAAGAGATCATTGTGGTGCCATTTATTTACACTATGTATTTCTTTACATCAGATTTCACAAACAAGGGAGATATGGTAAGGTGGCGCATATCAGGTCACTCACTCTGGTCTGCAGAGTGATTGACCTGATATAAAACCTTGTCGCCCTTTTTTGCATAAGAAAAAACTATTAAGTACCTGTGCCGTACCAAGGATCATGGACACCGTACTTGCAGTTTTAGTGCTAAGCGGTTAAGCGGTATAATATTTTTTTTAATGAAAAATGAGATTTAATCACGGGTGATAATTATATTAGGGCACATCTCCCTTGTTTGTCTGATCTGAGACCACAACCATAGTAGTTCTACTATGCCACTACTTTCTTCTTATATAGGTGAGTCCCATATTAATTGAAGTAGGTTCAAATGATGTTACCTAGCTGCTTGTTCCCGTTGAAGAGGTTGTTGAACTTGAACTGCGCGCGGTCCATCTTGTAATGGTCCTTGTAGTTGGTTATCATCCAGTGTCCGTCGCGGGTGTCGAACTCGTACTTGATCACGATGTTCAGGTTCGCTGAAAAAATCGTCACCGATTTATGGTTGATATTCCGAAAACCCGTACGAAGCGCTTTGATTCCACTTTTATTATGTGTACTGCTAGTCTGTGGAATGCGCTGCCTGAATGGGTGTTCCTTGATAGTTACAATCTGGGTGTCTTCAAATCACGACTGAATCGGTTTTTTCTAGGCAAGCGTGCTCCATCGTAGACCGCATCATTGCTTTACATCACGTGAGTTGGCGGTCTACCAAACGCAAGTCTACTATTAAATAAAAATAAATAAAAAAAGAATTAATAACACACTTTAATAAACCGGCCTATTGCGAGTAACACGTCCACTGCTGAACTTAGGCCTCCCTCTTTAACCCCCACACTGAACGACAGCCTGCCATCTGCATCCACTGGATGCCCGCGAATCTCACAATGTCGTCGGTCCATCTAGTGGGAGGTCTACCTACGCTGCGTCTTCCGGTTCGTGGTCTCCACTCAAGAACCTTTCTTCCCCATTGGTTATCGCTTTCGTACCACCACAAAATACGATAAAAACCTACTTCAAAATTAGTAAAATATGGTGGCATTTCGATTTGGTGAGACGAATGATAAGGCACCCTGTTAGTTTTTACTTTGTTGACTTTTTTATTAATTCTTAGTTATTCCGCCGTAACGTTAGATTTTCAACCGGATATCTATTACGGGTTGAAAGATACAGACAGACTGACATAGTAGTCTTAGTAATAGGGTCCCGTTTTTGGGGACGAATCCACCCTTTGGTAAACCCTAAAATCCAACCTACCGAACCGATTTTAATGGAAGCGTTATATACTATAGCTTCCCCTTTATTTATTTACTAGTAGGCCGCCCTTGCTTCGCACGGGTGAAGCCGGGATATATAGCCTATGTCAACCGGGGATAGTGCAGCATCCCAACAGTGAAAGAATTTTTCATATCGGTTCAGTAGTTTCGGAGCCTATTCAATGCAAACAAACAAACAAACAATCAAATCTTTCCTCTTTATAATATTAGTATAGATTTATAGGCGTCACTATTGCTTTGCCATCTGCCATCCTTTGCGTAACGGGTTCTCGTTCGACCTACGATGGTGACAACACGTCAACCAATCTTGCAGTTTGCGTAATTCACTTACTTATTTTAATCTTGGCTGGTCCGTTCCCCTTGATGGGCAGGATGAGGACTTGGCCGTTCATGTCGTAGTGCGCCTTCAGCGTCACGTTGGCGGTGAAATCCAGGGTCGCCTTGCCCTTCTCCGGGCTTATCCTGGAAAGAAAAGAAGGTAGCTAGGAAACACAGCCCTATTTTTAATCCCCGATGTAAACAGTCTGTGGCATCGTAGCTCCCAAACGGCCGAACCAATTTTTTTTTTTTTTTTAAAGGTGGCTTTCAGGAAATATGTTTAGGTAATTAAAGAATATCAGCTTTTATCGGGGCTTTAAAAAACAAAACAATCTTATGTTAATATCAGTTTAGTGTTATTCCCCGATAGCATGGGATATTTATCTATGCCGATAGTTACAATCTGGGCGTCTGAATCGATTTCTTCTTGGCAAGAGTGCTCCATCGTAGACCGCATTATCGCTTAGCAACAGGTGAGATGGCGATCAAGGTCAAGTCACTTTTAATTAAAAAATAAATAAAAATCCGCTATCATTTGCCATTTAACATCTAGGTAGGTAGGTACATTTTTTTATAAGCCTGCGCTTGGCCGCCTACGCGCGATGACGCGGTCTACGATGGAGCACGCTTACCTAGAAGAAACCGATTCACTCTCGATTTGAAGACACCCAGATTATAACTATCTGGGAATATCCATTTAAGCAGCGAATTCCACAGACTAGCAGTTCAAATGTAATACTGAAGTTCAAAATTCTGAATGGTATTTTGGGCAAGCGAGCCGTGCGATACAAGGCGATCCAATTGTCCTTCATTATTGACTTTATAGTAATTGAATACAACTGACTTGTAAGAGTTAACTCGGAACCCCCTGAGGCCCGTGACGACGGTGTCCGTGAATATTATCTTGAGCGAGGGGTTGTCCACGTTGACAGTCCCCAGCTGCACGGGGTCCAGCGGCGCGATGCCCAGCTCCGGGATGCCGTCCGCGAACATTGGCCCCGCGGCTGTGATCACCTTTTCCACGCACTGGTTCAGGTTTGGGTCGGAAGCGGAGCACGGGTGGATGAATGATGCTGGGGGAGAAAGTTTTTTTAATGAGATGAGCAGTGGGCTGATTGTAGAGCGACCTATTCAGTTTTTTGGCCTGCTTTCTGCGCTTGGAGGCGTGGGATCGATTCTCACCTAGGGAATATATTCTTGAGTTGAACATTTTTTTTTAATAAATAAATAGGCTTGCCTTTGACCACCATCTCGCCTGATGTTAAGCGATGATGCGGTCTACGTTGTTGTACGTTGTGTTTGTTCTATATCTGGTTGTTAATATCTATTTAAGTATGTATTTAAAAATACACAGGGTTACTTAAGCATATAAACTGTACCATAGATAAACAGACTGTACTAAAGGACAAACCAAGAAATCGCGGAAAAATATCAGCTGTTCCATAGAAAACTGTCATTGACACTTGACAAAATGTATGGAGCAGCTAATTTTTGATTGCGATTTCGGTGTTGGTCCCATAGTAAACTTTTATCTTAATGATTAGTATAATGACCTTTTCGATATGCGTAATCCTTTATAAGTACGTATGTGTATATCAATCTCAGGCAGCCACAGTACAAGCTTAGCTGCTTATTTTAGAGTCAGATGACCGTGTGTGCTAAAATGTCCCGAATTTTTATTTATATTTACTACTACCTCATTGAGTGCAATTTCGCTACGATAAACAGTTAGGGGAGCCACTGACTATGTAGATAATTTGGTAGACAATCCTATCAGGTATATATCTGTATAGGTATCTAAGCGGTAAGCACCTAGGTGTATAATATACCTAAGTAATCACTTAGGTATATAATATACTATACCTAGTAGAATAGTAGGTAAATATTTTGAATGCAACTACCTAGTTGCAAGGAATTTTATAAACAAACGACTAAATTATTATTTACCTATGTTATTTACTTTTTACATACAGGAAATCACAGTTATTAGTAGGTAGGTACCTACCGAGGAAACGTGGCCAAGGCAAAAATAAATAAGTTGCACAAATATAAGTTTTATGAGCATGGTACCTACTCAATATAATTATGGCATATCTCTTCTCTTCTCTATCTCTTCTCTATCTGTATCTGTACATAGTATAAATTGAAGTCGCTTTCCGCGTCTGTCTGTGTGTATGTTTGTATGGCCGCTAACTCCTAAACCACGTAACGGATTTTGATGCGGTTTTCACCATCAATTAGATACATTTTCAAGGAAGGTTTATATAATATAACTAGCGACCCGCCCCGCCTTCGCACGTAAATTACATCCGTGCGAAGCCGGGCGGGCGGGTCACTAGTAAATATTATAATAATTATAAGTAAAATACTTAAAGTACTTATATAATTATGTATTGATAATTATTACACTGCATGTCCAAGTTCGCGAGCGTTTGTTTCGCGGAACCTGCGTCGCCTTTTTGATGTAATTGTATTTTGTGGTGCTACGCGGAACCTTCACTTGCCCGACTCGCACTTGAGCAGGTTAGTTTTCTCAACCTATTTCCGGGAAGCTTATGGACCTACAATAAATTCCTATTTATATTTTGTACCAAATTATATCAAAATAGTAATTTCATAGTCATAGTCATAGTACTTTATTGGTAACAAATTACAGGTACACGTCACAGAAAATAATTGATAATAAAATAATTTAAAACTATTACAATAATCATAAAAGAAATCACATTTTCATACACAATAGAAAAACAATAATAATATATTAGTATAATAATAGTCAAAAATAAAATTAAATAATCAAAATTAAATTAATTTCATCTTTGTCACGTCATTGAAATTATAGAATGCCTGTTCGACAAGCCAGTTTTTTAATTTTTGTTTGAAGGACTCCCTCGATGGAGCACTTCTCACCTCTTGCGGTATCCTATACTACGGCACATTCTATGGTTTCACGTTAGTTCCTTTCTATGGATTCTTGTGACCAGAAAGAGCTATCGTCGACCCGCGCTGCCTTCGACCGCTTACTTTGCAAGTAGCAATACAAAATTAATGAACACCTCTCTAATCTGGCAACTATTCAATAAGCAACTAAGTATAAAACTTCGTTTGCTTGTTTTCGTAACTCGCCGACTGACTGCGACGCCGACTGGGTCAATGTTACCGCATCACGTGTAGAAAGGAACGATTCGACACGTGCAGTGTTCGATTGACTATTAAAAACTGATTCTACAATACCTACTTACTACATTGACCACCACAGAGCATACAGGGTGATCCGATGCTAGTTGGAAACCAGAAGGCTTGAAGACTTGGCGAAAGACTTTTACCATGAGAAAATTAAAAATATTAGGTTTCAACTTTTTTAATAAGCAATTGTTTAATTATTAGTGATTTTCCATGACAATGTTACTTACTATCACTAGTATAGACCTATTAATGGCTGTAATTTAAAATAATTATTTGAAATTATGTATATATTTTTGTGCTGTTGGTCTTAAATAAACATAGAATAAAAATAAATAAAAAATTAAATAAAATTATTATTTATTTATGTACACAAAAAATAGAATATAATTGTAGAAACCAAATTAAAAGTTGATTATTTAGAACTAAACCATATCCCAAAACATACGAACTCATCATTGTTATCTAGTATAATACAATATTGTAATAATTGCTAGATATTATATTCACAATGGGCCGTGAATGCAATCTTTCTTATAATTTTTTTTTAAATTGGGAAGATGTTGGTTGAAAACGTTTAAACCTATGATGCTTTTTAGCTATTGTTTTATAACTAAATTAAATACAAACTAAAATACACCTAACTTTCTGTTACATAACAGAGTTAACACATAACATCATCAGCCATTAAATGTTCACTGCTGAACAAGGCATCCCTCTTAGAGAGGGGTGTTGCCATAATCCCCACGCTTGGCAGGCGGCTTGGAGATCGCAGTACGTTCACCGTGTACTAACAGGACGCTGCTGAACAGCTAACATGATGCATGCTGACAGAGTTAACATGTCATTATTATTATTAATAATAGCACAACGTTTTTTAATGAAAAATCTATAATTTCCTAATTTTTACACTATAAAATGTAGCGGAATAGCATTTTTTTTCTCGCTTCTAAAGTTGGCACCATAGCTTAAATTGTCGATGTTTCAGAGTTGATGTTGTTGAAGAGTGACCCCCTGCCAGAATTGTAGTTATCCAGAATCATCCTGTATAGTCTAGTTGCATATCAACACGCCACAGTCTGGTAGGTCTGGTATTGCAGCACATCCATCAAAGAATGTTTGGCTGTTTATGTAATGATTGTATTTTTTTGTTTTATTTAGTTTCGTCAAAGCAGGTATGCATTACTTGTTCCGTATTCTAATTCGTTAGTTTGAGGTATTTGATAGGTAAACCAGTGTGACTAGAATCATTAAATAATCATTAATCATTTATTTGGGTTCGATTTCCACCTAAGGCTGTAGTATATCTTTTATTTCATCATCATCATCATGTTTCATAAAACCTTTTTCTTACTTATTCTAACTCCTTGTTTTTATTACACACAGTCCACAGTTCACAGTTTTGGAGAGAAGGATAAAGTTGAATACAGCACTCGGGTTGGGAATTTGAGAAGAGGGATACTTAGTTTTGGTTGTCACAGTCCAGGTTTTTCAGAGTCGGTTTCTATCAAGAATAAGATAGGCCACTTGCTACGGTGTCAAATCAAGGGCAGCCGGTCCTACGTGGTGTCTTCTGGAGTCTAGGGGTCCAGGTTCCAGGTTTCAAGGACTTTCTAGGGTCAAGGTTCCAGGTTTCGAGGACTTTCCAGGGTCAAGGACTCAGACGCTTATTTTATTATTTTCCATATTTATTATACACCTCCGCTTAGCTTGCCAGCCTGTACTGTGGACTGTGTGTAATAAAAACAAGGAGTTAGAATAAGTAAGAAAAAGGTTTTATGAAACATGATGATGATGATGAAATAAAAGATATACTACAAGGCAAACATTCATGTGATGAACATTTGTGTTTGTTTTATATCTGTGTGTTATTATCTATTTAAGAATGTATTTAAAAATAATTATATGTACCTATGTATATCAGTCTCTGGCAGCCATATCACAAGCTTTGCTTAGTTTGGGGGTTTGGGGTCAGATGACCGTGTATGCAAAAATTTCCCGAATATTTATTAGATTTATTTGTAAGTTTTTATGGTGTGTTTTGTTTGTTTTTTTCTCTTTTACGCAGCAACAGAAAAAATTGACGTGATTGTTGCATAGAGATAGACGGAGGGTCGAAGAGTGACAAACAATTTTTTTTCTCTCGAAAAAGCTATTGTTTCTAAAATAATATTCACGCAGGTGAAACCGCCGGCATCTCTAGTATTTAATGTTGGAATTGCAATAACTATTGCTTTGTTCCAACTTCGTAGAATGTTTCCCCAAAATTTAAGTACGTTATGCAATCCTATAGGCTGACTATACTATCGAGAAATATAGTGAAATTTTATATTTCCTATTTGATCGAAGAGTGAAATGAAAGGCTAGTTTAATACTCAATACTCAATCATTTATTGCATAATTATTATGAAGTTCACATACAGATGTTAGGTAGCATGTTTAAATTAGGTAATACATAACAATAACCCTGATTGGGTATGGCAATATAGTGCGGAGCGGATCGATTTATTCCATAATTGATTTGTCTTCTAAATACTCGTTTAAGCTATAGTAACATTTTGCTAGCAATATGTTTTTTAGGGTTTTGACAAATTTATTTTCATTTTCTATATCCTTTATCTGTACTGGTAGTTTATTATATATTTTGACGGCCATTGGATTTGGGCCGGAGCTATGCATTGCTAATTTAGATGTCGGTAAGATTAATTTATGTTTGTAGGTAGACCTTATTCGATAGTTTCGGTTTTCAACTAATTTTTTAAAAAAATGTGGGTACTTTCTAACAAATTTACAGTTTTCAAATATATATAGAGAGGTGACAGTTAAAATTTTATATTGAATAAAATATGGTCTATGAAAATTTGGTATACTGATGTCTGGGAGTTTGATATTGGCGAGGATACGGATGCATTTTTTTTGGACAACAAAGAGATCTGTGGCGTCTACACTATTGCCCCAGAGAGTGATGCCATAGCTGAGCCACGAAAATGCGTATGCGTAATAGGCTGTTAAAGCTGTGTCTAAATTAGTAGCTCGGCGTAGTTCCCTAAGTGCGTATGTGAAACTTGACAATTTGGTTTTTATTTTTTTAATGTGACTTTTCCAATTTACATGCGTATCAATGTCTATGCCTAGTAAATTAGCTGCGTCTACACATTCTAATTTAATATTATTATATGAAAAGTTTATGTCAAGAGGGGCTTTTTGGTGGGGTCTAAATTGTATGATTGCTGTTTTTGAGAAGTTTAAGTCAAGGTTGTGGTCGGTCATCCAATTAATTATATTATTAAACATGTCAGTGAGATTTTCATTCAAATTATTATTATTATTACACGATTTCAAGATAGAGATATCATCTGCAAAAAGTACACAGGGTTCGTTAATTATTTTAGGAAGGTCGTTAATATAAATTAAAAATAAGATGCATGCAGCGACGCTTCCTTGGGGAATTGAATTATTAATTTGCGTTGGGGTTGATCTAGCTATATCTATCATACCAGTGTTAGGGTCAAAATTTTCAATTTCCACACACTGTTCGCGATTTTTTAGATAAGAGCTGAACCATTGGTGTGCTATACCGCGTATGCCTATACTATATAATTTATCTAAAAGTATGTCGTACTGAACTTTATCATATGCTTTCGTCATATCTAAAAGGATGCCAATTGCGTATTTTTTATCATTTATGGTGTTCAAGATTTCGTTGATTAATTTATATACTGCCAAAATTGTTGAGCGGTTTTTTCTAAATCCATTTTGAGCGTCATCGAGGATTTCAAATTTTTCGCAAAAAGAATTAAGACGTGTTAGCATTACCTTTTCAAAAATCTTTGAAGAGGTAGGTAGGAGTGCTATTGGTCTGTAATTACTTGGTTCTAATTTGGAAGATTTTTTATGTATTGGTTTAACTAGAGCTTTTTTCAAATGGTCTGGGAAGGAACCTTCTGTGAAGGATTGGTTGATCAGCAAGTAATACGGTAAAGTTAGTTCTTCAGCGCAGTATTTGATTAGGATTGGCGGTAGTTCGTCAACTCCGTAACTATATTTACTTTTCAAGTTTTTGATTATTAAATATATATATATATATATATTTAATAATCAAAATATATATATATATATTTAATAATCAAAAACTTGAAAAGTAAATATAGTTACGGAGTTGACGAACTACCGCCAATCCTAATCAAATACTGCGCTGAAGAACTAATTTTACCTTTTTTTTTTAGAATCTACCTATCTCAGATATAGCCTGTATAAAAACTAAGACGGATGGTTACGTGATAGAGTCATTTCCTGAGAGCTCTAGATCTGATTATTTATGATTGTTTTGCAAGCGATGCAAATTGTTTAGTGCTGTCTAACTTTTATGTAACTTATAACGAGGGCAGAGGAAAAATAATGTAAAAATTCAACAAGAACGGTCTTACTTACAAACGTTACTTAAGTTAAGCAACGCTTAAAGATGCTCTGTTAACTTCTCGCTGACGGAAATTGTCACACATGAAAACGAGACAGAGCAATTTTAAGCATTGTTTAACTTAAGTAACGTTTATAAGTAAGGCCGGGACTGTATACGGGTTACTCTAAATTAACCAGTATCTCTGTACATCATATCAAACAACATTTATTTCTACGACTTTGAAAATTTGCAAAAAAACATGGTGTATGTATGTAGATATGTTTTGTACCTAACTTTTTATGTATGTTGCCATTTTTCTCTAATAGTACTAACAGACGTGTGGACTTGGTTGACGGATTGCCGTCCAACTAATGCAACGGGAGGAAAAGAGCAAATTTTCTGTTTCTCCACTAACTTTCTTTCCTACTTTTTTATATAAATAATTCTTACGGTATTTTTATACCATCTCTCTAGATTTGTACGCCTACAAACTAGGCAAAACATGATACAAAGTGACTAATATTTTAACCCACCTATTGTGCATGCGTTTTTAAATGTGTGTATGATTTACTCGTGTTTTGTGCAAATAAATAATCATTATCTTGGTTGGACGGCGGTCCGTCCACAAAGTCCGTTTCGTCTGTTATTGGTACGGGACCGATTTGATATTGTTCTTGTATAAATATACCTATTTCATTGAAATATTGTCTTTTTGTCGCGGTTCTTATAATTTTGTAAAATATACATAAACACTGCATTATCACAGATGGTAAAAAGCAGTGAAACGAACACATCCTTCCAATACTTGTACGACCGTGAACTACAGTATCGATATTATTTGCACATCGTATGAACGAGTTTCAGAAAGTAGTGAGTAGTACCACACCAAGATCAACCGCTAGACATTGCCGAAATAATACAAATTATATTATGATATTTCAACAGATCTTGAAATTAACTTTTTAACATAAATTTATTTGTTTTGCCTTTTTTCTTGGCACTTTACCACACGGACAACATCTTGTTTCTGTTTTTTTATTATATTAGTGATAATTAGTAATAAGTAATAATTAAGGCTTATTTATTTTCTTTGTTTGATATACCTACCTTTGTAATTAAATAAATAAAATTATTCGTTTTAACATAGACATTTCAACTAGAAACTTGAAGCGAATATAATTTTTTGTTCTAATTACAAAAGCGCAGATAAATACTTCGGCTAAAATATAATGAATGGACGGGCCCAGAAGAGGCGCATTTTGAAGATTACAAAATAAGCGCCGGTTCTCACTTCGTTTCAGTCGATCTCTAGCCGTAGGAACAGCAACACGAGTCTATTGTTACATGATAATGAAACATCTGACAAAATTATGTCATCGTGTGCTTTCCCGAAGTGTAAATCAATCAATCAATCAAGTGTAAATCAAAAAACCGCTATCTATTTTTTTGTAACATATGTATTGTATATGGTTATAATTACGTGTTGAAGTATATGTCCGACGGTTTTGACTCGTTTTTACTAAGCAAGTTCAATGGTTATGGCCCGTCTATTCATTTTATTTTGGTCGAAGGATAAACACAGAAAAATCGATCTATCTCAATGATTAAGATCTGAAAGACCTAGTGCACTGTTCTTCCGTATTTACCAATTATGTATAATGTAAATGAATGCGGCTTAGCTAATAATATCCAAGTAAACAATAGACTGTGAACCTAGGAAATTAGGTATTGCGATAGGATCCTTCAACGTCGTAGCTGCAATACAGGAAAGATTTCCCATTGTAAGCGTTGCCAAGTTTCCTATAGTTAATTAATGGAGTAGTTAGGTAGGTATTTTCTCCGTAGCGAAGAATTAAGCGAATTTAACAAGGTTTATATCTAGGTCATAATATTAATCTAGTTTTATATTTGTCCAGAGGTAATTGATCAGGAAAAAAATTAAACATCCCATGAACTCTATGTGAATAAATCGTCAATTTATATGACGTGTAAGAATAAAAGTTGGGATATAGATGGAACGCACCGTATTAATGTCTTCTTGCTTCTGTCTAATCAAATTGAATTACTTTTTAAAGCATCTTCTTTACACGTAACCTGCCCAGAATAATTATTAATACAATTTCAAATAATTTACTTCACGCGGGAAGTTCAATAAACGGGATTCATACCATAATTTTTCATCCTTAGATGTGGAAAATTTTCTTCAAATTTAAGCAAGGCAAAGTAGGTTAAGTCAAAAAAAAAACTTCACAATCGGCGAAAATATCGCGTAGCATACATACACACTAAAATATTCAATAGAGTTGGGAATCTCCTTTTTTAAGTCGGTTGAAAAATAAACGCTATTCTTATTGATTTTCAAAAGCTTCCGTGCTGGTTACGGAAATATATCGGAAAAGGTTTCCATCTGGTTTCATCGGGATTCGAAACTGGCTGGTTTCAATTGTAAAATGTTTTGTGTTCAATAATATGATAATCTTAAGAATATCAGACCTATCAGGACGACTGGTCGAAGCAACTCGTGACCAAAATGCTGGTCTTTATTTTGCCCAAAGATTAAGCATTGCCATACAACGTGGCAATGCTGCCAGCATTTTGGGAACGCTGCCCACTGGTAGCGGTTTATCAGATTAGTTTTAGTTATAAATTTATATTTAAGATAGTTTTTATATTACTAAACTTGTAATTTTTATTGAATCCTACTTATATTATAAACGCGAAAGTTTGTATGTAGATGTATGGATGTTTGTTCCTCTTTCACGCTGCAACGGAACAACGGATCGACCTGATTTTTTGCATGGGTATAGTAGAAAAGCCAGAGAGTACTTTACATAGGCTACTTTTCATCATCATCATCACCATTTTTCATCACTGAAAACCGGTGAAACCGCGGGGCGCAGCTAGTAAATAATATTATGATTAAATAACGTCAATGTAATAGTAAATGTACTATTATCTCAACTAGATTTCCTCGCCTTGATTGTTAGGTAAGGACGGAGCAGACACGCAAGGGCCAAGCTGACATTGACACGGTATTCGGGCCCTAATGCCTTACATAATACGACCTCTGTCCAACTCATTACAATACTAATCCATATGTATTTGTAATTGCTCAAGTTAAGGCCTTTTTCTGAGCATCCACTCAACGTCTGTGAATTCGTTTTGATTTCGCAACACATTGCCTAAACATTTAACACGCAGTGTTTAGTTATTCATGTGAACTTATGGTATTGATATGCAAGACCAAAACGAAATAATAATGTGTACTATCTTTTTTACAGATGGCAATAATCTAGTTACTTTGCCAATATTGTTGTCGGGTAAAAATTTATAGGTAAAATATCTAAAAGAAAGTAGAGTAGTGTACATACCTACCTATATACATTCTACCCTGTATGTATAGAGAACTCAGATAATAATGACTTTATATTATCATCATTATGAAAGGTTCTGGAGTGGAGACCACGAACCGGAAGACGCAGCGTAGGGAGGCCTCCCACTAGATGGACCGACGACATTGTGAGAGTCGCTGGCATCCAGTGGATGCAAAAGGCAGGCTGTCGTTCAGTGTGGAGGTTAAAGGGGGAGGCCTATATTCAGCAGTGGACGTCTTCTGGCTGATGATGATGATCATCATGCTGAATATAGGCCTTCCCCTTTAACCTCCACACTCAACCACACAATGACTTTATTATACAAAGATCGAAAAACGCAAAACTTATAAAAGCTAGTAATTAAAAACGGATACATTATTTTGTAGAATTAAAATGATTTCAAGTGAATTGTATTATTCTGAAGGAAATTTTAACTATAATAGAAATACTCAAATATATAAATATAGGAAATGTTGAATATACTTACGCAAAGATCCAGCTAAGGCTCCCGCCACACACAGGACGGCAAAGATACACAAACACACTTGCATTTTTCAAATTAAATAAAAATATTTGGAAAAAAAAATAAAAACTCTTCTCTCATAGACGTTGCGGTTCGGACTATGGCAATGTTAGAATGCCAAAGGTTTTTATACGCGTTGCGCAAAACGACGCCGGCGCCGGCGCAGCCGTTAGCATGCACTTTTGTAAAAACACTGTATTTTTTGTAAGCGGACAGCCCGCTTGATGGTAAGCAATCACCGTCGCCTGTATTATGTCGTGAGACGTGTATAGACTATTATTATTATGTCGTGCAGGTTTTTTTACATTCATTCAGGGTGCCTTGTTAACCCTTAGTGTTACAATCTGTTTCATATTACAGCCCAGTTGTGGATGAAGGCTCATCCACACATAATAGATCAGTGGAAATCGCACACTGTGCGTTTCACACGATCCTTCTTGCCTCATACCTGCAAAATGTGGAATGAGCTACCTTCTACGGCGTTTCCGAGAAGCTACAACATGGGGTTCTTCAAAAGGCGAGTTAATCGAGTTCTAAAGGGTCGGCAACGTATTTGTGATGCCTCTGGTGTTACAAGTATCCATAGGCGACGGTGACTGCTTTCCATCAGGCAGCCCGTCTGCTTGTTTGCCAACAATGGCATAAAAAAAAAGCCAAGGGATTGTTCAAAACTCTACTTTCCTTAATTCTACATCAAATAGTTTAGGAGTTCTGGAGGTATGGAAATCGTTTTAACCGACTTCAAAAAGAAGGAGGTTATTGTAATAATTTTTCTAGTAATATATTCGGAATATTCGGGACATTTTTGCACACACGTCATCTGACTCCAAACTAAGCAAAGCTTGTAATATGGCTGCCAGAGACTGATGTATATATATATGTGTACATCAGTCTCTGGCAGCCATATATTTAAATACATACTTAAATAAATATTTTAACACCCAGATATAGAATAAACACAAATGTTCATCACATTGTCCTATGTGGAATCGAACCCACGCCCCCAAGCTCAGAAGGCAAGATCACTACCAACTAAGACCAACGAGCTATCTGGTAATTTTTGGTCTCTATATTTTTATTCGTTTAACAATAGTTCTAGGTATGATTGTACCTAGGTACCTACCTACAGCTGGCACCTTTGATTTAACTGAAAAATATTCAGCGGGAACTGCCTTTACCTGCTTCCCCACATCCGACTATAAACTACACTCATAATTAAATAATTAATTAATAAATAAAATTTATAAAAATTAAATTAATTAAATAATAAATAATTAGGAAAAAGATTATTAATTAAATATTTTTTTATTCTTCTCATTAAACCCTTTTTCTTGATACCCATATCATGATGTTAGATAAGGAAATGTTGTTCACCATATTGAATTTAGTGTGACGTCAATTTAATATTCTTCTCAGCAAACCCTTTCATTTGATACATATCGTGGGGTTGCATATAAGTAACTGGTCCGCCATTTTTGGGACTCCACCATATTAGATTTTGAATGACGTCATTTAGCGTTGTCATACATTGTCATCCAAACTAAACGAGTATGCACAATTTCAGCTCAATCGGTTGACGATAACCGGTGTAAAATTCAGTTGCAAGATTTGTCCCACACATACATACTACATATAGTACTGAGACGTGGTCCTTAACTGTTGGCCTCTTGGAAAAACTCAGAGTCACACAGCGGGCAATGGAAAGAGCTATGCTCGGAGTTTCTTTGCGCGATAAAATCCGGAACGTGAATATTCGCCAAAGAACCAGAGTCACCGACTTAGCTGTTAAAATTTGCAAGTTGAAGTGACAATAGGCAGGCCACATCGCTCGAAGAACCGATAACCGATGGGGAAGAAAGGTTCTGGAGTGGAGACCATGAAACCAAGACGCAGCGTAGGTAGGCCTCCCACTAAATGGACCGACGACATTGTGAGAGTCGCGGGCATCCAGTGGATGCAAAAGGCAGGCTGTCGTTCAGTGTGGAGGTTAAAGGGGGAGGCCTATGTTCAGCAGTGGACGTCTTCTAGCTGATGATGACGATGATACATACTAACTAACAGGGCAAGTTGAATATAAGCTTGTAAAAATTAAAACCTTCCACGAGGTTCGTTCGAGGCTCATAATTACATCATCATCAGCCTGTGTCGACCGTTTCGTTGAATGATGGATCAAATTAAGACCCTCTTTTCCAACTTTTAGCAATTTTAATCATATCAGTTTAAGTTTGCCTACTTCCATGATTAGCTTAAAATTATCAAAATGGAAAGTTTTCCCAAAGACCGCAACACTATTAGGGACTTTTCGCTCGATAGAAAAAATATATGAAAGTAACACTTATTTGCGCTTTTCTCCCTGTTTTTTTGGATTCATTCAAATACCTATTTAATAAATTATGTCTGCGATATCTTAATATATCTACATATTTCATAATGATGAAGGAAACCGCAAAGGTACAATTTGCATGACCTACAGCTATACTTTTCGAAAAATATAAGAAAAACCTCAAAATTAAAAGTAGCGAAACGCACGACTGTGTGTAAGCGCCATTATTTTGGTACCAAGCCTTATGGTCATGTAGTCATAAGCGTTGCTTAAAAGTGGTAAAACCTCGCCTTAAACTAAAGCTCTTATCGATAAGGAAGCGACAGATCTGGATGAGGAAGCTGACATTATTGATAACGCTCAACATCTCAAGGTTTGTTTTCGTGAAGGATGAGAATTTCCAGTATTCGTAGAATTATTGATGTTTGTTCTATAAAATGTATTAGTGTCAACATCAACATGTAGAGTACTTGGATCTAATGTAAACAAGAACACAAATCAAATCTTTCTAGATATCGTTGAAGGGCAATCTTCAAAATGTGGTTTTAAAATAGTATTATAAGTGATGGGAATGCATTTCTTACTTATCGTTAGAATGTAATTAGTTGTAATTTATATCTCTCCTCTTACTTTACACTTGGAGCTCTTCTCTACAAGACAAATATTTTTTTTTTTTTTTTGATCATTTATTTATTTGTCAATTAATACATACTATTAATATTAAATAATTAATACGTCACAAACTAGTTAATTCTAATTACAAAAAATCTAGTCTCAGTTTCTCTACATAATAATTATATAATTAATTTAATCTTAAGTCCAGTTATATAAATTAACAATCATAGATTAATTGCTAATGAACAATTTCCTAGCAGCAAGAATAGTTGTGCCAATGGGCCCCAAACTAGGCAGAGCCTGTATCTTGGGCGCCTAATTATAAATTATTATATGTATTTTACTTGAAAAGGAAAGTTACCCGAGTTTGTTTCTGCATACCAATGACAAAGTCCAGACTAGGAAAACCTAAAGAAGATAAGCAAATATCGCGTAAAAATTTGCAAGCATAAATTTTGCAAGTTCTGATAAGAATTGCGGCAAGTTTTTGCTGGTCTAAGATATAACAGATTTTTTTGCGTGGTTCTTTGAGCACCCAATTTGTATGAAGACTTTCTTCGTGCTGTGTCATGGTCGTAGTTCTTGCAGTAGTCGAGTCCATAGGATTCCAGACCCTTCGACGATGTCGCCGCGCCATTTCTTCTAGGCCGCCTGTTTCACAATCAATAATGTATCTAATAATATTTGCAAGTTGTAGTGGCAATGGGCAGGCCACATCGCTCGAAGAACCGATAACCGATGGGGAAGAAAGGTTCTTGAGTGGAGACCAGAAACCGGAAGACGCAGCGTAGGAAGGCCTCCCACTAGATGGACCGACGACATTGTGAGAGTCGCTGGCATCCAGTGGATGCAGATGGCAGGCTGTCCTTCCGGGCAGGTTGTTACAGGCAGATCAGTGTAGAGGTTTAAGGGGGAGCCCTTAAACCTCCACACTGATCTGCCTGTTCGACACTGCCTATGTTCAGCAGTGGACGTCTTCTGGATGATGATGATGAGTGTATCTAAAAATAGGGCAGTTATATCAGCAGACAGAATAGACAGAAGGGCAGTTAGAAGGTCAGTGACAGTCAAATGCCTAATAGATGCGGTAACAACCAGCTATACGTGTACGTGCGGTGGACATGACTACGTGACCGAGGTGACGGAGTTTACCCACCGGTGCATTATGGATTCAAAGCTTCCACACAGAGGCGGACTAGTAGTCTCGGCCGCCCCAGGCCGTGTGGTACCAGCTGCCCCCTTCTCAGCCCCATCATTACTAAGCAATTTTTTATTTTTTTATATAGCTATTGTATATAGCTATTATAGCTATATAAGTTTACTTGCTGTTGCCCGCGACTATCCCGCGTAGAATTTGAAGGTTCCCTCGGGAACTACATGTTAAATCGGAATGATAAGTGTTGGCGACTGGCCGATTATAAGCTAGTTTTCTTTTTATTTTTAAATACAAAGAATGTTGCTTTTGTTTTTATTTTGACGTTTTGTTGTGAGATTGATTTTATTGTAGCTTTTTATACGTTGTGTAAATATGATTTAAATTATTATAATTTTCTACCACCATTGTGCTTCTCAATTTCCTCATTCCATACCAGCATCCATATACAGTCCACCGATCGTCAACATTTTTGGTCCTTCGAGCCGGATAAATCGTATTTTCTTTTCACTTTTCATTTCATTTTTTTTTCCATTTTTTTTTCCATTTATTTTTCCATCCGCACAATGGTGGTCACACGTAGTCAAGCTCAATCATTCACGGCTCCGACCACGGAACCAGTTCCACATGAAGTTCATCGCGTTGTGCATTCCCCTCCGCCCGCGCCCGGGCCGCGTGACAGTGCCCAGGCGGATGCATCAAGGGGCGAAACGCATCAAGTGGCCCTTGAGACTGACGACCCGGGAGACGCAAGAAACATTGCTCAGCAAGAACCGTGCAATCTCCCAACGAGTTCAGGTCTACAAGGCCAACCGGTAAGAGGTCAATCCAGACACACTAATACCAATAAGCACTCGCGCATTTCGAGCACCGTCACGCTAGCGCAAAAACTAGCCGCTGAGGCTGAATTCCACCGGCGCAACGTAGAACGGCAACGTGAACTTATGGAACGTGAACGTCAGCTCATGCTTCTACAGCAGAAGGCAGAGGAGATGGAGTTGCAAGCAAAACTCGCCGCGTTGGAGGCACGCTCTGTTTCAGATAAGTCTTCACGTACTCGTAGCTCTTCTCATATTGCCAAAGAACGTGTCGTAACGTGGGTCGACAATCAGAATAATATACCTAACGTTTCTTCTCACCCACGTCCACAGGTATCGACACACGTTCATGCACCAGTAACACCCGTAGTTACTATTCCCACTTCAGGGAACAATATTCAAGGCGATCCCGTATCTCAACTAGCGAAAGCCATTGCTACGTTGCCTGATCGCATTAAAAGAACGGAGCTAGTTCCTTTTTCAGGGAATATAAATGAATGGCTAGCTTTTAAATGCACATATGAGCGAACTAAATCCCTTTTCACGCCCGCAGATAATTTAGTTCGTCTTATCGCCGCTATTCGCGGCGCCGCCAAGATAGCTGTTTCTTCAATCTTGTGGGCAGCACAAGATCCCGAGGAGATTATGACCGCTTTGGAACAAAACTACGCGCGGCCCGAGCTGTTGGTCGCGCATGAAATCGCCGGTCTTCGTAGTATAAAGATAAGTAACGCTGAACATTTAAACACATTGGCAAATAAATTGAGAAATTGCGTAGCTACCATAAAGCTGCTTAACCAGCACGAATATCTCTCTTCAATCGAACTTATTCCCACGGTGCTTTTAAAGCTAAGCGAGCACACGAGAGATCGCTTTACGGACTTTGCAGCTACGCACAAACCTTTTGAACCTACAGTAACCAAGCTTGAGCTACTTTCAAGGTTTTTATTAATTGAAGCCGAACGACAGTTGAGCTACAACTTTTTAGTTGACGTGACAGCAGGCTCCTCTAGCAGGGTTCCTTTTCATAAACCTTTTGTAGCCAAAGATCAGGTTCATGCAACAACTTCTAGCGACAAAGTTGCAAACCAGGTCCATGCAACGACATCTAGTGACAAAAAGGTAGAGTGTACGTATTGTAAACAGGGACCGCATCCTATCCAGGGACCGCACTCGGTTCAAACATGCAAGTCATTTTTGTTACTCTCTGTTGATGATAGATGGCGTTTGGTCAAGGAATCCAAAACGTGTTACCGTTGTCTAAAGTCAAACCCACACAAATGGAACGACTGTCGAGCGAAGCGTTGCGGTTTTAATGGCTGTGATAGACGTCATCACAAGCTCCTTCATGGCGGTAATGAGAATGTTTGTTCATCGCTAAACTCGAGTCATCACATAGCTATATCTCATCAAGATGGTGACGCTGTAGTCTCCACGGCTACAAATAAGACAAACGTTTCCGATTCTCTAAACGTAACTAACGTATCTGACGTTTTTATGGGCACAGGGTTAGAGGTACCTACGGTTTGTACTCGAGGCCTACTGAAGGTGTTACCGGTCGTGTTGGAGGGTCCGCGCGGAACGATTGATACGTTTGCACTCTTAGACGAAGGTAGTACCGCCACCCTTATCGACGGTGACGTAGCCACGCGTATCGGCGCAGAGACTACTGGGCGACAGCGACTACGTGTTAACGACATAGGTGGTATGTTTCTGGATACGGAGGTAAGCTACGTGAATTTTCATATACGGGGGCGTGACTCATCTGAGCGACACCTTATTCAAGGTGCACGCAGCATCACACCACTTTGCCTTGCACCACAGAGTACAAACTTGCTCAACCTTGCAAGTTACGACCATTTAGCAGATCTTTCAAATTTATTGACTTACGAAAACGCGACACCAACCGTCCTCATTGGAGCCGCGGATTGGTATCTGTGTGCAAGCCGTGAGATGCGTGTAGGTAGAAAGGATGAACCTGTAGCGACACGAACAACCTTAGGCTGGGTGCTGCATGGCGCCGTGTCAACGTCATCTAAACCTGTAGATTTTATACTTCATGTTTCCGAAACCGATTATGCATCACGAAAGATCGACAGTCTCGAAGCGCTAGTCAAGAAACAATATGAGATAGATTCGTTAGGTATCCAAAAGCATGTTTCACGACAAAATAGTGAAGCTACGCGTGCAATTGATTTAGTTGACTCTTCGGCCCGTAGACTAAGTTCAGGACGTTTTGAGGTTGGCTTACCGTGGAAGGAAAATGTATCTAAGAACGTACCGGATAGTTACCCTCAAGCATTGTCACGTCTTAATTCCATTGAAAAGCAGATGGCGAAGGATGAATCGTTTGCTTCAGCTTATAAAGGTTTCATAGACGGTATTATTCAAAAAGGTTACGCTGAAGAATGCGAATCATCGTCATATCACAAGACTCATTCTACAAATAAGTCTTCTACCGACTCTTCAAGGTCTTTAACATGGTACCTACCTCATTTTGGTGTGTATCATCCACAGAAACGCAAGCTGCGAGTAGTACACGATGCAGCAGCCGCCACCAAGGGTGTCAGCTTAAACAATATGCTACTACAAGGCCCTGACCTATTACAATCTTTGTTAGATATTTTGTTCCGTTTTAGGGAGGGACCGATCGCGTTTAGCGCAGATATTAAGGAGATGTTTCCACAGATTAAAATAAGGGAACAGGATCGAGATGCTCTTCGATTTTTATGGCGAGACACTGTGCAGAATAAGGTAAAAGAATACAGAATGTCGTCTGTGGTCTTTGGTGCCGTTTCTAGCCCTTTTCTAGCTTTGTTTATCAAAAACAAGAACGCCAAAGAGTTTGAACATCAATATCCCGCGGCTGTACACTCGATTATACACGATCACTACATGGACGATTATATTGGAAGTGAGTTTGAGCTCTCTGATGCTGCACGTTTAGCTTCCAATATAGTCACGGTTCACAAGTCGTGTTGCTTCGAGATGCGCTCTTGGGTTTCGAACGTACCAGAGGCACTCAGCTTGGTGCCTAAAGAACTGCACAGTGATTCAAATGCCGACGTTCGTTTACCTCCTCATAATGACGTAGGTGCATTAGGTGTGAAGTGGAACCCTATTGACGATACCTTAGGTTTCCGCACAGGCCGAAAAGACATAGGTGCAAAACTAACCAAACGCGGCCTACTCTCTAGCGTTATGAGTGTCTACGATCCTTTAGGTTTACTCATGCCAATAGTCATCCAAGGTAGAATTTTAATTCAGAAGCTATGGAGAGAGGGAAGTGACTGGGACTCACCAGTTTCTTCCAAGTACGAGGCCGAATGTAGACTCTGGCTTAATCAGCTCGCATCAGTAGCTAGTCTTCGGATTCCACGATGCTACGAGAGTAGGCCAGTCCAGTGTGACACTCAGCTTCACGTCATAGCCGACGGGGGGGAACAAGCCTTCGCTTGCGTTGCATATTGGCGTTACACTTTTCTCGATGGCTCAGTCAGCCTTGCTTTGATAGGCAGCAAAGCGCGTGTTGCCCCCTTGAAGCCACTATCTATACCGCGTTTAGAATTACAAGCGGCTCTTATTGCAACGCGATTTGCTCAAGCTATTTTGAGTGCTCATCGAACGCAACCGTCTGCTGTTT
The DNA here is from genome assembly GCA_932305915.1 of Agriopis marginaria. NCBI lineage: Eukaryota > Metazoa > Arthropoda > Insecta > Lepidoptera > Geometridae > Agriopis > Agriopis marginaria. The sequence goes on along the minus strand of OW029926.1, from coordinate 17,656,455 downwards.
ACTACTGGACAGATTCTACTACGGTTCTTAAATGGATCCGTAGTGACGCGCGCAACTATAAAGCTTTTGTAGCCCACAGATTAGGCGAAATATTAGAATTTACAAATCCATCTAACTGGAGATGGCTTCCTAGCGAACTCAATATTGCAGATGACGCTACGAAGCCAAAACATATCACCCTCTCGTCATCGCACAGATGGTTCGCTGGCCCTTCGTTTTTGCTCAGCTCGCTTTCAGAATGGCCATGCGAATCAGATAGCATCATCGACGAAGCTTCACGAACATCCGAGTTGAAACCTGAGTTCGTGGGGTTTCTAGTAGACATCCCATCAGCTGATCCGCCGGTTCCAGACGTAACGCGCTTTAGTAGCTGGCTACGATTGTTAAGAGCCACGGCTCGCGTTATTCAGGCCGCAAGGAATTTTTGGTCACGGTCTCGTTCACCACGTTTACTTGCCAAATCTATTGTGAATTCTACGTCCCTCTCGCAACTTTCGGCCGCAGACATGATTCAAGCTGAGAAGATGCTCTACCAACGTGTTCAGGCAGATAGTTTTGCTGAAGAACTCAAGATTCTAAAAGCTTCACAGCCAGTGCCTAAAACCAGCCGTATAGCAGCGCTCGCCCCGGTTTTTGACACAGATGGTCTTATTAGACTAGATTCGCGCATAAAATCTGCTCCTGGGGTAGATGAGAATGCTAAATCTCCGATTATCCTTGACGGCCGTCATCGCATCGTGCATCTTATGATTCTTCATAAACACGCTGAAGCCGGGCATGGAAATCATGAACTTGTCCTAAATGAAATAAGACAGAGATTTTGGATTTTACGAGCAAGAATTACCATTCGCAGTGTTGCCAAAGGCTGTTTACAATGCAGAAGACAAAATGGTCGACTCATAACACCACCGACAGGCAACCTACCTGTAGAGCGCCTTGACCACCACACACGGCCGTTCACTCATGTAGGCTTGGATTATTTTGGCGCAATAGAAGTTTCAGTGGGTCGACGACGAGAAAAACGATACGTGGCTTTATACACGTGCCTTGTATCGAGGGCCGTACACCTAGAAGTCGTCTCATCTTTGTCATCTGATGCTGCCATAATGAGCCTTAGACGTCTGATAGCCCGGCGCGGAACGCCTTCTACAATATTTTCGGATAATGGCACTAATTTCGTCGGTGCGAATCGGGAGCTCACCTCACTTTACGATGCAGCAGTGGAAGATTTCGCAACCAGCCGCATGATTTCGTGGCGCTTCATACCACCCGCTTCACCTTTTATGGGCGGGGCATGGGAACGTCTGGTGCGCTCAGTAAAAACAGCCTTACGTGCCACATTAAAGGATAAAACACCGCGAGAAGAAGTCTTGACAACGTTACTCCTCGAAGCAGAATCTATACTGAACTCCAGACCACTTACGTATGTTCCAAATTCACCAGACGCCCCTGAAGCCATAACGCCGTTTCATTTCATCCTTGGTTCTTCATCGGGGTCTTTATGGCCAGTCAAACTCTCAGATGCAGATCTAGTACGCAGATGCGATTGGCGGCGCGTTCTGAGGCTCGCTGACCATTTCTGGGCAAGGTGGCTGGTGGAATATCTGCCTACCCTGATACCACGTGGACGGAATAAAAACGACAGAAGCGGATCAAGCATTTGTGAGGGGGACGTAGTTCTTATCGCAGATAATACTTTGCCAAGGGGTCTTTGGCTTCTTGGCAGGGTACTCAAGACTTTTACAGGAGCCGATGGACTGGTTCGGGTCGCAGACGTAGCAACCAAGGGGGGAACATTGCGCCGTCCAGTCCGAAAGCTCCTGCCACTTGTAGCCGAACCTCAGCCAGTCGCCACCAGGGTTTAGTGTTCCACTAGGGGTCCAGAATGTTGGCGACTGGCCGATTATAAGCTAGTTTTCTTTTTATTTTTAAATACAAAGAATGTTGCTTTTGTTTTTATTTTGACGTTTTGTTGTGAGATTGATTTTATTGTAGCTTTTTATACGTTGTGTAAATATGATTTAAATTATTATAATTTTCTACCACCATTGTGCTTCTCAATTTCCTCATTCCATACCAGCATCCATATACAGTCCACCGATCGTCAACAATAAGTATGTCCATCTCCAGACTATATCTCTCTGGCCGAGTTTTCTAAAAAAAAAAACAGATATACTTACTCAATTGCCGACGCGGGCGAGGGATTTTACAACACATGCCTCTAGTGTCGTTTTCTGTTCACTTCAGTTTATTTTTGTCCGCTCCTAATATCTGGCCACCGTAGCCCCTAGGGAGAGTCCGCCTCTGCTTCCACACAATGTCATTCTATGAATGAGCGATGTGGTTCGACGACCTACCTCTTAAGTAACTAGGTACCTAACTACTGGAACCAGATATACTCGAACATTATTTGGGGAGTTTCCTTCCTGCAACTCTTGCTTTACCTTTACAATAAATCGCCCCAGGTATTCTATACATTGTCTAGGTATTGTATAGAATACCTGAATTATACACATTGCCGGTAACATATAAATTTATTTCTTTGATTATTTTATTGACTAGTTTTTGCTAACTTAAATGACATTATTCGTACTTACCTGAATATTTTAAATAAGTTTTTATTTAATTTAGATTTATTAAGTAGGTACGTACTTAATGTAATTAGATTTTGTTATGACATTTAATTTGTAAATTTTGTAGAGTATTATTTTTCATAACTTTGTAATATCTTTGTATCTTTAGTGTAATTGATGTAGGTATACCGTGCTAAATGAATAAGCAAATAATAATATTAATAAACAGTGAAAGTGTGTTTGTTTGTTGGTTTGTTTGTTATTTCTTCACGCAGCAACAGATTAAAATATTGATGTGATTTTTTGCAACGAGATAGTTAAAGGATCAGAGGGTGACAGGGTGACAGGATATTTGTTTGAAGGACTTTTTACCTTGAAGAAACTCCACAAAAAGTCTCCAATACCACCTGGCGAAAAGGGGGTAGAACAGTTATGTCAGCGACCCAAAGCCGTGCTCCAGGCTGGTTTTGGTAGGCTGGCTGGGCAAATGCATAATACACGAGCGAGATGTCAGTGTCTTATCATCCCCATCATCATCATCATCATCCACAGCCTTCCTTATCCCACTGCTGGGTATAGGCCTCTCTCTTGCTATGCCATCTGCCTCGGTCCTGTGCTAATCTAGTCCAGGTTCGACCCGCGATAGTAATAATATCGTCGACCCATCTTGCAGCTGGACGACCAACGCTCTGCCTACCTTGCCTGGGCCACCACTCTGTTAAAACCTTACTCCACCTGTCATCACTGCGCCTAGCAACGTGTCCTGCCCAGCTCCACTTTAATTTCATAACCGCGATTCCGACGTCTCGAACCTTTGTTCTTCGTCGGATTTCGGTATTACGAACTCGGTCTTGGAGTTTGATGCCTAGCATGGATCTCTCCATGGCTCTCTGTGCTACTCTGATTTTGTGCACAGCCTCATCCCCATATTAAATTATAATTAAAATTGGGATGCTTTTTATCCCGGAAAAACCGCGCAGTCGACCCGCGGAGCGCAGCAACCGATTACGTATAAATTAGTAAAGAATTTTTTATCGTTTGCTAAACTGGCAGATTTAGTGACGATGCTGCAAATAATGGTAGCACAACACGCACATATGATGGCTTTCCATAAATAAGATTTTGTTTCACACTTTATTATGCCATAAGTGGCAAACAAGCAGACGAGCTGCCTAATGGTAAGCATTCACCGTCGCCTATGGACACCTGGGGGTGAACTACGAATGTTCATGTGTAAAAAAACTCATTAAATTCCATACAAATGATTAATTTTGAAATTGAAATACTGCTTCCTTACTACATTAAGAAAAAATCCTACGAATTCGCAAGAAAATGGAATCGTAAAGCGCGGGAAACGTAACGTATTCTTTAAAGACGCGTTCCGAATCATGTCAATGCCACGTGGGGTTTCATTAGCGAGGTTTGCGTCATTGGCGTGAAAGGAAATTTCAGGGCCGGATTTAGAGGTCTGGAGTTCCTGGGGCAACAATGGAGTGGAGGCCCCTAACTATTATTAAATAGGTTAAATAATTCTTTTCAAACGATGTTTTTTTTTATATGACAGGAAAATATTGTTGTCTTATCATTAACAAGTTTTAATTTTCTATGTATAATTTTTGTATTTTATATTTCCTAATAATTAATTAATATAATTTGTGTAATAAATTATGGATGCAAATCTGGCTAATAAATTTATTAATTTTTAATTTCATTTTATCGGAATTTGAATGTTTATTTTTCGATTATAATTTTACATATAGTTCGGAATAATATTCGGATATTAGAATATTTTACCTAGATAGGTATGTCTGTTGTGGAGGCCCCGGGGCTGTGGTCCCGGTTGCCTTCCCCTATAAATCCGGCCCTGGGGAACTTGTTGTGTATGCTTATTCCGAGCACCAGGAGTTAAGGCGCTTGCAGACGATGTACAAGTACAAGTAGCTACTACGCATTGTTTTGCTTAGTGGAAGTGCTACTAACCATTTCCAGGTCAGGGTTGCCATGAATTATAAAAGAAAGACGCGCTCGGTGTTGAGGTTTAATGGTTTAATCACGACTACTTGACTCATAATAAAACAATAGTGAACTACGAGCTAAGTACACGACTACCATTGCTACTTCAACTTGTTCTTGCTTTTTGTGCTACGCAAGTGGCTTCACAGCCCGTCTATAGGTCCCTGAAATATTTTTACACAAGAAAACACAGTGAATTGGTTTATTTGGTTTTATGATAATAATTGTAGACTTATAGAGAAATAGAATCAGCGTGTTTTCAAGTTTTTCTAAAGCTACATTTCCTTCAAAAGAATATTATATATTGTGTCAATTCTCGTCTATCTAAGGACATTATAGGTGAACCCACATACCTTTATCAAGACATCGCAACTTCACTTGCGTGTCTGTGGCCTTTCTTAATTAGGATCAATGCTCCAACTTCAGTCGCCGTCCAACGTCAGACGTCACGACAGAAATGTCAAATTGTGGCGTAGTAAATTGTAAAAAGAATACAAATTTAGCATTTCGAAATCGAATCACATGTTTCTGCACCTAAATATTCGTGTTTTAAATTAATTTACTTCAGGTTATAACACCCATACCTTGATTACTAAGCCATAATTAGCCATAGTTTTATGGTAGGTATCGAGATGTATGCACCTGCGTTATCAAAACGAATAAATAACATTCGCAGCACCTTTGTTGCTTTACATAATATGTATCTATAGAATAGAATTATACAGCTGAGATTACAGGTGCCTAGTCACGTATACAGGCCAATTATTAATTAGATGACTAATATACAGCTGAGATTACAGGTGCCTAGTCACGTATACAGGCCAATTATTAATTAGATGACTATTATACAGCTGGGATTACAGGTGCCTAGTCACGTATACAGGCCAATTATTAATTAGATGACTATTATACAGCTGGGATTACAGGTGCCTAGTCACGTATACAGGCCAATTATTAATTAGATGACTATTATACAGCTGAGATTACAGGTGCCTAGTCACGTATACAGGCCAATTATTAGTCATCATAAGAAATGAGAAGAATGTAATGTATGCGGAGGTTCCATCGCGATATTAGGGTTCTTTATGCGTCTTGCACACGGCGCATCTGAGCTGCGCATCTGCAGTGCAAGTAATGTTCTTTATTGTTCGTGAAATTTGACAGTTGAGGTCGTCAAATTCGATATAATGCCATTAGCACAGTACTCACTATGATCGTTTCTATGGCATTTTATCTAATTTGACAATCGATAAAGAACGTTACTTGCTCTGCTGATTTGAGATGGATGCACGTGTCATACTATTATTAGATAATTAAAAAATCTAAAAACTCATTTATTCATTGCTATACACATTAAAATAATTTAAACTAAGTTTTATATCAATAGTATTATGTTTTGACGATGAATTGCATACTTTTTTTTATGTACTGATGGTGGCCGAGCGTTTGCATGTGCGCTTTACAATCTCACAGCAATTGGTTCGATCCTGAGCTTTGCACTATTGACTTATTTAGTACTTAAATCTTAATAAAAAATGTGAACCGTTGTAGCCCATTTGGGAGACCGCTAAACTGGAAAGTGTGAGGTCGCGGGTTTGAACCCCGGGCCCGTACCAATAAGCTCTTTGGAGCTTATGTACGGATTTTCATACCACAGGTTTTCGGTGAAAGAAAACATCGTGAGGAAACCTGCATACGTACGGAGAAGGAATTCAATGGCGTATGTGAATCCACGAACCCGCACTGGGCCAGCGTGGTGGATATGGCCCTCACCCTTTCGGGGTAGACTAAAAGTCCAGCAGTGGACTGTTAAAAGGCTGATTATGATGATGATGACGATGAGTAGGTACTTAAATAAATTATTTTATTTTATTTTATCTTTATTCAAGACCAATGTATTTACGAAAGAGAAATACCCAATTACTCAACATGTTAGAGTGAAACAGATAGATTTTTGTAACTCTATTCCAATACAAAGAACACTATTATAAAATCGTTGTGTCTCTCTGTCCGGATGACATCCAGCATAACTTCTACATTTATGAACCTTATCACAAACATCTCACGTTTCATCAAGATTACAATTCTGGTAATGTTGACGTCACATCTATGGCATTCTCTTGCGTATCTCAATGTTATGCTGGACTTATGACGTCAAATATTACATTACAGATATGAACAGGGGCCTTACGGACAACAGCTACTGTGGCACCTAATCCGCACAGTTGGAAAATCACGCGAACGTGAACCTTATCGCGCCCAGATACGGTTTGCGGTCGCGTGATTTTCCAAATAAGCGGATTAGGTGCCGCAATAGCAGTTGTCCGTAAGGCCCCAGAACAGGATAAAAAAGCAATAATTATTCTTTCCATATAATTATGACATAGAAAAAAGACCTGTTATTATGGAGCAGGTTACTTATAGGTAGTTATTTGATCTGGAATCACGTCCTTTTTGGGATACGGAGGTCGAATAACAATATACCTACTGCAGTGCTTGTCCGCAAGCACCTGTACAGCAGCCATTGAGATACAACACATTGATAGAGTCATAATCGTGCCAAAAAAATGTCCCAACTAAAACTCGCCACACGCTACGAATAGCGCCGACTTTTTGGTTATAATATAAGGTAACCGCGATCCGACTACAACGCCGCGCGATACCAAAGCTACGATGACATAGCGGACAATTAACGTTGAACACTATGCAAGCATCTACAATAAGATCTGTATGTATAACAAACTGCCACATAACATAACAAACCTACACTCAAAAGACTTTAAAAGAAAGATAAAACAGTTCTTCGAGTCCAACCCTTTTTACACATTGAATGAGTTTTTGAAAATGCGCTTGACAGAATCTTCGTTCTTGAAGGAATAGGGAACTAGGTATCTCTACTAAATATAATTGTATTATGATAGGACATAATTTTGGTGGAATAATGAGATTGACAGGGTGTTCATTTTTATTTCTGACATTAATAATTGAATTAATTAGGTACAACATTTTGACATTTATAATAATTTAATCATAATTTAATATTGACATTTTAATCTTATTATTCTATTTCCAATCCTATTATCCTGTGCTAATTCTCATTTACTTGTTGTCTATTGATTTTACTATTATTAATTGTATTGGTTAATGTAATATTTTAAGTTAAGTGTTGCACTGTAAATTGACTTGCCCAGTGTAACGAATGTTATAAGGCCATTAAATGATTCTATTCTATTCTTCTATTCTAAGCGACATAACGTCTAAATTAGAGTAATAGTATATAATTGATACAATGTATGTACAATGACGCTCGGACGTTTTTTGACTGTTTTCACTGAGATATTGTGACTCTATAGGAATTGTATCTCGATGACAGCAGCCCTATTTATTAGTTTTGGATATCTGTCCACCAGAGGGAAAACCGTAAAAAAATATGTGCTTGTGTATGTTCTACTTACACTAAATTGTATTGTATTGTTGATAGCGTAGATGATGATAGCTCTCAAAGGAAACGTAGCATTAGAGAAACTTGGAAAACCGCGAGCTTGACTTCTACCATGTCTACATAATTATTATATAACCAAGTCAGTCAATTGACTCTGTTCTTGTGTAAAAAACATTTCAAAAACTTGACCGGCTTAAAACTCCTGATGCTTGGTCTAAAAAGAGCTTACACGACAAGCATTTCAGAAACTAATACGGGTTCTCTTTTGACGCCAGTAAAGTCAACGACGAACGCTGAACCGAACGCGTCCACAAAGAATGCGTTATATACTTTCTGAACCCATTTTCCTGCGAATTTTTAAGGCAGATTTTAACGGCCGGCTATCCGAGTCGCGTAGGCAACAAAACGCTCCCTCAGCCCCCGCCAAGTTATAGCGACGATATATTTTGCCACGCTACAGTTATGACGCCCGCGGGGGGAGTGCAGCGACAAAAATGAACATAGGTCCGACCTCGATGACGCCTGGCGCGGTACTGAACGCAGGGCGCGCAAATTCTCGCAACCTTTTTACGGTTTTAATTTCACTAAAAAACTAAACTATTCACTATCAAAATTCTATCCAAATAAAAAAGTGTTGAATAAAATTGCCTTTCATTACATGTAATTTCCAGGTTGTCTTTCATTAGAGCAAAAAACGAAAAAAATAAACTGAATCGACTTTGTTTCAGATTTTTTTTTGATCGAGGAAAGTTTATTCTATCGTTTTTTGAACCAAATCATAAACTCAAACACAGATGTATCTGTGACATGTATTTTATTCCAGCTCAAATATTGTAATTTAATTGAATAAAATTGATTTTAAACCATCAAATTTGCTATAACCGGCCGGTCGTAGTTAGTTAGTAGGTATACGATACATAGAGAACGTCTGAGTGGGTTTTCCCCGATAGTTACAATCTGGGTGTTTTCAAGTCAAGAGCGATGGAGCACGCTTGCCTAGAAGAAACCTATTCAAGGTTTCTTCTAGGCAAGCGTGCTCCATCGTAGGCCGCATCATCGCATCAGCAGTGCAAGTACCGTTCTTTATCAATTATCAAATTTGAGATTTGAGATCGTCATATTCGATAAAATGCCATTCGATCAGTACTTGCTATGATCGATTCTATGGCATTTTATCGAATTTGACGATCGATAAAGACCGATACTTTAAAAAAAAGCTGTTAAAATTTGCAAGTTGAAGTGGCACTGGGCAGGCCACATCGCTCGAAGAACCGATAACCGATGGGGAAGAAAGGTTCTGGAGTGGAGACCACGAACCGGAAGACGCAGCGTAGGGAGGCCTCCCACTAGATGGACCGACGACATTGTGAGAGTCGCGGGCATCCAGTGGATGCAAAAGGCAGGCTGTGGTTCAGTGTGGAGGTTAAAGGGGGAGGCCTATGTTTAGCAGTGGACGTCTTCTGGCTGATGATGATGAGGTGAGTTGGCGGACAAGCGTAAGCCTATTTATAATTTTAAAAAAAGAACACGTACATATTATAGCCTACAATTCAAAACCGGCTACTTGTTTTCACAGATCTACCTAATAAGTCCGCCAGTTTGTTTGTTTAGTAATGTTAGAAGTACAAACTAGTAGATATAACTTGTTTGTTTGTTTAACCCTGGAGTCGGCGAATACACAAAGAGTAAACACATTTGCTCATGCCAGTAAATGCAGATACTTAGGTACTTATTGCTAAATTGCTAACTTTGATTGCTAAATTACCTACCTATCTACATGCAAGCTGTAATAGAGATATCGCTTGAGTTGAGATACACACAGCCATTAAATGTCCACTGCTGAATAAGGCCTCCCTCTTAGAGAGGGGTGTTGCCATGATCCCCACGCTTGGCAGGCGGGTTGGGGATCGGAGTACGTTCACCGTGTACTAACATGACGCTGCTGCCCATCCTCCGGTGCTTCTGGTCGCAGTTTAAGGACATACCCGCGCGGGTCCGAGTTGAGATACATCGGTTGCCAATTGTTATTTTCATATTTTACGAATTGAAATACAGATAACTGTATTTGATTCCGATTAGATATAGAAACTAGAAACTTGCCAGGCTGATATGATGAGTGCCGATGGTGGCAGTCTCATATATTACTATATACTCTTTGGGCTGACTAGTAGCATGTATGCTTTACAATCTGACGGCACCTATATGCACTAATGACTTATTTAGTAACTAAATAAATTATTTGCAGTTTCAATGTTATCACTCAAAGAGGGTGTTATAATAATTATTGTATTATAATTAAAATAATTAAAACTTTTACTAAAAATTATTTCTAACATTTTGTGAAAATACCTGTTTTAGTTATAGCGATAAAGCTGTAATAAATTCAAGTCGTGCTTACCTCAAAGGTCATTGACCATTTAAGATTTTTTTCAAAATAGTTTTCTCTTTGACTAAACTATAAAATTATATTTTATGTCAGGATGATGCTGCATTTCCGAAATTTGGTTAAATCCACCGAGAATTCGTTCGAATTTTTATATTATGACTTTAGCTAATAACTGGCCAAGAGCATGTTGGGATGCAGGTAGGTTCCACTACCTGCATCCCAACATGCTCTTGGCCAGTTATTTAAATAGTTGGCTGGTGCTTGACCGCTACCTCGCCTGATGTTTATAAGCGTTGATGCGCGCTAATCTATATAAAAGAAACTGATTCACTCGCGACTTGTAGACACCCAGATTTTAACTATGTAATTGTATTGAATACGCTGCTTGAATGGGGAACACCCATTCTAGCAACTCATTCCACAGTCTAGTGGTTCGCACAATAAAAGTAGAATGAAAGCGATTTCTGGTTATTCGGAATATTAACCATAACCAACATTTTTCAAACCAGACGATATGACCCTAACCCGTCTGTACGTGCCCGCCCTTTTGGTATTGTTTCTCTTATTGATCAGTCCACGGCATGACTCTTTTTGAAATAATTCAAAATTAATTTTTCAATTGGTCAATTATCCGTACACAAAATTGACCAAAAATTAGCCTTCAGCAGATTTTAATCAGAAATTGATTAAAATCTGTTTCACCTACAAAAAAAAGTTACGCTTCGAAAAAAAAAAACACGAGATCCCGTTGAACTCTTTTGTACTGGAAAACTTTTTTGAAGATTATGACGACTTTACAACTAGAATAGGGCTCTGAAAACTGATTTATTGCATTACTCGAGTGATTTAACTTTTACCAGTAGTTTTACTTCTGTCATCTAAATAAAATCGTATATGATGGTTTCAAGCAAGCTCAAAGTCGCACAACGAGCTATGGAGAGGGCTATGCTCGGGGTTTCTCTACGAGATCGAATCAGAAGTGAGGAGATCCGTAGACGAACGAAAGTTACCGACATAGCCCACCAGATTAGCAAGTTGAACGTCCACCCACAAGATAGACAGACGACCTAAAAGAGACCGCAGGGAACAGCTGGATGCGCTTCTAACCGGCCCTGTTGGAGATCGATGCGGGAGGCCTATGTACAACAGTGGATGTACTACAGCTGAAATGATGATGATGATGGTTTCAAATAATTTCGATGAATTCATACCAGGGGCCTTACGGACAACAGCTAATTGCGGCACCTAATCCGCTCAGTTTGAAAATCACGCGAACGGGAACCTTATCGCGCCCAGATACAGTTTGCGGTCGCGTGATTTTCAAACTGAGCGGATTAGGTGCTGCAATTAGCTGTTGTCCGTAAGGCCCCTGCGTTCGTTTGACGAAAGTCTTGTAAGCTCATTGGTTCGTTTACATAGTTTGTGACATAGTTCGACGCATTGTCAGTGACATTTTGACATTGTAAAGCTATAAAATGTCATCGAGCGTAGTCAAACAATTTATTCAGCCGTTGGGCAACGAATAAAAATAGAAAATGTTTAGTTAACCTTTCTTGAATGGCTCATTAGTACGTACTTAACAGTTTTTGAGATATCGGTTTCGATGTTAAATCTCAGTAGAAAAGAAGGCAACTAGTGACTGGAATGCTGGCGCCTATACTTTGGCCAAAAATTAGTATTGCTCAACATGGCAATGCTGCCAGCATATTGGCCACTTTTCCTACCACCATGGGGTTTAGATATTATATTTTTTTAGTGTAGAGAATATTCATTTTTGAGTAGTTTTTGATTATTTAAATTATTGACGTTTCGAAACCCTTGTGGTCACAGGTGTGTGGTAATAATTTAAAATACACGCGATAAATACGCCTTTTTGTTTTAGGTATGTTATTTTTTGTGTAAACAATAATGAGTTTTTCTATCAACTCAAATTAAAACTAATCTATTCAAACTAAAATAACTTTTTTCAGTTCAAGCATTTTATTTGTAATAACATTGTACAAAGCAGAATGAAAACCACGAAGTCTGATCACTTTCGCTAGGTTTTTGAACGTAAGACTGTAGCAGGACCCCGATATACCTGAGCGAAATTTTAACAGATAATGTTTTTGTTCAGGTTTATACAATATACATTGTTAACGCAGCTGTTTATTTGCAGAGCAAATAAATGCTTGTATTGATAATAGTTAATACCCACATCACATCAGCAGCCATTAAACGTCTACTGCTGGACAAAGGCCTCCCTCTTAGAGAGGGGTGTTGCCATAATCCCCACGCTTGGCAGGCGGCTTGGGGATCGCAGTGTGTTCACCGTGTACTAATACGACGCTGCTGCCCATCCTCCGGTGGTTCTGGTCGCAGTTTTAGGACAAACGCATACCTACTGAGTATTAATAAGAGATCGTTTTCGATAAGGTAGGTATATTTCCCAAATTCCTAATTGACATGTCTACAGATCAATCCTACCTTTTTTACGGTTTTACTAATTTGACACAAGGTGACTTCACTTGAACTTGACTTTGACAACGCACAATGGGAGAGAGAGATGGACAACTCCTCAACAACTAGCATTATTAGCTAAGTTTAAAAAAAACTAACATTATCTCATAGTCAAGGATATAAGTAGACTCGCTCTTAAAATAATAATAAATAAGAAAGTGAGATAATATGAACAACTTCGTGAGAGTGAGCAGGACAAAGATTTTTTTTTTTTTTTCCCTCTCTGGCGTATAGGGTTTTTGTTGTTTGCCATCGACTGACTGATCTGACACTTCAGGTGGCAGGCAAATTGTGGCGTCGTTGAAAATAACTGTAAAAGACCCATAGAAATACCTCATTTGGTTTTTTGTTTGTGACTTTGTAAGTGGATTTAGTGCGCGGTGATGGTGAATTGCAGTATAATATGGTGTAAAAGCCGTAGTGAATGGCATGAACGGAACATAACCTTTCATCGGTAAGTACTAATCTCGAACTATCGCTGTGTGCTGCAGTATACGCTGAAGACTAGTCTAGAATTATCTTGACCTATCGCAAAAGGTCCTACCTGCCTTCACTGTTCCTAGTGTTATTATGTTGGACGCAATGGACCAATAATGGGTACCATAATCAAACAATATTTCAAGATTCTCATTTCACAACTGACAAGAAGACGTCAAATGTATAATAGGCCAAATGTAGTACAGATTTTTGTTAACTTGTACCTACATACTAGCTGCGCCACGTGGTTTTACCTTTGATAGTCTAGTTTTGCCACCCGTTTCGGGATTACAAGTATATCATGGTATAATAATATACTCCGCCAGGTATATCACTCCGAGAAATAATGTGACGTGGGCGTCCCACAATGATGTCATCAATGTCATGGATACACCTACACGTGCATAAGAAAGAGCAGAATAAGTAATTTACAACAAGTTCGAGAGAGATGAGGATACACGAAACAATGGCGGACTCTCTATGATTTTCTGTGTTAACAGTAGCGTGAAATTATAACTCCCCAATATTCGTATATTACCTGTGGGAATCCAATAAATCAATGTGGTTTTGATAAAATTGTGTTTAATATATTCAATTCGTGCTTAACTTGCTTGAGCGGACAAACCAAATGACAATTGAAATGCTTTTATGTATTTCATTTATTGTTTCCCGATATCTGTGTTTGTTGCAATAAAGTGGCAACTAGACAGTGACGTAATTCTGGGATAACTGCCAGAGTGCCAGACCTTGTTTTCTTTGATCGTGTAATATATCACATTGCCTTTCCCCATGCAGCAAAAAATTGTAAATCATCTTGCTTACATTTCATCAAGATCAGTTTAGCCATTTAATCGTATAAAGGCAATTAACAGAGTCAGATTTAAATTTGCATTTAAGTAGGAATATTAAATTAAATTATAATAAAAGGATACATAAACAGTTTTCCCATTTATTCTGGTCATAAAAAAAAAGAAGTTATATTTTGAAATGTTAACGACGTAAAATTAGCGATGCATATTTTTCAAAAATTAACTTAAGTCATTATAAAATCAAATCAGCGTGCGAGATCGCTGCACCTGGTATTCCGGCCCTTAAGTTGCTCTCTGTTTCTTTGTATTCTGTACAGACAGCGTCCCAGGTAATATATTTATTTGATAAAAGATAAATGGAGTACAAAACCAGAATACTGATTACCTTGTGAGTATGTAAAGTAGGCACGTAAGTGCTGCGTTGCATCTTGCATACAGACGTTTACTGTCCGGTCAGTCTTTGGATGGGTGACCGCGACGTTTTTAACTGAGCAGTATCTATACAGGTTGTCTGTTAATCCAAGTTAGGCCATATCGGAGGTCTTTCCTGACACAAGGGCTATCCACTCAGTTTACCTTTTTATTTATTTATAAAATATTAAGCTTGCGTTTGACCACCATCTCGGCTGATGATACATGATGCAGTTTACGTTGGAGCACGCTTGCCTAGAAGAAACCGATTCCCTCGAAGACACCCAGATTGTAACCATCGGGGAACACCCATTCAAGCAGCGCATTCCACAGACTAGCAGTTCGCACAATAAATGTGGAATCAAAGCGCTTCGTACGGGTTTACGGAATATCAACCATACAGCGGTGACGATTTAAACGAGTAAGACCTGCAGCGACATCTGCCGCTACTGTAGCTAATTAAAACGGTTCTTTATTTGAATATACAGTGTTTGTAAGTATTTGCGTTGGCTCTACAGAGGCTCTACACTACAGCACCAACGTTTGTCTTGGAACTAAGCTTTAGGTAGAAAGTTAGTACAAACTTAAACTCATAGATGTCGCAGTTCCATTGATTTATCAATTGAATATCAAATCCTAACAGTATACATTGTATGCTGCAAAGATTTAAAAAAAAAATATTTTCCGGGTTGCATTTTATTTTTTGGATACCTATAAATTCTATATTTATAATATATTTTACATAACCGTGTATCGCACATCAAACCATAGTATTTTTATAATTTCTCGGGATGTCTGTACTTATCCAGTATCCAATATTTATCAAACATAATTATAATAATTTTTCACAAGGCATTTTTTATATTAATTAGTATAATAATATATGATACAACTTAACTGTTTATTGATACTACGTTCGATGTTGTAATGTAAAGAATTCTTAATTTTCCCACCATTTTTTGTTACAAAGTTTGACTAATAATAGGTAACATTTTAATTTACATGCATTGAACTGATTTAGATAGGAATAGGAGCATTAAATTGCAAATAAATACCAAAAAACAGTGTTAAAATGACAATATTTTAGTGTCTAATTAAACTAGTTTTTTCTGTGTATTGTTTTATAATACTATCTATGAATTCGTTTTTCTACCTCACGTGATCTATTCAGCGTAATATAGCTACATATTTAAATAAATAACAATACAACCTCCTGCATGCAAGTTTGTTGTTCGTTTGATCACGTACTAACTCCTCAGCATTTTCAATGGTCATTAAGAGAACATTATGACTAACCACAATTAAGTTAAATTTAATGTCAATGCGTCAGTTCTTCGATTGGCTGTTCCATTAAGATTAATTTCCGTTTAATTTGGGATTTTTCTTATTCAGGTCAGTTAGTTACTATTTGTAGCTAAAGGTCTAAAAACTCTAAAACGACAATTCCAAAAGGTTGCCAAACAATTATTACTCAGCTAGAAAACATAACGGCAAGTAAAGATAAGGGGAGGTAAAGGATGGGTTAGGATTAGGTAAATTTATAAAATTACAATTATAATTTATACAAACACGTGGTCCTTAACTGTAAGCCTTTTGGAAAAACTCAGAGTCACTCAGCGGGCAATGCACCGCGGTACATAGCTGTTAAAATTTGCAAGTTGAAGTGCAAATTTTAACAGCTATGTCGGTGACTCTGGTTCTTTGGCGAATATCCACGTTTCAGATTTTATCGCGCAAAGAAACTCCGAGCATAGCTCTCTCCATTGTGGCCTGCCCATTGCCAAGTTGAAGTGGCAATAGACAGGCCACATCGCTCGAAGAACCGATAACCGACGGGGAAGAAAGGTTCTTGAGTAGAGACCCCGAACCGGAAGACGCAGCGTAGGTAGGCCTCCCACTAGATGGACCGACGACATAGTGAGAGTCGCTGGCATCCAGTGGATGCTAAAGGCAGGCTGTCGGTCAGTGTGGAGATTAAAGGGGGAGGCCTATGTTCAGCAGTGGACGTCTTCTGGCTGATGATGATGATGATGAAATTTATAAAATTAAGATATGAAAGATAAGATATAGGTTAGGTATCATCATCAACAGCCATAGACTCAGTATTTGCTTTCTCCCTCTAGGTCAACAGCCAAAAGACGTCCACTGCTAAACATAGGCCTCCCCCTTAGAACGCAACACTGAACGAAAGCCTGCCATCTGCATGTAATGGATGCCCGCGACTTTCACGTCAAAGAAAACGCGATACTAGCTCCATTCAAACCGACAGATACCTAAGTGTGTTAAGCTGTAGTTAGGTAGAGGTTTTTAAGAGCCAGTAGTAGCCCATTTGGGAGACCGCTAGACTTGAAAGCGTGAGGTCGCGGGTTCAAACCTCGGGCCCAATGAGCTCTCTGGAGCTTATGTACGGATTTTCATACCACTGGCTTTTCGGTGAGGGAAAACATCGCAAGGAAACCTGCATACGTACGGAGAAGGAATTCGATGGCGTATGTGAATCCACCAAACCGCACTGGGCCAGCGTGGTGGATATGGCTCAATCATCCTTTCGGGGGTAGGCAAGTCCAGCAGTGCAAAGGCTAAAAGTTAAAAGGCTGATTATGATGAGGTAGAGTTTAACCACAATATTTTATTTACTCCTTTTGAAAATTTTCTTCGTATTTATAATGATGTTTTTGAATTACTTGTTGTTTTGGAGTTTTGGTTTTTTCTTCTATTTTCCGGTAGATATTCCCATTTCGACTGAACCTTTCAATGGTTTGATCATAATTGGGAAAAGATTATGTGTGAATTATCTGTTGTTAATAACCAGAAATATCTAGGGTTTTTGCCAAGATGACGTGATTAGTGGTCAATATAGAACAACAATATTACTCCAAATTAATTATGTTCGCCATTAGGGCATAAAGGCATTTTTCCTTCAATCGAAGCGTCATTTATTACCAACTAGCTGCGCCCCTCGGTTCCGTCCGGGTGCGTGGATGATCTACAGAAGGCGTATTTTTCAGGGATAATAAGTAGCCTGTCTCCGGCGTATTAACTATACCCATACAAAAAAAAAAACATCAAACCGTTGTTAAGTTTTTTTATTTCTTTAATTAATGTAAAATAAGCGATTTTAATAATATTCTAACTTAGAAAAAAATATCAACAAAACTTGTATGTCTCACTTTGCAAGGTGATAATTGGTGATATTATTATCATGATGGTGATGAAGATAATTATGTTTGCCGCAGTGGATTTTTTGACAAAAAATCCACTGTGGGGGATTGTATTGGAAACCAGAAAGAACAAAATCAACTTCAATTAATTGTTCACAGGTGAGTAATTCTATATAGCCGTGGTAAGCCATTTGGGACACCGCTATAGACTAGAAAGCGTGAGGTCGCGGGTTCAAACCCCGGGCCCGTACCAGTGAGCTCTTTGGAGCTTATGTACGGATTTGCATACCACTGGCTTTTCGGTGAAGGAAAACATCGTGAGGAAACCTGCATACGGAGAAGGAATTCAATGGCGTATGTGAATCCACGAATCCGCACTGGGCCAGCGTGATGGATATGGCCCAATCACCCTTTCGGGGGTAAGCTAAAAGTCCAGCAGTGGACTGTTAAAAGGCTGATTATGATGAGTAGTTCTTACAAAAGTGCATAATTATAATCATTCAGTTTCGGCAGACAAACTACAAAAGGGGGATTTTTGGAATGAACCCATTCAAATTTCTACGACCCTGTATGCTATTTTGTATGTGTTCTAACCACATACCTACTATGTTCTAACAAATAAATGATTTGATTAATCCAGATAATAATAAAATGTGTCTCCACATCATAATTATATCATTAGATTCTATTGAGCGGTTCCGAGTTGAGACGCTTTCAATATTGTAATAGTAAAACACAGACTTCCATATTTCTAATATGTATTAGTGTCATTTAGATCTATCAGTCAACAATATGAGTGTGGTATATATTGTAAACGTATCGATGCGCGTGCGCCATTTTCTATCAGATTTTTACTAAAGACAGTATATTCTGGTGCACAATAAAATTTCTTTATATCTATCTGTCTATATAAAATAATTAGAAATGAGAGTATTGTACGGACTGTTTGTTTGTGCGTGTTTGTATGGGTACGCAGATGGCGGTGTGGGTGAGTGATATTTTAATTTGATACGAGCAGGTCGTTTATCTGATCGTAATGCTTGCTGCAAATATTAGGTGATATAGGTATCATTGTGCAAGTACACCTAAATTAAGCAATGGTCGATCCGAGCACAGGGCGAGATGGACAGACGATCTAAAAGAGACCGCAGGGAAACGCTGGATGCAGTTTACCTCAGAAATTTTTCCTCCCCTTTTCTTGCAGTGAAATATATTTTTATGGTTATCAAGACAACAGTTCTGAAATGTTTAGTAACCTGGACTAGAAATGGGCTTTTAACCTGCCTAAAGCGCCATTACCTTACGCTCGGCAGGTATTTAAATATTTCTCGCTGTTATTTATTTTCGACTACCAATAAGAGTCTGAGGCCTTAATTCGGATGACCTGGAAGATGTGAAAGGGTGAGGATGTCAGCTCAAAGTGTCATGCGTAACGTAACATCAGAAATGTTTCAGCTCCATTCATAACACCATGCCGCGCCTCCGACACCGCCTGCCTCAAGTCCTCGGCGCAGGCCGCAGTCCCGGTGCTGGCAGCTGGAGTACCCTCGCTCGGCATCAGCGTGCTTGACCCCATGCACGTGGAGCGCGTCTTCACCAGCCAGGGGGGCCTGGACGTGGACTTCAACAATACTGTCGTCAAAGGACTTAGGAACTGCAAGGTTGAAGGGATCAAGTAAGCTGTTTTTAACAAGATATACGTTTAAAGAGGGAGGGAGAGGGTTCCTCTCTAAGAGGGAGGCCTTGTTCAGCAGTAGACATTTAATGGCTGATGATGTGTGTGTGTGTGTGTGATACGTTTAAAGAAGAGATTATCACCTGCTCCATTGTTTTCACGAGTCTTGCCTAAAGCTCTCGGGAACGGCAAAGTAGCAGGGTTGAAGAAAGTTAAGGAACATGTCGCCAAGAACCTTGGGAACTATGAGGACTCAGATTAGTAACTAAGTAATTTTATTCTGCCTAACGTGTATTCGTCGGTCGGCTTTTTTATTATTATTTATTACAGTCATTCCACTCCGACCAACTGAACGGACCTACTAGTTTTACAGAATGGAACTTGATGAAGCATTTTGTTCAATCAAATCAACTGGTTAGTCATATACTGTGGTAAAAATTTGTTCTTAACGAACCAACTGTAATAGGCTGTCGTTTAACCACCAACTCACCTGATGTTAAACGATGATGTGGTCTACGATGGAGCACAGTTGCACAGAAGAAACCGATTCACTCGAGATTTGAAGACTCCGTAATTGTAAGTAGCCAGAGCCAACCAGAGTTGGCTCGAGCCAGAGTCAGCTTTCCAGCTTTTTCCTCCTCATCGAACGGTTCTTGGACTTGTTGGCGTCTCATGGTTGGTAGACTCTAATGGCATCTCTTACGACGTCCTACCATCGCCACCTAGGCCGACAACAAACGAGGCCTGGCTCCAGGGAGCACAAGTAAGTATACTTAGAGATCAAAGACTTCGCTCCTCTTCCCCATCTAAATAAAACAGCAACAGCTTCAAACGAAGGGTGAATAGAGTCCTCTAAGGTAGGCAACGCACTGATAATGCCCCGGGTATTGTAGACGTAAAGTAAAGTAAATATTTATTTCTGAAGCGGTTTAAAATTATCATAGTTAAATTGTATACATAGCCACAAATAATCTAAACATTGGGCCCTTGGGGACCGGGAGCTCACCTCATTTTCAAAAATCTTTCAGAGCGCCTGGTTAATGCGACGCGTGACCAAAATGCTGACGTTTTTCTGGCTCAACGCATAAGCATTGCCATTCAACGTGGTAATGCCGCCAGCATGCTGGGTACGCTGCCAACTGGTAGTGGGCTTGAGCATTTGGATTGTCTTTAGACCTTCAACGGTCTGTGGGCAGTCTAACTGTATTTGTAGTTTTAGTTTTAGCTTGTATTTTGTTTAGTTAATAAAGGCGCTAGCACATTATCTAAACTAGGTTATATTGAATTAGCAGTGGGCCCCAAACTCGGCTAGGCCGGTATCTTGGTGACCCGAAAAAGATTTGCCAATTTTAACTTAACGCGCGCGCTTAGGAGTTAAAATTATATAGGTTAAACGTATATAGGCAGTGGTGACCATTTACCTGCATCAGGTGAACGTGGGCTATCGCTTGTTTGCCGCTTATTCTATAAAAAAATGGCTTAGATTTTTTTACAATTGTTTCAGTCTATTATTAGTAATCGTTTATTGTCGTAAGTATAGAGTTGCTAAGCTATTTGACATTACCCTAAAACTTAGATAAATGCGTGTTGCCTAATTCTTGTAATACTAGCTGTGGATTGAAGTATTCTGTTAAGAGCCATATTACAAAATGCTAGGTAAAATTTTAGGTATCTTGATTTTCGGGCATAAAACGAAAAAATAAAGCCGTAATTGTCAAGACAAGTATAAAATTAGCAAGCCATAACATTGAAATTGCTTATTTAATATCAGTAATTTAACGAAATCCACTCTCAAACTTTCCCTGTGAGTTGTGCGAGTTGTTAGAAGACGTTATTTTCGCGATAAAATAATATAATCGCGAAAAAAAAAAACCTTTTCCATACATTTTGTCGAGTGTCAATGACCGTTTTCTATGGAACAGCAGATATTTTTTTCTTGATTTCAGGGTTGATCCCATAGTAAAAGTTGTTCATAATCATAAGTACAATGACCTGTTTTCGGCTTAGTAGGTACATTCTGTATGTGTGATTCTGTGTAGATCTATTTATTACAGGAAATGAATTTTCTATCGATCTTTATATTTGACAGAATCAGAACGCCAAAAATTTCGGTTTCGTTGCTTTGCATCCAATAATGATTGAATCGGTTTAGTGTCTTTCTTCCATCGTAGACCGCATTATCACTTAACATCAGGCGAGTTGGCGGTCAAATGCAAACCTAAAAATGAGAGAGTAAAACACTGTTTTAAACTATCACGGTTGTTCACTAAAGTTATATGGTTATTTACGGGATATTTACCGTGGTAAGGTTGTGGACTGAGCTCCCGATATTTCGGCGCAGTTACATGCACCATGTTCACGGGAATCATGTTCGGTGTCTTCCCGTGAACATGGTGCATGTAACTGCGCCGAAATATCGGGAGCTCATTCCACAACCTTACCACGGTAAATATCCCGTATATAATCATATACCTTTAAATGTGAGAGTGCTCTTAAGAAAATTGAATGAGTCACCATGAGACGTGCGATGTTAAGGTTCACAGGATCTAGACCGCAGCACGAGGCCACACTCATGGCCTGGCAGTACATCACAATGGTTCGTTTTTAGGGTTCCGTGCCCAAAGGGTAAAACGGGACACTATTACTAAAACACTGTTTTAAACTATCACGTTTGTTCACTAGTTATGTATAAGTTACGTAAGTTAAATAAGTTATGCACCATGTTCACGGGAAGACTCGTCTTCCCGGGAACATGGTGCATGTAACTGCGCCGAAATATCGGGAGCTCATTCCACAACCTTACCACGGTAAATATCCCGTTAATAATCATATAACTTTACTATTACTATGCCTACATTGTCTGTCTGTCTGTCCATCCTAACTTAGACGGCTGTATCTTTCGAACCTTAATAGATAGCCAGTTGAAATTTTCACAGAATATGTAATGTAACGACGGATTAACTAAATAATAAAAGAGTCAAATAGTTAAAATGAAAGGGGGTGGTCTCCATCCAACAAACGTATTTTTTTAACGTATTTTTGTATTAGCTCTAATGTAAAAACGGTAATACGTACAAGCGTCAAACTTAGCATGATTATAGAACACACTTTAATGTATAACATAACATGAATAATGACCAAGTGCGAGTTGGTGTCAAGTTTCTGTTCATTACAAAGTTATAACTAGTATATTCGTTATTGAATTTTGTGGTGATACGGAACCCTCAGTGCGCGAGCCCGACTCGCACTAGGTCGGTTTATTTATCGTGACCATATTTAGTGATGTTGACGTCATACCTTGAGGTTAGGCAGATTAAAACTGTCATTAAAGCTCGTCACGTGGCACATGACGACAATACAATTCGTGAGTATTCAATTAAAGTACTTTTGAAGACAAGTGGTTGGATACGGTAATGGCTTACAGCTTATAATAGCTAACCTAACCTAAAACTGACTTGTTGAAAATAGTCCGATGAGACACTGTTTTAAACTATCACGGTTGTTCACTAAAGTTACTTGATTATTTACGGGATATTTACTGTGGTGGTGGCTTAGGTTCGAGTTCGAGTTCCAGTGATAACCGTAGCAAAAGACTAAGAAAGAAGGTAGATCGTTATATCAGCACCTAACTTTTTAACTGTTCGACCAATCACCCGCATTCTTCAGTCTTCCCGTGAACATGGTGCATGTAACCGCGCCGAAATATCGGGAGCTCATTCCACAACCTTACCACGGTAAATATCCCGTAAATAATCATACAACTTTAGTCTGGTGAGGTTCTTTTTTAAATTGATAAAATACAGGGTTACGCATATCGACTGTACTAAGCCAAAAGGAAGTCGTTGTACTCATCATTATGAACAACTTTTACTATGGGAACAGCCCTGAAATCGCGAAAAACAAATCAGCTGTTCCATAGAACAATTGGACCCGGGTATGTCCTAAAACTGCGACCAGAACCACCGGAGGATGGGCAGCAGCGTCCTGTTAGTACACGGTGAACGTACTGCGATCTCCAAGCCGCCTGCCAAGCGTGGGGATTATGGCAACACCCCTCTCTAAGAGGGAGGCCTTGTTCAGCAGTGGACATTTAATGGCTGATGGTGTGTGGTGTGTTCCATAGAAAACGGTCATTGACACTCCATATAATGTATGGAATGCATCCTCATCCAAACTAAACGTGTATGCAAAATTGCAGCTCAATCGGTTAGGTGTACCTAACTGATTTAAAATTCAGTTGTAAGATTTGACACACATGGGACCGTCCATTAATCACGTGAGGTTTGAAAAGGGGCTTCTACAGGGGTTTAGCAAAAATCACGAAATATCACAAACAATAGTCTTAAACCTCACCAAGGGGTAGGGGGGTTAAAAAATGCAAAAAAACCATCACGTGATTAATGGACGGCCCCTAACAAGGCAAGTTAAATAAAAGCTTGTAAAAAGTGTGAAATTATTGGCTTTTGACAAGATACTCCTCAATGTCGATATAAATAACCTCAAGTAATTGCAAACAGTTAATTTAAAATTATCATCATTTACAATTTAACCTTTGGCTGGGTTTTTACAGAGACAACAAAAGATAACGTATTCAGTGTGACTCCAAGTATAATACCTAATGTGAACGAACACCATTCATTTCATGAAGTACCATTATGCTATACTAATTTTAGCCTATTGTTGTGGAACAATCGGCAAGGTAATGTCATCAAAGAAATATTAACAAAAACATAGAACGGAGATTTCCTGAACTTATCCATTCAAATCTAAATCGAACCAGAATCTGAATTACAATTTTAGTCTTTTTGATTTAATTTGTATATATGTCGAATTTCCAGTGCAATTCCGCTTCTACGTCGTTTCGAGTACAATAAGGATTTTGGTTAAACTATTTTCTGTATAGATTAAAAAAATGATAATTAAAAATGGACTTCCGCAAAGTAACGCCTGATGCAATCAACTATCTTTTTGATTTAGATAAACTAAAAAACCTTTTTTTGTTTTAATTTTTTAAATTCAATAATAAGCTTGTGCTTGACCGCTAACTCGCCTGATGTTAAGTGATGATGCGGTCTACGGTGGCGCACGCTTGCCTAGAAGAAACCGATTCACTCGTGATTTGAAAACTCTCTCTCTGAGAAGCCCCGAGTCCCAGCAGTGGGAACATGAACAGGAACTGAAATTATGAGACAAACTACAAAAGCAAAAGTTTGTATTCAATCGAAACAGCCCAAATTGAGTAGTGTTAATTTAAAATAATAATCATATGTGCAACACTTTTTTTATATGCCGTTAAATGCATTATATATACTTTACTAATATTATAAAGAGGAAAGATTTGATTGTTTGTTTGCTAGTTTGTTTGTTTGTTTGCATTGAATAGGCTCCGAAACTACTGAACCGATTTGAAAAATTCTTTCACTGTTGGGAAGCTACACTATCCCCGGGTGACATAGGCTATATTATATTTTCAGAAAAAATAGGGATCCTTTTTAAAACTCCAATTATGTAATCCAAGGTGTAAAAAATAAGATTTACAATTTTAACTTTGTTCGCTTGACAGTTCTAAGACAGGACAACGTCTGTCAGGTCAGCTAGTCAACTAAATTAAATACTAGCTAACACTACTAAAACAGTTAGACTGCCTGCCTATATACCTTTGAAGATCTCCAAGAGACAAAAAGACAATCAAAATTCTCGCGCCCACTTGGCAGCATATACTCAAATACCTAGTATGCTGGCGGTGTTACCACGCTGAATGGCAATGCTTATGCGTTGAGCCACCATTTTGGTCACGCATCTCATAAAAAAATAAATAAGAATGCAATCTTTAATAGAAGTATCGAATAACTCAATCATAATCTGTAATCTTCAAACAATATGCTAGATTCAGCCTTTTCTGGGTAGATGGGCAGGCCACATCGCTCGAAGAACCGATAACCGATGGGGAAGAAAGGTTCTTGAGTGGAAACCACGAACCGGAAGACGCAGCGTAGGGAGGCCTCCCACTAGATGGACCGACGACATTGTGAGAGTCGCGGGCATCCAGTGGATGCAAAAGGCAGGCTGTCGTTCAGTGTGGAGGTTAAAGGGGGAGGTCTATGTTCAGCAGTGGACATCTTCTGGCTGATGATGATGATGAGCCTTTTCTGTATCTGCGATTTTAGATAAATTATTACCCCATCGGATTAGCAAGTTGAAGTGGCGGTGGGCACATAGCACGCAAAACAGATGACCGATGGGGCCGAAAGGCTTTCGAAAGGAGAACACGTACCGGTTAGCGCAGCGTAGGACGTCCACCTACAAGATGGACAGACGACGTAAAAGAATACACTTTTTTGCACTCATGCAAAAAAGTGTATTCTGTATGGCTCCTTTAATATATACTAAAATTCCTTAAATTATCAGAGAATTAAATATTGGAATGTTTTAAAATAAACTTAAAATTTTATTAGCACAAAAAAGCTACTATGAAATTTCAGAATTCCTTAATGATAAAAATGTTTTGATATGTAATGTAGACTAAATAATTGACAGGTACTAGGAAAAGATAAAATGATAATAATAGCTTATATACGTAGTAATAAACATCTAATTAGGGTATAAAATACAACCAAACCAAAATATGATTCTAACAATATTCTAACTTAGACATAATTTCGTTATTTTTTTTAACTTTAACAAAAACTAATAATAATATATAAAAAACTAACATTTGTACGCTGTAACAGGCAAGGACATGAGATACGTCTCCATTATTACGACCATGTATGCTACTTTATATGTATACCTACCATGTTCTGACAAATAAATATTTTGAATTTGAATTTGAATTTGAAAAGAGACCGCTGAGAGGGAAACGTTGGATGCAGGCCGCTTCCAACCGGCCCTTTTGGAGATCGATAGGTGAGGCCTATGACCAACAGTGGACGTCCTATGGCTGAAATGATGATTGATAAAAAAATTATTTAAACTAAAAAAAATATATATAAATAAATTTTAAATATTTTTTACCTAATTTTAAAATGTTATATTTCTGTATTGGTATAATTAGTTGATACATTAATAGGAGAAGCCACCCCGTCACACAGTCTCTGACTAGTTCGGGAGCCTCTGGAATCAATACCATAGCTTACCATAAATTATGCCCGGAATAAATGATTTTGTATTTTTATTTTGATGATGATGATATTAGAAGGCTATTATTATTATTTCTCTCTCCACTGACCTGTATAGAAGATAGATAACTAATTGTCATTGCTGTTTGTGCAGGAGGAAGTCAAACAAGACGTTCGTAGACATGCAGTGCTCCGTGGTCATGACTGGAGACTACAGACTCGGCGGGAAGCTGCTCCTCCTGCCCATCGAGGGCAACGGCCGGTACAAGATCAAGATCCGTGAGCACTTTTTTTTTTCATATTTCTAGCCACGCGTTTTACCGTACATAAACTCCAAAGAGCTCATTGGTACGGGCCGGGGTTTGAACCTGCGACCTCTCGCTTTCAAGTCTAGCGGTCTCCCAAATAGGCTACCACGGCTTCAATGCCAATTTATTATTAATCCTTGGCTCGGCATTACTCTTCCAGGTGATGCCATCGTGAAGATCGTTTACAACACCGAGGACCGTGTAGTGGATGGAGAGAACTACTGGCACGTGACCAGCTGGAAGCACTCGGTGGACGTGAAGACAGGCGTCGAGTTCAACTTCCAGAACCTGTTCAATGGGAACCAGCAGCTTGGTAAGTACATCTTATCTCTATGTTTTTTTTAATACTTAGTAATAGGCTTGCGTTTGACCGCCGACTCGCCTGATGTTAAGCGATGATGCTTTCTATACGAAGCACGCTTGCCTAGATGAAACCAACTCACTCGTGATTTGGTTGTAATTATCGGGGAACACCCATTCGGCAGCGCATTCCACAAACTACCAGTTCCCACAATAAAAGTGGAATCAAAGCGCTTCGTACGGGTTTTTGGAATAGCAACTATGAAGCGGTGTCGATTTTTCGTGCCCTCTCTGGCAGTCCGTTAGCATTATTCATAGCATAATAGCATAATCAACTAATTATGAATTGATTTAGATGATTCTTTTTTTGTTTGGTAGATGTTTTTTTTTACATCGGACTAGTCTAACGTTTGACCGCGACCTCGCTTGATGGAAAGCGATGATGCGGTCGAAGATGGAGCACGTTTGCCCAGTAATAACCTATTAACCCTAGACTTGAACACTCCAAGATTGTAATGCTGCGGAAACACAGATACTTTATAATATTATTATTAGTATATTAGTATTAGTATAGATTAGTAAGTATAGAAGTATGGAAGAACAACGTAATAGTGACAGACCGGTGACGGACCGGTAAGCGCAGCGTAGGACGTCCCCACAAGATGGACGGACGATCAGACAAGGTCATACCTTGGAGGTGGCCCCATATAAATATTATACAGTGTTTTTTGAAAACCAGAAATACATTCAAAAATTACGTTTTGGTTTGTGGTACTGTTTTAACTTTGTAAATAATAGTCTCAACTCACAATGAAGTCAGTTTTTGTTTTTTTCTAATAATTATTTTAGTTAATGAAGAACACTTTTGATTCCACATCGTATATAAAGGCTTTTTTAACCGTGTAATTTTTTCCAGCGGACGTGATCCACGAAATCGCGAACGACAGGTGGAAGGAGATCTTTCAAGAGATAGCGCCGCCGATAGTGAACACTATCGTCGAGAAAATCATCAAAGAATTCTTGAAGCTCTTCGACAACGTGCCGGTGAAGGAACTCGCCCTGCCTTAGCTATACTTAGATTTAGATTTGTTAATATACTTGTTAAATAAATTAATAAATATTCGGGACAGTTTTGCACACATGGTCATCTGACCCGAAACTAAACAAAACTTGTAATATGGCTACCAGAGACTGATATACAGTTATACATATATAGTTTTATTTTTTCCGGGCAAGTGCCTTTATTAACTATACAAAATACAAGCTAAAACTAAAACTACAAATACAGTTAGACTGCCCATAGACCGTTGAAAGTCTAAAGGTCTAAAGACTCCAGGCGCTCTGAAAGATTTTTGAAAATGAGGTGAGCTCCCGGTCCCCAAGGGCCCAAGGGCATAATTAAATAGATATTAACACCCAGATATAGAACAAACACAAATATTCATCACATGAATATTTTGTGTAATAATTACCCGGCCTAGCTACAAGGACAAGAAAACTGTTTGAAATTTGAATTTTCTGCCATAGGTGAAACTTACTACCTTAAAGGCATTAATAAACTTAACACCTTAAACATATTGTGGTCGTGTGAAGCCGTCACTTGAACACAACCTCATCATTATCACCTATATGTTCCCACTGCTGGGACACAGGCCTTCTTTTTGAAAGGATTGACAGAATTTGAAACGTAGACCACCTTAAATGACAAAGTCCTAGCCGTCACTGGACTAATCAAATTAAGTTACGAGTGAAAAGTAATGCCGTGAAACTTGTTTTTTGTCTTCGAACTGTTGGTGCACCTTGTGAAAACGCAGGAAGTAATTTTTGCTGCTTTATTTCACACAATTTTGGCAAGTAATTCACGTGCTATCAAAACGCCAGTTCGATTGTGACTGAAGTGGATTGTGCCCCGGAGCCTATATTGTGCGGTCCACGTCAAGCAGTTCGTCCTGTATCTTCCCCCTATTTACTTACATCAATGCTAACTATACAACTATTAACAAGCCAAAATAATAGTGTAGGGACACATTAAGGCACATAATACTTAATGCGTAGCTAATGTGACGTTATGTCAAAGTGTGAACAGCTATACTATGTAGAATGGCGCTGAACAAAAACCCTGCAAGTATTGTTTGGCCAGAGATGTCATCGCTCTGTCACGAATCTATCAATACAAACTCTTGGATGTGGAAGGAATAGTTAGATGTAGATAAGGTCAAGTTTAATTTAATTCAATCCAATAGTAGTAGTCTTTAGTTTTTAGGGTTCCGTACCCAAATAGTAAAAACGGGACCCTATTACTAAGTTTACGATGTCTGTCTGTCCTATCTTTAAGCGGCTGTATCTTTCGAACTGTAGGAGATATCCAGTTGAAATTTTCACAGATTATGTAATGTTACGGCGGATTAACTGAGAAATCATAAAAAAGTTAATAAGAAAGGGGGTCCCCATACAACAAACGTATTTTTGTATGAACTTAAAAATGGTAGTACGTACAAGCGTCAAATTTGGCATGATTATAGTAAAAAATCTCTAGTAAAATAATAAATAATGGCCAAGTGCAAGCTGTGCAAGTCTGTGAGAACTTTCTGTATGAATTTTGTGGTGGTGCGGAACCCTCAGTGCGCGAGCCCGACTCGCACTAGGCCGGTTTTATTAATATTTTGTGATTTTATTTTATTAGTGTCATCAACCAAGAATATTTTCCTACTTTGAAGAATTATTATCATTGACATTTGATCCTTGGAGACTACATATTTGACTCGTTTTCCAAAATATTTCAGAGTTCCTGGTTAATGCGATGCTTGACCAAAATGCTGGCATGTATCTAGCTCAACGAATAAGCATTGCCATTCAGCGTGGTAATGCCGTCAGCATACTGGGTACACTGCCAACTGGTAGTGGGCTTGAGCATTTGGATTGTGTTTAGATCTTCAACGGTCTATGGGCAGTCTAACTGTTTTAGTAGTGGTAGTGTTTGCTTGTATTTTGAATAGTTAATAAAAGCACTTGCCAGTAAAAAAAAATACTCCTTCACTGTTGATGGCAACATTGCCTCGATGCCCAAAGAGATAGTAGCCAAGTTAAAAAAAGGTTACGTTACCACTAGACTAGTTCGGTTATCACTACACGCGACTTTTCGCTGTTTTTTCCTTATTATGGAGTCGAAAAGAATAGGTACGTGCCAAACTTTGTGATCGCTCTAAGCTGTAATAACCACGTTCACTCCGTATATACGTAACCATAAATTTTAATAATACAAGTTGCTCTTCTGTAACTAAGTATAAAGGGTCATAAACTTTGGCGCAGACTTGCTGCATACCTACTGTAGCGCTAATTCATGCTGCGTGTAACGCCTGATTGGAAAATTATATATTTACTGCTTTTATTGGAATTTTTGTAGGCGTTAGAAAATATGATTAGTTCAATTAGTTTCGACATCCAGATGTGCATTATTTGATACTAGCGGTCCGTCCCGGCTCCGCACGGGTATATATAGCCTATTGAATTAGCCTATATTAATTAGTGATAAAGTAGCATTCAAATGGTGAAAGAATTTTTAAAATCGGCCCAGTACTTTTTGAGCCAATTCGTTACAAACATCATCATCATCATCATCATCATAGTCAGCCTTTTTAACAGTCCACTGCTGGACTTTTAGCCTACCCCCGAAAGGGTGATTGGGCCATATCCACCACGCTGGCCCAGTGTGGGTTGGTGGATTCACATACGCCATTGAATTCCTTCTCCGTACGTATGCAGGTTTCCTCACGATTTTTTCCTTCACCGAAAATCCAGTGGTATAAAAATCCGTACATAAGCTCAAAGAGCTCATTGGTACGGGCCCGGGGTTTGAACCCGCGACTTCACGCTTTCAAATCCAACGGTCTCCCAAATGGGCTACCACGGTTCCAAAACGGTTTACAAACATACTTACATACAAATCTTTCCTTTTTATAATATTATTAGTAAGTATAGAAGTATGGAAGAACAACGTAATAGTGACAGACCGGTGACGGACCGGTAAGCGCAACGTAGGACGTCCCCACAAGATGGACGGACGACCTAAAAGAGACCGCAGGGAAACGCTGGATGCAGGCCGCTTCCAACCGGCCCTTTTGGAGATCGATGGGGGAGACTTATGTCCAGCAGTGGACGTTCTATGGCTGAAAAAATGATGATATATGAAGGGTCCACTGCAATAATGATGAATGTCCATTTTTTTTAAATCTTAACGAGTAATACCATTCGGTCACACGAAATTATATGTAGAAATCTTGTTAGCAAACTTAGCAATATCGCTTGCAGTGCCGTGATAAATATGTTTTAAATATTTTGGCAACACGGCTAGAACGCTCAACGTCACAGGTGTTTACAACAATAATGATAATTTTTACACCGGTTATAAATTTAAAACCCAATTATCTCAAAACTAAAGATAAATGACATTCATCATTATTGCAGTGAACCCTTCATATACTCTGACTGAGATCGTATATCGTCACTTCATCGTACCGCACGGCGTCCTATACAACGTTTGCCAATTCAAGACTAGTGGAATGTGCAAGAATACCATCGGGCCTACAACAACGTCCGAACCTTATTTTAATTTTACAATTAGCTGCTTCTTGCTCTTTCTACTGTAGAGCGAGAGACAACCCAATTATCATATCTTAACTATTGAAATTGTTTCGACAATTAATTTACGAGTAAATACTTTTTTATATAAATAATATTTACGGTATTATTATACCATCTCTCTAGATTTGTACGCCGACAAACTAGGCAAAACATGATACAAAGTGACTATTATTTTAACCCATGCACCTATTGTGCATGCGTTTATAAATGTGTTTAGTATTCTACTCGTGTTTAGTGCATATAAATTATCTTTATCTTTAAACATGACAGAAATTATGATCGGCCCCAAAATATGTACTGAATGTATTGTACCGAGACGTGGTCCTTAACTGTTGGCCTTTTGGAAAAACTCACACAGCGGGCAATGGAGAGAGCTATGCTCGGAGTTTCTTTGCGCGGTAAAATCCGAAAAATTCGGATATTCGCCAAAGAACCAGAGTCACCGACATATCTATTAAAATTTGCAAGTTGAAGTGGCAATGGGCAGGCCACATCGCTCGAAGAACCGATAACCGATGGGGAAGAAAGGTTCTTGAATGGAGACCACGAACCGGAAGACGCAGCGTAGGGAGGCCTCCCAGTAGATGGACCGACGACATTGTGAGAGTCGCGGGCATCCAGTGGATGCAAAAGGCAGGCTGTCGTTCAGTGCGGAGGTTAAAGGGGGAGGTCTATGTTCAGCAGTGGACGTCTTCTGGTGATGATGATGATGATGAAATATGTATTGCAATAATCAAGTATTCACTTTAACTTAATTATAAGTATACCAAAGTACAAATTGGTCGTTCTTTTTTGCTAACAAAATTACACAAATGACTCAGAAAAATGTCAACATGTCAAAGTTAACAATACGAAGTCTCCGAAGTCAAGATTGTCTTATGAAAAAATGTATAAAATGGTTAGTGCGTAGGTACCTACGTAGTTATATACCTAGTTAGGTTTATTAAGTGTTATTAGTGTATCCGGTCACAGGTTAAGAAGTACATAATTGAGTTCTACATAATAGAAGAGGGTTTTTTGTAGTTATTGTGTATATTGAATAATTATAGAAATAATACACTAGCTGAGGTTGTAGGTTCCGTACAAAATAACATTTTCTCTCTTTTCCCACTTTTAGCAATATTGGTCATTCTTATTTTAGTTGATTGAATCAGGCGCTACTTTACGGAAGTCCATTTTTATTTGTATACTAGTAGAGTGCCACGGGCGAAGCCGGGATATATAGCCTATGTCAACCGGGGATAGTGCAGCATCCCAACAGTGAAAGAAGTTTTCAAATCGGTTCAGTAGTTTCGGAGCCTATTCAATGCAAACAAACAAACAAACAATCAAATCTTTCCTCTTTATAATATAAGTATAGATGACGAATTTCTAGTGTACCGCTTCTACGTCGCTTCGAGTACAATAAGGATTTTGGGATAAACTATTTTTCTCTATAGATATTTGTGATGCTAATTTAAACCTAACCTAAAATAAAATATTAATTACATAAAAGATAAAAATTTCCCTAACATGAAACAAAAATTAATTAAATCTGTAACCAAAAATTCATTATTAACAATTTGTACTAATGATATTAATCTATACTTCTATACTAATATTATAAAGAGGAAAGATTTGATTGTTTGTTTGTTTGTTTGCATTGAATAAGCTCCGAAACTACTGAACCGATTTGAAAAATTCTTTCACTGACGGGAAGCTACACTATCCCCGGGTGACATAGGCCATAATCTATACCCGTGCGAAGCTGGGGCGGACCGCTAGTTTTAAATAAAATATTTGAAACTTCTTGAAATTAATATTTTATTTCAGGTTAGGTTTAAATTAACTACTGAATTTAAATAAATTTTAGCACATACATCGTAGTCTCATTATCACTGATCTGTACGCTTAGTCCCAGATTTGATAGTTTACGAAAACTTTTTTCGTTTACGTATTGTTCCATACATTTTAGTAAAGCGCCTCTATCGGAAACGTGGAGGAACTAAAATCGGTAGTAAGCGGCGGTATAGATTGCTTCACTCTAATACGTAAAAAGTTTTCGAATACCCTTTAGCCCAGCAATGTATGGAACAATACGAAAACGAAAAAGTTTTCGAATACTATCAAAACTTGTACTAAGGGTACTGACACGGAACCCTAAACAAATATGTCACACACGTCCAACTCTTCGTATATGAGACAGTATAATTGGTAGGTACGTCTGTCAGTTACCGAGATGAACCTTCGGACAGATGACAATCAAAATACCTACATTCGTCGCCAAAAGTCAAGGAAACGGAAGGAAACGGCGGAAGCTGCAGGAAGCCTAAGTGATTCACTTAGTAAAGTTCATCACACTTTCTTACAAACGTGGAAGGTGATCTTTCTGCCGAAAAAAGTTTTACAAGGAAGTTGTGTAATGCGTGCTATGATCATTAACTGCAAGGTTGTTGTAGCGTTGCTTGTGGTAGTTTTGTTCTTTACTTCAACTTCTTCCAGTTGAGAAATAAGTAAACTGTTGTTCTTAAAAATATCATAACAGGATATTTTGGTATAGACATGTCTATCATCATCATCATCATCAGCCATTAAATGTCCACTGCTGAACAAGGCCTGTCGCTGGCATCCAGTGAGTCGCTGGCATCCAGTGGATGCAAAAGGCAGGCTGTCGTTCAGTGAGGAGGTTAAAGGGGGAGGCCTATGTTCAGCAGTGGACGTTCTGATGATGATGAACAAGGCCTCCCTCTTAGAGAGGGGTGTTGCCATAATCCCCACGCTTGGCAGGCGGCTTGGGGATCGCAGTACGTTCACCGTGTACTAATAGGACGCTGCTGCCCATCCTCCGGTGGTTCTGGTCGCAGTTTTAGGACATACCCGGGTCCCATAGACCATAGACATGTCTATGGTCTAAGTTTTTTAATGTGCACAATGTATTTTTTGTTACCTATGTTTGTGTATGTGTTGTATCCATGATACCTACTACCCAAAGGGACGGAACGCTTCAAACAGAAAAAACGAGCAGAGCGAGAGGTACCACGTTTAGCCATTTGTCTCTTTCACACTACATGTCTTATATACAATGACATTCATGAACATATATTAGTGTGTGGTGTTGCCACTTTTGGAAAAATGTTGTAACCGTAAATTTGGTATTAATTTGGGTATTCCGTACATGATTTTATCAGCATCATTTTTAATTATTTATATTTTTATTTGTGAAACATAATATCTAAAAGAAAACTCTCATGGTTATTTAGGGTGCATCCGTTTATTATTGTAGTGATATAAATAAGGAATAAATTAGTATGTACGTGTGTTGAGTACTACTTCCACCTATTCGACGGAGCAGCCAAGTACCAACTGGAAGCTTAAGATTCCGGCGTGCTATGAGGCTGATTGGTGACAGTAAGCTAGTCGCCAATAAATTACAAAGCCTTGAGCACTGCCGTAAAGTAGCTTGTCTGTCTATTTTCTACCGGATATATTTTGGTGAGTGTGAGCAAAAGCTTCATGGTTGATTGATTGATGAACTCTTGTTCACACCATTACCTTCATGACCTTATTCCACCCTCCCCCTTTTACTACAGGACAAGTAGAAGGACAGCACACTATCACCCCTTCCTCGTGGAAATTACAAAAATTCGTGAATAGATTTCTTCTAGATCAACGTGTTCCATGCTCGGCCACACCGTTGCTTACCATCAGGCAAGTTAGTTGCCAAACGTAGATCTATTCTGTATAAAAATATAAAAAAGTATGAAAAGTAATGAGGAATTAGTATCAGTGATTATGTCAACACTAGAAAGGGACAAATGGCTAAACGTGGTACCTCCCGCTCTGCTCGTTTTTTCTGTTTGAAGCGTTCCGTCCCTTGGGGTAGTAGGTATCATGGTTGTATCTGTATGTAGCTCCAGGTTTTGACATAAGTTTATATGTAACCTCATTTCTAATGTAATCTGTGGTTGACGTTTTGGGCCGCCATTTTGACATGATACAAAATGGACAGGCTACTTAGCATCATAACACTAATATACTATGTTATAATAAAAGGACGTTTTATTTAGAACATAATAGTGGCGACGAGGACTAAATCGGGACAATGGAACGAAAATCAGTGAAATTCGGTGAATTTGATGTGAAGAGTGATAACTGGGACAGTTACATAGACAGACTTAGATATTGCTTTGAAGCAAATGGAATCGTGTTAGATTCAGCCCAAAGGGCTAATTTCTTTACAATTTGTGGTGCTCGAGTTTTTGAGATTCTTCTCGCATTGATTACACCAAGAAAATCGAATGAAGTGTCATTCAGTGAGATAGTGACGATTTTGACCAAACATTTCAGTCCGAAGCCCAATGAAATTTCGTCTTCGTACAAATTTTATAAGAGAGATCAAAAACAAGACGAAACAGCTTCGGAATTTATCGCACAACTCAGGAAATTATGTTCTCGGTGCAATTTCTTAGACATGGAGCGCATGCTCCGCGACAGAATAGTGTGCGGGATGACTGATCGTAAGTTGCAGTTTGAGCTTTTGAAGAAAGATAATTTGCGTTACGAAGATGCCGTAGATGCATTGTTATCAACCGAGAGCGCGGGAAGAGATGCTTTGATGATGCATAACGCTGGGGCGGGCTACCAGCCGGCGACGAGCGCCGCGTTGACGTTGCCGACGCCGCCGGAGCAGATGGACATTAACGCCGTGCAATCTAGATCTAATGATCGAATGTGCTATCGATGTGGTGGTCGTCATGAAGGCGAATGTCGATTTATCAATGCTATATGTCGATTTTGTCAGAAAAAGGGTCACATCGAAAAGATTTGTACAGCCAAGAAGAAAAATCGGGGTGTAAAAATTAATTATACCGATGATGATGAGACCACGGTACAGCTGAACGGTATCTACAACATAGGCGGGTCGGGGGCCCGCGTTCCAGCTTTTGTGGTGACGCTGTTGTTGAACGGTGTGCCGGTCATCATGGAGGTGGACTCCGGCGCTGCGTTCTCCCTCGTGAACCTTGCAACATGGGCGCTCATGCGGCCCAGCGCCGACGACGGAGCGTTGAGCGAGCTACCCAACCGGTTGTGCACGTGGAACAACTCGCAGGTCGCTGTCATCGGACAAGCTAAAGTGCAAGTACAGTATAAGGACATTAAGTGCGATTTGAATGTTATCGTAGCTCGGGGTTCAGGACCGAATTTGTTAGGACGTAATTGGTTCGAGGCTTTAGGAATCGTATTGAATGTGAACATGATTTGTGTGCTAGATCTGTCACCGGTCGACAGGGTCATAGCTAAACATAGCGAAGTTTTCAGGGAGGGACTCGGTACCTACAGAGGTGAACCTGTGACTATATATTTAAAACCAAACTCTACGCCTAAGTTTTTAAAAGCTCGTTCCGTGGCTTACGCTTCAAAGGATAAAGTTGAGAATGAAATAGACCGTTTGATGGGTGAGGGTGTGCTACGTCCTGTATCTTTTTCAGAATGGGCGACTCCGGTAGTATCTATACCTAAGTCTAATGGTGACATACGCCTATGTGGAGATTATCGCAGTACGGTGAATCAGGCTACCGAGTCTGACACTTACCCTATGCCGACCGCTAGTGAAGTGTTCGCGACTGTTGCTGGAGGGAAATTTTACACCAAACTCGATTTGGAGCGGGCCTATACTCAAGTACCAGTATCTGATACCACCGCGCGATTGTTAACACTGAACACGTGCAAAGGTTTATTTACTGTGCATAGACTGGCTTTCGGTGTAAAAGCGTGTCCTGGTATTTTTCAGCGTTTGATGACGTCATTGTTAGCTGGAGTGCTTGGCGTTGCGGTGCTAATTGATGACATCATCATCAGCGGCCGAACGATGATGGAGATGACGGAGCGTCTCGACATAGTGTTGGAACGCATCGAGAAGGCAGGACTGCGGCTTAACAAGGACAAATGTAAGTTTGCCAAAGAACGTGTTGAGTTTTTGGGTTTTGTCATCGATGCGGAGGGTATTCACCCGGCGCCCAGCAAAGTTGAATCGATTTTCAACACGCCTGAACCAAAGAATGTGAAACAGCTACAAGCTTTCCTGGGTTTATACAACTTTTATGAGAGGTTCGTACCGAACAAAGCTAGCTTACTCGAGCCTCTACATAGATTGCTCGATAAGTCACAATGTTGGAAATGGACAGACAGAGAACAATCGAGTTTTGATGCAGCTAAGTCTTTGTTATCGTCTGATTTTTTTCGTACATTACGATTTGAACAAGCCGTTGGTACTCACCTGTGACAGTTCAGAGTACGGAGTCGGTGCGGTTCTTTCACACATTATGGAGGACGGGCAGGAGCGCCCGGTAGCGATGGGTTCCAGAACTTTGCACACGCACGAGCGTCGTTATTCACAACTTGACAAAGAGGCGACTGCTATATCATTTGGTTTAGCCAAATTTCATAACTACCTATCGGGAAGATCTTTCACAATTGTCACTGATCATAAACCGTTGCTAGGTATATTCGATCCAAAGCGACCAATACCTGCAGTTTTATCACCAAGACTTATTAGAATTGCGATCATACTCACATCCCACGATTATAATATCGTGTACAAGCCGGGAAAACAGATTGGACATGCTGATGGATTGAGTCGATGGCCACAGCCTGTCCCAGATCAACCAAAGCAACAGCTTTGCGACGTGTTACTGATGGCTGAGACACCTTCAGATTTTCCAGTGGATGCGGATCAAATAGCGTTAGCTACGAAGCGAGACAAAATCTTGTCTCGGGTCAGTCACTATGTGCTTAGTGGGTGGCCCGCCAAGATGTCAGATGATGAGTTGCGTCCTTACTGGTTGAATCGTACAGAGCTTTCTATACATGAGGACTGTGTTTTACTCGGTTGTCGGGTGGTAGTGCCACCATCCATACGAAAAACTGTTTTGAGTGCTTTACATAAGACACACAGTGGCATTGTCCAGACAAAAGCCTTGGCAAGAAGTTATGTATGGTGGCCAAAATTAAATGAAGATATTGAGGTTTTAGTAGGCAATTGTAATAAATGTCTTGAACATAGACACATGCCTCCAAAAAACTAAGGGGGAATGGATCACTCCAACAAAACCATGGTCACGTGTAAATGTGGATTTTGCTGGACCTTTTCAGGGAAAATCCTTTTTGATAGTGGTTGACGCATACTCCAGGTGGCCTGAGGTGATAATTGTTAATAATATGACTTCAGCGACGGTGATTCGACACCTAAGAAATATATTTGCTATTCATGGTTTGTGTGAGACTTTGGTTTCAGATAATGGAACACCATTTGTTTCTGGAGAGATGCGTCAATTTTTAGAAGCAAATAAGATTAAACAGGTTACA
This sequence comes from Agriopis marginaria, assembly GCA_932305915.1. Classification (NCBI taxonomy): domain Eukaryota; kingdom Metazoa; phylum Arthropoda; class Insecta; order Lepidoptera; family Geometridae; genus Agriopis; species Agriopis marginaria. Next base: position 17,617,298 of record OW029926.1, on the reverse strand, counting down.
ATAGCCCCGTATCATCCGGCCACAAAATGGTTTGGCCGAAAGAATGGTGCAAACCGTCAAGGATAAATTGCGAAAAATGGAAGATTTGTCGTGGGATATTAAGATTCCGAACATGCTATTGGGATTACGAACGACACCTTGTACGGTTACTAATAAGGCTCCTTCTGAGCTCTTAATGAACAGACGTTTACGTACGTTGTTGGATACTATTCATCCGGATAATCGCGTACGTCAGAAAAGGGATCAACAAATCACCAGTAATGCTCAAAAGACTCAGCGTGAAACCAATGTGGGTCAGAATGTAATGTACAGAAATTACAGCAATGTTGGACCTCGATGGTTACCCGGTACAGTAGTGAACAGAAACGGTCCTTCTAGCTATGGTGTTTCTAATGTCCAGGGCAATGTGGTTCACCGACACATTGATCAATTGATTAAAACGAAAAATAACGAGGCGATAGATCCAATTCAGGCTGAAGGAGATAGATTGGAAGTGGCAGCCATGGAAGGAGGTTCGTCTGTTAGTGTAGATCAGGGGGTTTGTGAACCAGAAGTAATGGATCACGAGATACTGGAGGTACCGAGTGCCGATAAGTGGGCTGAAGTGCTGGGCATACCTTTAGAGTACGACGCGGGTTATTCTGGGGGGAAACTGAAAAATAAGTTGACGACTAGTCATAACAAACGTCCATATGACAAGCCTTTGGAATTATTGTACATAGCTTAAACATGAAACTGTATGCTAATTTTAGATTAGTATTAATTTAAGGTTTTCATGATAGTGTTATCGGATTTAGGTTAAGGTTGGGGTTGAGTTTAAGTTTATGTGTTTATTGTTCATACTTGGGGGAAAGGTATGTTGTATCTGTATGTAGCTCCAGGTTTTGACATAAGTTTATATGTAACCTCATTTCTAATGTAATCTGTGGTTGACGTTTTGGGCCGCCATTTTGACATGATACAAAATGGACAGGCTACTTAGCATCATAACACTAATATACTATGTTATAATAAAAGGACGTTTTATTTAGAACATAATAGTATGCTTTGCCATTTTTACGGACAATCAAAACAAAATATATTCAACCTAATCTACTATCTCAACCTCAATCTATTTATTTCTGAGATGTTTTTTTTACATCGGACTAGACTAATGTTTGACCGCGATCTCGCCTGATGGAAAGCGATGATGCGGTCGAAGATGGAGCACGTTTGCCCAGTAGTAACCTATTAACCCTAGACTTGAACACTCCAAGATTGTAATGCTGCGGAAACACAGACAGGGGCAAGGCGATCCATTGTTTTGCTGTTCTAATTAAGAAAGAGGAATCATGGATGTAAACTTTGCCCAGAGTAGGAAAGAATATGTTTAAAAATAACTGAAAGTTTAGGGCTGCCATCGTCTAAATCACAGACGCCGAACAAAAACTTTCAAAACAATTGGGTGAAATTGAGATTCAAATTGAACTCACAGAAAAACATTCTATTTCACAGAAAATCTCGCTTCGACTTGTTAATGGAAGTGATGTAAGTGGATAAGTAACCTATGTCAACCGCGACCCTATAACTTCTAAAGTATATTGATTCAATTACGTACTCCACGTATGACGTCAGCAGCTGGACCGCCTTCCGGGAATTATGCACAAACAATGATCAAAACACTGTTAAAGTTAACATGGACCGCTGAGATTATATGTACCGAACTAACTTTGCTCATATAAAATACCTACTTGGAAGCATAGAGGTAACCACCAAAGTTGTGTAGAGCGAAGATGATTTCAACGATTTTTTCTTATTATTAAATTTTGTCCCAAATGAACAAGGCAAGAATAATAAAAACTAGTGAAAACAAAAGATTTTTTTTTGCCGTATGTGGCAAACAATGAAACTGGCCGCTTGATGGTAAGCGGTCACCGTCGCCTATAGATACCTGTAACACCAGAGGCATGACACATACCTATACGTAAAACGTTTCCGATTTTTTAGATTCATTGAAATTCAACTTATTTCTTGTTCGAATTGTTATGTTAGAATTTATTAGATTTCATTTTTGTCAAAAAGAATGAATTTATCAAGTGCTGATCTAGGTTTAAAGTATTTTACCGATTGATTTTATTACGAGCTTACGGTCGCGACCACGGTTATAATCATCATCATCATCAGCCAGAAGACATCCACTGCTGAACATAGGCCTCCCCCTTTAACCTCCACACTGAACGACAGCCTGCCTTTTGCATCCACTGGATGCCCGCGACTCTCACAATGTCGTCGGTCCATCTAGTGGGAGACCTCCCTACGCTGCGTCTTCCGGTTCGTGGTCTCCACTCCAGAATCTTTCTTCCCCATCGGTTATCGGTTCTTCGAGCGATGTGGCCTGCCCATTGCCACTTCAACTTGCAAATTTTAACAGCTATGTCGGTGACTCTGGTTCTTTGGCGAATATCCACGTTTCGGATTTTATCGCGCAAAGAAACTCCGAGCATAGCTCTCTCCATTGCCCGCTGAGTGACTCTGAGTTTTTACAACGGTTATGATAACATGGTCAAAAGGTCGAAACGTCCAGGGAGAGAAAGGCACATATTTTTACCTAAATAATAAATTAATAACGCGCGATAAATTACCAATTGTAATCACTACTGTTTGTCTTGTGGAAGCGGAGTCAAATTTGCCATAGAACAGTCAAGTATCCAATGTCGTACCTTTTTATTCAAATTGTTGAACTCTGGCTCCTTATTGGTATTGAACCCGCACACACACCATGACAGCACAACACAAAGAAATGTTAATATTTAATTGCTTTGTTGTTAAACATGACGAAAACAAAGGAACTGCGTTAGTTATACGCATGCTGAGTTTGCCAAAAATTCGACTTTAAAACAAAAAAACTTTAAATACTTTCGTAACTTAAGTTTAGTTAGCTTTACCTATATGCCAATTTTTCACTGTAGAGTCTACCATTAGATTTCCCTCCTCCGTGTTGAAAAATGTTTTTGGTCTTGCGCAAATAAAATCAATCAGTAAAATACTTTATAGCTAGATCAGCAATGTTTAAATTCATTCTTTTTAATCTCTATCTAATAATTTTGAACATACTTGGCTACGCATATATACTGTTTAAAGCCAAAAAGAGGTCAATGTACTTATCAGAACAACTTTTACTGTGGGACCAACACTGAAATCGCGAAAAAATATCAGCTGTTCCATAGAAAACGGCCATTGACACTCGACAAAATGTATGGAACAGCTGTTTTTTTCGCGATTTCAATTTTCATAACGATGAGTAGATAGACCTGCTTTCGGCTTAGTACAGTCTATATGCGTAACCCTGTATACAATTATATATATTCGAACTAGAAATAAAATAAGTACCTAGAATCTCAATGCATCTATGAACCGTAAACATTTTATGACGTTACTTCAAATGAACAGGTAAATTATTCATAGTGGGTAATCTTTAATAAGTGTGAAGCGGTTCAGATCATAAGCCAAGTCGAATAATAAAAGAATATAAGGAAAATTAAAGGTCCATTTACTTAACTTATTTACCATATCGAGCAGAACGTGTAGTTACGGGTCATGGTTATGTCGTAAACAGAACGCAGAATTGGTCACATCATGAAGTGGCCAGCAGTAGCATGGAGTGAACAAATCAAAAATATAAATTACTAGCGGACCGCCCGCCCTGCTTCGCACGGGTGTAATTTACGTGCGAATCCGGGGCGGGTCGCTAGTTATATATATATATAAACCTTCTTTGAAGATATATCTAAGTGATGGTGAAAACCGCATTAAAATCCGTTGCGTGGTTTAGGAGGAGTTAGCGGCCATACAGACATACATACAGATAGACAGACAGACGCGGAGAGCGACTTCAATTTATACTATGTAGAGACTAGCAGAGCCGCGGTTTTCATCTTATGCTACCGAAGTAGTAGGAAACGTGATTTTTTCAGACCTAAATTTTTTGGAAACAAATTTGACATTTTTATGTGTCTATCAGCATTTTTATACATATTATCAGCTGTTTTATGTGTTTATCTAGGGTGTTATCTACCTCCATGCCAAAATTCATCCAAATCACACAAACTTTCACATTCAAAATATTAGTGTGATATTTTAAAAAATCTGCCTAATGTTCAAATATGAACAATTGGAGGGGTTGTAAACGTTTTAATTATGTTAAAAGGTTATACCGACCTGTATACGATTTGGCTAAACGTACCAAAGCAGAGCAATCGGTGACATATACTTAGAACATTTTGGCCGCTTGAAATGGTACGATACCAAATATTTGTTGGCTATCATAATGGTCAATTCAATATTTACACAATTTCGTGCTACGACAGCTACACCACCACTTGGTGTCAGGTATGCACGTGACATTACTATATTTGATTGAAAAAAACTAATCTAATAATTAGCTCCGAGGAATCCCGACATGTTTGGAATTTAGGTAATTAGTATAAATTCGGTGGTGTAATGATTATCTTGTCGCATTCTACTGCATGTAATTGTAGTAATAAAATAAATGTAGATAGATTACAATAGGTACTCGTACTACTCGTGGTTGCAGGTCACGTTGGCAGCTTTAAATGTTTCTATCAACACATGTCATGTTAATTGTGAGCATTGAAGATCAGGCCCCCGATTCTACTAAAGAAATTGTTTTTAAATTGTAATTGTTTCAATTGATTTTTTTCATTATCTGCCGCAAAACTGAGAGTTAAAAAAAATTGTACTAGAAAAATACCACCGCCTAATATTATAACTTAGTAGGTATAAAAAAAACTGTCAATTTATAGGCAATTATTAAATAATAATACTTTAGTAGAATCGGGGGCCTGATGCATCGTTCAGTGCCACGGATAAGTTTTTTTAGAACGGCGTTAAGGCATTTTTGTAAGAAATTTGTTGTAGCCAGTTGCACCCATATAAATGAAGCGTCAGTCATTCGAAATCAGTTAGCAACTGTGATGCGGAGTTCGACGCATTTAACTAAATAAGAATGTTCAATCAAGGTTCACTCATAATGCCTGGTAACAGATTTTCCTTTTTATGTCCGTTCTATTTACTTCTCTTTTCTGTGTTCAGTGCCAGTTATTTATAACGGCATGTATGTAAAAAAATAGTTGAGTAAGAAATAAAAAATACGTGATAGAAGATTTTATATCAAAATAAATAAAAAACTGACGAGTGCAGTAATTGTTTGTTGTTTCTAGACCAAGAACTCTGGCGCTGGTTGATCTTCGGATTATCACCTTTAATCTTGTGCTAAAAGAAACTTACAAGTGATTCTGGTAGGTACCTATACATCATCATCAGCCATTAAATGTCCACTGCTGAACAAGGCCTCCCTCTTAGAGAGGGGTGTTGCCATAATCCCCACGCTTGGCAGGCGGCTTGGAGATCGCAGTACGTTCACCGTGTACTAACAGGACGCTACTGCCCATCCTCCGGTGGTTCTGGTCGCAGTTTTAGGACATATAAAACTCGGGTCCATATACACTCGTAAGTAATTGGCAGATGTCACAAACTGCTCATAAAATCAGAACAGAGTTAATAAGTTTATTTATTAAAGTAAAGTAAATATTTATTTCTGAAACGCTTAAAATTTACATTATCACATTGTAGTTATATAAAGTTATAAATTGTGTCTAACATAGATTGTGGGCCCCAAACTCGGCTAGGCCGGTCTCTTGGTGATCCGTGAAATAGGTTTTCTTATATTTGATGCGCGCGCTTAGGAGCGTGAAGTCAAGTGTGTGTAATAATATTGTCAATCAAACCTTTATATATATGTTTTCGAGGAGGAAATCTTCCAAAGATACCCGGTTGCATTGGGGTGCAGCCAGGTAATGTGGGATTATACCCACTAAAATCCTCCCAGTGACCAGCCTTAGTGCTTGACAAGAGGCTCCGTGATTTCCAGAGGACCGCACCGGAGCCCTCGGCACTGCGCTACGGCTCCTCCCGAGACAACCGTGTTGTCTCAGCCCCTCCGCCCACGGCAAACCTTTATACCTACTAACCACACTGACCTAATCTTGAATAATTCTAAGTTTAAAGCGGATGTAAATTAACTCTATTAGAAATGATTAAATCAAGACAATTAACCTTATTGTTTTAGAAAAAGCAATTAATTACGTAATAAGAACTGGTTTATTAACTATGTAGATGTGATAATAATAGGTATCTACTTATTTATAGAAATAAAATGTTATATATAGCTAACATAATACACGCTATCCCAGTCCCAACTATCTTCCTTCTTCTCTATCTCTACATAGTATAAATTAAAGTCGCTTTCCGCGTCTGTCTGTCTGTATGGCCGCTAACTCCTTCTAAACCACGCAACGGATTTTGATGCGGTTTTCACCATCAGTTAGATACATTTTCACGGAAGGTTCATATATATATAACTAGCGACCCGCCCCGGCTTCGCACGTAAATTATACCCGTGCAAGGCCGGGTGGGTGGGTCGCTAGTTAGATTGTATACTAAGAAGTGACAAATTCAATAAAAGTGGTGGCCTTATCGCTAAAAGCGATCTCTTCCAGGCAACCCAAACTCTCGATCTCTCTCTCACATTCGATGTACTCATATATCTCCCAAACGTGACACTGTGTGTCATACTCGGGAACATTATCGGGACGAAATATCGTAAATTACTTATAGTATCTTCATACCTATACAAATTTCTAAGTGACATCATACAAAATTAAATGTAAGTATATAGTTTACCTATAATATATTATTTCCTTTTATAATAAAAGCTCTACCCGTCATAACCTACGGTGCTGAGACGTGGACACCCACGGGAGATATGGAGAGAGCTATGCTCGGAATTTCAAACGGGACAGAATTCGAAACGAAGTGATCCGACATTTAACCAAAGTTACCGACATATCTCAAAGGATTAGTAAGCTGAAGTGGTAATGTGACGGCCACATTACCCGAAGAACCGATAACTGATGAGGCATACGAGTTCTAGAGTGGAGACCACGTTTAAGCAAACGTATTGTAGGACATCCTGAGGCCAGGTGTGCAGTCCAAGTACCATTCTTTATCGATAGTCAAATTCGATAAAATGCCATAGAATCGATCATAGCGAGTACTGATTAAATGGCATTTTATCGAATTTGACGATCTCAACTGTCTAATTTGCTGATCGATAAAGAACGGTACTTGCACTGGTTTGCGGTCGCGTGATTTTCCAACTGAGCGGATTAGGTGCCGCAATTAGCTGTTGTCCGTAAGGCCCCAGGGCCCGATTCTACTAAAGAAATTGTTTTTTAATTGTAATTGTTCCAATTTTATTTTTTAAATAATTTTCTCATAATTTACTGGTTTTTTTATACCAAGTTATAATATAATGTGGTGGTATTTTTCTAGTATATTTTTTTTTACTGTCAGTGTTGAGGCAATTATAAAAAAATTAAAAATTGTAACAATTACAATTTAAAACAATTACTTTAGTAGAATCGTGGCCCTGTTAAATATTTCAACGTGCAATACAATACAATTCTTTATTAATAACACCATAGTTATAAGTCAAACTTATCCAGTAGGTACACTTTCTACAACGATGTAACTTATATAAAAATTACAAAGAGATTGCAAAGAGATACATTACGTTTTTTTGAATAAAAAGTGGACGATTTTAGAATTTACCAATGACGTTATATACCTTCCCTTTAGTTAGGGTATATAACGTCTTTGGAATTTACAAACTAAAAATTGTTGTCTTTTCCAGATGGCGTCCTGTGATTAGCTCATAGACTGGAAATGTATTTTTTCATCCCATCTATTCGAAAACAACGACTTGGTTCGCCTTTATGTGCTTCGTGCACATAAAGGCGAACAGGTGGTGTTTTCTATATAATAATAAACTTTGAGTAATGAGTTTTTAATCCTTTTTATAACTGCGCCGCAATTATCTTTGCCGCGCACTTTTTTAATTTGGAACATCTTAGTGTTCAGCGCCAAAGAAATCGAACGCAAATGTTGTTTGAATAAAGACTGGCTGGTACGACGGCCCATAGTCGAACCCTGTGGTCGAACCGCCAGCTGAATAAAAAAAAAAAATCAAATTAAAAACGCTCGAACTACATACAGCCCGCGTTTTCGTCAATTTTCACGGCATGGTTTTGTGTAACAATAAATTTTCATAATTGCGAAAATGTCTCAAATGTAAATGTAAGTTTTTAGATGTTTTATTATTAGATACTATTTAATTTCAATTTAGTTGTTACTCTATGTTTTATTAAATAATAATATTACAATAAAATATGAGGCGCCTTTTATTTTCTCATAGTGGGTGATGAAAAGTAGAGTGTATCATTCAGGCGCAATATATGTTTTTGGCTCGGGCGACGTACTTTGAATCCCTCGCTACGTTCAGGATACGACTAAGGAATCTCTCGCTACGCTCGGGATTCTACTCTAGAATCCCTGACTTCGATTTGGATTCAAAAAAGCGCCCTCGCCGTAAAAATATTACTTTGCTCCCATATGTTACAATCTACTATTCCGAATTGTTGTTGCTATAGGTAACGTTTGAAAGTTAACCCTAAATAAAAAGCTCATTGCATGTATATTGGTTTCTTCTAGGCAAGCGTGCTCCATCGTAGACCGCATCGTCGCTTAACATCAGGCGAGATGGCGGCCAAGCGCAAGCCTATCTACTATAAAAAAAAAAAAAAACAAAAAAAAAAACGTACTATACACCTAAGTAGTGGAATAGTATATTTTTATTTTAAGTGTACACAATAAGGAGTATCTATCTATCTAAGCCTTGACAGCAATTGTGTTTGTAATATACTCACAAATACTGGCCTCGGCTACACACTTGGGCCAAAAAAATTATTTTTGTTGTTTGGGTAGGATAATAATATTTCACATCTTGTATTCAAACGGCTGAACCGATTAAGATTTATTTTATTTTACACTATTCGGAAAACAAACTGCAGAAACTAACTAATTATAGTTGGTAGATAGTAGACGCAAGCCATAAAAAGTTTTCACTTATAAAATCTAAAAATGCTTACAAGATGTTTAATTTTACTTGTATTGCTCGAGAGTGTTCTTAGCTATGATTCATGAAAATCTGTTCAGCTGTTTGAAAATTATGAGCTTTTTTATCGGGGGTTTCAAAAACAATTCATGCTCGCTAATATATACGGGACATTTTTCACACACAGTCATCTGACCCCAAACTAAGCAAAGCTTGTAATATGGCTGCCAGAGACTGTAAACATACATATATAGTTTTAAATACATACTTAAATAGATATTAACAACCAGATATAGAACAAACACAAATGTTCATCACATAAATGTTTGTCCTAGGTGGGAATCGAACCCACGCCCCCAAGCTTAGAATGTAGGTTCACTACCAACTGGACCAACGGGCTATCAAATAAATCAACAATATCAACGGCAATAAGAGAAACTGGCTTCCTTTTTCTTGCATTAATGCGACCAATGCGACAATCCCAAAAAGGAAGCTCGACAACAGATTATTGTGAATAATAGTTACACCGGCTTGAGCGTCTGACGAGACTGACAAAGCCTCTACAGTCAGCGCCAAACTTTCTGGCCGCTCTGAACATAGTCTAAGAAGCCGGCATCGTCGTTACAACGTCGCCGTCGTGATAAGTGATGCCTGCGGGATGTATAATGGTCTGCTCTTATGGTTGAGAGAGGCTTAATTCCATTTTTTTTAATGTTTGGATTTAAAATACCCAGGTAGGTAATAATAATTATTATATGTTACATAATCAGATCAGACAAACAAGGGAGATATGCCTTAGTACAATAATAATTGTTATCGTTCGTGTTCTAATGTTTTATCCACTTTTTTCACTATACAGCTTAAAACAAAAACTGCAAGTACGGTACACAACATCAATGTAATCACATGGCATATGGCAGTAACATCAATGAACTAACTAATAGTCATCATCATCATCATCGTCATCATTTCAGCCATAGGACGTTCACTGGACATAGACGAGAAGACGTTGCGAACGCTGCCCAGCCGAGTTGGATTCGCCGATTGATCTCTTTCTTGAAGTTGGACGCAGAACGTAGAAGGCAGGTACACTACCAACTGGACCAACGGGGCTATCTAAGAAAAAACCGGACAAGTACGAGTAGGACTCGTGCTCTGAGGGTTCCGTTGGACAGAACCCTCAGAGCACGAGTCCAAAAAAATATAGAAAGACAAACTTAACTTTGTAGTTGACTATAAGGGTCTTCGATACATTCCAACTACAAAATGTAAGTTTGTAATATCATTATAATATTTTTTAAATGATATAACTTCAAATTTGTAACTTTCAGATTTATTCCTATATATGTGCTATGAGACCTTGCCTATTGCCAAATTTCATGATTCTAGGTCAACGGGAAGTACCCTATAGGTTTTGATTTCCCTGTGAAATCGCAAAATATGCTATATAAACGTTCATATCTTTTGATTGCGTTGACTTACAACTTTTATTTTTTTACAGCCGAAAGAAACCGTAGATCCAAGTATTAAGTATACATTTCAACTTGATACCTTTACGCGTTCTTGAGAAAAAGGGTCTTGACAGACGAACAGACAGACGGACAACGAAGTGATCCTATAAGGGTTCCGTTTTTTCCTTTCCTAAAAATAAGTTTAAAGTAGGAGTGTATGGTGTATACTTTGTGGTAAGGTAAGCCGTCGGAACTGCAACCACAGCGGCTATAAACTCTGGCGCGGAGTGTACCTGCTAAGTACACAAGTTATTACTTAGTACGTCATAAGTCGGGTATAGCTTAAAAGAGCGGCCCTCGCCTTGGCCGGCGCATTGCGTCCCGCCAGTTGGTGAACTTGACAGTGAACAGAACAGAAGACCAGTAAACATGGTGTTAGGGTACTTCTGCTTCATGGCGGTGTTGATCAGTGCGCGGTCGGCCTCGGGTGAGCTTCCTTACTTGCCTTTACAGTAGCTTTATTAAACCCGAAGCATAATGGAAAGTGCTTAAATTTTGTAGTGAAAATAATTTGAATTTTGGTTAACAAAATGAATGTATAATTTCTTGCATTTTAATGTTGGAAATATATAATTTTAATATGATTTTTTTGTCTCAGATAAACAATAATGTAATGTAATCACTAACTTAAAATTAGCTTTTTCAAAACAACCTATAAACCACCAACTATTAATGTACTTAACTAAATAAATACCTCACTAATGAGAATCTAAATTCAATTGACTAGGCATTTATAATCTATATATAGGTAAAAATGTATCCCTATTTACCTTGGTCACGCCATAACTTGAGAACGACTTTACCGATTTCATTCATTTTTTTTTTAAAGTTTTCTAATACTTTGTAGAATGTTCTTACGGAAAGAAAAGTTAAGAAAATTGCGCAGAAAATTGGAAAATATCAGAAAATTTAAGATTTTACCTCCACGCGTTTTACAGTTCTAAGAGAAGACAACGTCTGTCGGGTCCGCTAGTTATAAACTGCATTAAGATCGCTGTCTGCGGGTAAGGAGCCCAAAAAGCTAACGACACTATAGTCAAATCGAAATGTTTTTATTACTTATTTTGTGTCATCAACAAAAACAATACTTTCTTTTAGTTACAATGTTCCCAAGTTTATAAAATTTGAAAAGCGGAAAACGTAAAACTGTCGCTTGTTTTTGTAAAGCTTGGAGAAATGTGTTTGCATTTCAAAGACTTGGCAAGAAAACAAAGTTAAACGCATTGACTAGCATTATGAAGATGATACTTGCAAATATTTGCACGTAAATTAGTAAAAACAAGTGCAGCTAATTTGTTCCGGGTCATTTGGACGCCGAATTACCAAACCAAGGTCACTCAAGGTAGGATTCTATTAGCGAGGCAAGCAAATCAAGTCATTTGCCTGATGGTGAGCCACGTCAGTCCATAAAAGTTGCCAGACCATACTAGCCGGGATTCTAGCCTTGTCTTTTACCATCTTAGAGCTTTTGACCTTTTTACTGTCTCAAATACTTGACTTTTTTAAGTAAGTACGGATAGCTCTATCAACCGTTGAGAGAGCGAAAGATAAGGTTCTTTGTAAGACAAAAATAATAATGCTAAAGAGGTGAGTAGTCTTTTGAATAAAAAAACCGGTCTTTCCTAAACCAAAATAAAATTACTGAACTGTTTCCATAGTTCAAATTCAAAATTATTTATTTCACTGCAAATTTTTAACACTGTAGGTAGGTACAGATATTATCGGTGACCCAAACTCGTCTCAATCTGATGAGCTAGTAATACCTAAAAATCTGATCCGTTGCTATGTTCCTACTTTAAAAAAACCGGACAAGTACGAGTAGGACTCACGCTCTGAGGGTTCCGTTGGATGGAACTCAGAGAGTGCGTTAAAAAAGGTTGAAATATTGAAAGATAAACTTAACTTTGTAGTGGACAATAAGGTTCTTCCATACATTTCAACTACAAAATGTTAGTTTGTAATAGCAAAACAATTATTTTTAAATGATATAAATTCAAATTTATAACTTTCGGATTTTCTCCTTTATATGTACTATGTGTCCTTGCCTCTTGCCAAATTTCATTATTCTAGGTCAACGGGAAGTACCCTATAGGTTTTGATTCCCGTGTGAAATCGCAAAATATCCGACATAAACGGTCATAATTATCTTTTGATCGCGTTGACTTACAAGTTTGATTTTTTACCAGCTAAAAGAAATCGTAGACTCGAATATTTTATTTTAAATATTCGATATAAATTTCAACTTGATATCTTTACGCGTTCCTGAGAAAAAGGGTTTTGACAGATGGACAGACGAACAACAAAGTGGGGGTCCTATAAGGGTTCCGTTTTTTCCTTTTGAGGTACGACAACACAACATCGACCCGTTGCTATGTTCCTACTTTAAAAAAATAGTATGTTTTAGGGTTTTGCGAAACTTTGACAAACAAAGTTTCGCATGTATAATATTAGCATGAAGTATGATTGTATATCAAATCAAAATCAAATCAAATAAATTTTATTATCAGACACAAGTTCCATAAAGAATTACAATTATAAATATAAAATTAAATTAATCAGGATTATAATATTATTATTGCAAACAATGTCAATATTGAAATAAATTCCCATAATAGAAATAACATATATGTCAATTCACTTCAACAGTACCCCGGTGTGATGGTGCAAGATGGGACAGTTAAACCTATCGGTGACTGCTATGTATAATGACCCTGTCCGTATCTCCCCCAGCCCCATTCATCAAGCCGTGTGCACCGAAAGACGAAGCCTGCCTCCTGACATCAGCGCAGGCAGCCATCCCGTTCGTGGCGCCCGGGATCCCAGAGCTGAGCATCAAGTCCCTCGACCCCATGAAGCTGGACTACGTTAAAGGAGACAATGCGGGACTCCGTCTCACGATGAAGGGTACGACGGTTACAGGGATGAAGAACTGCATAGTAGAAGGGATCACGTAAGTTTTTATACCGTGGTTATAAACCCTATTTGGGAGACAGCTAGACTTGAAAGCGTGAGGTCGCGGTTTCAAACCCCGGTCCCGCACCAATGAGCTCTTTGGAGTTTATGTACGGATTTTCATACCACTGGCTTTTCGGTGAAGGCAAACATCGTAAGGAAACCTGCTTATGTACGGAGAAGGAATTCAATGGCGTATGTGAATC